>JARFJB010000821.1:3015721-3685721 GCA_036346205.1 Vesta saturnalis
AAACAACCACTCCTGCCACAGACATTTCTTACTAGAAAATAATAGTGGCTTGTCTTACTGTACCAAATGATACGATACATTATCCTTAACCACCACACCATTTTCCGGCTGTTTGATAGCGCAGGAATCAGACCAATTTTGGAACCTGACCCCATCATAGTTTTACGATAATCTCGATCCTCGTTCCCCGAATCGAATAAATAGTCGCAGTTTTCAAAAAACCCTAAATTACACCTGGCGTGCAAAATATGATATCTTTTACCTTCACTTTTAACTTTGGATGGATTACTTTTGATGTCAGAATCGTGCACCCAACGATGGATAGTAAAACCATTTTGATAATTCCACGTTTCGTCTAGATTTAAAAATCTAACAGCTTGGCCTGAACTTTGGAACTGCAAAAATTTTTTCAAAACTTAACTTTGGCCACAACCATGTGTTTAAATTCACATAAAATTTTCAGTCCATTGACACGTTTGTGTTTGTAACCCCTTGATTTTAAAATTTTAACTAATGTCGTTCTACCCCCATCAAAATCGAAATCTGGTTTAACGTGATGATACAATTTGTCTAAAGTAAAATATTGATTTTTCTAATTAAATTACCAAATTAGCCGTTGTAGATCTTTTCGAAAGGTGAAATCCCAAAACTTTAACTTTTGAGGCCTCGCCGTTATGATATCTCGTATGGATTGCTGTGAAACCTAAGACCAAATACATACTTAATGTGGGCACGAAAAAGTTATTTAAATGCTTACGTACTTGAAATATATCCGGCACCATTGGGATAACTTGCCTATTACTTTTCCCCATTCCACTATTTTTAAGATGCTTATAGCACCAGGATGGCGTGAAATTGACTTTTTGTCATTTTGGGAAATAACGATCAAAGTCATTTAAACATACTTTTGTATATTATTTAATTACCAACTCAAAGAAACGCGATTAAACTTTTTAAACCATAAATACTGAGTCCGTCAGAAAAATGTACACACACTTTAACAGATTATATCTGTGAATTGTTGTCGAACTTGAATCGGATTACGGCAACAATGTGTAGTATGATGTTTCATTAAAAGATGTCGTTACTCATATGACTGTAGATGCAACAATGTAAAGAGTACGATTGTAAAACAAAACGAAAGAAAGTGGCTGGTGGGCGATTGACATTCGAGCATCGAAAATGCATTCTGACGTGGGTTATCACGTTTGATAATGCCGTTGAAGTGCAGTGTCAGTGGAGGCGGGAGTTTGAAACAGATTCCCGAACCCGCTTATGAATTAAACGCATAGTTGACAAGTTTGAGGAGCATGGAACGATTTCTAATATTCACAAAGGAAGATCGGGAAGTCATGAATCGTCGGCTCTCGTGTTCTAGACGTTTGTTGTTTCTAAACAGAAATCTGCTACGCAATGTGCACGTGAAGTGGAGATTAGTAGTGCAAGTGTAAGACGAATTATGAAAGCTGCTAAGTGGAAAGTTTACATTCCGCCATTACTACACGTGATTAATGATGACGATCCTAATCGTCGAATGCAATTTTGCGAATCGTATCAACAAATGGTTACTGAAGATCAACAATTTGTGACTAAGGTAGTGTGGACTGATGAGACCGTTTTTAAACTTCATGGAACAATGAATCGGCGCACCGCGTGTACTGGGCATCGGAAAATCCATATGTTCACGTCGATAAGGCGGTCAATCTACCTGGGGTTCATGTGTGGTGTGGACTATCATCTAGGGGCTTAGTAGGACTCTTTTTCTTTGATGGTACTGTCACTGGAGAAATTTGCCTGGAAATGTTCGCTCATCAGTTTTGTCAGGTGTACGTGCGCTTTATGGAGCTGATGAAGAGGTCTACCAACAGGACGGGGCGCCACCGCACTACCATCTAGCCGTACGAACTTTCCTGGATGACAATTTTCAGGGAGACTGGATTGGACGAAGAGGGCCCATTGAGTTACCTACACGATCACCAGATATAACTCCTATGGACTATTACTTGTGGGGAACTGTGAAAGATCAAGCCTACCGACGTAAGCCATGTGCTGCAATCTCCATTGACTGAAGTAGTTGCGGTGACCACTTGTCCTTCCGTTATGTGTCTAGCTGCCAACGGCCAACATTTCGAACATTTAAAGTAACCATGTGCTGAATTGAAGACAGTACAACATGTGTGATCAGTTTTTAAATGTAAAATAAACATATAAGTAATACTTTTCGTTCCTTAAAGTGTGTATACATTTTTGTGACGGACTCTGTAGTACGAAGTTAATTAAACGAACTTTAACATTTACACATTGTTGAAGATATACAATAGCTTGAGAACAATATGTAATAAATGCCTTCGGTAACTAAAAAAAGAAAGAGGATAATTGCAATACTCATTTAAATATTATTAAAGGCAGTTAAAGCGATTTGTTACATCGTTAATTTAAATTGAAAAGTGGCTTGCTTCAATTATTACAAATTTAACCTGGAGGTTTATTGGGTGCCAATGACCATTGACTTGTTTCTTGCACACAAAGGAAGTCATACATAACTTAGGGTATGGTTCAATGAATTTTTTAACTATTTACTGATTTTTGTTTTTGTTACAGGTAAGGCGCCATTCCTTTTTTATCAATCGTTTATCAATTACGCACAGGTATTGTATTTTTCTACGTTAAGTTATCAATTTTAACTAAATAAGTTTTGAAACTAATCAAGATACTTAATGAATTCGAATAATTCTTATACTAATTATTCGTATAAGCAACACGTGTTTAGAAACAATTTTAATTGTTAATAAATGAGCATACATACTTAGGTATACTACATTTTGTTGTCAGTCCGAGGACGTCATCGACATTTTCATAAGTTACTATACTCTGGTTACCCAACAGATGAAATTAAGCCACTCCCACTAAATTTTGACTAATGTAAGCAACAACCAGTTCCACGCCCAGAAAATTATAAAAACCGGGAAAATAAAAATACACATAATTTGAAATGTCACCTTATCAGGCCTAAAGTACAAGGCGTCATGTTTTTAATATTGGCAATGTCAGATTAGAAATGTCAATTCAGTTAGGTACGCCCACTATAACAGTTGAAAACCAGTGATTGCTTGTGTTTCGGGTTTCAAAAATGCGACTAATAAAAAAGTTCGATCTAATTTTACGGGAATTTTTGGGGAGGAGCTTAACTATTTCTGTTCGGTAAATACAGTACATTGTTACCGTATTGCTGACAATTACTAAGTAAAATATATGCACCCTATTATAATAAATTCAAGTGTATATTCGTTGTTTGGTATTATAATTGGTAGAGTGTGGCCAGTGGCATCCTCAACGAAAACGAGGTCAGGTGCAAAAAGGTTTGCCAGGCCCTTTTACAAATTGTACTTTCAGGGAGCCTTTCTCATCCTTCGCTCGTTCCCACTCAACTAAGTTACGAGCAAACAGACATTTCAGGTAGTTTATAAAACTTAAAAAGGTGTGAGACCTAAAATAAACAAACAAATAAAACATAGCTAGTTTTACAGTGCTGTAGCAGTGTAGATGTAGCGAAATAAAAGTATAAATGTAGTCTTAAAGATTATTTATTATTGGGAACCACCATAGAAAACGGAATGGAATCATTTTCAATTTGTTTTTTTGTAAATTTTCGCTTATTCACAATCACATTTAAGTTCTTGTCCTTTTCCTGGTGATTATTCCTTTTTTGGTGATCAAATGTAACAGTATATAAATTGGTTAAACGTATAGTTATAATTTATTCACATCCGTATATATCCTAAACAACAGCACGGGAGGTGGAGTTGACTCAGTTAAATCAGTTTACAGCGGAACTTAAATCACTCTGTCCAAACACCTAAGTACAATAACTGCAACGGACCGCACCCCACCCATCCCTACGATTGTCCCAGTGTCGTGAACTCCCTACAACCTTTTCCAAAATCACTCTTCTCATACTTGCTCCCCGAACCCAGTCGTCCCAACAACCACTTATAATCACCCAGTACATTCGTACATTACCTTATTCCTTCTAGCTCTCTTTCCGGACCATAGAAAGGATATTATCCAAATCATCGATACCCACTCCAAAACCTTCATCCATAAAAGGACACGGGCGCGAATATAGAGTCGGTTGTCCCTTCCTGTCACTCCCCAAACATGTTATAAATGTTCAATGGATCTCTTAATTGGTACCCTGAATATCAGGGGCGTCCGTAGAGAGCGAAAACAGTAATTCCAGGGGCCCCGAGGTACTGATCTGTTGATCAAAAACACTTGCCTTCAACACCTCCAGCAGAACTAATACAGTTTATTTTCCGCAACCAACAATATTTTTCTCTTACTACAATCCTCCAACCAAAAGCATTTTTATTGATCTAGAATTCGTTGCTAGCCTCCTAAATGTAGTAATATTAAGAGACTTCGACGCCCGACACACTCGGTTTGACGATACCCTCGCCAACGTCAATATAAGAACTCTGACCAATTTATTCTTAGACTTCAAATCCTTAGAATTCATAACACACGCCTACCTACTTTGATTAACTCGGAGCATCAATAGTAGACCACATTCTCAGTTCTAAACCTCTTTTTAACTATTTAATTCGTAGGCTAACGAGACCACAGCACCTTCAGATCACCTACCCCTTGTAGTTAAAACTTAATATGCACGTACTTCTCCGCCACCTCTAATAAACATGCAGGATTTCTCCAGAGCCAATTGGAATGTGTTCTAAGATCTCACGTCTAACTACAAAGTTTGATGAATTGGCCAGAAGAAAAACCACTCCAAATCACACCTCTGAGACCCGCAAGGTAACCTCATATCCACAAACCAGAGAAAATCTGACCTGTTTAAAATTTATCTAGAAAACACACTTCTCTCCAAAAGATCCATCCTTCAACGACAATTTCAAAAACGAACTTGAACTGAGCATGTGAAAATTCAACAACTTATCATATCAGAACTTAACTACGGCAATGTATTGTTTGTTCCAATTACACGTCAACAAACCTAATCATACTTCAAAAAAAGGACACAACTCAGCATCAGGATATGACGCGCTAAAGAGACAAATTCTCAAACAACTTCTTGCTAAAGCTATCAGATTACTTACCAATATTTACAATAGATGCCTAGCCATTCTTCCTTTCGGACGGCCTGGAAATCAGCTTCCAACATCATGATTCCTGAGACTCAAGCAGATCCTACTAATCCATCCTCGTATAGATCTATCTCCTTAGTGAGCTACCTAGGTAAATGCTTTGAGCACATCCTAGCCATCAGGCTCAGGAATCACCTCGAAAGCAACGACCTACTACCCAATTACCAATTTGGATTCAGGCCCCACAGGACCTGTCACGATACCTTGTTGAAGAAGCTGACAGAAACGTATAAAGCATTCAATCACAGTTAATGCAGTCTGGCTGTTTTTTGGATATCAAGCAAGTATTGGACAGGGTGTGACACGCAGGAGTAATTCACAAAATCCGCTCCCTAGCTATACCCGACCCCTTTTCAAACCTCAGTTAGTGTTATAGTTGAAAACGCTTAATCCATTCTCCTTTCACCAACTGCGAGCGTTTCGCAAGGATCTAACTTGGCCCCTTACTATTCCTAGTATTCGCCTCTCACAACCTACTTCCCAAGTGGTATCTGTAACGCAGCTTGCTTCTGCGTTCTGTGCAGTTCTCAAGAGTAAACCATGTTTAAAAAATTAGGTGATTCTTTGGTTTGCCATTAAAACGGCTCCTTTATTTATATTTTATTTAAATATTAAGTTTCTGAATTAACCGTTTCGAAAAAGTTGGACGTACAGTCTGTAGAGGAGCAAACCTCTTAAGCATATTTATGTTCGAAAAATTAGGTGCTTTCTTTGTTTGCCATTAAAATGATTCCATTATTTATACTTTTACTTAAATATCATTTGCGAATTAAGTGCTCATACCGCTTTGAAAATGATGCAATGTTCCGCCATCAAGTAACTATGTTTAAAAAATTAGGTGCTTTTTCAGGTTGCCATTAAAATGATTATTCGTCTATTGATACCTTCTAGTTTTATCGTTTCGAAAAATTTGGACTTACTGTCAGCAAAGGAGCCAACCTCTCAAGAGTAAAGTTTGTTTAAAGGATTAAGTGGTTTTATGGTTTAACATTTCCTTTATTTGTACTTTATTAAAATATCTAGTTAACGAATTAAGGTCTCTTACGGTTTCGAAAAAATTGTACTGTGCTGTCAAGGGTAAACTATGTTTAACAGAACAATTAAAAAGGTAACTTTATTTAGATACCTCATTTGCAAATTTAGTGCTCTTACCATTTCGAAGAAGCTTTGCCGTCAGCAGAGGAGCGCCTGCCTTAAAATATGTTTCAAAGATTAGATGCCTTTCCAATTTGGTATTAGAAGGGAACCTTTATTTACAGTTTAATCAGTTGTCCAAATTAAGTGCTTTTACCGTTTCTAAAAAGTTAAACGTTCTCGTCAGCAGAGCGGCCTACCTCTCAAGAATCATTTTAATACCAACTCAAAAAAAGCACCTAATTTTTCGAACATTATTTACTCTTCGAGGTGGGTTCCTCTAATGATGGCACGCACGGGCTCGCGCGCGTTTATGAGCAAAATCCAATCAGTGGCGGTGCATTTTTTAGTCATATCTTTCAAAAAATTTGGTTTTTAATTAAAAAATTCACAATTTTACACCCTAAAAAATGCCACTGGTTTTAATGATTTTTTTTTTGAAATTATATAAAAAAGTATTTGTTTTTTTAATTTTTGGTCAAAATGTGTGTACATATATGAAAAATCATTATGGCAGATAATTTGTCAGCGGTTTCTCGAAGATTATTTACTCTCGTAAGGTGGGCTCCTCTTGTTGTACGATACGTTCCATTTTTTTTCAAGCGGTAGCAGCCTTTATTCGGAAATTAGATATTTAAATAAAGTATAACTACTGACGAAAATACCTTTTCTAAATGGTAAGAGTACTTAACTCGGCTAGGTATTTAAACAAAGTTAAATAAAGGATTTATTTTAAAGGAAAACCTAAAAAGCACAAATGTTTTTATCCAACTTGAGTCTGGAGAAGTATGCTGCCCTGCTGACGGCACATTACAACTTTTTCGAATCTGTACGAGAACTTAATTAAGAAATTAGATATTTAAATAAAGTATAAATGAAAGAATGGTTTTAATAACAACCCGAAAAAGCACCTAATTTTTCAAACATTTAGAAGTGAGCTTCTCTGATAGAGGTGCATTCCATATTTTTTAAGTGTTAAAAGCCTTTATTCGTAAATGATATATTTAAATAAAGGAATCATTAAGGGATATCGAAAAAACACCTAATTTTTTAAACATAGTTTACTCTTGAGTGTTGGCTGACAACCATGCTCACCTTTTTCGAAACTGTAAAAACACTTAGTTCGGAAACTACATATTTAAATAAAGTATAAATGGTTCATTTTAAAATTAAATCGAAAAAGCACCTAATTTACCGAACAGACTGTACTCTTGACATGTGTACTTCTCTGATGAAGGCACATTTTAACTTAAGAGCACTTAATTAGGAAACTACATATTTAATTAAACTATAAATAAAGGAATCATTTTAATGGTAATTCGAAAAATTGCCTAATTCCTCAAACATAGTTTCCTTTTGAGAGGTGGCCTTCTACTGACGACAATGTTCAACTTTTCAAATGTAAGAGTGCATAATTAGGGAGCAGGATATTTAGATGAACTATGAATAACATATCTTTTTAATGACAAAATGAAAAAGAACCTAACTTTTGTAATATAGTGTATTCTTGAGATGTGGTTGACGACAATGTTTTTCGGATCGGTAAGTGCTTAGTTCGGAAACTACATATTTAAATAAAGCATTCATTTTAAAGAAAAAGCGATAAAAGCACTTAATTTTTTCGACAGACTTTACCCATCACAGGTGTAATTTTTTTAATAAAGGCACATTCCACCTTAAGAACACTTAAAATCGCCCTTTTCTAAATTGTAGGAGCGATTAATTGGGGAGCGGGATATTTAGATCAAGTGTAAATAACAGAAACTTTTTAATGACAAACTGAAAGAGCACCTAATTTTTGAACATAATTTACTTAAAGTAATGAGGGCCTCTGCGGAACAGTATCTCCAATTTTTTTCCGGAAATTGGTTATTTTGCTAATGGTAAATAAACAGAAAAAGCATGTTAATATCAAACCGTAAAAGTACTAAATGGTTCAACCATCCTTGGTCCCTGAGTGGTAGATTAATCGACAAAGTACAACTTCTTCAAAACATTAAGGGTACTTAATACGGACACGGAATATTTTGGTAATGTGTCAATAGACAGTTCATTTTAGTCAGCAGCTAGAAGGGCAAGGTCCCATTTGACAACGACGTATAGTATAGTAGGAAAGGGGTCAATTTGTGAATTTACCATGGATCTCTTAGAAATTATTATGCGGTAGTTTTTATATATAAAGTGTTTTCGCAAATACATTTTTAATTGGGTGCTTTCTGCTTAATAGTAAGTTCACCACCATCAAATCCATTTTTGTGCCAAACAGTTGAAGCACTAAATATTTAACAATAACACCTAATTAGCACCTAATTGTGAAGTGGATGGCAGAAAAATGCGTAATAGTGGAGGGGTTAATAAAAGCGACCATTCGTCCCGTATTATACGGGACAGTCCATTTTTAATTACATCATTTCGTACACGTAATTATTTTAATAAATTACGTAACTGTTTCGTATTTATAAAGAAACCCTTTTTTATTGCGTTTGTGGCATTTGATTGTTTAGAAGGAATTAATCAAAGTATAGATAGTACGAAAAAGATAGCGCGACCTTCAGATAAGATACAATAGGGTGACATTACACGTTTTACAATTTACGAGACTGTTCAAGCATTTTTATCGACTTAAATAAATAGCGCACGATCCCGCTTATCAGGCAGTATTAAGTATCAAGTTTAGCGCGAAAAAAATTTGCTTACGACGATCTCTTGTACGTGTGGAAAATAAATATACCGGTGCGTGTAAATATAGTGTAAATAGCTAAGTGTTTATAAGTTACTGTTTTTAAATAATCGTTATAGTGTAGTGTGTTTCTAGGATGGTAGAAAATCAGAAAATGCCAAAAAGAAAGTGTACGTTTAATAGAGATTTTTCGTTTCTTTATTAGCTATTCCATTTTATCGACTCCTCCCATATGTTTGTTGTATCCAGATATAATTTTTGATTGAGGAATTTGTTTATGAGTTTTGGTTTTCCTATATCACCTGGATATCCTAACAATATCATTATTCTCAAAATTTGTACCCAACGTCACGACTTTATTATTTTTGCACTGCACAAAAGTAACAGTATCACATGAGACAAAATTATGGTTCCCTCTTGGTTTTGATTTCCAAGAGCCACTCCTGCTGAAGTATATTACGGCATAAACGGTTTATCACCAACAAGTCCATCGTCTGATATGTCACTGTCTTCTTCCGTACCATGGCCTTGGATATCAGGAATTCCAATAAAAACGTCAATATGTTGATTAATTTTTTTATCATTTTGTTCAATCAGTGTGTGGAATTCATGAAGTGGCAATCTGCAAAAGAAAAGTTGCATAAAGAATATCTGTGGCGAGTTGATGATTTTGCATGGAATCCTTCACAAGGAACAGGATAAATATTTCAGTATACTGCTGTGGCAACACATTATGTCACACTATTCTAGCCGCACGAACAAGATGTCCGGCCAACTTCATTGTCCTAGAGTCATAAAACAGTAGAATAAAAAATAAAAACTTAACCCGGCATTTCGAGTAAAATTCTGGATCCATGGTCACATAAAAGAACTAAATGAAAGAACACTTTCCAATACTTTCGCGTCAATTGAATGAATCACAAACATTGAACTTTCAGACAAATGCACAAGGTTAGGAAACCATCAGAAGCGTGCATTCGCTAACAAATAGTGGCGTCCGTTTCAGGGGCCTCGATGTATTAATGGGTTAAAATACCTTTAGTTGGGGTGAACTGTGCTGCTCATATCCTTTATAATTGTATTCAAACATCAGCAGACTGCTTGCCTATTGGCATCGAATCTATTACTGTGAAAATCTATGTCTATTTCTACATTTATACGTTTCGACTTGAATAATTAAAAGAATTTTGTGAGTTGTTAAATACCAAAAACTGTTGGGATACAGTAAAACTAGACGGTCAGCGTTGTTACCTTCGATAGAAACAATACTAGAAGGGTTCAAACCGTTACAGAGCTACTTTCTCTCGCAAGAAAAATGTCCGACATTGATTCTTAATAGTTTTAAAAACAGTTTTTTGAAGTTTGGCTATAGTTTCTTCACTCACAAGCTTCTACATTTCATAAATGTGTGCTATAAGTGGAATCAAAAAAATTGTCAATGGTAGATGTATACGTGGTTCTATCAAATTAAATTAAATTAAACAATTAATAGAACGGAAAAATGAAGTATTTTTGTCAAATCAAGTTAACACTATGCTAGTAGCTTTGGTAAATGAAGGAGAAGACCTAGCTCTAACTCAATTTAAAACGTCAGTGACCATGTGTTATACTACTTGTGTAGCCTATTTGGATAAATTGGCGCAACACTTTGAAGATGCTCAAGCGTTCCATTGGGTCTTGCTAAAAAAAGAAGCGGTATGGTCAGATGTTGGAAACCCATAAACCGTTTTTTAAAAACAATACCCTGATACTCATATAGGTGAATCGGGACTTTTTGATGAAATTGTAATGCATTAAAAAATATAAGTAGAAATGAGGTAGAATAGAGACGCAACCTCTGGAAAATAGTCTAGCCTCCGTGTCCCGGTGTTGTTTTTAACTCCAGTCCCTGGAGGGTATGCAACCGCAGACACGTATCTTAATTGCACGCGTCTCTTTTCAGGCGCCATTTTCAACCCCTTGTTGGCGTGTTTATGATCTGTACCCCGTAATTATCGCCCTTTTGGCAGTATTAAGATATTTTTTGGTGGTTCAGCCCTGGCGGGCTATCTGATTGATCGTGCTAACAGATTTTTAATTACAACTCAATTTTAAGTCCTAAAGTGATATAGAAATAAGTTCAAGATAAAGTACTTAATGGTTTTCCCGAATCATTAATATAAAGTAATTATTTTGTGAGTTTCCCCAGTTATGTAACCGAAATAACATCCTTTCAATATTCAAATGCCTCTGACGTACTTAGAAAAACCTCAGTAATTACCTAATTACTTGAAAGGCAAACAGACCTTGAAATTACATAAAAGACAGCCAAGTCGACTATCATTTCCAATTTTGATAACTGCTTCTGCCAACCTTATTCGATATAACACAAAAAACAGAAACAGTGTGCAAGTCTAGGACGTTGATTTGAAATCTGCTTCTCCCAATCTTATTCGAATTAATACAAAAACAGTGTGCAAGTCTAGGGTGTTGATTTGAAGGCAGTTTCTGCCAACCTTATTCGATTTAATACAAAAACAAAAAAAGAATTCATATCTAGGATGTTGATTTGAAATCAGGTTCTACCAACCTTATTCGATTTAATACAAAAACAAAAACAAGATCCAAGTCCAGGATATTGATTTGAATTCAGCTTCAGCCAACCTTATTCGTATTAAAACAAAAACAAGATGCAAGTCTAGGATGATTTGAATCAGCTTCTTCCAATCTTATTGTCGTATACTTAATAGTTGTATATGTCTCTTAATTCTCTAGTTGAATGCCGCATAATGTACAGGATATTGTATTTAACTAGGTGAATGCTAGTGCATTACAGGACTTTCTTTCAAAATGCTAAAATATGTATGGGGAATTTTTATATCTTTGAAATATTTAATGAAAACCAAAAACTGAGCCTAATAACCCCCTCCCCCTCTCCGAGACATCCAGTCGCCATTGCCGATATTGACGAAACTTGGCCAAAAGTTGTAAAATGAGCTAATAAGTCGATTTAGCGATAGTGAAAAAAAGTCACTTGCATAACCTTCTCTACCTACATATGTACATGTAGGTTGAAAGTTAAAAATAGATATCTCGCTTATCTTTCAAGATAACTATGGACTGTTTCATATCATTTTAAAGAAAATTTCGCTCCCTTTCAAATAAAGGAAGAGTATGTGTATGTTATACCAGCAATACGAGGAATGTTTTCAATTTCCGAAAAAACCGGAAGTTATGTTTTCATCAGGATAATATCATTTCATTAGCGTAAATGAACAAAGTTTATTTCCAAAATCTCAAGTTTGTAACCAAAATAATTAAAAAATTATAAGATAACAATATCAATATTAAATATTTGAAAATTCAGATCTCCTATACTAGTAGCTTTAGAAGCATGTTAGTTGCATTCATAAGAGTGGCTGGTTGCCTACAAAATATAAAGAACAAAAAAATGCTTGGAGAGATTTTTGAATAAATCAATTTCGAATAATTCCTTAAGTTTGACCCCTTAAATATAAGCAAGTTTATATCATAATTTATTACGTAAAGAAATCTCTTTAAAGAACCTTTATTTAACTACGCATATCTATTTCCAATTCTTTTATATCTTGAACGGTATCGGAAATATAAATTTCTACAAAAAAAATGTATATGTGACTGTAACTGCGGCCATATTCAATTTTGAAAGTTTTAAAAATTGCAAAAAATTGCATTTCATGCGAGTTATTGATGACCTGAATTTCAATCTTCTATGTTAAAATTTGAAAATTTGCCCCCAAAATAAGAACCTTATCTTCACCCCCTGTATACTTTAAAAGCTTGTTTTGTCGACATAATTGTTTTTATCAAAATCGTCCGTATAGTTTCGGCTGGCGAGTGACCACAGGCGCATACACAGACATTTTGAAAAAATTTTTTAATTTATTTTTTCGGGTTCAGGGACTCGTAAAACATCAAAATAACGCAACTTATTTGTTTCGATTTTTTTTTGACCACAATACTTTCTTTAGGAAGAAAGTAAAAAATAGAAATTTTACAATTAGCCAAAGTTGGCAACACTGTAACGCGATTCGTGCATTCTAAATTGGCTTCTATGAAAGTTGGTTTTACAAAACACAAAGACATGCACAAGCACAAGCAGAAACACAAGCACAGGTACAGGCACGGGTACAGACACAGACATAGCCGCAGATGAAACACGCAAACACTCAAACACGAAAACAAACATGAAAATATGCAAACACGGATACATGCGAACACGAAAACACAAACATAAAAATACACAAACACGAAAACACGCAAATACGCCAACGCGCAAACACGAAAACACGCAAACACGAAAACACGCAAAAACGAAAACACGAGTAGAAGAGAAGCACCATGCGCCATCTTGGATTTTGACGTCACAAGGATGCCCCACGTGGGAGCCCGTATTTTCCACCCTTATTTTTTATGGTTTCTTTTCGGAAGGATTTTTGAGCCCCTTGATTTTCACCCCTATGGTTTCTTTTCGGAGGCTTTTTCAACTCCTTGATTTTCACCCCTATAGTTTCTTTTCGGAGGTCTTTCAACCCTTAATGGAATTTTCATCCCTAATTAAGGCCTTTTTGTTTTACTCGCTTACTTGAGGGCGTATTTTCACCCTTATTTTATGGTTTCCTTTCGGTGGCCTTTTTCAACCCAGGATGGGAATTTCAACCCTGATTATTTTGTTTGTATTAAGAGCCCTTTTGGTGGGAGCCCTGGAGGTTAGGAATTGTGCGTATTCTTTTAATTCCTATCTACAGATTGTAATCTTACGAAATTTTATTTATACATTGGGGTTGTACTCTAATAAGGAGGCCCTATTGCTATCTTGTAAGACAGTTGTATGAACTTGTGTTAGGGTTTGATCTTGCGTGGGGAATTTGAATGACAGTAAAATTTAATTATAGAACACTTATTTTCATTGTAAATATAATTAAAAAGCCTCAGTGAGTTATAAAACAAAAATACTGACATTCAGATTATTCTCTAATGAAACAAATTTTTTATTAAGTTAATTAATTACATAACAGTTATTGCAATATTGTTTTCTAAACGAATATTAAAACTGATTGTTTTACCAGCATTGATTGCATTGACATATGTTTAATATCCATCCGCTCGTTAAATTGTTGTATATTGTACACCTTAATATTTTTAAAGAAACTTGTTACGTATAACTTAGATGTGTTTTATAACTGTAATTAAAAATCTGTACAAGTAAATAAAATAAATAAAGGTTAACAGCACACTTACCAGCTTTGTATTGAAAGAACATTTTTGAGGGACTGATTCACGAATGATAGTCACTGCTTTGTGTTACTCGCCTAATCAAACTAACACTTCCTATATTTTACGTTTATGAATAGTTGATGTAAAACTAGCTATTGATTTCCCATAATTAATTTTTATAATGTAAATATACAAACAACCTAACACTTACTGCAACTCGTATTTACCTTTCCCTTAAAGTAATTAATAACAAAGCGGTTTGAACAAAATATATGTTGGCCATACATACATACACACGCAAATTGTTTTTTATAAAACCCGCATTAAAAGTTTGGAATGTAATAATTACATGTTTTAAATTCCACAACAACAATATGTAGTTAGAAACCACTGTTCATGTTTACTTTTAGCTAATTACTGTATAATTATATAAACCTGTTAATTGTAATAATCTACCAACCGAATAACACACTTTCCTTAAAACGCTAAAGTCATAAATTTTATAACACGATTTTTAAAACACACATGCTGAATTAAAAGAAAGAAAACAATAGGCTCATCTGATATTACGCAACTCTTAATTAAAAAAGTAAGGTACTAAAAATCTCTTTATTTATCAGAATGGAATGGTTGGGTGACAGGCGTTAAACAATAATTTAATTATCTCGTCATTTACAATTAAACATGTACTAAAAAGTTTTTTACAAAATCAATCATTGATAAACTATTTAATCTACAATATAGAAACGTTAACGTATAAAGTCCATACACAGCCGAATGGTAATCCTGCAGTATTGTCATTTACAATTAAACATGTACTAAAAAATTATTATAAGTTTTGTTATGAACGAATAAGTTCATCATATTTAGAATTTACATCAGTTCTACATACATAAAGACAAAATTACATCGATTGGAGCTTGAACCTTGATGGGGCAGTTGGTTAGCGCGGTACTCTAGCAAAGTGCAGGTCGTAGGTTCAAATCCTACTCGAGGTAAACTTTTATTTATGTATTTAATAAAATTAATAATAATTTTAATGTACTAGAAAAGTTTTTTACAAAATCAATCAGTGATAAACTATTTAATCTACAATATAGAAACGTTAACGTATAAAGTCCACACACAGCCGAATGGTAATCCTGCAGTATTGTTTTATTGTATAGGAAGCATCAGGAATTTTCTCTAGGAAACGTAAATGATACTTGCGGTGCTCGTCCAAAGGAATCAAAATGTGCCCCATTACCATTCTCGTCAATGTAGATAGCGGTCCAATGGTGACCTGGTTTGTCTGCAGGATCCGTGTTTACGATAATTGCACACGATCTAGGTGCGTACCTCGGTTGTTGATTAGAAGCATACAAGCCGAAACACATTCTTCTTGTGGCTGGGGATCGATTTCAAGCATCTCAACACTTGTACCGCGTACATCTTTGGAATTGGTATGTACCTAGGATTTGTTATAAACAGGTAGCATAATTATCTATGTCATAAAATGGTATTCTAATAAAGAACAAAGGCATGTAAAGGTAATGAGAAGTGTTTTATAATAAAAGATTTTATTTAATTAATTTAATCTGTTAACATGTGCCAAGATTATTTTTATTTTATAGAAGCGGTCGGCCTTGGATTTTTTAAGTTATCATGTATCATACGTAAAATTTCGCAACGCGAGGATTTCGCCGAAGGCTGTTTCGGCGATCCCACTCCAACCCTCCCCGAGCATAACCGAGATTGTAAGACAGGTGTAACGTGTCGCAACTTGTTCTCGGTCTTTGCCTTGTCGTGTTCGCAACTTGTTCATAGGCCTTCGTGTATTGTCGTGGTACCTTTGCCGGAAAATTTGAATTTCTATTATAATAATAAGGAGCCTAATGCTAACTTGTAAGACAGGTGTAGGGCTGCGCAACTTGCTCTCGGGGCTCTGTCCTTGTCGTGGCCCCAATGGCGGAAAATTTGAATTTGTATTGGTGTTTAAGTCTCTGCAGGTTATGGCTGGAAATATGAATCTGTATTATTATAAGGGTATAATGCTAACTTGTAAGACAGATGTAGGTCTTATCCACTTACTTTCAGGCCCTCACCACTCGACCAAAAATCTGAACTTGTATTATAATAATAAAGGCCTAATGCTAACTTATAAGACAGACGTAGGGCTTGCAACTTACTTACTTTCGGGTCTTAGCCCTGGCCCCTTGGCAGGATATTTGAATTTGAATTTGTATTTAAGTGTTTACATTCTGATTACTTATTGCGAGAATTTGAACTTGTATTCTAATAAGGGACCTATTGCTAGCTTATAATACAAAACAAGGGCTAAGACCCGAAAGTAAGTAAGTTGAAGCCCTACGTCTGTCTTATGAGTTAGCATTAGGCCTCTTATTATTATAATACAAGTTCAGATTTTGGTCGAGGGCGAAGGCCTGAAAGTAAGTTGCTAAACCCTACATCTGTCTTACAAGCTAACATTATACCCTTATTATAATACAGATTCATATTTCCAGCCATAACCTGCAGAGGTTTAAATACCAATACAATTCAAATTTTCCGCCATTGGCTATGGCGAGGACAGAGCCCTGAGAGCAAGTTGCGCAGCCCTACACCTGTCTCACAAGTTAGCATTAGGCTCATTATTATAATAGAATTTCAAATTTTCCGGCAAGAAAACAGCCTTCGCCGAAACTCGCGTTGCGAAATTTTACGTATATGATACATGTTAACTTAAAAAATCCAAGGCCGACCGCTTCTATAAAATAAAATTATCTTGGCACATGTTAACAGGTTAAATTAATTAAATAAAATCTTATATTATAAAACACTTTCATTATCTTTACATGTCTTTGTTCTTTATTAGAATACAATTTTATGACAGAGGATAATTATGCAACCTATTTATAATATATCCTAGGTGCATACCAATTCCAAAGATGTATGCGGTACAAGTGTTGAGATGCTTGAAATCGATCCCCAGCCACAAGAAGAATGTGTTTCGGCTTGTATGTGCTTCTAACCAACAACCAAGGTACTCACCTAGATCGTGTGCAATTATCGTAAACACGGATCCTGCAGACAAACCAGGTCAGCAATGGACCGCTATCTACATTGATGAGAATGGTAATGGGAATATTTTGATTCCTTTGGACGAGCACCGCAAGGGTATTTTACGTTTCCTAGAGAAAATTCCAGATACTTCCTATACAATAAAACAATACTGCAGGATTACCATTCGGCTGTGTATGGACTTTATACATTAACGTTTCTATATTGTAGATTAAATAGTTTATCAATGATTGATTTTGTAAAAAACTTTTTTAGTACATGTTTAATTGTAAATGACGAGATAATTAAATTATTGTTTAACGCCTGTTACCCAACCATTCTATTCTGATAAATAAAGAGATTTTTAGTACCTTACTTTTTTTAATTAAGAGTTGCGTAATATCAGATGAGCCTATTGTTTTTCTTTCTTTTTAATTCAGCATGTGTTTTTAAAAATCGTGTTATAAAATTTATGACTTTAGCGTTTTAAGGAAAGTGTGTTACTCGGTTGGTAGATTATTAAAATTAACAGGTTTATATAATTACACAGTAATTAGCTAAAAGTAAACATGAACAGTGGTTTCTAACTACATATTGTTGTTGTGGAATTTAAAACATGTAATTATTACATTCCAAACTTTTAATGCGGTTTTCATAAAAACAATTTGCGTGAATGTATGGACAACATATAATATTTTGTTCAAACCGCTTTGTTATTAATTACTTTAAGGGAAAGGTAAATACGAGTTGCAGTAAGTGTTAGGTCGTTTGTATATTTACACTCTAAAAATTAATTATGGGAAATCAATAGCTAGTTTTACATCAACTATTCATGAACGTAAAACAAAGAAAGTGCTTTAGTTTGATTAGACGAGTAACACAAACCAGTGACTATCATTCGTGAATCTGTCCTCAAAAATGTTCTTTCAATACAGAGCTGGTAAGTGTGTGTTAACCTTTTATTTATTTTATTTACTTGTACAGATTTTTAATTACAGTTATAAAACACATCTAAGTTATACGTAACAACAAGTTTCTTTAAAATATTAAGGTGTACAACTGTACAATATACAACAATTTAACGAGCGAATGGATATTAAACATATTTCAATGCAATCAATGCTGGTAAAACAATCAGTTTTAATATTCATTTAGAAAACATTATTGTAATAACTATGTTATGTAATTAATTAACTTAATAAAAAAAATGTTTCATTAGAGAATAATCTGAATGTCAATAATTTTTTTTTATAACTCACTGAATATTTTAATTATATTTGCAATAAAAAACAAGTGTTCTATAATTAAATTTTACTGTCATTCAAATTCCCCACGCTAACACCCTAACACAAGTTCATACACCTGTCTTACAAGATAATAATAGGACCTCCTTATTAGAATACAACCCCAATGTATAAATAAAATTTGTAAGGTTACAATCTGTATATAGGAATTAAAAGAATACGTACAACTGCCTAACCTCCAGGGCTCCCCACCAAAAGGG
The DNA here is from genome assembly GCA_036346205.1 of Vesta saturnalis. Classification (NCBI taxonomy): domain Eukaryota; kingdom Metazoa; phylum Arthropoda; class Insecta; order Coleoptera; family Lampyridae; genus Vesta; species Vesta saturnalis. Next base: position 3,034,479 of record JARFJB010000821.1, read on the forward strand.
CTCTTAATACAAACAAAAATAATCAGGGTTGAAATTCTCATGGGTTGAAAAAGGCCACCGAAAAGAAACCATAAAATAAGGGTGAACAATACTCAAGTAAGCGAGTAAAAACAAAACAGGCCTTAATTAAGGATGAAAATTTCATCAAGAGGTTGAAAAAGGCCTCCAAAAAGAAGCCATAGGGGTGAAAATCAAGGGGTTGAAAAAGGCCTCCGAAAAGAAACCATAAAAAATAAGGGTGGATAATACGGGCTCCCACGTGGGGCATCCTTGTGACGTCAAAATCCAAGATGGCGCATGGCGCCTCTCTTCTACTAACACATAAAGACACACGCGCATGCACGCTCCCCCACACACTCAACGCGAAGTTTTAGGTTAGGTCTCTTAATACTGTCAAAAGGGCCATAATTACGGGGTGCGGATCATAAATACGTCATCAAAGGGTTGAAAATGGCGCCTAAAAAGAGGCCGACAATTAAGATACGTGTCCACGATTGCATACCCTCCAGGGGCTGGAATTAAAAACAACACCGTGGCACCCTGCGCGGAGGTTAGACTATTCTCCAGAGGTTGTATCCCTACTCTGCCCCCTTTCTACTAATATACAACCACTCAAAAAATAAAAGAGTGGAAAGAAGATTCTCAGTTTTGGGATTAGAATTCATTTTGATGTTGGAATGAACTCAAGTCTTAAAACGATCTTGAGTAACTTTGTTTTCAAGAGTTTATGTCATACACGTTATTAGAAATTTAAATATAAAATTTGTTTATTAGTTGCTACAGAAAGTATCAAATTAACTCACTATTGCCAACCTAATTATTTTACAACCACATTTTTTAAGTCGTCAGTAATTAATAAATAAGATGACATAGGACGCCTAAAAACTTACCATAAACAACCACCACATTTGTCAATTAGATTAGAAAGCATAAAAACTCATAATTTTATATCTAATTTAAAAGAAATTTCTCCCTCTCCTTTCCCTTACCGAGGAGTATTCGGATAATGTCCATGTCGCGTATTTCCTTTTTACATAAATGGCTTTCTTAGCCAATGAGCGTTATTTTATTTACACTCGCAATATAGAATCACATCCTCTATTTATAAAAGCAGGAGTGCCAACTGAAACCTAACTTTGCCTGCTACAGCAGCAGTGTGGTCTAAAATTGATAAATTTTCTAAAAGGTTTGCAGATTCATTTAGAATGGATTCATTGTATTACTAAATTAATTTGTGTTATCGAACTTTACATTCAGTAATATTTGCAAATTTTGATTTGTCATGAAAAATGTTTGTACGTCTTTTTTACCAGAGAATGATCATTTGGATAATAGAATAATATTGTTATTGATTCCAACTGTTTTTGTACTATATGTAACTATTTTTTTACAAAGCACGGATTGTTAAACCATAGCTTGCAAATTATTTTTACTTCTATTGCATAATAATTGAAAGCACTTAGTGTTAGTTGAAGTATGATTCACTGTTCAGCTAAACAAAAACATGAAGTGGTTTATTTATTCAGGTGTATATATATTTTTTTGAAAAATTAAACATGCTTGAAAGTTCCAGTTCTAAATTAATATATTTTGTTTATTCTATAAAAGGGTATGGTGAATGAGTACATTAAATGTTAGTGCTCGGAAATACCGTATTAATGAAGGTTTGGTATGACTAATAAACCAAAGTTACTCTAATTCTGCACATGTCGATGTCCATAACTGTTTCTTTGTTTTAACTCAATTATCAACTTAATTAACTCTAACCTTTTAATCTTTGTAAGTTTATTTAGTTTCGTCTGTAAAATCTTTTTTGAAAGTTTTTCGTATAATGTCAGAAAAGTTTATTTATATCAAATTTCTAATAGCAGCTGCCATGATTATTACACTTCTATGAGTTTAAATAGACCAGATGTAGTTATTCGGTTTTCAGTTATATATAATTAAAAATTTCTGGGCGAGGCAGATTTTTTTTCTGCTTGGTTTATTGTTCTGGGGAAGATATGGGAAAATAAACACTGTAACCTCAGTGGGTGGGCTTTTGATTTTATCACGTTTTGTAAATGTTACCTGACTGGCCGTTTATTTATTGTCATCCTGCAATTTTTCTAACATCTGCAATAATATCGGTACCCGTATGTATATGTAAGCGCGCATTGAGAATTATTAAACGTATCTAATACTAAATGTCAATTTGCCTTTTATGGATATTGTGATTTATAACGCTTCGAATTTTAAAATGTGCCGGTATGAACCTAATTCATCCATAATTTATTAGAGCTGTGATGATCGGGTTAAAAAACGCGATTGAATATAATGAGCGGGGGTAAAAAATTTAATAATATGTAATTTTAATAAAATTAGAGTTTTATAACGTAAACAGCCTTGGAGGTATCTTTCGAATCCTAAAGTAAGTTTCTTTAAAAGGAATTGTATTTTGCATACGTGGGAAGACCACTAATTAGTGTATATAATCCAGATAAAAGAACTGACAATCGTAAGACAAACTACCCAATTATAGCTTAAATTCAGATACCAAATTCGCCGAACTGTTTCTTTATTCTTCATTACTTAAGTTTAAAAAAAGGATATAAAATCTCGTATCAAAAATACCTGCACTTTCTTTTGAAACTTGTTTTAATAAGATGTATAGCAGTAAATCTGCAGGAAGAAGAAAATGGGGGACATGTATGGAGTTAGTATATAGAGAAACTGGTTAGAGGCGCCGGTGCATCAACAGTTGTTGACCTGTGCTCGAGGTCGTCTTTGTAATCAACCGTTGTTTACCGTTTCATAGAATGTTTTTTTTTGCGCTACCGATCTCATTAACGTTTTTTAAATGTCTCAAAATAATGTTTCGTTAAGTATACGGTACGTGCCTAGAAATGTAACTTTTTGTGATTTCCGTTATTGTAAAATTCTTAGGTAATTACTTTCCATAATCAAAACAGAGAACGATTTAATTAATTGGTGGTTGATGATAAATAATTGACTCTGCATTCCTTACAAGGTTTGTTAAACATTCGGTCGTTCTGAAAGTGCAAGTTTTCCTTCAAACGAATGAATATTTCTCGGGGACCGTTTCGTTAAATGTACAAGATGCGTCAGTGACTGACGCATCGTGTAATAAAATTGGACCTTTTAAATGAAATTGTTTGAATGCACCCCTGACACTCTCTTATGTACCGCAAAAAATTCATTGCTCCGCCCCCATTAAAAAATTATTGCACCGCTATTAATTATAGTAAAAAAATACCTCAGGAGGTTTAGAGGATGATGCACCAATATGCACCACTAAAATTTTTCACTAATTTTTCAGTCCGTTATATCCCTAATCATAGGTTGGCGCTGTTTAGCGTTCCCAAATTTTATAAAAATATATTTTTCAAACGGTATCATCTGAATGCGCCCCTAATGCACTTTTATGCACCACAAACAATTTTATTGCATCGCCTCCTGTTTTGTGTTGTGGTGTTGGACGCGGGTGACTACGTGACAATAGCAATATTCACCACTAAAATTTTACTTCAATCTGTTATATCCATAATCCCTTATAAGTTTTTTATAGGTTGGCGCTCAAAATTTAGAAAATATATTTTTCAAACGGATTCATCTGCACTTTTATGCACCGCATAAGCACTAATACAATAAAAAAATACCTCATGTGATTCAGAAGGTAGTGCACCAATATGCACACAAAAATTTTATTAAGTTTGCAACCCGAGATATTCCTAATCCCTTATAAGTAAATCTTGTATAGGTTGCCGCTATTTAGCAGCCCCAAAATTAAAAAAAAAATATATTTTTTAAAGGCACTTTAATGCACCTCAAAAAATTTTATTACATGCCCCCCTTAAAAAATTATTGCGTTTCTCTGTGTTGAGGGGTTGAGGTCACGTGACATCGGGCCCACCTTTTAATTACAAAAAAAAATACCTCATGAGGTTCAGAGGGTGATGCAGCAATATGCACCACTAAAATGTTACTAATTTTTCAGTCAGTTATATCCATAATCCCTTTACAGTTTTGTACAGGTTCGCGCAATTTAGCATTCCCAAAATTTAGAAAGATATATTTTTCAATCGGCATCATCTGAATGCGCCCCTGATGCACTTTTATGCACTGCAAAAAAATTTATTGGACCGCCCCCTGTAAACAGTTTTTGCATTTCTTTGTGTTGTGGGGTTGGAATTACGTGATATCACCGCCTATTACTTATAATAAAAAAATACCTCATGCGGTTCTGAGGATGATACACCCATATTCACCACTAAAATTTTAAACATTTTTCAGTCCGTTATACCCCTAATCCCTTATTAGTTTTTATAAGTTGGCGCTCAAAGTTTAGAAAATATATTTTTAAAACGGCATCATCTGAATGCACTTTTATGCACCGCAATAATTGCACCGTATCTGTTTTGTGTGGCTGTATTGGAGGCACGTGACAATAGCACTAATACAATAAGAAAATACAATAAAAAATACCTCATGCGATTCAGAGGGTGATGCACCAATATGCACCACAAAAATTTTACTAATTTTGCAACCCGTTATATTTCTAATCCCTTGTAAATTTTTATGGGTAGACGCCATTTAGTAGCCTCGAAATTCAGAAAAAATTTCAGACGGTATCATCTGAATACACCCCTGATGCACTATTATGTACCGCAAAAATTTTATCGCATCGTCGCCTTTAAAAAGTTATTACACTTCTTTGTGTTGAGGGGTTGGAGTCACGTCACATCTGTACCGCCTATTAATTATAGTAAAAAAATACCTCAGGAGATTTAAATAGTGATGCACTAATATTAACCTCTAAAATTTTGCTAATGTTTCAGCCCGTTATACCACTAATCTTTTATAAGTTTTTTGTAAGTTGGCGCTCGCAATTTAGAAAAATATATTTTTCAAACGGATCATCTGATGATTTTATTTTGGAAATGTTAACTAGTGCCAACCGATAAAAAAAAGAATGGATCCGATGTATAACGGATTGAAAAATTAGTAAAATTTTTGTGAGGAATAACCGTGCATTGCTCAATGTCATAGTGCATGCGTTTTTATTATAATTAATAAACAGCGCTAATGTCACTTGACTCCAACACCCCAACACAAAACTTTTCAACGGGGACGGTAAAGTTAATTTTTTGGAATGCGTAGGAGTGCGTCAGGGGTGCATTCAAATGATTCCATTTAAACGGTCAAATTGTATTGTGGAGGTGCTAGCTCGCTATGTTTTTAGCTGTACTGAGGCTCTTTTTATAAGGCTTTCTGCATTATGCAGCATTTTTTGTCTCTAATTTTCCAATTAAACAATTCTCAATGTTTTAAATGCGGAGCACTGAAGCTGTAGTATAGATCCTCTTAGTTATTTGTAATTCAACTAGAGCTAGTACTCAGACATTTGTCATTGTAGGCGTATGTCAAATAGAAGTACGTGATGCTATTCGTAAAGTTAGAAACAGCAACTGCAAAGATATTTATCGACTTAATACCAACTTTATAAAGAGGAAGATTAGTATAATTGCACCACGTCGTACTATAATTTTCAACTCTATAATTTATAATTAAGTCAACAAAAGGGGAAGTACACTGTAGACCTGTTCCTACCCCCACCCCACATTTTCTCGAAAACCATTGAAATAATTCCATATCAACAAATGGTTTTCTTCGAAAACAATGACTTATTTCATGAAAAGCAGTTTAAATTTCGGAAACGGCGTGATATAATAAATGCAATTATGGAGATTACAACCAAGATCCTTCAAGGCTTTTGGCTGTGTGGTACAAGATTCTAATTAAAAAACTTACACATCTCTATAAATTTGATGACGACAGCTGCTCACTGATATCCACGTATTTATAGAATAGGTCGCAAAATGTGCTGTGAATAGCCAACCGTCCAGAAAATCTTTGATAACAAGTGGAGTTTCGCAAGGATCTATCTTAGACCCTTTGCAGTTCCTGGTATATATCAACGACTTACCACTTAGTTTATTAAATAATGAGACTTGTTTTTTGTATGCTGATGATGCAGCACTCTTTATCATAATCACAAATGCTGTTGAAGTAGTAGTACATTGAAAGTGAACTGTGCGAAAACGATTTTTCTCTAAAAAAAAAACACATGTGACAAGGTACATAACGCTGTATCCAGTGCAAAATTCTTGGAATGTGAGATACTTAGTCGTTTAAGTGTATTGTGAAACAGTTGGTAAAAATATAGCAAATGCATAGGCGTGTTAGCAATGTCTCTTATCACTTACTAAAAAAATGCTTACTATTCATTAGATCAAGGATTAGCGTCAAACTTCAACGCAAAGCTATTTGTGCCATTTGCAGGCTAGGATTTCGAGAGATAATGGTTTCTGGCCCTTTAAGCGTTAGAGAACCACTAACTAAAAGTTTAAAACATTCAGTAAAAAGATTAAAGAGAAATATCGAGGAAACGAAGATGCTTAAAATTTAGCGATTCAACTTTACTGATAACGACACCTGCAATTTCTGTTAAATACGTTTTGTAAATATTTATTTTCCTTGATTGTCGTAAATATAGCGTAAGTTGCAATTATTGTTTGAGTCGGTAGTAAGTTCTATTGGTACGGAGTCAGTAGATTTTACATAGTAGTAGTTAGTTCTATTGGTACGAAATTTAATACACCCAATTTAAACAAATTTAGAAAGTGAAATTCATATTTTCATTATAAAGTAGATATCTTCTTCATTATGTGAACGGCGGCGCCATTATCAAATATGAGATAAAATTGCTCACTTTATTTACTTTAATAGAGGTAATCTCTGGAGATAGATAAGTTTAAATGTTATTTTCGGCTGTTATGTATGTTTGGGATTCACTATGATAATTTAATATGCGTATAGCGAGTCTGACCTAATATGATTGTAACAATGAATCAAGAACAGCAAATTTGTTATGTTAGAGAATGTACAAATTTCTCATTCGTACACGTTCAGAGTGTTGGGTTCTACCTAAAGAACATGTACAAGTGTACCATTGATAATCGCAACTTAACAAATTCTACTCCATTTTATAAATATTTAAGCGGAATTTGTAACTTCTGAACCTACAAAATGATCTTTCACTTAATTGAGACGACGTTAAGGCTGTGAATATTTTTAGTCTATTTTCCTAAAATTACAGCACCAATATCGCTATTATGACTTTGTGTTTATCAGTACCCAAGTATTAATGAAATGACGCATGTTATTATTCAGGTTAATTTTTCTATCACAGTTATTAGATAATTCTACGCGATTGTTATTCTAGTTTAACCCTGCTGTTCTTCTCGACAAGACTATACACTAGTGCTTCTTCGGGTCATAATGACCCGAGCTCCTGAAATATGAATTATAACCAAAATAACAACAATTTTTATACATTTATTAACTTTATTTCGCTAATGCAATGTTTTTATATGAAACGTGAAACTTACAATAAATTCCACCAAATTTAAATAAAATAAAGAAAACGGAATAAAAAAATGTCTAATAATTGATATGATCCACTACTTCTTACAGTCCGGACAATAATAGGTCACGTGTTCTTTACACAAATATTTTTTACACTTAATGCAGGTCATATTAGTTTTGTTATCACATTTAGAAGGGAAAAATTTGCTATTTCCAGGAAGAGGTGCGGTAGAATTTTCCACCAATGGTTGTTGAATAGCTGTTATAATTGCAGCTGCTTGTTCATTACCGGGAAAATGTTTTCTGGACAACATGTAAGGATTTACCAATTGTTTGCCCAGTTGTCCCAAAAACAGTCTTCTTTTGAACAAAACATTTTTATTCCAGTCTGGATTTATTTCGCGCCATAAGACGAAAGCATTATAGGCACTGGTATCTAAAATGTTGTAAAATAAGATTATGGACCATCGATTTGTTTTTCGTTTGCATGTGTATGCACCGATTAGCTGATTTAATGTATCAACTGCTCCTTTGGTAGAATTATAATCAAGTATAATTTGTGGTTTTTTGTCTTCCCTGTCGCTTATTTGTTTCTGGTTACGAAACGTACTCATTAGAATGACCTTCCTGTATTTTTTTGGAATATAAGACACAGCTGCGGTATCTTTAGTAAAATAAAATTCGGAACTATGCACAACGTTATTTACTTCCATGATAGGTTGCTCAGCTTTGCTTTTCCTGACAGTCCCTAACATAGTAAGATTTCTTTTGAGAAGCATTTGACCCAATTTATACGATGTAAAGAAATTGGCACAAGTAACAGTCTGACCTCTTAGTCCATAAGTAAGGTCTAAAATTACTCTCAGCCCCTGATCCTTCTCAGGTTTTCCCCCAGATGGTTTTGCCATATATACTTGAACTTCTAAAGCATAAGAACTTGCACTATCACAAAGCGTCCATATTTTGATGTCATATTTTGCTGGCTTGCTTGGTATATACTGCTTGAATGGACAACGACCTCTAAATGCAACCAGCTGCTCGTCCACAGTTACGTTTTGCCCAGGATTGTTCAATTTTGGTAGTATTTTAGCCCATTTGTCCCAAAATTTTCTAATAAGAGCCAACTTATCCCGTAGCCTTCTTTCTTGACGATCTTCTTTATTATCAAACCGTAACACGCGTGATATATAATAAAATCGTTTGAACGACATTGTTGCGCGAAAATGAGGTCTGTCTGTTTTTGCATTCCACAAATTTCTGGTAGATTCATTATGCGATCTGTAAACTCCTCCTAACAGTAACAAACCTATGTACGCCTGCAACGTAATGTCATCTAATTCTTGCCACTTGTCACCGTACACTCTACGACCTTTGATGTTAGTCATTTTCAAAATTATATTTTCCAGAGAACTATTGAAAAATAGCTGAAATATAGATTTTACATCCTGGACTCGTGCATTGCTGTATCTAGTTGGACCTGGAGCGACTTTTATGATATTTACACTAGTTGCACGCCCTGATTGAGGAAATTGATCTAACATCCAAGTTATGGCATTATCCTTAGGTTGAACCGATTGAGCAGGTGGAATCAATTGCGTAGGATTTGTCCGTCCAGCATCGTCGAAAAAATCATCGTCTGACTGTTCATAATCACTATCTTCACTGATATGATCTTCCTCTTCAGAAGCTTCATCGTCACTAATGTCACTCAAATTATCAATAAAAGTCTTCACCACTAAGGTTTTTTTTTCATTATTGTTATTTCAGCACTTTAGAAGAACTAGTAGTACGTACAACAAACCGCATTTTACTCTGCAACATAACAAACAAAACTGTCGGTTGCATACTGCGATATGATATTTATACCTGCTGCAAGTTGCAAGTTTGTTCCTGTTTCGACTTGCACACGCGGCTACAGACCTGCCGAAAATGCTGTAGTAACTCGCATAGGTAGGTATATTTGAACAAGCATGTGATGATATGCATATTCGGGTCATAATGACCCGAGGAACATCAATGTAACAATCATGTTTAAAAAAATAAGGAAGAAAAAATTTATTAAAACAAACAAGCCACCTCATTCTTCAATGGATTAAAAACAAAGTCATTAACTACGAAGTTTAGATATTAATAAACAAAAAAGTTATCTAAACAACAATTTGATTTCGGGCCATATAGACCCGAAAGTAACAGCAGGTTAAAGAAATGCATGACTCTAGAGACCTGTATTGAAATAATAATTTCATCCAACTCTCTTGGCTTGCATGATTTTCATTTTTCTCCTTGTGAACCCAAACAAAGATATTTAAATAATTTGTTGTATTTGATCATATTGGTGCGCGCTACCTTATCTCCTCCTAACCCTAACCGAATTGGAATGAGGAACATTCAATGTGTGAATTACAGAAACAGCTACGTACTAAGTCCTAAACAAAATTCTTTCTTGAAATTCAAGCGGTACTTGTTAACAATTGTTTTCCATGCCACTCTTTTGGTTAATTTTGTTGTCATTAGTAATAGCTTGTTGTTTCAACACTGAGTTAGTTATCAAAATTCTATCGACGTCTTCCTTGTTTTATGCACAATTACTTCAATCGTTAAATAAGGGCATTCAGTATATCCTAAAAGACACGTGAAAGTCAGCAGTTCGTTTTCTAAACTTGAATGCGATAAAAACTCATGTTGAAACTAGTTTCTTAATATACAGGGTGACTGTGAAAGGTTGGGAAATCTCGAAACTGGAAATACTAGAACTCAAAATATATCGATTGAACCGAACATATCTTAGTCCAAATATTGATAGGTAAAAAGATACAGGGTGTCATAGTTGTAATTTTATTTTTATTTTTTCCCTATTGTTTGAGAAGTTTTTTAGATTTTTGCATGAAACTCGGTATATGTTTTTTTTTTTGGTATGAGAAATACGGTTCTGCCCTTAATTTTGGCCAAACTTGTAGAGGGCGCCACATATAGCATTATTTTAGTAAATAACCTGTCAGAAAATCTTTGCGCAACCCTGTATGCAATAATTGATCGAAAAATCTTAATCTCTCATCCTTTCTCAACAAAAAAGATGTACTTGTCAGGAGTGTTTTAATTTAATCGTTTTTGAGATATTTGCTTTAAACGTATCAATGCATTTTGAATTCAGTGTATTCCATATGTTTTAACATAAATCAAGTTACTCTGAAAAACATCCGCATAGTGTTGCTATGGTTTCTAACGTTTTTTAAGCAAATATCTCAGAAACTATTAAATCTAAACACTCCTGACAAACGTATACTCCTTAACGTTTTAAGTGTGGAACAAAATTTTACTGATAAATATTAGTGACACTGAAGGTAATCTTATAATAAACATTAAAACCATAGCAACATTATGCGTATGTTTTTCAGAGTAACTTGATTTATGTTAAAAAATATGGAGTACACTGAATTCAAAATGCATTGATACGTTTAAAAGGAAATATCTCAGAAACTATTCCATTTAAACACTCCTGACAAGTATATCTTTTTTGTTGAGAAAGGACGAGAGATTAAGATGTTTCGATCAATGATTGCATACAGGGTGGTGCAAAGATTTTCTGACAGGTTATTTACTAAAATAATAATAATCTTATTTCTCATACCAAAAAACTCCCATATACCGAGTTTCATGCAAAAATCTAAAAGAAATAGAAAATAAAATTACAACTTCGACATACTGTATCTTTTTACCTATCAATATTTGGACTAAGGTATGTTCGGTTCAATCGATATATTTTAGGTTCTAGTATCTCCAGTTTCGACATTTCACAACCTTTCGCAGACACCCTGTATGATACTATTATGAATATGTTTTTATTTTTGTAAGGTTTCTGTTAATTTATTACTCTTATTTAGCTCTTAATGTAGCAAGAACGGTACAATGATTTATAAGTTCAGTTTGAACACAATAGTATATTACATAACAGGTTACGAAAGTGGTGGATATGGCACAAGTGGGAATTTTCACACGACGGCGCTAGCCCGAGTGTGAGAATCCCGCGAGTGCAGGATAGACACTTTCCGGCTTAATGCACACTATTTTTCCTGCGACCATGAAAAATGTTTTATTGATCATAAATTAAACAATTACAAAATATACTTTATCTGATGGCATGCCATAATGACGTTATGTCACTCAATTTTGATGACATAAGGAAGGAAGCTCATTATGGTACTTAGTCCCATAATGAAATTCTATATGAAAAACATGTGATGGTGAGATCAAAAAAGTTTATTGAAAATGCATAACTGTATACCAAACTATTTATTATAAATGGTAAAAGAGCAATTACTACAATTTGCAATATTAATTCCAATGGATTCTAATAAATAACTATTGCTATTACAACCTGACGTTGTCAAGGAAATGGCAAAGCACAGCTCACTAACCTACTAATATTTTAAACTACACGTATACTTACCGCTTTAAAAATAGTTGTCATTGTGACATGTCAAAAATGCAGTTTTTAATTTTTCGAAAATGTATTAATATAAATGCCATCAGATAAAATGTTGTATGTAATACGGATCATAAAGAATCATTATGGCACACGTCGTGTTATCGGACTCGCCAGATAACATTTACGACTTGTACCACAATGATCGTATTTATGATCCTTATTACATAAATTACTATTATGTGAATAGCAGTAGGCGTGGCGATTTTGATCGCGACCGAACTGCCTGTCTGGCCTATGACAACCGGTAGTTGCTACGGTAACTTATAGAAAAGCAGTGCCAAAGTGAAAGGCACACGTGTTTTTTACTTTCGTGTTGGGTACAATGAGAAAGTGAAACGCACTAGTGTGCGAAAGTATGGTTAATTGTGCGATATGAATCACTTTCGTACATGGTCGTAGGAAAACTATACACACTCGGTGTCACAGTATATAGTTACGCAAACTTTTCTTTCTTAAACAAAATACTGGGCAAACAATAAAGTACTGTAATGTAATTTAGGCACATTAGTGGAGACTATCTGTTTTTAAAATAATCGGCTTTCGGCAGTGTAACATTTAATCAAAAAATCTTTCCACATCACAGGCAAAATTCATTACACCATTCTGGTACCTTACCAAAAGCGTCAATTGAAATCTCTCCAAATCTATAATTCCTCTTACCACGGATGAAGAGATATAGATAGTGTCTATCTTCAAAGTAGACGCATATGTATTTACCGAACAATATGTTGCTAATTTTACTCTTAATACGTCTGCCAATGCCAAAAGATGAAAGAAATCACTTTTAAGGTGAAGATAGTTGAAAATCTCGGACACTTGAAGTGAGACAGGACACGAATAGCTGTTTGAAACACTCTATCTTATTGATTATATTTGTGTTGTATGTGGGCATTTTGGGTGTAACAAAACATCTTGATTTTTTGCATCAAAAGAGCTAGTCATGATTGGATACCGGCTACTGTAGTCAAAACTTGTGCTCTCGAGATAGCCAGTTTATTGCAAGTATTGTACAACTAGATTCTACCACATCATTGTCAAGCCATTTCGGTGTAATCTGTTTCCAAAAATTGATCGTCTCACTTAACGTTTAGACCTTGAGAGTGATGTTCATGTTGATGATGATGTTGGTGATGGTGGTGATGATGTTGGTATTGATGTTGATGTTGGTGTTGGCGTTGATCTTGATGTTGGTGTTGATACTGACATTCACATTGATATGCTGATTTGATTTTTTGTTTGGGCGAGTAATGCTTGTATCTTATATATTATAACCTAATGGTGCTGTTGTGACGTTATTTGCTAGTGGTCTCATGTACTACTGAGTTAACCTCAACTGTGTCGTTAATTTCCTAGTGAACCTTGTATATATTTAGCTCATTCCAGCAGAACAGACCATCTCTTTTTAAAATCCGAACCTGGACATTTGCAGGATTTCTCGTCTTGGAGGAATCGTGTACTGAGTTTAGTTCTGGATCAATTTTATTAAAATATTAATGTGGCACCTATCAGACATTTTTCTCATGTTTTTTGCTTTCGCATTTTCCGCTTGAAGTAGTGATTTTAAGGTATAAGGTGAAAGAACAACTCTTTCTGCTTAAATCTTCTTTACTTGATACATAGTCTACTTTTGGAAGTTTCTTGAACAATAAGTTCTCTGATGTTTGTTATAAGTGATTTGTACCGATACATCAATATGCTTGGCAATATGTGATCACTTGTTAAGGGCTATTTTGGCGTTTTGGCAAAAGACTAACCAAAGTATGCGCACATCTGTGTGGTTTTGTTCCGTTGAGCATATTCGATTACAAAAAATTATTGTACTTTATCTCACAGTTGTTTTGACAATAATCTCTTATATTAGGACTTAATGAGTATCCAGAATATCGGATGAAGTCGGTATATTTTCCACGGTTTTGCATTCACAGGCTGTTGAGAAGGATGTATTTAATCCTTTAATTAAAATTAAAAAAATTCACATTCATCCTCTGTACAACAGTTCGTATTCCAAGATTTAAGGCTTTCACGAAAGTATTTCTTGGGAACGTCTTCCAGTGTGGGCGCAAATGCATTTTGAACATCTTTCAGGGAAACGGTCCGAGTTTGCTTTTAGAAAAAAGGAATAAACCACAAGGATTCAGATAAGGACTGCGAGATGGATGTGACAACGCTTGGATTACTTCAATAAAAAAAATACTTGGTCGTGGTGTAGTCCAGATTTTAGACACTTCCAATAATTTCTAATGATTCCATTTGTTTATAGGTAGGCCGAATTGACGATGACTACTTTAGAACTCTCCTCAATGAAAGTTGCATTTTCAAAAATAATCTTACACCCCCACATTTTGATGTGGAAAACGTGATTTCAATAGAGCTCTAATAATAATAGTTTGACAGCCACGTATATTAAGAGTTATTATTAGAACCTTGTGCTGTTAACCAGAATTCTCGAGAAAAGTAACACTCTCAAAAAAAGTGTAGACCCCCTTGTGGACTTGGAAAAATTTTGAGGAGGAAGACGAAATTTTTATTTGAATTCTTGTGGTACTAGACAGAACTGCCAAGAAGTTATATTAAAAAATAATTTACATCCCCCTATGGACTAGGAAAATTTCCGATAGAATTCTCAAGAATAGTGGACGATGAGCGAAATTTCGACAGAACTCTGATAGTAATGGTTTCAGAGCCACGTATATTAAGAGTTATTATTAGAACTCTTGTGGTACTAACCAGAACTCTCAAGAAAAGTTACTAGTGGATATAAAACACCCCTTCTCGTCGCGTTCCGGAGGTCCCACAGGTCAGTCGCAGTTTGCGCCTTCGATGGTGTCGCTACCACCTTGCGGATGACAACAGAGCCTTCGCCAAACCTCAGCCTCCCAGGAAGCCTAGAATGGCGACTAACCGTAAATCACGTGGAGCGGGCGTAATATCGACTGCGGTCCTAACCGCATTCAGTACTATCGCTTTCTCACTACCACTCGCCGTCGCTTTGGCGTGACTAATGCCGGTTCGGTGTAGAGATGGTGTCGCTGTCGGCGGTGTCCTCTTCCGTCGCAGTTGGCGTAGTGCGTCTTTGCTTCCGCTGGGTTTACGGGAGACGTGAGAACTTCAGGCATCCCCGGAAGTTGGCCGGTGATCACTGCAGTTCACGCACTTAGCCCGGTTGGCACGGAGTGGTGATTTCCTGCACACTTGACGCAGCGTACCGTCGCTCTATAGCAACGCTGTGCGTGACGTAATCCCTGGCACCGGTGACACTGCTCGATGCCGGATTTCCGCCTCAAGTTTGCGATGGAGGTACGAAGCCGAACCACATACTCCACCTGCCTGTCATGGTCCTTGGCTGTGGCAGGCTGTATCCTGTAACCATTGATAATCGCCTTCGGTTTGGTGAAAGCGATCCCTCGTCGGTCCAATTCTCGGGAGAAGCTGACCCGGTTCTCCTTCTCACGAAGGAATACCGGGGGTACACTCTCCTTGATGACGGCGGTTTCCATGGATTCCAGGTGGTCCGTGGTGTCTTCAAGGGCCACGAAAGCGTTGGCGGTCAACGTGGGCGTGGTAGGACGGTCCATCGATATCTTCTTCCGCTTATTCTACATCAAGAAGTCGTCGGAGCTGGTGCATCCCGGGCGGGCATCTTCTTCAACGGTGTCAGTGCCGGCTGCGGCGGTGGTCGCCGACGGGGTGATGCCCTCTAGCGGTGTTGGTTGTGTCTTCTTTTGCCGATTCTCTTCTATGTCGTCGCGGCCGGTGGCGTGTCGCTGTTCGCTCGGTGGAATGGCAGATCGAGCAGCAACGGTATTACATACTGATGGGTCGTCGTTGACAGCGGTTCGCCAGGTTCCTCTAATCATTGCTGGAAACGGCGACGGTACACCCCTGCGTCGTTTATCGTAAAAACGATTGTCTTTTTTTGAAAGTGACAAATCTGTCTTTATCTGTTAAAGATAGCCTTCGCTGATCGAAATGCGAATGTCTAACAGAGGCGTGTAAATCTTTTTTTATATTTGAGGGTGAGTTTTTACCATTTATCTCCATGGAAAATTAATAGAATAAATTCAGCGCGGTTTATAATATATTTTATAAATTTAAAATTGGAAGGATTTTTCTGACGGGCTTACAAAGTTTTTTTTATTTTGTAGCGTCCGCCAGGTACCCTATCTGAAAAATGTAATTTGAACTTATTTACAAGAATGCAAGTTCAAGAACAAAGCAAGCACTAAGTGATTTATCTTGACTTTACTGAAGATAATGTTACTATTACTCAAATTAATTGCCTGCGTTACTTTGACTTGCCTGGCAATACTTGAAACATTAGAATTTATTTACAAGTCTTATATTTAATTACTTGCAAATCTTAAATCTGATCAAACGAAGTGGTAGGTACGCTGTGCTATTTGAATTAGATAGGTGGATGAGGTTAAGTGTTGCATCATGTGGGTAAAAAAAAATGAAACTACTCAAATTAAAATTAACGGCTTACAATGGTGGTTCAGCTCGTTAATATATATATATATATATATATATATATATATATATAAAAAAAGTAGTTTAGTTACACATAAACACAATAAAAAACATGTAGTCATACCCACAATTGTGTCAGCAATACTTAATCAGAATAAAATCGTAACACCCAACATGTGGCCCTTTAAAATCAATCATGCCGACCTTTAAGTTAAGTTAAGCAAATTACGGTACATATAAAATACAACAGTAAAATTGCACAGGTGATAAGAAGGTAAAGGCAAGTGACTACTAAAGCATAAAATGCATAGGTACAGTTACAAGAAATTACATATAAAGAGAAATTAGTTCGCAGGCAAATAATTCTACTTAACAAACTGACAAAAAACTCATTAAAACAAAGCCTTACAAGGGTAAGTTATAAATAGATCATAACATCGTCACCGATATATATATATATATATATATATATATATATATATATATATATATATATATATATATATATAATTTGAGGGTTATAATAATACGTGTTTCTCAGGTTACCCATTCATCTATCCAACAATAAAAACAGTAAAAATAAAATTTGACGTGTTTAATGGTTATCTGGACCCGAGAGTGTGTACCCACTTGGCAATTTCCTTTTACAATTAATAACCAAGCGGTATCATGTACCCGTTCGCCAGCCCACCTCTACACAAATATAAATATAAACCACAAACAACAATGCTAATTCACACAAAAGGGTGAGGTGGCCCTGTACTGTCTTTTATTTTAGCAGATTTCGGCTTAATGAGCCCACGTGCGAATAAGATACCTTTGCAAGGCAATGCTCGATTCTTAATAGCTTACATAGGCTTGTAGAATTATCTGCTGCCAGTCTTAATTTATGTAAAAATACCTACTTATACTTGAATTTAATTTGATCACAGACACAAACCGTTAACATGCACGATTTAACTTCAAAAAGGGTGACTGTTATTTATAGACTAATATTTGAAACACACATTACCACTAACACCCGAAAGAAAAGACAAATTAGTGTTGGCTAATTCAAAAGAAGATGTACACGCACGAAATATTTTAAAGACAAACTGTTTACAATGAGAGTTTCTAATTAAAACAAATCAAAGCGTCCGGCTCAATCAAAATTTCAACAGCAACTACCTTCCCCTCTGGTTTCCACTAACCATGTCTACTCCGAAAACCAACCCCCGTTTTTGAAAAGTGATAAAAAACCAAGAAACATTAATTTACGTTGAAACATTTTCATATTAATTATTGTACATCTTAATTTTAAATATATGCATTCGTCCGTAACAAACCCTACATTTAGGTCTCGAGTTTCCAAGTACCAAACAAAGATGTCTTTGATTTGCAGTGTGTACCATTAGTAATTAAGTACTAACTAGTGACATTTTTACATCAAGCGCGCGCGTATAAAAATTTTCAACAATTCGTCACGCCAGTTTCGGCAGAACACCTGTTTCTCTACCCTAATGTATGTTTCCTTTTTCTGTTCAACTTTTACTCAAATATTAATTACAAACATTCCCACATTTCTTACATAAAAATACATTAAATAAAATATTCCGAAAACATTAGCAAATTACGACGTATCATCACGATATTAAAAATCCACTAATTATCTTTTCTATCGCGGTAACAATGATGATTGGACAAACGTTTATTACAATAATAAAATTTTCGCGGTCCGGTGCCTACAATTTGGGGTGTGTTTTTACCCTTTATCCCCATTACAAGGGAATGGGATAAATGCAGAATGATTGTTGCGTGGCTTATAATATATTTTAAAAGTTTAAAGTTGGAAGAATTTTTCAGACGGGGTTTATGACTTTTTTATATTTGGGAGTGAGTTTTTAACTTTTGTCTACTTTGTAAAGGAATGGGATAAATTCAGAATGATTGTTGCATGATTTGTAATATGTTTTATAAGGTTTGAGGTCAGGGTTTTCTGACTCAATTTAAACATTTTTTTTTATTTACCGGCGCTACTGGCGTTTTAGCTGCTGGAATGAAAGTGGCTGCTGAAAATAGGCTGCTAACTCAACACGGGTCACAAAAAATATTGTTTGTGTAATTAATTACATCATTCCAGTGTCATAAATTTAGCCATTCATGAATCTGCAACAAAAATGTTAAACCAAAATGATTGAGACATAAACAGAAAACAACCATAAATCAAAAAGCCATTAAATGGCTGGGAAATAAAAAATGCAATTCAATTTAGAAGAAAGTGAAAAGGTGTGTCGTTTTAACTGTAAGGGGTCGCAATTTCAATTTGCGTGTGGCAGACACACTAGGTGTGGTGATAATAATAATAATGCATTGCTCGTCAACGCCAACTTCATGAACACTATATCTTACTTGTACTTGGACTTAACGTGGGTTGTTACATTTAATCAAATCTACAAACGTAAATTCAGCTTTCCCTTTACATCTTTTCAACATTTACAATGAACGTTTTTATTGAAAAAGAATAAAATCGTGATCTACCCACAAGATGGCGCGTTTTATTGTCTTTATGACTACTTGTTGTTAAAACAGAAATAAATTCAGTTTATCGCTCTATAATTTTGAGTGTAATCAAATTTCGAAACTTTCACAATGTTTCAGGTGTGTCTGATTTGTGTGTAGGTAAACAGACAATTAAGTGATTTATAGGTACTCACTGCAGCTAATTGTGAAATAGTTCGATTCGTGAGCGATAAACGACGAATATTTATTTTTACATATCAAACTTATTTAAATATTTATTTACACTTTTATCAAAGTGCCAAGCAACGGAATGGAACCGAACTATCATTTTATAAACAGCTGCCGATTTTTTACTGTTAAAATAGGAAAATTTAACGGTCTTAGATCGTTAAATACATTTCCGTGTTTCGTAATCTTAACTTGACATACATATACGAAGTATGTAATATCCGTAATTTTTGAAAAAGTTTCATTCATATAGCCACGCACCATATGTGGTTTGTATAAACAGAAGCCACTAGCTGGCATGCATCATTAACTTTATTATGTTGATCTAGTGACCATTCTATTAGAATTAGTTTGAACTGCTCGTATTACAAAGCGGACTTTTCAGAGTTTCCCTATAAGGTAGAGATATAACAACATTGCCGACCTTTACATGGCCTTATTTAGACGGTACAAGCTTGATATTTAGATTTGCACAGATGATTACGTCTATGGGAAAAGTCTTAATTAGGAAAAAAGTGTGCGATACAATTTACGTGGGAGTAAGAGGAAGAATAGTTTTAAAGTGGTGAGCACAAAAGGGGAAGAAAAAACCAATACATCAATTTATTCATATTATATGTAGAGATTAAACGCCTACTTTGATATTTTAAACATTAAATTACAGAACATTAATTATATATATAAAAGACGTGATAGGATAATTTACTTTCAAATTGTATAGGAAGAACTTGCACGATGACACCATATAAGGACTTTGATTCGTCTAATTTGATAGATAATTGCTTACGTGTGGGCATAAGATTTCTCTTAAATTGTTTAGTTTCATCCACTATGAGTTTATGCTTTAATTTTTAATTTAAAATAGATTTAATTAATTGATTAGTTTAGTTGGGTAATGACACTTCTTCATCGACTATAAATAAACACTTAAGAATTTTCAACATGCTTCTGAAGACGTTGCCCTTAATTTTAACCACTGCTCTTCTATTTATCTTAGTATCTAACCTTCGTTGTTTAGCATTTCACGGTATACTTTAATTTTTTGTTTATTAAAGATATCTTTCAATGACAATGGCTTTTAAACAAGAAGGTGTATAAGTGCACTTTATTTATTTATTTTTACCTGCTGACACTAAGGGTTGGAAAACAAAGGAGTGGTGTAAGGTTAAGTTAGCACCATTTGCATACTGCACTTACTCCAAGTTACTGTTCGAAAAACCTTTAAAACAACAAATATTCGGCATTTATTGAATCCACAATCTCCCATATGCAATGTAAGAAAAGTTCATTCCCCCAATAACCCATAAAAAAATTTTGGTCTAATCAACGACTAAAGTAAAGACCAGGAGAAAGTATATAAGTAAGATGATCATTAACAGCAAACTTGATGTAAATTATCATTCTATTTAAAATGTCTGTTGAAGGTGAGTCTATAAGATCAACCTGTTTGTTCATTAAAGGTACTTTCTGTTTATGTTTATAAATTTCGAATTCTTACAAAATATCTAGTTTCTTGAATGATTTTAGTAAATATTTGTAAGATTTGTTGTTGTAAGTTTTGCTCCTTTTCAAAGAAAGCCCTTTAAGTAATTAGCAATTCGAAATTTGGCATGATTATTATGATTTGTTCTGATTTATGTTTATTCTATGTTGATAGTATTGTTTTTGGATAAGTTCTCGAATTGTATGTCTTTGTGTGATGTATTTTTTATATCTGATGTAACTGACAGTTCGTCTAACATTATTGTCAAACATATCAAGATATTACACACAAAGAAATAAAATTCTAATACTGCCCTTTTCCTATATTCACTAACTCAATTAAAGACATTTTAGCAGTATAATGCGAAACGCATCTTTGGAATGATCATTAAAATTATGTCAAATTTCAAATTGCTAGTTTACTTAAAAACAAAACTTATAACATCTAATCTTACAATTATTTACAGTAGGTCCGGATAATTCTGAGACTTATTTACAAAGTTGAGTTTGGTTGGTTATAATTTAAACCAATCATTTTTTTTAAACTATTCCAATTTTTTTTGTGAGTAAAGAAGGTTTTTTTAACAAGTGTCACTCAAAAAATTCAACTAAAACATTTGGATACAAAATCTCATAAACGTTTGTGACAAAATGTGTCACTATTACCCTCTAAGTGGATTAAACTATGACACTTTTTGTGGCTACTAGTGACATAGGTCGTAAAACGTCGTAGCAACGGCTTGAAGTCAAAAGTGTAATAGTGGGATAAATAAACTGCCGGGCACAAATATTTTTTGGCGTGCTCTTAAAACTCACTAAAAGGTAAGACACCCCTAGTCGTAGCAACGGCTTTAAGTCAAAAGTGTAATAGTGACATAAATAAACTGCCGGGCACACATATTTCTTGGCGTGCTCTTAAAATTGACTAGAAGATAAAAGTGACACCTTTCATTTTAAGGGTAGGCAAAAGAAGTGTGAATTAGTGACACCTTTGATTTTTAAACGTTTTAATGCTTAAGGAAGTATAAAACTCAAATAAACATAATGTTTATGAGCAAATAAGTTTTACATAATTAACAAATAACTAATCCATCATAATTAACATTTTGAAAACAAGTTTTCCCCTGCATTCCAAAAGTGGTTCCGGAAAGACACGAACAATGTCACTGAAAGGTATTGTATCTACATCTTCTTTCTCTGGCCATGTAAAGTATTCGTCGATAGTTTTTCTTATAAATTTAACAGTCACTTCGTCCTGCAACTTTGCGATGATTTGTGCTACAAAATTTATGTATGTCTTCTTAGCAGCGTAGGGCAATAACCCAACGTCCTACTGCAGGTAACTTTTCAGAAGAAATTGAACTGTCACTTTCTTCTTCGCTTTCGACAGTTGGATTTACATGCCGCTCTTCAGAATTTTCACGTAAAGAAAAACGCTTTCCTCCTCGCTAAATTCGAATCTTCCATATATTCCACTTCTTCGTCCGTGTCGCTGCTCTCAATGACGGTAAACTTCTTTTTTGACTTCATTTTCTTTACTGACCCTGTCTTTTTCATTTTCTTTTCTTTTTCATAAGTTTGCAGGTTCTTTAAGTATTCTTCCCTAGTAATAACTTCAGCAAATTTTGAAATCTTCTTCCTTTTTTCAGGAGACGTTGCTACTTTCTCTAGTAGTAACTCTTCAAATGTCCTGGTTTCTTTTAAATTTGGTACTAGTACCTGGTGGTAGATCATCAAATGACTTGTTTTCTTTTGAATTAGCGTCACTAGTACCCGGTCATCTGGTTCGTCAAGGTCATATGGTTGTCCTATAGTGATATCCATAACGCTTTGTGGAGTTTCTGTAGTAGCCACTAGATCTTTTGTATTCTGTTCACATTTTTTTCTTATTACTTTCGCGTAGATGTGATTCTGAAAATTCAGGTTTTCTGATGACATCTCTGTTAACAGGATTGTAAGCTCGTCTTTTGTCATAAAGCCCTGTTAATTGGAAACCTCTGTCAGCGGGAAGGTTGCTTCATGCGCGGCCTAGTAAAGTCGAAAAAGAGTTCTTCCCCAATGTTTGGCCTTGGTTTTCTCTTTGCCATACAGTTAGTCTCACATCCCATGAAACCTTTAAAGATTTAAAAACAGTGCTATCTAAAGGTTGCAGCAAATGCGTAGTACGAGGTGAAAGTTTGTAAAGCGTTACGTTTTCTTCAATAGCAAGTTTTATCAGCTGCGGTGAAATATGGGAGGTGTGTCCGTCAAAAATAACAAGAAGTGATCTTTCTTGTGGACAGTGCTTTAAAAAGTGACATTTAAACCAGGAATAAAAAGCATCCACCGTCGTCCAACCGTGTTTTGTTACTGTGTAGCCTGTATTATGATATACCTCATCCACGATGACCACATAATTTTTCCCTTAAAAATAATGTAGGGAGGTAAGTTGTTGCCAGATGCAGAAACACAACAAAGAACTGACGTGTTAGTTCCGCCGAAACACGTGGTTGTGTTACTTGGATCATGACAAAATGACGTTTCGTCCAAGTTAAAAATCTGATCAGGTTTAGTCAGTAAATTCAGTTCATTTAATAGGCGTGTATAATTGTCAAAAAATCCATAAATAATTTCCGGAGTCGTCTGTTCTACTCTAGCCTTTTCACGTTTGACAGGTTTTTTACAAGATAACTGCCACCTTTTTTGAAACGATAGAAACCAGTCATTACCAGGCCTTTGATTTTTGAATCTGTTTGTTTCAAGTTCATTGGTTTTAACGTAGGAGGAAACTACATTCAACACCTCTTTTTTTTGTAAGGTCATATCCACATTTATTCATTATGTTTATATTCGTAACAAGTTCTTTCTCTACATCTCGGTAGAGCGGCCTACTTTTGTCGAATCCGATTTTTTACGACCTTTCCAACCTTTTATCTTTAAACTCAAAGTAGATCGAGGTATAGTAAAGCGCTTTGCGGCAGTTCTCCGATTCATTATGCCAGTTTGACATGCTTCTATGGCATTAGCTAAATCAGTGTCGGATTATTTTTTCGTCAGTTTTGGATTTTTTCCCTTTTTTCGAGGCATTGTGTTAGCTGAAAGGAAAAATATTGTCAAGAAACGAGATTGACATATACAAAAATACTTCTTTCGGCCAATATAAAAAATGTTATTGATTTACTAGTGTTACTTTTAAACTACTATTAATGTCACTATTAGCCGCGGCAACATTTTTCTGTAGGGTAATAGTGACACTAGTCGAAACAACATCGAGCGACCGCGTACATGAGTCACACATGGAAATACTATCTAAATACGGTGTAAGCAATATTTTAGAGGACATACACACTTTATCCCATGAAATTTACGTACGGCACACTACTTTTACACACACTTTACATAATTATGCACATTACGGAATAAAATTACTTACCTTTGTGTTTATACACCGGTACACGACAACGCTTACAATTTTAGGTTATGTCAAGCATCACTGTAGGGAACTTAATTACCGAACGGAGCGACTTTTGGCGCCTAATTAAAATTTTATCAACAAGTGTCACCTGTAAAATTAACAAAAATAATCTAATTTCTGTTTAATCAGATAAAGGTAACAATTTGGTAACTATATGCTGAAAGTTAATGACTAATCGACTAATCCTTCGAACTTCCTCCTTCCTACTGATCATATAAAAACATTTACAATAGAAACATTTAAGTAACCACCTTGAACTACAAAATTATTACTCTTGCGACTAGACTTTGAGCTTATTTTAATTGTTTATATTTATACTCTTTCCATCTTGTTTTGCATTAGATCAACCCATGATATTTTTTTGTCCCATTTTAGTGGTCCCATTTTCCAAAGTGCCAAGAACTCAATTTGACGCCGTCCTGTCGAAAGTAATCGTGCTGTGTTGCGTAATTAAGTAACGCATATGATGAACAAGCTTCTTATTGAATAAATAATAATTTGTTAATAAAATGCCAAAAGTCATCGCAGTGTACAAAGTTACAAACTTTAAGTTGCTATAAGCACCTTAAAAATAGCGCAACGGGGAAAAGTAATAGAGAACGTATCGTAATGGTATCGGATATATTTCAAGTACGCAAGAACTTAAATCATTCTTTCGTGCACATACTAAGTATGTATTCGGTTTTAGATTTCACAGCGAACTATCCAAGTCATCATAACGGCTAAATCTTAAAATTTAAAGACGACATATTGTGGTAAACGCGGATAATTTCAGTTTTGAGATTTCATCCCTCGCAAAAGGTCTACAACGACTAATTTAGCAATTTAATTCGAAAAATGAATATTTTACTTGGGAGGAACTGTATCATCACCATCACCATCATCATCAATGGGTTACAAACACAAACTTGTCTATGTGCAGAAAATTTTATGTGAAATGAAACACGTCGTTGTAGCCAAAATTAAGTTTTTGAGAACATTTCTGAGGTGGCAAAGTTCAGCCTAAGGTGCCAGATTAGTGTATCTTGGCGAAACGTGTATTTATCAAAATGGTTCTAATGTCCACTGTTGGGTGCACAATTCTGACATCAAGTAATCCATCCAAAATTAAAAGTAGGTAAAAGGTATACCATTTTACAGTTTTACACGCGGGGTGTAATTTAGGGAATCGGGGAACGAGGATCGGGATTATTCTAAAACTATGAATCAGGAGCGTTTTCAAAATTTAGTGATTAAATAGCTGATTCCTGCGCTGTCCAAACTACAACTGTGGGACAAAATTCATCGTTTTAGGTCCAGAGAGAAAAACAATGTAGTTGATAATATTTTGATTAAGCATTGGTATGGAGTTTTACGATTGTCTTCTTACCATTGTCAATACTTTATTGAAATGGCATGCGGTTCTTGTAAAATTGTTGCAATAAGCAAATAAGTTTTGAACTTCCATCGAAAGATAGGCTTCAGAAATTATGGGTTGAGGCTTTGTCCAATTTTTATCCTACAATGTGGCGAAATTGTTATTTGCACACGGAAAAGATGAATTCAAATGATTGAGAAACATATGGGAAATTTTTCGATTGAAAATATCCCTGTTAGTATAGCACTAGGTTAATCCGATTCACATTCAGATAGTGGCATGGATTCAGATTCTTATTATGGTGATATAATGCAGTTGGAGTAATTCATTTAAATATTTGGTTTTCGTCAGGTCTTGTCCGTGGATATGAAAACAGCTTGTGGTAAATTCCAATCAGATACGGCATAAATGGATACATTTCTACTTATTTACTTTCACGTGTACGTAACAGTTAAGAACAGAACAACACAGAAAATTGTATCACGAAAGCAAATCTTCATATTGGATTAAAAAGCGCTGTGAACTTCCTGGATAGGTTAAATTAAATGGAGACATATTGACGTTCGGGTTACCTATTGACTTTGCGACTGGAGAACTACCTCTCCATCCATATCAACCTATACTTGTCCACTGCTGGCCATGGTCTCCCGTAGCCTTTTCTATATTTCACGATCTTGAGCAGCCTGCATCCAGTTTCCGCTGATGTGTTTTATATAGTCAGATCATCTTGTTGGTGGCCTCTGCTTCGGAAAGCTTCCTGTCTTGGTCTCCATTCGATGATGCGTTTTGTCCATCGATCATCTGACAACCTTGCGATGTGTTCGGCCCAGTTCCAATTCAGAGTCGCAATTTTTCGTATGGCATCTATACTTTTGTCCCTTGGCGTATTTCTTCATTGGGAATTCGATCTCTAAAGGAAAATACCCAGCATACAACGTTCCATTGATCGTTGTGTTACACGTATGTTATTTACTACCTTTTTTGTCAACGTTAAAGTTTCTGGACCATACGTAATCACTGATAATACATATTGATCAAACATGGACATGTCCCAGTTTTCCAAACGCAACCCAAGCTAATCCCACGAGACTCAAAAGCTCACACGTTTAGTTATCTCTCCCTGTACGGATTTCGTGTCCCAGGTATTTATAAGATATTGTTTGTTTGGTTTGCATTTCAGCCACATATATGTTTTGATTGTACAAGATTAGTCATTACTTGTGTTTTTATAACATATTTATTTTTAGTCCTACGTCTAAAGAGGCATAGTATAGTTTTTGCATTAAACTTTTAGCACCATCCACACAATCATCTATAAGAACGATGTCATCGTCAAACCTTAAATGGCTGAGTCTTTCTCCGTTTATATTTATACCGTTTTTATTTAAATATCCTCTCTTACATGCGTACTCCAACAGTGTGCTAAATAGTTTTGTCGGTATTGTGTCTCCTTGTCCCACGCCTCGTTATATGCCTAATTTATCTGTTTCTGTATCCAGCATTCTGACACTTTCTGTAGCATATTGGTAGATATGTTGGATTATATTTGTATATCGGTGATCTATGCGACATTCAGTTAGAACTGTTAACATTTTTGTTGGTCCAATGTGTCAAAAGCCTCTTCATAATGTACAAATTTTAATATCAAAGGTTTGTTGTATTCTACATATTTTTCAATAAGGTTTCTTATGACTTACAAGTGGTCGTTAGTCTCATATCATGCTCTAAAGCCGGCTTGCTCGCTGGGTTGGTAGATGTCTAACTTAGCTTCTAATCTCTTGGTTATTATTTTTGTAAAAAGTTTATAGGTATGTGAAAGTAAACTGGTGGGATAATAATTTTTTAGATGTTCGGTATCGCCTTTTTTATGTAGCAATACAATAACTGCGTTATTCCATTGAGTTGAGGTTATTCCTTGCCTGAGACAATCGTTGAAAAGTCTCACCAATGCTTGGACAATCTTAGGTCCACCGAATTTGATTGCTTAACCTCATCTGGTGTTATGTCGGGTATATCTTCGGACCCTTGATTTACGATTTTTGGGAGGGGTTGATACTGTGCATTTTCCTCTCGTTTAGCATATAGTTCGCTACAAACTGTTTAGTATTTCTTCATTGTTTATGGATATGTTGCCGTCCCTGTTTTTAGTTCATGGGTATTTTTCCTTTCGGTAACGTTTATATTCCTGTCGAAAACTTTTAAACTGCTGTTTTGTTCGATTGTTCTTGTTGTTTGCATTGTGTTGTATTGCCTTATATCGTTCCTAATTGATTTTTGTATATCTCGTTTAGATTTCTAAGTTTCGGTGGGTTTTCGTCGTATTTATTAGAAAGTTTTCTCATTTCGCAGTTTTCAAGTGTCGTTGCTTAGTTTTTCCGCCTTTCCAATGACTTTCGGACTGCATTTTTTTTCTGCCTGTCTTAGCGCGTTTGTTATTATTTCGCTGGTTTGCTCAATATCTATCCTTCTATCGTTGTCTAGAATCTGCAAACTACTTTCAACTGTCTCTTTGTACAGAACGTAGTTTTATGGGTGGTCCATCTGTTCTTACCGTTTTTTAAAATCATTTTAGCTGCTTCTTTTTTAACATTGGTGCTTACTTTTGCCGAATCATTCTATGATCACTTCCTGTCGAAAATTTGTTTAGTACCACAACATATTTACTATTTGCAATAATAAAATCTATCTCATTCTTGGTGTTTCCATCGGGACATATCCACGTCCATTTGCGTTGGAAGTTTTTTTATTAAAGAATGAGTTCATAGCAAAAATATGTTCTTGATGTAAAAAGTCTCTCTCCGTAGTCATACTTGCCAATTACTACCACCGCTTCTTCCTTTTTGGAAGCCCAGTTTAGAATTTAAATCGCGTATTATGATTCGGTGTGCTTTGTACTGCTGTTTTAAGGTCTTCGTAGAAATATTCATCTTCCTCTTCTGAGTGGGTTGTTGTTGGAGCATATATTTGTATAATTTTTAGCTGGTATCTTAGGTTTAGTTTTAAAATTAAACAGATGACCCTGGGGAATATGCTTTCAATCTTTACTATATTGTGTATGTCTTTTATATACGATGAGCTTAACACGGCCATTAGATACGTCTTCTTTCCTCTATAATGGAGTATGTGGACGTAATATATATATATATATATATATATATATATATATATATATATATATATATATATATATATATATAGTATTCAAAATGTAAACTTTCACCATTATCACATAATAAAATACTTATCTTTTATAAAAGATAAGTATTTTATATATAATATTCGTCTGTTTTGGTAGCCTGCTCGCTTCCGGAGATTCTTATCACCCTCTACTCCCACCTTATTCCTACTGCTACCTTGGTCGGTCACATTGGAGCCGCCTGGGACTGCGAGCCTTTCATACATGTCTCTTTCCATTTGCTTGGTGGGTTTAAAGCCATATTACTGCCACGCTGGCCAATGCGGGTTCGTGTAGATTCTGAGAAATGCGTTTCTTAATTTTTTAGTGTTGTAGTTATACCGCCAATATTCAGTCACCAGAGCCTCGTTTGTTATTCAAGCAGGTTGACATTTGAGCTAGCATTTGACCTTTTATTTGCTTTCGCCCCTCACGCCCCAAACATCAAACCTCTACATCATGTTTAACAGCAAAAAGAGAAATGCAGTAGGTAAATTTTATCAGGAAAGCAAGTCTTCACATTGGATTACTTATCAAATTACGCTTTGGATTTCCTGCATATTTTTTTATTTAGGAAGAGCGAAAAAGGAAAAGGTATTCGTATTCGGTTTTACGTAGATTTTGTTAAGAAAACGTCACATTGATTAGATAAGACAAGATGTTGTCATTTATGATCAATGCAAAGAATGTACAATTACCGTTTTATGGTAAAAGACATTCAAGGTCGGAAGACTAAAATTGACTTTCTTCTTAATAGCGTGAAAAACTTGTTGCAGCGCTGCTTTAGTTTCACTTTTAAAATATAACCTAAATTTTCAAAAATCAAGCTACGGTAATAACTTTTTGTTCTTTTGATAGTGCTACCACACTCTTCCTAGATTCGATGACCTGCTCTAATGCAAAATACGATGGAACAGAGTATAGCAACATATTTAGAAAATTTCCCAATGATATTTGTACATTCTTATATTTTAAAAACATACAAATTGTAAATTGTAGTAATTTATAAGTAAATTGACATTCCACAACACTCTTTGACTAACAATACGATGGAACGAGTATTGAATCATATTAATTTAATCACATTATAATTATATTTGTCATTGATTGTATTTTAATACATGTACAATTTGTAATATATTATATATATATATATATATATATATACATTCCAAACTTTGATACATTAGGTATACGGTGAAGATTGATCAATTTTTATTTTAAATGGAATCTAATATTTTTTATTTTATTTTAATACATGAAATTCTAGATATTTGTACATATATATATATATATATATATATATATATATATATACAGGGTGTGGCGCGAAGAGCTTTGAATGTGGCACTTCCGGTTATCCCGGAAGTAGACGTCAACTTTGTTATTTTAAATGGAACCTAATATTTTTTATTTTATTTTCGAATTCTACATGAAATTCTAGATAAAATTTGTGCACAATGCCCTATATCAAAAATGAAGTATTTTCGAGATATTTCGATTTTTTTAAAAATTTTGAAAAAATCCTAGTCCACATTGAATAACGATATCTCCATTAATAACGAAGCTAGTGCCGTGAAATTGTAACCAATAAACAACAAGCACTTGGCCGTTAAGTCCATATATCCATCTCATTGATATTTCATACAGGGTGTTTTAAACTTAGCCGCCAACATGCACAACAAATCATTTATAAGTTGCTTACTTTAAATAGAACACCCTGTATTTTATTACATTTTCCGCTGTATTTTTTTAAGCCAATTCGTTTGGTATCAGTATTCCCTATACCTAAATCCAACCACTTTTGAGTTTCATTATCTTAGTTAAAACATAACAACACTTAATTATTTCAACATTAGTAAAGGGTAGACCATGATTTCCATTATTTAAGATGATGTTTTGTTATTTTTTGATAAGTTATTAATTCTGAAAAGTAACCAATAGCCTGAAAGGATTATTAATTGTGGATATCATTAAAAACGTTGACTAGGTATTTTGTATTAATTTAATTAGATAACTTACAAACAAAAATAACTAAATGTAATATTAAACAAATAAAGTTTTATAATAAGTGTTTAAAATTAGCACCATCTACTTCTAAACATTTATGAATCCTTTTCATTAAGTTATGTCTTGTAATTCTGGACATATGGTCGGGTGTTAGAGAATTAAAAGCAAGTAAGACTCTGCATCATATCTTCCTTTGTCGTAACAGGTTTGGAAAATACCTGATTTTTAATGTAACCCCAAATACCAAAATCTAGAGGAGCCAAATCAGGAGAGCGAGCTGGCCAACGAAACGGACCCTGATTGGCAATCCATCTATCATCAAACATGTCGTAAAGATGCTGAGCAACAGGCCCATAGATATGATGAGGTGCTCCATCTTGCTGATACCAAGCTGAAGCCCCCTCTCCATTTCTTAAAGTATGTAACGCCGGTCGTATGGCTTCTTCTAAAATGTGGCAATATCTTGTACCATTTAAATTTTCATCATAAAATTTTAATGCTAAAATTTTATCGGCTTATTGCAAAACATTAAAACTCCAACTATCTTGGAAATAACGTTCTCTACTAACATGTGGATTTTCATTAGACCAAAATGGGAATTATGTCGATTAAATAATCCATTTTGCTAAACTTGCTTCATCACACCATATAACTTTTTATGAAGTTTTCATCCTCTTGGGTCTTCATTAAAACCATTCAAGAATTCTCTTAAGATCACCTAATTAAGTGTTCAAATGATATGAAAATGTTTCCATTTGTGTTTTTAAATGCGATGAATTGTTCTCGTCGACAAAGTAAGATCTCTCACAATCTCTAATGGAGGCATTTGGAGAGCCGTAAAATAACCCAAAACATTAATTTCGTTTATGTCACTTTGCACTAGTTTATTTTTATTAATTTTTGTCTTAAATTGACCAAACTGACGGCAGTTTTTCGGCAATGTTCTTACAATATCACCAGTTGCATTTGGTCGATTTGGATATCTTTCTGCAAAAACACGGCAAGTCCGTTTAAAAACTTTATTACACTCGCCGTAAATAATAATAAGATTTAAAAAATCATCATTAGTAAATCCTACATTTGCCATAATTTATTATGAAATACAAACTGGTAAAGAAAACTGTCAAAACAACATAAACAATTAACGTTCTAACTATCAAATCTTTGACAGCCATGGCCTACCCTTTACTAATGTTGAAATAATTAAGTGTTGTTATGTTTTAACTAAGATAATTAAATATCTCAAAAGTGGTTGGATTTAGGTATAGGGAATACTGATACCAAACGAACTGGCTTAAAAAAATACAGCGGAAAATGTAATAAAATACAGGGTGTTCTATTTAAGGTAAGCAACTTATAAATGATTTAAATTGTACATGTTGGCGGCTAAGTTTAAAACACCCTGTATGAGATGGATATATGGAGTTAACGGGTAAGCGCTTGTTGTTTATTGGTTACAATTTCACGTCACTAGCTTCGTTATATATATATATATATATATATATATATATATATATATATATATATATATATATATATATAAATGAATGTCTATTTTCCTTGGTCACGACATAACTTGAGAACGACTTTACAGATTTCATTGACTTTGTAAAGATCCTTACGGAAAAAATTAAGAAAATTGCGTAGAAGACTGTAAAATTTAAGAAAACTTAACGACTACTTATTTAAACTTCGCGCGCCGCAAATGTCATTTAACAGCTGCATCGGTCGAGATTTATCGATCGAAGGTGTGTTCTTTGTGAATTGTAGGTATCCACTAAGAAAGGGTTTTTCGAAATTCCTCCCCTAAGAGGGTGAAATGGGGGATTAAATTTTTTGTGAAGCTTTTTATTATATGGGTGGATTGACTCGAAAAATTGGTAAACATACTCTAATTAAAATGATGAGAAACGTGTATCATACAATTTTAATATCCCCCCCCCCCTCCCCCATTCTGAAATCGTAGCTACGCGCGCGGGCACGGCTAGTACTTTATAAACGTATTTAATTAACAGTGTCATTAATTTTTGAATGATGACGATTATAGCTGTTATCGAAACGTTCAATGTCTTTTCAAAAACACTATTTAAAAACCGAAAAAGGATAAGTATATACAATTAGGATTAACTTTAGATGCACTAAAACATGTTTCTGTAACATTTAGTTAGTACCTTGGATTCAGTTGTGAATCGAATTCCGAAGATGGGCGTAGGTAGCTTAATGAACATTTAATTTTAAAGATGTAATCTATTATTAAGATAATGTAACGTAGGCGATAAATAAAAAATATTTTTGGGTACTTTGTGCACATTTTTACTTGGCAATAATAATATTTTAGAGAGGCAATTGCAGCAATTTATGTATTTCATACCTTTTTCCATAAATTGTATCATTACCCACCTAAAAATAACGTTCTAATTTATCTTTCTATAGTGTGTACTTTACAGAGATAACGTTAGTGTAAATATACATACGACCATTAAGTACTCATTTTTTTAGCTTAATAAATTTGAGAAACAAGTCTAAAATTATTCTTCAAATTCAAAAAAAATCAGCTCACAGTAACTTACTCTTTTATAAATCATAAAAGTAAGGTTAATTAATTACTCATCGATTTTAAAAACACATATACACGGTGGCTGCACACCTTTTGTCTTTTAATTAGGCCTAGAATAGTTGGAGTAACTTTTCGACCTACATCTTTGAAATCGACACTATGATTACAATGCTGACCATAATCCATGATCACGAATGAAGATGATAACATTACTTTGGGACGAAAACTGATATTGCAGAGTACATACATTACGTATTTCTTCGAAAGTTAGTTTGATACCACATAAATTTTATTTGGTAACCATCTCCTATCAATTATACCGGGTTGCGAAAAAAGTCTCGCACCAAGGTGTTATCTTTGAAACGTATAAAGGGATAGTTATGAAATACCTAAGACGCGAATGGAATTGCACTTTGCATTTTTTAGTGTAAATCAGCGTTTAGGGTAACCCCGCCATCTTGAATTTTTTTAATGGCAACCTAGGTCGAGTGATATATCACAGAAAAGCTTATTTTTTCTTCTTTCCAAAATATTGGTAGCGTACCACTTTACTACGAAATGTCTTATAAAATATCAGTTTTATTAATCTAAATTAAATTGTATTCTAATAATTATTTGCCCTGGTAGATTTTTAAAATTAAAACCTCAAACACATCCTTATTTGTGTACAAATTGTCAAAACTGATACTCATTTCAAATAGATTACGAGTTAATTAAATAAGGACAATGGACATTTATAGAAAACAACGAATCCAAATACTAATGTTAGTTGGATATGGTGAATAATAGATCCATGACAAAGCAAATCATCTTTTTAACGATTTAAATCCTCAATACCCTCCTATAAGTATATCTACAGTTACGAGATTAATAAACAAATTTAATAAAAGTGGTAGCGTAAAGGATCTTCCAAGGTCTGGTAGACCGAAAAGTGCAACTAATGAAGATAAAACTTTAGTTGTTCAAGACAACCCTAAAACATCTACAATGTATTGGCAAGAAATCATAGTATTTGTAGAATGTCTATACAAACTATTTTGCATAAAAATAAATTTCATCCGTATAAAGTACAAAACCACCAAGAATTGCTTGAAGATGATTTTGATCGACGATTAAAGTTTTGTGAAACTGCTACAGGAAAATTAAGGTGCCAAACATTTATTAGGTTTTGTTGTATTCACGTTTTGCTTGAAAGGTTCTATTAACGGACATAATTTTCGGTACTGCTCAGATTGTAATCCGCATTGGACGGAGGAGGTTCATACACAGCATCAACGAAAAGTTAATCTGTGGGCAGGTTTGGTGAAAAACCTTTTGATTGGTCCTTTTTTTTTATTGAAGTTACCGGTGCTAAATATCTTGATTTGGAAATAAACCGTAGAATCAACAATGAAGATATCTTTTCAACAAGATGGCGCACCTCCACACTATCAAAGAGACGTTAGGCAATATTTTAATACAATTTTCCCTCAGAGATGGATTGGTCGGAAAGGTGTAATTGAGTGGCCAGCAACATCACCCGACTTGACACCACTTGATTTTGTTCTCTGGGTTTACCTCAAAGAATGCGTTTATGTTATCAGACCAACTAACTTAAATGATTTAAAGGATCGCATACGGTACGAAATGCAGGCAATTACTCGACAAATGATCAAAAATTTTATTCGTAGCTTCAAAGAGAAATTGTCAACAAACAAACTGCCACCATTTTGAGCACTTATTGTAATGAAGTGATTGCAACTTAGTAAATTGTTTAGTTATAATTTTTATAAAATAAAATTTTGTTTAAAATTACATTTTTATATTGTTAAATTTCTCTCATAATTTCATAGTAAAGTGGTACATTGCCAATATTTTTGTAAAGAGGAAAGAACAGGCTTTTCTGCGATATATCACTCAACCTAGGTTGCCATTTAAAAAAATTCAAGATGGCGGTATGCTAAAAGATGACGTCAAAAAATTGACATTTACTCTAAAAAATGCATAATATAATGCCATTCATTCCTAGAATTTCATAACTATCCCTTTATCCGTTTCAAACAACATCTTGGTGCGAGATTTTTTCGAAACCCGGTAGGTATTTTACAAAATTAAATATAAGTATGATTACAATAAGTAAAGATTGCAATAAATAATACCAACATGGGACACTGATCAACTCGGTGTGCAACGAATTGCAATGGTCAAATATTGCATTAAATTGCTAATACGATATTATTTAACTATCCAAAAGTTTTTATATTCTTAATTTTTAATCAGGATATTAGTTATTTTTTCTTTTGTTCTCAAGGCGGGTTTGATTATGTGAATGTGTTTATTACAGATATTATGATTGTGCCTTGTTGGATTGATATAAATCTATTCAAACCGCGTGACGAGCATATGCTCAGATAGCAGTGAGACGCGCTACCCTTTAACTCTTAGGCATGACTTCCTAATCCCAAGCTCGTTAAATACGGCATTATATGCTTTTAATTAACTCCCAGTATAGTTTTGAAAGA
Organism: Vesta saturnalis; assembly: GCA_036346205.1. Lineage (NCBI taxonomy): Eukaryota > Metazoa > Arthropoda > Insecta > Coleoptera > Lampyridae > Vesta > Vesta saturnalis. Next base: position 3,070,126 of record JARFJB010000821.1, read on the forward strand.
TGAGTGAATCGTAAACGCATGTTGTAGAACTGATTTCCTTTTATTTCAATATGTAATCAATCCGACCTGCTTGTTTATATAGTTATATCCGCAAAAACTGGTTGCATTCATGATTTAACTTAATGTATATTTTAAAATCGGTGTGAAAAGAACGGCCAGTTTCAGCGGCCAAAATTTACGCAAATACACGACACCCCAGTGTCGTTCGTGAATAAATTATTTACCAAATTAATAAAAACCATTACATATTCAAATACTTGGTTCATTAAGAATAAAACGAATACATAAGCCGAGACGTCTGAGGGCTGTTAATTGTCACCTCTCTTGTGTACATCTCGAAAACTAGACATATCAGGATGACATTTTAAGGATAAATACTTTATTAATTAAGGATAAAAATAGTGCAAGAGTCGTTTTTTGCAAAACCGCCTAAGGGTTGTTACTTACCACCCTTTTATACATCTCGAAAACTAAACATAGTATTAAGATGAAATTTTCAGGATAAATACTTTATAAATTAAGGATCAAAATAGTGCAAGAGTCGCTTTTTGCAAAGCCGCCTAAGGGTTGTTACTTACCACCCCCTTTTATACATCTCGAAAACTGAACATAGTATCAGGCTGAAAAGCTCAGGAGAAATAATTTATTTTTAATAATTACGGATAAAAATAGTGCAAGAGTCGCTTTTTGCAAAGCCGTCTAAGGATTGTTAATCGCCAACCCCTTTTAAAATCTTGAAAACTAAACATACTATGAGGTTCAACTTTTCAGGATAATTCAGAAAAATTCCTGCAGTATTCCAACCTCAAATTTATCTATTTTATATCACCTAAATTTTTAATTAACATCAAAATAGTAAAGAAAACGTCGAACATCTAAATTTTACAAATCGGGCAGTACGTAACTTTATATAAAATAAACAGAATGAAACAATCAAGGCACAGTCCGAAATAGTTTACGAGTGAATATGCTTTATATATTGAATTACTGTGTAAACGTTCCTTAATTAAAATTAAACCAAAAGGCATATTCATTCATCTAAATGAGTACAAACATACATTTTATTAAAATCACCAACACATAAATTCAGAAAAATATGTAGTTACGTTCGCACAGCACAAATGGTCAATCGAACTTCCTTTTCTTTCTCACAACAATATATCGGCAATCGCTCCACTCGGTATATGATTGCTGCAAACCAATAGCTCTTAAATTTATCTTTACATAAACTGTATAACGACAAACCAAAAACCATACGCTACTATCACTTCTCCACTGTTTTTTTAACGTTAATATGTACACAAGTATGATTTTATTTACTATTACTACTTAAAACTTTTTAAAGCGGCACTATATACAGCAAATTTGTACTTTATTTGTTCGAGCTGTGCTATATACTCGAAACAACCCCTTTAGTTAAAATTAATCCACATAACCAAAATGAGATAAAACAGTTCAACAGAATAAACGTTCAGCACTTATTAAAAACACTAAAACCAATTAATTCCATGACTAAAAATTGTCACTATCGGCAAACGAAACAAACGGTATAATAAACCGGGGGTGTGTTGAAACTTCGATAATACCCCAACCAGTGGATACGGAAAATCTTTCTATGGTAACGTTCGGTGGTGTGGTATAATTCGTTCCCTCTTACTCCACCAACCCTTCCGCGTACATTGCGAAACCGTAAACAAAAAACGTGAGCCTTCGCTTACATCTTGTACAGGACTGACTTCAACATCATCCAGAATTCGCCACATTGGATTTTAATCCCCTTATATCTTAATTAGTCAATTACACAGCTTCGTTACTACTTCGGCACTAAATCGGAAAAGATTTGCATCATCCATCCAAAATGCGTCCCCTAAGGTACCTCGTGTAATATGATAGATCTAGATAACGAAACTCTTACGATAATGAACCGTAAAATAACGTATGTAAAGTCTAAACTCTTTGTTTAATTCAAATAAATTTATCGAAAAATTCCCCGCCCCCGCCTGTCGCCGAAACATTTAAAACCTGCAATATATGCTTTTCTACACTATATTTGAATACAAAGTAACAATTTTAATGTGATATATAATTTTCCTATAACGCAGTTTCTTGTAAATGACGATATCCATAGGCTGGATAACGATATCTCAGCTAAAATAGTAAGAGGGTTTTTACTACCTACCGATGTCATCATATACCAAATTTTAATTTAAACCTCCGATCTAAACTTGATAAACAAACCAAAAACTTTATGTCATTCCCAAAATAAGGATAATAATGCGATTACCATTTGCAATAATTTTAAATATCTTCAAATACGAAAGAAATCCTTCCAAAAAGCATCCAAAATTTATGCGTTATCACGTTTATTTCCTTGAACTATACTACATTTCAGATGTCCGGTATTAATGAATAACTTATACTTTCGAAACTAATGACAAATATTCGCAAAAATCACGACCACGTGACAATAACCCTGTGAGTCAATAAAAAAGATCAAATACTTAAATTAACTAATAAAGCGTAGCTCGTTTTTTAACGAAAATAACTTGTACCAAACCCCCTTTTCAAAGTTCACATAGTCCCGTACCTTGTGTTTTGCAGACAAGTTCCTTGTCGTCATAATCAATCTAAAAAATCCATAAGGAAAAAACTGTTTTTTATTAAAAAATACTTTTTACCAATTCCCATTTGCAAAATACATATACTGTAGTTTGTTCTTCGCAAATATATTAAGAAAAATTCCACAAAAATACTAGAAAACCGTTGTTGTGGATTTTTTACGAAAATATTTTCCCATTTGTAAAATACATATTGTCCTATAGTTTGTGATTTGCAATTAAGTGTCCCGTCGGCATAAATCAAATAAAAAATTCCATACAAATACTTAGGGAACCGTTGGTATGGAATCTTTTATTAAAAATAATTTGTACTAACCGCGCGTTACAACACATATATTGTTCTGTAATTTGTGCTTTGCAATTAAGCTCCCCGTTTTCACAAAAAATTCCATAAAAATACTTAATATACTCTAGCAAAGTACATGTCGTAGGTTCAAATCCTACTCGAGGTAAACTTTTTATTTATGTATTTAATAAAATTAATAATAATTTTTAATTACATATTTACCTTTGAACTTATTCGTTCACAATAAAAAAACTTTATAATTACTTAAAAAACCGTTTGCTGGGAATTTTTTGTTAAAAATATTTTATACTATTCTCTCTTTACAACATACTGTAGTAGTAATTAAATTAAAAAATTCCAGAATATATTTAATAAACTGTTGCTGGAGATTCTTTCATGAAAATAATTTACTTTAACTCCCATTTGCACCTTGCATTTTTGACCGAAGTTTGTGCATTGCGAATAAGCCCTCCTAATACATAAATAGAATAAAAAATTTGATAAAATGCTTAAAGAACCGTGGCTGGAATTTTTTTTTAATAATTCCTATTTACAACATATATTATACTGTACTTTATGCTTCGAAAACCCTGTAGTCATAAAGAAACTAAAAAAATTCCATAAAATACTTAAAGAACCTTTTGCTGGGTATTTATTATTAAAAATAGTTTGTATAATCTCTCTTTACAACATACACGTTATCGCAAATAAGTCACCGTCGAATTATATAAAATATTAAATAAACCGAATTTTTTTAATTAAAATAACCTGTACTAAGCCCTAGTTAGAACATACATATTGTACTGTAGTTTGTGCTTCGCAAATAAACTCCCGTCCCAAGTAAATTAAAAAATATCCATAACAATACTGGAATTTTTAACGAAAATAGTTGTTACGAACTCCCATTTAATAAAACATAAATATTGTCCGGTAGTTTGTACTTTGCAAATAAGCCTCCCTTCGTGATAAATCAATCAAAAAAGTTCCGTAAAATTCTGCTGGGAATTTTTTTACGAAAATAATTTCCACTAACTTGGTTGATTCTTTGAATATCCAAATGCATCCTTATAATGCATATCATTTGCACAGTAAATTAGTTAGTATAAGAATTGAAACTTTCACCATTTCGCATGATAAATAACGCTTTATTTAGGAGAAATTTTGTGAATTATTTATTTACTTATTCACAAGCGTTCAGACTGAAACTTTATCCTTCGTCAAGCTTAATATTAAAGTGACTATTATTGACAAGTTAACATCAAAGTGACAAAAATTAATAAGGTAACTGGAGAATTAAAATTAAACCACTGTTATAGACTGTATAACTTTCAATTCTTGAAAACCGATGCCCGGGTATCGGACAGTTCATATTCATTATCCTTGTTCAAGTTGTTGGGCGGTTTCAGAATTGCAGTAGCTTCTCGAATCTTCCTTGCACACCAATTCTTATTGTTAGCCAGAATTCTTGTGTCTTCAAATTTTATATGGTGCAGAGTGTTTAAGGCATGTTCAGCAATTGCTGATTTAGTAGGATGAAGTAACCGTAAGTGTCTTTTTTGTCCTGTTAATCTGGCGTTAATGCTTTTTCGAGTTTCCCTAATGTAGACTTTACCACTAGAGCTTGGTATTTCGTAAACATTACATGTCTGCTACTTTTATGTTATGTTTTGTAATATTTTACCACTTTTATTGGTTGTGTTTGTAAGGGAATGTAAAATGGCAATCTTATTTAAAGTTGTAGATTTATCATCCGTATGCGTCGTTTGACTCGGTTAAAATGACGTTTTAATTTGTTGATTGTTGAAGCCATTATTTATGTATACCTTTTTAGCACGAATTCATGAAGGTTAGCGTATCTGGATGACAAAACTTTGTGACATGGTTGTAAAAAGTTCGTATCGTACTAAACTGTTGTGCAGGATGATGTTGTGATGAAGCATTAATAAAATTATCTGTATGTACGGAATGTGTTAGGCTTCCATCTGGTTTTCTTTCAATTAGAACATCAAGGAATGGAAGACAGCCGTCTTTTTCTTTTTCTATAGTAAATTTAATGTTTGTATGTTGATTGCCAAAATATCATCAACATATCTAAGTCAAAGTTTTGATCTCTTAGGTGCATCATTTAGGGCATATTCTTCGAAATGGTTCAAAATAATTACTACAAATTCAAGAAAGTTTGGAATTTGTATTAATTGGGCATATTTAGAACAATCATTTGTTGTTATCGTAATAAGCTGCTTATTAAAGAGCCATTTACACATGATACTTTTAAATGAGAGTAAAATCAGTATTAGTTTCGTTTATCAATTAAGCTATCAGCCTTTTGTCGGTATTTTTTAAGGTAATTATTAAGTTCTGTGGTATTAAATCAGCTCTAAAATTTTGCTATTTCCAGTACTTAGTATAGGAAATATATATTGGTTATTTTGTATTACTACTTAGTGGTAACATGTATAGCTTAACCAACGTAAGACAAACACTTAATTTTATATGACTTTAAAAATCTAAGCATTGGAGATTTTGTTGTAAGCACAAGTGGTAAAATTAAATCGAGCACGAACTTATTTATTTTTCCGTGTTTAAAGAATGTTCGAGAGATACTGCTAACTACGGTTTATTAAGCATTTTTTGATGTTTTAAGCTGGCAAGGGGCAGGACCTATTCGCAAAGCAACTACACGTCTATATGCATGCTATTCAGACGGGCGAGTGCATATCATCAAATTATTTTTTGAGGTTCCGCCCGGCAACACTGGCATATTAATCTGCAACATCGTCCAGAAATTCTGGCCAAGCTCAGCAAACCGTTAAAATTTTTAGGTTATCACCATTGATATAATATTTATTACATAAACATTTGCCGATAGTTATGCATAGATTGTCACTGCTGCCAACATAACTTAAAAAATGATTCAGTCGCCAAATAAACGTTTGTAGTTATTTTTAATGAATTAATAATGTCAGTACAAAAATTGTCCATAAACTACTTTTGCGAGAATTCGCCGTTCAGGCCATGGCCCACAGTTCTGCTCATACTCGCAAAATAATAGTTTCTGTCCTATACAAATTCGTTAAAAATCTTGAGCAACGGTTTATTAAGCATTTTTTGGATTCTTTGAATTTTTATAAAGGTGTAGAGCATTTATTGCGGAATTTTCACACCCGTATATTATAGTGTTTTTTACCAAAATTTGAAATAGTTTAAAAAAGGTACAGGTGTGTGAAGGTTAGAAGTTAAGCACGCTTGATAATACAGGTGTCTGTAATGCATTTAACATAACCTTAAAATAATCTCATGACAGAAGAGTAAAAAGCTTCAATAATCATTAATCTCTTTTATGCAGTTAAATTGCAATAAAAACTAGTTAATAAAATAAAGCAAACGTTTTTATAAGGGTCTATTCGAAACTTAAATCTAAATTTATCGATCTTTAACTGAATTAACAAAAATAAATTTGTGGTTAGTTAAGTATTTTAAGTGCAATTAATTTGTTGAAAATAGTTAGCCACCTTGTTTTTAAATTAAATTATTCTCACATTCATTTTGTAACTAACAATTATTTAATTAATTAATAACATTAAAAATTTTTGTACCTTAATTAGGTAGGTGTAGTTTATTTTTAATTAAAATTAAAGTTATGTATGTAATTGTCATAGTTATGTTAAGAGCTGGGGAATTATACAGATATATGCGACCTACTTTTTGAAATAGAAATAATAAAATTAGAATATACTGAATATTTCACACGATTATATAATCAAGAGGATATTTCATATTCTGTCTAGAATTAATGTATGTCTGAGACTCTACGTGTTTGTTCCATTCCTTGTCAGTCCATATTGAAAAATGGTATTACTCATCTTGAAGTGGTTCTATACTTGTATGAGTTTTACAACGACCTAATAAAGGATAGCTCATAGTATTGTTCACATAGCTTATGTAACATTTTAAAATCCACCAATAGTAACTAGTTATCAGCAAGTTCTCACCATAGAATACAAGAATTTACATACAATAAATTCTTACGTACGTACAATTTTTGGGTCTACTCTAAATTCACTTCAATCAGAAACCAGTAAACCAATTGTCACAGTAAGTAGTACTTAAAGTGGCAAATGGGCAAGTAGTCCCCCATTTTCAACATATTAGGTAATTGAAGTTCCGGACGACCCCTTCCCTCACTAGTTATTGATAAACTATCAAAATAGTTCTGCCAATAAAACCTTCCACATTTGATTTTGAAAATGGAGGAAGCTAACTTCACGCTACCCACAATTGTTTTAAAAGAAAATTTTTTTATAGTGATGAAAGATAGTCAACAGTTCTAGAGTTCTTAATAAGAAAATCCCTTATAACTTTGTAGTTACAAAATTTTGTCAAGTATATTATGCTTACCTTATTCGGATAATAAATAAATCAATGTAAATATAAAAATCAGCTTCTTCTTTTAATATAAGCTGTAGCGCTCCCCAGGTACCCTATCTTGAAAAGTGTAATTTGAACTTATTTGCAAGAATGCAAAACAATCGCTAAGTGATTTATCTTTACTTTACTGGCAAATTACGGTACATATAAAATACCACAACAGTAAAATTGCACAGATGATAATAAGGTAAAGGCAAGGACAAAAGAAAATAGACAAGGAATTTACACGTACACAATTGTTTAGTGACTACTAAAGCATAAAATACATAGGTACAGTTACAATAAATTACATATAAAGAGAAATTAGTTCGCAGGCAAATAATTCTACTTAACAAACTGACAAAAAACTCATTAAAACAAAGCCTTACAAGGGTAAGTTATAAATCGATCATAACATCGTGACCGGTATATACGTTTAAGTGCGTTAGGAAAATACAGCGCCCCTTTCTCAGGTTACACATTCATCTATATAACAATAAAAACAATAAAAATAAAATTCGAGGTGTTTAATGATCATCTGGACCCGGGAGTATGTACACACTCGGCAATTGCCTTTTACAATTAATAACCGAGCGGTATCATGTACACGTTCACCAGCCCACCTCTACACAAATATAAATATAAACAACAAACAACAATGCTAATTCACACAAATACAAGAGGGAGGGCTCCCTGCACTGTCTTTTATTTTCGCAGATTTCGGCGTAATGAACCCGCGTGCGAATAAACTCCCTTTACAAGGCAATGCTCGATTTTTAATAGGTTATCTACGCTTGCAGAATTATTTGCTGTCAGCCTTAATTTACATAAAAAATACCTACTTGCACTTAAATATGTACTTATTCCTTTAATTGATCACAGACACAAATCGTTAACATACGCGGTTTAAATTCAAAAAGGGTGTCTGTTATTTATAGATTAATATTTGAAAAACACATTACAACTAACAGCCGAAAGAAAAGACAAATTAGTGTTGTCTAATTCAAAAGAAAATGTACACGCACGAAATATTTTAAAGACAAACTGTTTACAATGGGAGTTTCTAATTAAAACAAATCAAAGCGTCCGGCTCTATCAAAATTTCAACAGCAACTCCCTTCCACTCTGGTTTCCACTAACCATGTCTACTCTCGAAAATCAACCCCCGTCTTTGAAAAGTGATAAAAAACAAGAAACTTCAATTTACGTTGGTACAGTTTCATATTAATTATTGCAATGCATCTTAATTTTAAAAATATGCATTCGTTCACAATAAACCCTACATTTAGGTCTCGAGTTTCCAAGTACCAAACAAAGCCGTCTTTGATTGCAGCGTGTACCGGCGTAATTAATTACTAACTAGTGATATTTTTACATCACGAGTGCGCGTATAGACATTTTCAACAATTCGTCACGCCAGTTTCGGCAGAACACCTGTTTCCTCTAATATATATTTCCTTTTTTCTGTTCAACCTTTACTCAAATATCAATTACATACATTCCTACATTGCTTACGTAAAAATACATTAAATAAAATATTTCGAAAACGTTAGCAAATTACGACGTAACACGATATTAAAAATCCACTAATTATCTTTTCTATCGCGGTAACATTGGCGATTTGACAAACGTTTCTTACAATAATAACATTTTCGCGGTCCGCTACCTACAAAGCTTCCATGGAAAACATTATGAAGCTTTTGATGGGCAGTCCAGAACTCTAATCAGAACTTCAAAATTCCATTACAATACTTTCCCAAGTATCTCACGTATGCATTATCACTTGAAATATAAACATTCCTCCTAATTTTTAAATGTAAGCTGTTACGAAATGTCTGATTATGCATAGTATTAGAAATTTTGTGGTACTCTTTGGAACTCTGATGAGAACTCCCAAATTCCATTAAAATATTTTCCGAAATATTTTGCTTTTGAAAATACTAATCACCCCAAATATAAAAATTCTTCATTTTTACACTTTTATAACACCTGAGGGTTGTCGTAAATTCTAATCAGAACTCCAGAATTCTATTACAATATTTCCAAAAATATTTCCCGTGTGCAAATAATAAAATTATGATTCCAAATATAAAAATTTCCCTTGATTTTCTAAATACAAGCTTTCACTCGAAATACTCTCTGAATTTTTTTCAATATGTGCTTTCATGCAAAATCTTAGAACTTTTAGGCTCAAGGCTATTAGGAACTCCAAAATTCTACTAAAATATTTTCCCAAATATTTCGCTTATGAAAATAGTAATCATTAATAATTTTTTTAATATAAGCTTTTATGCAAAATCTTTTTATAGAAACTTTTAGAACTCTTGAGGGGCTAGCCGGAACTTTAAACAGAACTCCAGAATTCTATTAAAATATTTCCCTTGTACGAATAGTAAAGAAATCATTTCAAATATAAAATTTCCCTTCAATTAGTTACATTAGTTCATTATCACAAATAAAATCTTCCCTCTCGGAAGGCACATTACAGCAAATAAAAAAATTTCGCTTTTGGAAAAAAAAGGTAACATAACAAATAAAATTTAGACTTATATAAAAAAGGTAAGTTTGCACCACGGCTTAGCTCAGCAGATTATTTAAGATACTTACTGTACATTGAGAGCTCTTTTCTTTATAAGGGAATGCAGAGATAATATTCAAAGCTATAAATCAGATATGCATGTCAGGCGCCACTCATGTTTTAGGTAATTCAAATATAACAGAAAATAAGTTGTAATTTCACATGTAAACTTAGTAAACAACACGCCAGTTGTAACTCTAATCAGAAGTGCAGAATTCTATTAAAATATTTCCCTAACTATTTGATAAAATGCGCGCACCCATCATTAGCAGTTTTTTTCCACACAAGGTATTACATGATAACATCACATCAATTAAACTTTTAATCACTGGTTTACGTTTATCTAACCAATGGCCGGTTCCACCAAGACTGATTAAAGTCTACTAGAAGGCTTTATTGGCGGAATTATTTTAAGAATCTATCAAGAACTCTAGAACTGATTGGGGGCCGCCGGAACTTAAACTACCTTTATATTATGTTGAAAATAGGGAGCTTACTTCACATTATCCTTACTGCTGTAGTGCTATGCAGTAGCGATCGAGGAATATGCAATTTACTATTGTATCTACAGCAGAAACCTGTTTTGTACCTGTAAAGTTGACTCTGACGTGAGTTCAACTTAATAACCTATAATAAAGAAGTATTATCCGGCACGTCCGCCCGTGTTATGAAGCGGAGGGATTGCTCCTATAGTTCATTTCCTAAATCCTGTTACGATTTGCGGTTTATCATGTTTCTTTCTGTCCGCCCGCTAAGGGAATGGCGTGATGGGTATGTATGTATCATGTTGGTCATCTTTTAGGATCAACAATATCCAAAGTCTTTTTTATTTGCCAATTTCATTGCTAGAACGTCTTAAACCATTTACTCGGTGGGTCAGAATCAAATTTTATAGTTCTACAGTGTTAGTCATCATTTGGGCTCTGTAAAGTCTAAAATCTCTATTTATACACCACCTTCATTGGAAAAACGGTCAAAACTATTTCTTCGGTAGACAAGAACACAAATTCATAGATTTCCCATGTTGGTCATCTTTCAGCGCCAGTAATGTCCAATATCTTATACACCAAATTCATTGGAAGAATATTCAAATTTTACAGTTTCGCAATGTCGGTCGTCGTTTTGGGTCTGTAATGCACAAAATTTCTACGTAAACCCGCATTTCATTGGATAAACGGTTAAGGTTATTTGTCAATTTTTATAGTTTCACAGTGTTGGTCATCGTTTGAAGTCTGCATTGTATAAAATCTTTATTTACTAATTTTATTGGGCAAGGGTCAAAACTATTTAATAAATCGACAAGAACAAACTTTATGTCCCAATAGTGTTAATTATGTCCCATCAGTATTGAATAACCTATGTATTCAAAATTTTCGTTTTAGAATGGATAAATCTTTGTCAGACAAAGAGCTCCAAGATATTGTGGATAACAAAGATTTTGAAGAAGAATTAGACCCATTTCAAGACAGTGATGATAGTGATATAGATAAAACTATATACAACCATCTAGCGACGATGATTCTTCAAGTGAAGTTGAAGATACTGCATTGACACAAATTTTGGATGATGCGTTTACTTCTGAAGATGAAGAATTCAACGGCGAAAATGAAAAGGAAAACGAAGTTCCGAATAGTAATTTAGGAGTTGCGTTTGACTGGACTAGAAAACTGAAAATTTTATACCGAAACATAATATTCCACAAGAAAAACAAACAATTGTACTGTGTAACATAACAAAACAAGTCTTCAGAAATGGATGCTGTGTTTAAATTATTTCCTAAAGCTTATTAGTGTGGATTGCCTAATGCACCAATCAACGATTAGAAATTGTAGAAAAACATCTAAAAGAAATATTCAAAAGACATCGAGTGCAAAATAATGATCGTGCTTGGTTGTTCTCTCATAATGAGTTACAATCATTTACCAACATATCACATGTATTGGTCCAACAGAAAATCTTTAGGTAATGATGAAATTAAAAGTGCCATATCTAGGGATAATGGCGATTTGACAAACGTTTCTACAATAAAATTTTCGCGGTCCGCTACCTACAAATCTTCCATGGAAAACATTATGAAGCTTTTGATGGGCAGTCTAGAACTCTAATCAGAACTTCAAAATTCCATTACAATACTTTCCCAAGTATCTCACGTATGCATTATCACTTGAAATATAAACATTCCTCCTAATTTTTAAATGTAAGCTGTTACGAAATGTCTGATTATGCATAGTATTAGAAATTTTGTGGTACTCTTTGGAACTTTGATGAAAACTCCCAAATTCCATTAAAATATTTTCCGAAATATTTTGCTTTTGAAAATACTAATCACCCCAAATATAAAAATTCTTCATTTTTAAACTTTTATAACATTTGAGGGTTGTCGTAAATTCTAATCAGAACTCCAGAATTCTATTAAAATATTTCCAAAAATATTTCCCGTGTGCAAATAATAAAAGTATGATTCCATATATAAAAATTTCCCTTGATTTTCTAAATGCAAGCTTTCACTTGAAATACAAGGAGCCATCTCTGAATTTTTTTCAATATGTGATTTCCTGCAAAATCTTAGAACTCTTTAGGCTGTAGGCTATTAGGAACTCCAAAATTCTAATAAAATATTTTCCCAAATATTTCGTTTATGAAAATAGTAATCATTAATAATTTTTTTTAATATAAGCTTTTATGCAAAATCTTTTTATAGAAACTTTTAGAACTCTTGAGGGGCTATCCGGAACTTTAAGCAGAACTCCAGAATTCTATTAAAATATTTCCCTTGTACGAATAGTAAAGAAATCATTTCAAATATAAAATTTCCCTTCAATTGGTTACATTAGTTCATTATCACAAATAAAATCTTTCCTCTCGGAAGGCACATTACAGCAAATAAAAAATTTCGCTTTTGGAAAAAAAAGGTAACATAACAAATAAAGTTTAGATTTATATAAAAAAGGTAAGTTTGCACCACGGCTTTGCTAAGCAGATTATTTAAGATACTTACTGTACATTGAGAGCTCTTTTCTTTTAAGGGAATACGGAGATAATATTCAAAGCTATAAATCAGATATGCATGTCAGGCGCCACTCATTTTTTAGGTAATTCAAATACAACAGAAAATGAGTTGTAATTTCACATGTAAACTTAGTAAATAACACGGCAGTTGTAACTCTAATCAGAAGTGCAGAATTCTATTAAAATATTTCCCGAACTATTTGATAAAATGCACGCACCCATCATTAGCAGTTTTTTTCCACACAAGGTATTACATGATAACATCACATCAATCAAACTTTTAATCACTGGTTTACTTTTATCTAACCAATGGCCGGTTTCACCAAGACTGATTAAAGTCTACTAGTTAATCACTTGATTAAGAAATATGATTGGTCAATTTTTGACATTTTGGGAAGTTTGACAGTTTATTTAAGTACTGAATAACTAACTTTATAAAACTGGCCGTTAACCATCTAACCTAACAACTCACTGTAGCAACCTTATAAAAACTAAATCATAGCCAACCTTAGTCTGACATGTTTTATTCTACATGTAATCGGCATGTTCTAGTCTGAGATATTCGAATCTGACTCGTCCAAATCTCCCCTGTTAGAATCTCCCGCAAATTTAAAGTTTTTAGTCCATACAAATGAAGTACAAGAGGCTTTGCATGAAAGCTTATATTCAAAAAAATTAACAGGAATTTTTATACTTGAACGGTTTCTTTACTAGTCGCGTAGGGGAAATATTTTAACAAAGTTCTGGTTAAAGTTCTCGATACCCCCTCAAACATTCTAAACGTTTTCTTTGTCTAAAAGGAATTTTTATATTTCAATTGATTGCTGCTGTCATAAGCGAAATATTTGGGAAAATATTTTAATGAAATTTTGGATTTCAGATTTCCACCAAAGTTCTAAAAGTTGCATAATAAGAGTTTGCATGAGAGCTTATATTTAAGGAATTAAGAGGAATTGTGAAGTGTTAGAGAAAATATTTTAATGGAATGTTGGTGCTCTGATGAGAGTTCCCAATAGCCCCTCGCAAGTTCTAAAGGTTTGCATAATGAGATTTTCCATGACGTGCATAATAGTTTAGTGAAGTACCTCCATAAAATATGATGGTTAAGTATTATAATTACTCCTTAGAATCATAAAACCATTGCATGACGGCACACCATTCTAATTGTATTCTTGAACTATTGGAAATTATTTTATGTGTGGACCACTTTGGTAAACTTATCATTGAATACGACAAAACCAAGCACTTATTAAGAACCTAATCGAAATATCAGATATTAAAGCAACCAGTTGAAATTCTTCAGCTCTTGAAGCTGAGTATACAGTGCAAGGTAAAATAAAAAATATACGATATTTCGAGCCGTGTATTTTGGTTAGTCCTGACTAAAAATTAATAAAAGCTGTAAAGTGAAGGATAATTTCATCACAGCTAACTCATATCTTTGTGTAGGATGCACAGCAGGCCAATCTCAGTTGTACATATTCTATGGCGATTTCATTTTTAACAGTGATTAATATTAGTAGGAAAGATATGAAGAAAATAGGCAAAATTTAATTTTTGAATAATATAACGTTTGATTTAAAAGCTCCAGTAAGTATACACTAGAGACCTCTTTTTTGCGAAACTAATTATACTCCACTATCTTTATATACACCTATACTATTCAGTCCTTTTGTCGTGGAACTTATGCAGAAAATACGTATTTCATTAAATCGTAAATATTCTTGCACAATAACAATGTACATTAACCCATATCACGCGTAAGCATTTTAAGTGCAACGCTAATTTTAGGGTTACAGTTTTTACGCAAATTGTTATTTATCCCAGATCTGTGAAGACATTTAAGTTTACTAAACTTGAAACGTTCTAACTATTTAAAACGATGTTTCTTCACTAATCACTAGAGTTTTGCACATAACTGTTGTCTAGTTTAAGCCCGAAACTGAAATTAGTAATTTAAAATACTTCATTTTATGTTGTTATGATTAAATTCAATATGGTTACAATGGCACAAGTGATCTTTATCAAGTCATCCCGCGCTACATTACAACGCTCTCTAAACCCTGGCACGTGTTTGCTTAAATCCCATGACCACGTAATACATCATAAGGGCTGAGTTAGGTTTGTTCAATAAAATGGTGATATATAATGACGTATAGTTCGTAATTTCTCGCATGTCCTCGTCCTTTCGTCGATAATAAAAATGTTTAATTTAAAATTCAAATTATTATGTAAAGCGAAGTTTGGATCGAAAATCTATTCACTCTAAAATTCTCTACTTAGTGCAATTACCTACTTAGTTTACGTTTAACTTTATTTCAAATTAATTGCCTTAGTATTTCTTTAAGTAATTTTTACTAAAATGTAAATCTTTTTTTTTGTAAGTCAACCTTCTTGATTTTACATGAAAATGTGAGTATCTCCAATCTCCAATTTATCTTACTTTTTAGCTTTGATAACGTGACTAAATCAAACATTGGTAATGTCCTTCCAAAAAATCGAATTCATTACATGTAATTACTTTTCTATATCGCCCAAACTGTTTGAACCCCGCTATACTAAAATCAATAAGTAAAAAGTATTTATGCTCAACAAATGTATAGTAAAACAATATCAGCTATTTTGGAAGGTTTTGATATTTATAAACATAAAGATCTGTATTAATAGACGAGCATTTGCTGGAAGTTTGGAACGAAACAGAACGTATAATCTAAATCTGTAAATTGGTAAATCTATATTTTTGGTCATTTTTTACCTAGACCTTAAAGCTGCTGATAATGTCGGTCACAACATTCCATTAGTATTACAATGTAATTATGCACTGTTAGCCTTAGTTCGCGTAGAATGTGTTCTGTAATATAATTTTCAGGGCGGTTTAATGTTTAACCTATTAAAGATCTAGTTATGACTTGCTACTAAATGTCAATTTTGCAAGCTGAGTAAATATATATATATATATATATATATATATATATATATATATATATGAAATTGGTTTAGTAAACGAACAGAAGTTCAATTTAATCATCATTGATTGTATTGCATTTAAAATTAACTTTAAAGTACATACAGTAAAAGATTAACTCGAGTGGGACTTAAACCTACGACCTCCACTTTGCTGGAGTGAGGCTGTTCCATCTGAGCTATCGA
Organism: Vesta saturnalis; assembly: GCA_036346205.1. Taxonomy (NCBI): domain Eukaryota; kingdom Metazoa; phylum Arthropoda; class Insecta; order Coleoptera; family Lampyridae; genus Vesta; species Vesta saturnalis. The sequence goes on from JARFJB010000821.1 coordinate 3,086,174, forward strand.
GGAGGCAAGTCACAATCGATTCAAAATTGAACTGTATGTACTTCCCTAGTTACGATGTATTATAATTATTATACATAGAATGAAGGATCACTGTATGTACTGTAAATGTTAATTTTAAATACAATACAATCAATGATTATTAAATTGACTTATGTTCGTTCACTAAACCAATTTCTATAGTTATCTGTTACTGTTGCATACAGCAAATAAAATTAACAATCAGTCACGTGTTGTCATGTGAGAAACCTTAGCGAATCGCGGCTCACATGACATTCACAAAAGTTGACTGTGATCCTTCATTCTATGTATAATAATTATAATACATCGTAACTAGGGAAGTACATACAGTTAAAGTTTGAATCGATTGTGACTTGCTCCTCGATAGCTCAGATGGAAGAGCCCCACTCTAGCAAAGTGGAGTTCGTGGGTTCAAGTCCCACTCGAGTTAATCTTTTACTGTATGTACTTTAAAAGTTAATTTTAAATACAACACAATCAATATATATATATATATATATATATATATATATATATGTTTGTGTATTGCATATTTTTTTAAATAACAATTCAAAGTATGTTTTGTACTAATAATATCAAATTATGGAATTTTTCAGAATACTCTAGAACAGAGCAAGCTAAATCATGAGTTGCGAATGAGACATTAGTTATAGTTTTACTATCTATGTTAAAAATAATAAAGCAGTAGCTATTTGAAGATATAATAGTATTTAGCAACTAAAGATAATTTAAAACAAACAATATTTTTTGTTCTGCTTCGCTCACCAATGACGTTATCGTGTTAAAGATACTGCATTGTAATGAATACCAAAAGGATCTAGAGCCGTGAAGTACAAACTTTAATTTTAACACGACAGTAATCTTATAATGATTTCTAATAACAAAATAATTATAGTATTTGTCATTTAACAAAAAAAAAAATCAATTTGCACCTCTTACTATTGACAAAAAAGGCATTTAAAAGTACTTTTTATTCAGGGTTATATTTGTAAATATAGCTTATCTTGGAAATTCTGCATTTATACGTTCGCTAACATAATTGTTAGAAAAATTTAATTTTACTTGATTAAAGCAGTACAAAAAAAGTACATTACTATAACGTGACTTGCTTGCGTATGCGCTCACCTTGCGGCGTTGCGCGGGATTAAAGTACATTGTGCTGTAACGTGTTTTCCACTGTTGTAATATAAATTTCTATATTATCAGACAATCTTTACTAATTGCTTTTTTGTTTCAGGTGAGTTCTTTGTTTTTGGATATTTTTAATAGGGTAAGTGAATAATGATCACTTGTTTTAAACCACGACCTTCGATAAGCAATGTGCTTAAGTCCTTTCAAAAACACAAAGTACAAATAGTCCAAAGAAACTTAAGTCAAGGTTACGTTTCAAGAGATTTAGGATCAACTCTAACCTAAATTTCATCCCGTGTGTCATTATTCAAAGAAGTTCCGTCGAACATTTTCCTGTGAGTACGGTATAAAAAGTTTAATCTATCGAGGACAAATATAATTATATGTGGCATGAAATAACACTATGTTACGTTGGTACGGTCTTACAATTACAAATGTGAGAGATGGCCATGATTTACGTTAGTTGTGCACGATTTCTCTCTCGAATGACCTCATGACTCTTGTTACATAATAAATGCACACTAGTGCCGTGTAAAAAATTTTTCATATTTGAATTCAGGGTAGTGCTTGAACCGGCTACGTCTAAGTTTTCAACTTCTGCAGTAACCTGCTTTTTTTAGAGACTTTGTTTTTATTTTACATTTTTTATTTATTTCATTTTCAGTTTAAGTAGTCGTCCTTGGTAATAATTTCAGCCCCTGTATAGATTCTTCTCGTTTTGGTTGAGGTGTTTATTTGTGTGGATTACCCTGTGTTTACATAAGCTAACAAAACATTTCAAATGAAGTCTTACACACTTTACTGTTGGTTTGTTGGGTCTTGTCCTCATTGTTGCCATGTTTCTCAAAAATCATTGTCTTCTAGTATTTTCCTCTTCAGCCTTTTCCTCTGCATCAAGTATATTTTCCTTTCCCGAATTTTTTGCGCTTATATTTCGCTCTCTCTGTTCCCCGCCTCTATATTCTGACTCAAGCTGATTTTCCACTTGCCTTCCAAGCCGATGGTGATCGTATTTTCGAATATCTTCCCGTAAAAATAAATTTGTGTCAACGGATTTTGGGTTAACTGGTGTACTACAGATGTTGGAACCGCTTCAAAACAATTAATTATGATGCCCACGAAGAGATGTTTGAGAAATCGTTTTCTCGGATTATTTCTTTGAAATTTGACCAACGCTCGGTCGAACCTATCCTTCATAGATGGTGTGAGGTGGCAGTTTAATTATATGAATACCATTTTCCTGAGCTGCCTTGATCAAGTCGTAACTGACGTGACTCTCACGCCCGTCATAGATTAATAGAATCGGTCTCTTTTGGAACGGACGTTAGAAAGCATTTGGCGAATCATCTAAAAAATACGATTCCATCCAATCATTTTTCATTGCACTGTAGGCGGTTTTATCTGTTTCGGTTTGGCTTAGCCACGATTCCAAAGTATTTTGACCTTTAAAAATCAAGAGTGGGGAAAGCTTAACACCGGATGCAGATACACACAATAAAATAGGTTCCCTCTGCCACAACCAACAATTAGCCATATTGTTCTGGAACCTTTCGCTCCCACTATTTTTGTTTTATCTGGTCGTGTTCCAATGATGTTTCGTCACAGTTAAAAAATCAGCTATGGTTTGTACTCAAATTTTAGGTCTTTTATTGTGTTAGACAGAAGATCAAAAAATCCATAAACTGTGAATGAATTAATCTGTTTCATTCGCGCGGACTCTACAGCCTGTGGTTTCTTGATTGAAAGATTGTGTCTCTTCGAAAACAATAAAAACCATTCCTCGCCTGCTGTCCTTAAAACGATTTCTTAGTTTATTTTCGTGCACAAAAGTTTGCACTACATCTAAGACTTCGGCTGTAGACAATCCAAACCCCCATTTTTCCATAGCTGTTATCCCGTTAACTAACTTTAGTTCATTTTCCATTCCCAGCTGCAGTTTGCCCTCTCCAACCTTATTGCTTCTTACACCTCCACACATCCACTTCCTCCGGTAACGTCCAAATAATGTTTTAAAGTAGTTCTGGATTTATTTTATAAAATTTCACCGCGCCTCTTCGTGCTCTGGTACCATTATTTACGCCTCTAACAGCCATTTCAAGGCTCCTTCTGATGTATTTCTCCGTCTTTCCAATTTACGTTCGTACCATCTAATACAATAAAACACGATAAGTACGAATGACAGTTCAGTCAAGAGGAATTGGGATCTGCTAGTCCCAGTTATCCTTATCGGCGTGTCCCAGTTGTCCCATTCAGAAAATAATCTGGGGGGAAGTGGGACCTGGGCCACCAAACTCAGATGATTTAAAATTACAGTGTTTTTCATATTTTCAAGACAAAAGTGATGATCAAACTTACCTTTCTTCTATTTGTTGCGTTAACGGCTTTTAAATTTGGACTTTTACTAAATTTCGATCGATTGCGCGTTCCGTATTGTAAAAAGCCGTTACAATGACAAATGACCATTCTTGTGTCAAACCTCAGATTTGATAGATATCAAGGAAGTGCCTATTGCTACGTGGATGAGGCTTGGTAAAAAAGAAGTTGTGGCTAAAGTTTCGCCAAAGAATTGAAAATCTGGAGATTAAGGAGCCGTGAGCCCAGTGTCCCCATGGTCCCAGTTACCTTATTTGACTTTATGTACATTTTTGTTCGCTCTTATACGATTTTTAGTGACACCTTTTAACACAAAATTGAAAGAAATAAGAATATTTGATGTGGCGATAGTTTATTAAGGGCTCGGCTTCTAAAAAATGACCTAATTTCAAAACGGAGGGTAGGTACATATTTTTTCGCATTTATACGATTGTTAGTGAATCCTTAGAACATAAATCCTTTTATGTATATTTTTGGTATACCATAGGGTCAAATACGTGCGTTAGTATGACATTCACCCAAACAGTTAAATTCGTTCAACAATTACCGAAACACGTTTATTGCTGAAAGCTATTTCTGACTTGATGCGGGTATAATGTGGCCTATGACCTAACCTCAAATAAAAGTTATGTGTTAATACGAGGTAATACCAAAAGAGTAGGCGTTTTGGACCCGAGGCGAAAGAATCTGTGACATTTTTACGTGCGACAAAATACTAAAAAACAGCAAGCATGCGCACTACGGACTAATGCCGCATCAAAGTAATCAGGTTTAAAATGGATTTAGTAAAAGAAGCCAGTATTTCCGCTGTTAAAGCTCGCAAAAAGGAAAAAGGTTTTATGTACATCGTCTTGTCAATGAACGTTTAAACAAGGCTCGCTTCTGTAAAACATTTGGCGAACTTAATGATTATCTCGAAAAGATTTACAATATTAAAGAACGTCTAAAGATTGTTTTTTTCTAATACATAGAAAAAATTCTCGATTCAGATATTCAATGTCACCGTAAGAGAGACTTTCAGTGACTTTGAGGTAGGTGTTTACAATTTTCTTTTTAAAATTTATCTCAAATTGGTCACGTCAAATATCTCCAAAATCCTCACTAAGGGAAGGACTGTGCTATTCATAAGTTAGCGGTATAATTTGTTCTTTCTGTTGGGATTAGTATATATTGCAGCAGTATTGATGGTGGTGGTGCTAGAGGTGAAGTCGGTACTGTAGGAGGCAACGTCTGTCATGAAAAATGAAAGGAAAGCAACGTGCTTTATTCCCTCATATATATGGTGGGATTAAGGATGAGTACTGTCAGGATAGGACCGTAAGGAATGGAGTTAGGGTTCTGAGGGGGAAGATACAACCTCAGAATTCACCTAATTAGCCGCACATGATATGTGTATGAAGAAAATCCCCTGAAAAACCTCACAGTAACGGGGGTCGACCCATTACCTCCCGAATGCTGAGTAGATTGTGTTACCACAGGTAAAATTAGATCGGTGACTGTCTTGAAGATGATGATATTGATAGAGTTGATGATGATGACGGGACTATCATTGTTGGCATTATACAGGGCGGTCTAGTTTTGATAAGTAATAAACCAGTTTTTTTAATGGAACACCCTGTATATTTTTAATATATAATAGAGCTTACTCTCAGTTTTCAATAGATATATATATATATATATATATATATATATATATATATATATATTGTGTGGCACTTCTTTTGCATTATTAACCTCAAAAATGAATGTTACGTTAATTTACCATTTTCATGGTATACTTGGCCATGAAACCTAGCTCAGTATAAACGCGTATTTTTTTGAACGTCCAAGGTATATTTGAGTATTAAAAAAGGGATCCTAGATTATTACTGCTTCATTATAATTATAAATAAGTAAATACGCGATTATAATAAATCTAAAAATTTTTACGCAGAAATGCGAAAATAATAACAAAAAATTATGCAAATTAGGTACAATAGTTTTTAAAACATATTCAAACTGGATTTTTTTTAATTTGGTAAAATGCATCTTACAGCTTCAGAAAAAAATGTAATCGCAATAAAACTTTATGTCTAAATTTGTAAGTAGGCTAAGCCTAGTCTGATTCTACTAAAGTAATTGACCTGTCAAATCTGATTAAAATTATTTTTGTGCAACAATCCTATTGTTTGTTCACAGTGCAAAATATGGCAGAAAATCACAATTTTGAAAACTTTGAAAAATATGATATGCTGATTTGCTGTGGTCAGGATAATGAAAACGCCGACGCAGCAATAAATTTGTATTTTAACAGGTAAATGTAGTTTCCTTGGTATTAATTTTGATAATTAAGTAACTTTACAGCTGTGTAGGTTCCCAGAACGGAGACAAACTAGTAAAATCACGTTTTATAGATTACAAAGAAATTTACTGAATTATGGATCATTTTCTAAACACAGGTCAAAAAAATATAATGAAGAAAATCGAGAGAATAATGAGGTTACCGTCTTAGCCAGTGTGAAGGATAATCCTATAAGTTCTTGCAGAACTATAGAAAGTAATATTGGTGTTTCGAAAACAAGAATCCAAAGAATACTTCGCCACCATAAATATAAACCATATAAATTTAGGCTTGTTCTACATCCTGGCGACGCTGCACGTACGTTAATATTTTGCAATTGTCCAACTTGGGAAGAAATGTCATATGGTCAGACGAGGCACATTTTGTTTTAAACAGGCACAATAGCAGATTCTGGTTCGAAAATCAACACCAAATATTCCCTCAAAGACAACAAGGACGATTTGGACGTTTCCTGCTTTATATTAGGATCAAAAATAAAATTTTACATTTTCGAAGGGATCTTATCCGCTGCTAGATGTTTGGACATTTTAGAAATGGTTGTACCTGAATTATTAGATGACATTCGTGTAGCTCGCTTGAACCAAATTCATTTCCAACAGGATGGAGCCCAAGACAATTTTGGTAATAAATGGATTAGCACTAATCAACCGATAAGATGGTCTCCGGGCTTAGATTTTGAATGTAAAAATATACTGGGTGTCATTTAAAAAAATGTAAGTTTGTATTGCCACGCTGTTGTGAGCCACCCTGTATAAGTAAAAATATTTTTAAAATGTGCATCTGATACTTCCTACACCTTTTGTATTTAATTTTTGTTTCTATCAACTGAAACAAAGCTGTTATCTCCCCTCCACCCACTAATTGGCCGCCCGGTATATTTTTGTGTTCAATCGAAGACGACTTTTGATGGCGCTATTTATTCACGAATAGTGGGTAGATATTTCTAATATAGTTTAATTATCTGTATCTCTTTAATATTAGAATCTCACAAAAGTGGTTTGCAAACTATTTATCTTCGTTATAAAACAGCTGTTAAATATGTTAGATCTTAATTTAAATATTTTAAGAGAGGCATACCATTTTGAAAATGTTTTTATACCTACTTTTTTTAGAAAGAAAATGTTTTAAGAAATTCATTCCAATGTGACACATATTTAAGTTTAGAAAAGAGAACAAGACAAGATCTTACTCAACATCTTTAAAATTAGAAACGAGTATAAAATTGTATTTTTCTTAGTTTATCTCGTAAAGTTAGTGATTATAAATATTACATAAAATAAATAAATAGTAATTTAAGGCACACTGATAACAAAAGTATATATTTTGAATTTCATCACGTATTGCTACAGTTTTGTACTCCTATTCATCTATTTTTTATATACAGGAGGCTTAATTTCGCCCAAAAGACGTTCTACACATAAATCGATATATTTTACTTGTTGCTTGCACGCGTTTTTTTTTTATTTCCACTTTAATCTGTAAATTATTGCAAGTTATAACAATGTCTTTAAGTAAATAAAAACAAGATTTACTTACATAGCACAGTGCTGATAACAAATATATTAGACATACTGGGTGTTATTTTAATTGCATTTTAAAAGTGAAACACGTGGTCTGTTTTCTTGTTTTGACTAAAAGCTCATGAACATGTGTATTGTATTGATCAGGAAATAATTAACACCCTGTAGGTTTAAACTTTATTAAATATGTATGATGTCATATAAGGTTATAAGCCATGCTTTTATTGAATTAGGTTTATCTTTTAACTAATTTGTAAAGAAAATGTTTTAATCTCATTTTTGCTGCAAAGAACATAACATATTGTATACTTCTACCGCTTCATAGCATTTGTGAACTGTACGCATATCATATGTATTTAAAAAATTGTAAATACATAAAGAAAAAAAGATTACCTCGAGTGGTATATGAACCCACGACCTGTTGTTTGCTAGATAACTGCTCTACTAACTCAGCCAAGATTGGTGTAAATTCAATATATAATATTATCATCTATAGGTTTGTGTGTCATTCATTCTAAGTGAATACAACTGTATTAAAATCTCTAAATATACTTTTATGGCTTTGATTTATTATTTTAACTGTTTCGCCAGCCGTGGGAGATATAGTTCTCAGCAACTTTATAGACCCGTGGGTGTATGTTAGTCCACGGTTAGTGTATTAACCGTGATGTTAGTTACCATATAAAATTATAGCCATAGCCCCGTCTAGCTAATACTCTCATAAACTAAGAAAAAATTAGTTGACTCAGATTCTGTAGCCGTTTGCCGTAGTGTACTGCAATTTAGTTCAAAAGTGTCGTTTGGGGTTATGTTCATATCTTCGGTGTGTGCTTTTGAGAATTGTTTGCGTCAATTTTTGGTTTTCATCCAACACACGTAAGTCGAATACAAGAAAAAATCTGTTATAAATGAATAGACAGAAATGGGATCTAGACGACCCTAAGCTTTGAGTATATCTTCCATTTACCTGATGATGAGGGAAATTCAGAAGCCGATGTTGATCCTGAGGAGAGGCGAATATCAGGCTCTGGATAAAGCTGGTAGTTCTGAATGTAGTACTAGTAGTAGTTATAATACATCTTGTTCAAATGTACCTGAAAATCAACATCCATATCACCAATACGAATGAAAACAGTCACAAAGCTTGTGGCCCAGTGCTTCAAGCTCAAACAATTCAAAATTCTTCCAGTGAAGATGACGTTCTTGATGATAATGAGTGGGTGTCAGAATATGATTATTTTGATAACTTGTCTGTAGTTTTTGAACTACCTTGCTAACTTACCTGCTGACAGCAATGGCAAGGACATTACACTAAACTCTGAATATCTTATTACTGTTTCTCTCATTGATATGAAATATTTATGGCACGTTCATAGATCTATTGACAATTCATTATTTATCCATCTTCTAGTGTTCCTGAGTGCTTTGATATCATTAACCTGTTCAGCTACAATACAAAAAAAAAAATTTTCATGAAATTTTAGATGATCAAATTCTTTAGTTTATTATTACGCAATCAAATCTGTTTGCACAGAACAATACAAAACTATCTGGTGTGGAACAACCCACAACCTTCCAACCTACAAAATGGAAATAAAAAGAAATGAAATAATTTTAATAACAATTTTTGTATGATGCAACCTCGCTTATAACTCATTCATTACGAAAATAGGCAACATTGTAAAAACAAAAACAATAATCTATGCAAACAGACGTTTAAAACTTCACGTCAGATAGAGGTTAATAGAGATCTAGATACTAACATAAAAAAATCCAAAAGCCGATAATACAGTTTAAGCATTTTCAGTGATAATATCACAAGACTTGGTTGGTTGGTTGGTATATTCGAGAAATACTTGCCCGGCTTGAGAACAAAATTAGTATTGCTTGGAAACATCCCGAGCGGAATGCGAGTGTTTCCATAAGCAATTAATTGTTCGAAAAGGATAAGTATTTGAATATACCGAGAAAGTCGAGGGATATTCGATCAGATTATATAATTTCTTTCTACTAATAAATAATAAAATCTAGTCTTAGAAACTGACTTAGTGACTGACGTCTCACAGCTAGTTTGATATATTTCATTAAAGGGAGCAATGAAAATACGAAATCGAAAACACCAAGTCGAATATACCAAATCGAATATACTCCGTGGTTAAGGTAAACAAGCCCTGGTTTCATGAAATGCGTTCGTGATTGGTTAGTTAATGTTACAGAAATGATATATTCAATGATATTATTTATTTAATTTTTACACTTATTTCGTTTTATATTAAGAAACTTTATAAAGAAAAGTTATGTAAAATAAAATTTTCTTTAAAAAATATGTCTACACATTTCCTTATAAAATCACTATTCAGATATTGAAAAAATTTAACTAAAACTTTGCCGCTAAATTACGCGTCGTATAAAAAAATTGTGTAGAACATATGATATATACAGGGTGGGAAAAATTTGAATGCTCACCATTGGGATCCTAGAAACTATAGGATATACAGGAATCGTTAAATGGGAAAAAGTTTCTTACATTTATACACAGAAAAACCGGTAATACATTTAAAAAAATCAAAGCTTACTGAGATATTCATAATAATATAAAATTGTGATTTTTATTAATGTTAATAATTTTTATTTATAAAGGTAACGATTTGAAATTTGGTGTATGCGTACTGTTCAATAGTCTTGATATCATTTTATAAAAACATTGTTCTAGGCCTGCTAGATATTAAGAAACAATTGCCAATTTTCTTTTTGTTAGGGACGCCATATTTGTTTTATGCAATGTTTAAAAGTAGAAAAAAATTGCACTCCAATGATATAATATTCAATAAGGTTTATACTTAATTTCAAGGAAATATTAGCAATTTTGTATTTATCAAAGAGTGCTTTGAAAAACAAATGTTGATGCACGAAATAATACTTCTTATACATATTAGGTTAATAAGACAGTAATGAAATCTGATTCAATACGTTAAGATTTAAGATGGTTCGGTACAGTGAATCTGAAAAATTAGATATGTACAACATTTACATTAAAAACCATCGTAACTCTAAAGTCGCTGCGCTTGTTTACCAAAATACGTATCCGGAACGACAACATCCGTCTAGATTTGTGTTCTCAAGAATTTCAAGGAATTTAATTAAATTTGGAAAAGTTTCGCAGCCAAAATGTTCGTCATAATGATGTTAACGATGAAAATGTTTTGGCGCAAGTTCATTTAAATCCTCACGCCGTCGTATTGCGAATGAATGTAACATTACCGATCGCGTAGTGCGCAGTATTCTTAAAAAGCATAATTATCATGATTATAAGTTTGCTAAAGTACAAATGCTTTATAATGGAGATACGAACAGAAGACTTGAATATTGTCAATGGATAAACAATAGAATGGCTGAAGATCCGATTATTTATAAGAAAATACTGTGGAGCGATGAATGTACCTTGACTAATTTAGGTTTATTCAATTCCGCAACAAACATTATTATGCAACCGAAAATCCGCACTTGATATACCAAACGAGGCCTCAAAAAGGGTTTCAATTAATATTTGGTGGGATATTAAATGATAAAATTCTTGGACCTTACATTATAAATGGAAATTTAAATTCTAATTTATATCTTAATTTCCTTCAATCGCATTTGGAAGATATGCTAGACGATTTACCTCTAAATTACATAGAAAGTATGAAATATTTTCAACAAGATAGAGTCGCCCATAACGCAAGAATAGTCCAAGAGTATTTAAATACCAGATTTCAATAGTTGGATTGGCACTTACGGTCCTATACGATGGCCCGCTAGATCACCTTGTTTAAATCCACTGGATTATTTCTTACAACGAACCATTGTTCAATCAAGAGCAGTTTATTGAGAGAACATTAAACTGTTTTAATCATATTGATGGTGATGTGATTGCTCGTGAGACTACATATGTACCACGTAGAGTCACTTTATGTTTAAGACAAAATGGAGCTCAATTTGAACATTCATAAATATTTACATTTGTTTGTTTGTTATTTTCAATAATACATAATTTGTTGCTACTGTACCAGTTACTTATTACAAATTTAATAGTTCATGATTAAAATAATTTTACAATCGTATACACAATTTGTTTTCAAAGCACTCTTTGATAAATACAAAATTGCTAATATTTCCTTGAAATTAAATATAAACCTTATTGAATATTATACCATTGATTGCAATTTTTTCTACTTTTAAACATTGCATAAAACAAATATGGCGTCCATAACAAAAAGAAAGTTGGCTATTGTTTCTTAATATCTAGCAGGCCTAGAACAATGTTTTTATAAAATTATTAACATTAATGAAAAATCACAATTTTATATTATTATGAATATCTCAGTAAGCTTTGATTTTTTAAATGTATTACCGGTTTTTTCTGTGTATAAATGTAAGAAAGTTTTTCCCATTTAACGATTCCTGTATATCCTATAGTTTCTAAGATCCCAATGGTGAGCATTCAAATTTTTCCCACCTGTATATATATATATATATATATATATATATATATATATATATATATATATATATGATTAAGGTCTATATATCGGTATTTTTATATCTTTGAATATACATCTGTTTCAGAAATATTTGATAAAAATCAAAAACAGCTCCAGGAGAAATGAGAATAAGCTTAAACACAACATTTTAAGTACGTACGTGTTTTCGTTTTTGAGTTATCGTGGGTATTAACATGCATCCACACACTCACACACACGCGCACGCACGACCACACCTACACTTCCCCCACACACACGCACGCACAGACACACATCATGACCGATCTTGGCGAAACTTTCCCGCAGCTTGTAAAACGGGTTCATAAGTCGATTTAGCGATAGTGAAAAAAAAGTCGAGTATATGTATATGTAGGTTTTAAGGTAAAAACTGGTATCCGCTAACACTAGAAGGACTAAAAGCTTATGTAGGATGTTTGATTCTAATGGGTATGCTTCAACAACCACGATTATAAAACTATGGGAGTACTGGCCCATGTTTAGGAGTCAAATAAATGTATTTCTAACATAATGATATCAAAAATATTCAATAAATTCACTGAAGTTTTACATTGCAATAATAATTTCACTTGTCCCCTTAGAGATAATCTGGATTATGCCAAATTATGTAAACTTGGACCACTTATACCTTCATTTAATACTAGAAACTACACTCTCAAATGGTATTACTTTTGGTGTTATTTTGTTAAACTTGATTAGATAGGTTTATAACCGTTCTTACTTGCAATTAAGTATGTTAAGTTATCACAGTATTACATTAATTTAACGTATATAATTAAAATTAAGATAAGATTCATCATACACATTATGTTTTCATTGTGTAATAAGGGTTATAGTCCTTAATATTAACGGAAAATTGTTTCTTTGTTGGATTTGTGATTTAACTAGATATTTAGTTCGTATGTTAAGCTTTTAGTTGTGATCATTTAAAATTGAAGTTTTTCACAACTTCGGACATTATTATTTGAATAAACTTTGATAGATCTGTTTTTTGACTGTGACATATTTCAGCCGTCGTCCGTTAGAGGGTGTTTTGATTTGTCATTTTCAAAGCGGTTTAATAATATTTAAGCTATTAAACATCTAGCTAATCTTTACTAAAATAAAATTATATTCCGTAGTTGGCTGTTTCATATACGGTTCCTAACTATTGTAGCAGGCTTACATTTATGTTTTCAGATTTCATATATCTATTTGACGTCTTAAATAATTTTCAAAGCTAACCATTTACTGAAGAAACCGTAATTGTTATCGAAACGTTTAAATTTGTAAAAAAAAAAATTCATGATTTCTTACCTAAAAGCTAAGTGTTTTAATTACTTGAAGTATACTGTTAAGTAAAGTTAATTACAACAAAGAAATTCTGATCAAACACTTAGCACAGGTTAATATAATTTAATAGAACGAAAGATGTATAATTTAGCTATTCAGAAAGACCATTCAAAAGAAATAAAAACGAAGTAAAGTAAATATACTACCATATATCACCAAACCATAACAACAAATTGTCAAAATTATAAACAGAAGATATAGAATACAAAGTAGAATTTACAAATAATAATAACAACACATTCCGAACACTTTTTAACGCTCAAGACAAAACAAATAATATTTTGAAATTGTTTAGTCTATAACTCGGTATACATAAGTCAAACAAAAAGAAAAATTGACATTAAGTACTAAAGAGCACGTTCGCCGTTACAAGTTCAGACATTTAAACAAATCAAATCACGCTAAACAAGTCGTTCACTAAACTCAAAAAACAATATCAAGTTTTGCATTTTACTAATAATAAAAGTAACATTTTGAAATTTATGAATATGCAGATGTGCATTTAATGATCTATTCGGCTTACCATTAGTGGAAGCACACGAGGTGGATCTTTAATTATGAAACAAGTAAAGTTTCACGAGTATAATCTATTATTTTATTTGCCCCTAGATTTGGGGTGTTTTATTATTACACCAAAAGTATGCTGGTATTACACGGTTCTCATAACCTCAAATCTGATTATATGTCAAAATTAATTTAACAGCATTTTGCCACATTTAATTGATTTTTCCCGTTTCAATTAAAGCTTTTGCACGAGGAACTTTATTATTTATCAAACTGTGCAAGGCTTTTTTATATAAATTATCTTGTTATCTAATTTTGCATTTTAAGTTTTAAAGTGACAATATTAATCAATTGCAAACTTTCAAACTGCTGAGTTACTATGGAAACGGATATTTAAAAATCCTCATTTTAAATACTTCAAAAAGAACAACATATATTAGTCATGTGAAAATAAATTAATAAAATTTGAAAAATATTATACCAACTTTGTAAAAATAACCCAAATCTAGGGGTTATATAAATAAAAAAAATAGATTATATCTCAATAATTAAAATAGTTATCTTTTTGGTATTAAATCATGCATTTTTTATTTATAATTTATACAAATTTAAATGATTCTATAACCTCATTAAATGATAATAGCTTTAAAAATTGATTGAGTCAACTTAAATTTATGAGATATGAAAATGCAAAATGGATTTGTATTTAAAATTATTTTTTGTTCTTCCGCTCAGCAACTCTAACGTTCCAACCCTCAAAACTGTTCAATCCTAGCCGATAAAACGTTAACATCGTTAGGTTTGGCACCACTGATTTTATATTTTCGGGGATAATATAACTAATGTTATGATTATCATCAATGATAGCTCGAGTTAAAACCGATGCAAATTGAACGAGTGCGAAGCACTACGTTTCAAATGAATTGCACCACTTAGAAATAATAATGCTATGATCTTGAAAGTATGGTAAAATAATGCTTTATTAACACGTATAAGATGATGAAATTTAGAAGGCAAAATATTTACAGTTAACAAGAAAATGCTAATAGTGTGTAGCACCGCCACGCACAGCAATGCAGGCGTTCACTCTCCGAGGCATGCTTTCTATGAGATGGTCTATATCCTCTTGAGGCTTTTCATCCCAGTTGTTTGGGGCCTTGGTAGTTGCCTTAGTCTTCGACCCATCATGTCCCATACATGTTCAATAGGCGAAAAATCTGGCGATCGCGCAAGCCACGGCAATACTGGTAGCAGCACTTGATCCAGAAACCTTCTTGTAACATGTGGGTATGTGGTCTAGCATTATCTTGTTGCAAAATACCATGTGGCAACGTCTGCATTAACGGTACTCCCACTGGCTCCGAAACATTATCAATGTAATGCTGAGCACTTAATGTGCCTCGAATGAACACAACAGGAGATCTTCCACCAATCCATGACTCCAGGTGTTAAGCCTGTGGGTCGTCTTTCAACAAACTCTAAATTTTGTCGTTCTCCCGAAACCGCCGCACCTTCTGACGACCATCGTTTCGCCACAAACAAAAACGCGATTCGTCGCTGAAGACGATGTTATTCTATTGAAGGCCCCAGTCCCGCCGCTCTTGACACCACGCCAATCTAGCAGTCTTATGCTCTTGAGTTAACTGGGGTTGTCGATACGGACGATACGAATGTAAGCCAAAAGACTTAATTCTCCTGTAGATTGTTGACATTGATAGGTTGTAACAACCTTTTTTTCAAGTTGTACTAAATTATACTTTAATTTTAGATCTTTTATTCATTTAGTAGTAAATATAAGAAAAGTTTTTAAGTTTTGTATGAGGTAGGCAACTTAAATTGCATATCTTAATAGTACATATTTTTTAAGTGAATACATTTCATAAAGATTTATATTTCCTTTCCTTAGAAATGGTATTCTGATCATTTAAAAGCCGCGCAATGCGTAATAACTAGCCTTTTTCTTTTTCAATTCAATGGAAATAGTCGTATCTTGGATTTACCGATTTTGACTCACTTATCGAACGTGACAGTGGTAGTTGTGTGATGTACCTAGGAGGCTTGGTTTGAGACCACCGTAGGGTAATGGAACCGCTCTCTCGGCCTCAAGTCTCGCGGTTATTTATTGTTAGTCCGGAAGGATTTTTACTTATACTCTCGAGTGGAGTGGCGTTTAGCCTTGATTTTTATAAAGTTGCACGATAACCGTTTCCGGTTCCTACCCACTGTCCCTTCAGGTCATGGTAGGTTTCGGTTTCCGTTCGTTTTTACCTTAGATTCAAATTCTTTTACCGGTTACTCATTTTGCTCTTCTGATGGTGGTTTGCTTCACTAACCCCACCAGTTAAAGTTTTTACTTTATTTAAGGTTTCAGGTCCTTGATTCTCGACCAGTGACGTGTGCGGGTGGTAGCGCGTCATTAGCTTATATGGTGTTGCGAGGGGTCTTTCCTGACCGACATCACCACATTTTCCGTACTTATTCGTACATTTCCTTTTATTTTTTTGCATTTTGCTTAGATTTTAATTAGCTTAACATTTTTTGTTTTCTTAAATTTTAATAATTTCATTTATTAGTTTAGTGTTTGGAATCTCCGCTTTGGTGATCTCCGAAACCAAATGTTAGGAGGGAGTGTGTAACAACCTTTTTTCAAGTTGTACTAAATTATACTTTAATTTTAGATCTTTTATTCATTTAGTAGTAAATATAAGAAAAGTTTTTAAGTTTTGTATGAGGTAGGCAACTTAAATTGCATATCTTAATAGTACATATTTTTTAAGTGAATATATTTCATAAAGATTTATATTTCCCTTTCCTTAGAAATGGTATTCTGATCATTTAAAAGCCGCGCAATGCGTAATAACTAGCCTTTTTCTTTTTCAATTCACTTGCTGCTAAATGTAATAGCATGAAGCATGTAGTTGTGAATTTTCTCTAAATTTTAGTGTAAAGTGCCATCGGTAGATGGTAAGTTATTTTTTCTCATTATAGTTAAAACTAAAGCCTTTACTTTTTTTAGGCACTTTTACTTTTTACTCACTTACTTACTATTACACTTTTATATTTTATACGTTTACATCTTTTGCATACTTTAATAATGCATATATTTTTAATTGTAATGGAATTAATTTTTAATTTTACTTTTAAAGTACCACTTCTACCTTGTTTTACTTGGTTTACATCATAAATCGCAATTTTTTTACACACTAAAACTTCAAAGTAATGCATTAATTATTATGGATTCAAATTATTAAGAATAAATTATCAAGATAATTCCAGTGGGTGTAGCTGGTAACCTTAGATCTGGAGATTGCACCACAATGATGCTATAATGATTTCATCTAGTTGACCATTCCGTTTCATGTGTCACCAGCGGTAATTAATACATATACAGAACTGTTCAAAGGTATGATTTTTAGTAATTAACGAATAAATTTAAGATCTTTTCCTTACAATTGATTATTAAATAAACTTTAGTGTGTCTTGTAATTTTATTTTCATTTTGATTAATGTTTTATTATTATTAACAAACTTGGTTTAGCTGTTCCAATAACGTATATCTAAAATAGCTTGGCGCTCGAGGTATCATTTTATTGTTTTATTTACATTACATATTTTTATTAATTAAGTGAAGTGAAAATAATTAAGCAGTTGGGAAGCATGCTGCATTTCAGGTATGTTAATTAAACTCAGTATATTAGAACTCCTTATCTTAATTTACCGATTGAGCCAACGGCAGTGGCGTTTTATTTATTACATCATCGCTTTTGTTTTAATGCTATAATTTGGCCCAGTTATAATGTTATACTTGACGCCGTTTAATTTGGTTGTTATAATGACAACCAATAGCTCATCAATTCACCGTAACAAACCTGGTTGACTGAAACCGACTTCTTGTGGCCATCCGCCTAAGAAGTCGTTCTTCGATCATTGGTGCTGCGTGGTGGCCTTCCACTGGGACGAGGTCGTTGAATGCCTTCTTCAGTCTAAGAAGACCAAATGCGGGCCACCGTGGTGTGTCTCGATTAAGTCTTCTACCGATTTCTCGAAATGACAAACATGCTTCTTTCATGCCGATAATTCTACCCTGTCAATCTGAAACTTGGGCAAAGTTTCGTCGTTGTCTTACTGGGGCATTTTTCAGAATAAATGTGTCAGTTAAACAACAAAACATTGAGCGACTAGATTTCTTAAAATGTATAAATAAAAATTGTTGATAATTGATGTTAACAGTGGTGCAAAGTACATAATGACTTGTTCTCACACGTTTTGAAAAAATATTTAAGTACTCTCTAGCATGTACCGCAAAATGTGGAGGAGCTCCACCGTGTTCGAAGAAAATTCTATTGTCAGTACGCCATTTTCACCCGGGAATAATACCGTGGCCGCAGGTATGACACGAGTTTAAAGCAGTTGAAGATATCAATCAGGGGTAAGGGTTTCATCAAGAAAAAATTGTCCTGTGATATGCCCTCTTATAATGCCTGTTCACACATTTACTTTTTGCGGATATTGTGTGTGCTTCTTCTTGCACCCAGTGTGGATTTGTTTTCGCGCAACACCGACAATTATGTGGATTTAATGTGCCGTGTAGCATAAAAGTCGCTTAATCAGAGAATTTCAAGCAAAATCTTCATCTGCGTTACATCGTTCCATCATTTGCTCACACAAGTCTATCAACATCATTTTCATTCAACTCATGTATTAATTGAAGCGTAGAAGGACCATTTTCCTTTTTCTAAAATTCTAAGCACGGAAGTATTGCTAATTTCGAAATTTCTGCTACTTCCTCGTTGAAACTTTTGGCGTTTCTTCAATTGCCAACAGAACATCTAAAGCTTCGAGTCCTCTTCCTATCTCCGTACCGTAAATCATTAATATTTCAATACGTTGTCTCTCATTCAAAATTGTTGAACAAAACCTTGGCTTCAAACCAACAATAATTATTTATTGTTTGTTTGCATACATTTAATTTACAAATTTCCGTACCATTCTTTACCAAAAGTAATTTTCTTGTTTAATAATAACTGCATGACTTTTTCCATAGCATCCTTGATTAGAGGTGACGACTGAGTCGTAATACATTTTTTTCTCGCTTATTTTTTCTTTTAAAAATTGCAAAAGCAATAGAACAAAAGAAGACATCAACAAACAAAAACATACATGGTAATGAACCAAACAACTTTTATATTGTAACTTTGCAAATACAAAATTAAAGTCATTATTTGATACTTTTGTTACACCTGTATGTGTACAAAATTACAGTTTGAGGTTCCTAGGACCGTAAATACAAAATGAAAAATACGTCAAAACTGACACGTGATCCGAAACCTGGATAGGCATTAACAGATCAAAACAATACGGTAAATCCTTTGTATTAATTAAACAGTTTGTCCGTTAACAAATTCAACTTAAATTAAAACATTATTCATAGAACAATAAGATTTGGTCTGAAAAAAAAAGCTTTATTGACTGTGAACAACGTTCGTTCATTCAAATCGAAAACAAAGACATAGGTACAAGATTAAACAATAAAAAAGAGAGAAAACAATGCTGCATTAACGTACTCTTACATGAACAAAACATGCCATAAATTTACGGGAAATATTTTTAAAACGCTTTGTAAGTGGAATTAAGCAACATCCATGTTTACAACTTACTCACTCTCACTGAAATGTTTATATGGACCTAATAAAATTTTATTATACACCGAAGGGCATAACAACATCTTGTGCTTCTCGTGTAAATTCTAATTGAAGTTGTTAAACATTTAATTTGTAGACAACATAAATTATACAGCAGACTGCAAATTCTGCATTTGAAATGGCACTCAGATTTGTTACACGATTGGGGATGTAAAATTTTTACCTGAACATAAAAGGACAATGTCAAAATTTTTACCTGTAGGCCTTCTGACCGTAAAATCTTTACACAGCTTGAATGGTTGGTTAGTAAATTGACTATTCATACGTTTAATGGAAGGTGCTTAAAAATCTGTAGATATCATCCATTTTTTTTATATACATATATATTCCTTTGTACATATATTTGAACCGAGAGCAGCGTGTGTGTTCGTACATAAAGTAAGGGTATAGAATTTTTTTTATTACCTTGTTCTTGCTTGAAACTGATAGAATAAGGGAAAGAAAAGGAGTTTTATTACACTGTAAATAAACTTGTTCATGAAAAAATTCTTTTATAAAATTCCATACGTACATAAAGTGTGTAGACGATTGTAAAATAATTAAAACTGTTTAAACTACAATAAGATAAGAAAATAATGGTACTTTGTTCCTGAGCACGGCGTTGGAAGAAGAAGATTACTTTATCACTCCTATTAAATCAGTTTGCTTAAAATGTTTTAATAGTATAAATTACATTAGATGCTTTTATCTTCTATGGAATGTTTACGTTATGTAATGTGATATTTTTACATAATTCACTTCCCACAAAGTTTTTATTACTTATATTTCTAAACAATAACAAAATAACGTAAAAACGTGAAATATATTTTTCAATTTATTTCATTTTTAATCTACAGATTTTAGTGCAAACGTGTCATAATCAGTAATTGCAACTTTCCGTGTAATTTATACTTACATTCATAGCTTGTAGTCTGACACAATTTTCTTGCGGAAATTACGCAGTAATCGCTCAAAGACGTATTTTGTCTATGAAAAGCACCGAAGCACAGTGAGAATAAGAATGAATATTACTAGAAGAAAGGCGCACTGAGATTTCATATCTCCATAACACGGAGTTGCACTTGTATCTCGTACTTCTTAAATGTAAAATAGGGGATATAAATCTCTCCTTTTGCATAATATAAAGAGAATATTCTTTTAGTTCACAGTTAGTGTTGTGTTGATTTTAATAAGAGGAGTTGAATATTTATATATTTGTGTTTATTAATTGTGGTGTGTTTACAACAAAGAGTTTACATTTTTTGTTTCCTGGCTTTCCGTTTGGCAAATGTTGCCAGTGATAGCCAAGTGGGAGGGCGGGGTGGAGAACTCCAGCATGAGAGAAAAGCTTCAAGCTGTCGTGATTAAAAATCTAGTTTAGCGTTATTACAGAAACTACGAACAGCACAGTACATAAATTATCTAATTCCAGGATAAAAACTACACTTCAATTTGGAATATACAGTATATTCCAAATTGAAGTGTATTTTACAAGTATTTTTCTTTTCTCAAAAAATATATTTGCCCTATTTTTGGCCCTGTCCTGCTCTTATCGGCAAACGGGGCCACCCCGCACCTGTCGCCCCTCAGGCCCTGGCGGCCTTGGCGGTCGCCTAGTTCTCTATATAGTAGAGCCGACCCTGTGGTGGTGTATTCTTTAGCTTTAGATCAGAATCCTGCTTTAGACCATGCTGCTCATTTAAGGAAATTCTGTAAAAAAAAGCTTTTTGTTGATAAAATGACATGATTAAGTTAAACTTTATTTCAGGCATATACACAATGTCACAAATTTTAGGAAAACAAGCATTAAAAAAAGTATGTTTGGTTCACCCTGGTAATATATAACACCCTAGTATGTATATATATATATATATATATATATATATATATATATATATATATACACAGTATGTCCCCGGATCGACTTTAAAAGAGGAAAATTCTCTTATTTTTGATTTCTCAGAAAATTTTATTCTTGCTGATTTGCCTGCTTGTTTTCAAACCCCGAAACACAAATTACTTGCTATTTAACTCAAACGGTTCTCGAGATAATATCATTTTTCTTGAAAAATTCGAGCTTTTCGTAATTTTTGAAGTAAATTGATTTGTTTCAAAGGAAAAATCAAATTGGTCTCACCAGTTTTAATTAATAAATTTAACAATTGATGGTAAAATGAAATGAAATTCTCAAAAACTGAACTATTAATTTTCTATTCGAATAATGCTCCTCCTTTTCCGCACAGATTTCAATGCGAGCTCTGAATTCATTGAAACAGCGCCTTATTTCTTCGATTGAAAGGGACTGGACAGCATTCCGTATCCTATTTTTCAATTGCTCTTCATCATTGTCTAATGGCTCACTGTACACAATTTGTTTTAAACGACCCCACAGATAAAAGTCCATTATTGTGAGATCAGGACTTCTCGGCGGCCATAAAATGGGACCATCTCTTCCTATCCAGTTATCATGGAACTCTGTATTGAGCCACTGGCGAACAGTACCGGCATAATGAGCAGGGCACCCATCGTGCTGGAAGAACATTTCAATTTGGTAGTTCAATGACAATTCATCCAGTTTATCAGTTAAAAATTTTTGCAACATTTCCAAATATGAATAACGGTTTAAATTTTGATAAAAAAATATGGGCCAATAATTCCATGGTACGAAACCGCACACCACACATTAACTTTTTTCAAACATTGCCTGCGACTAGCAATTCGGAAGTTTGGATTCGTCCTACTCCAGTAACGGCAATGTTGGGAGGAAACGACTCCGTTAGTTGAAAAGGTCGATTCATCGGAGAACATTATTCGTTTATGAAAATTTGAATATTCCAAAACTCTATTGCCCATTTCCAAACAAAAATCCAGACGTTTGGCTTCATCACCGTTCTCTAAAGTTTGCCTAAATTGCGGCTTAAATGGTAAAATTTTGTTCTCCTTGAAGATTCTTTGTAAATGAGATTTACCTATCCCAATTCGTAGTGCCCTCCTTCCTAAAGACAACCTTGGAACTTCTGTTGCGGAATGAACGGCGAGAACAGTAGCAGCATCTTCTTCATCAAACAACTTCTTTGGCTTCTTTAGGTTTAAGACCGAGCCTGTTTGAAGGAATTTAGTTACCAAGTTTTTTGTTCCGGCATTCGAAATGGCAACCTCCGGATATTTTTGGTTGAATTTTCTGATAACAACTCGGTAGCACTCTTCCCCAGTTACGTAACATTGAATTAGATAAATTCTTTGTTGTAAAGTCAACATTATAGCATACAATTCAAATTAGCATGAATTTTCAGTTCAACAGAATTATCACATTTGAACATTTCTGTCAGTGGTACTTTTCAATGAAATCCGCCTACTAAAGTTACTTCTAAAAATTAGGAAAAACATTCTAAGTCCAATTTTTCAAGAAAAATGATATTATCTCGAGAACCGTACGAGTAAAATAGAAAGTAATTTGTGTTTCGGGGGTTTGAAAACAAGCAGGGCAAATCATCAAGAATGAAATTTTCTGAGAAATCAAAAATAAGAATTTTCCCTTTTAAAGTCGACCCGGACATACTGATAATATATATATATATATATATATATATATATATATATATATATATATATAGGGCTTTTCATGATGAGCGTTAATTAGACGTTTCTGGCAAACCAGACAACGAATCAACCTGAAAATTTGACAGTATGCATAAATTAATATGATCTACACGCCCAAAATATTTTAGATGATGCGGCGTTGCCTCTTCTACTATAAAGTAGCGACTACTTTGATTTTTCAAATGGAACACCCTGTATATAATATCATGTTATGATTTCCTATTACTTTGTCAACAACTTCATGTACTATTTCCCTGTACCTATCTATTACCGTTTAAGAGATATAAATTAATTTCGATTTTTTTTTTACAAAACGTACTTTTACAAACGCTGATAATCTTGAACTCTGTGGTACTAAGACGATCAAATTCGAGAGTAGAGTGATACCATGAGGATCTTCACTTCGAGTCATATTTTTATTTGCCTCATACAGGGTCTTTAAAAATTGCAGATACTTTGTCCACATGAAAAAAGGAGTGGGAGTCAATTTTTTCAAATGGAACACCCTGTATATTTACACATTTTTGAGCTCTACATCCAATTTTAGATTGACTTTAATCAGATAATGCTATTTCGATTTCGAACCGTTTTCGAGATAAACTGTTTCAAACAGAAACTGACGTGGTTTCCTTGTATTCATCACTTATTTTTGAGATTTAACATCTATTTTATACTACGTAATACAATTTCTTTTCGATTTAGTTTTTTCAACAGTCTCAAATCAGTCAATTCGAAATTTATATGTACCTTAGAAAAAGTTACAATTTGTATGCATTGAGGTATTGAGTGTCTCTACCGTACAACATTGCAAATTAATATTTTTTAATAGTGTGCTTTGGAAAAATAAATGATCCAATTTTGAAACGTCAAACTTTCGTTGGTGGTTTTGACTGATTGTGATACTAATTATACTAGAAAAATGTCAAGGTTACAGTAATGAAAATTTCTTGAATTTATTAATTATTCATGGTGAGCGCAATAGAATTGCAAGTAGAACATGCCGAGTATTTCATGAAAGATATTCACAACTTCCGAAGCCGAATAATAATGTGATAAATCGACTACTACAAAACTGTAGGTTGAATGGAACCTTTCGTCCAAAAATCATTCGCAGAAAGCCTGAAGTGGATGATGATGACAATGGCATAACAGTTTTGGGATTTTTTAATACATTTCCAAATGCTTCTCTACACGGGGCTGAAAGGGAGATAGGTATACCCTACGTGACAATTTATCGCATTCTTAATAAGCACAAATAGCATCCCTATAAATTCTACTATGTCCAACATTTGAAAGAGACTGATTTGCCTCGTAGAGTGGAATTCTTTGAATGGTTACTTGTCAAGACTCAAGAGGATAAACATTTCCTTGACAATATCATATGGACCGATGAGGTCAAGTTTACAAAAAATGGAATTTTTAACAGACACAACAGTCATTATTGGGCGCCAGAAAATCCTCATGTCGTTCGCCAAAGGGGTTTTCAAGGAAAATGGCAATTTAATGTATTTTGTGCCATAAAGAATGAGTCAATTTTTTATATCGGGTTTTATGATCATAATTTGAATGCAACAAAATATGAAGATTTACTGAGAAATGGAATTCAAATGATTTTAAATAATAGGCCAGGAAGAGCACGTGTATGGTACCAAATGGATGGTGCTCTACCCCATAATTCTCGTTCAGTAGGTGAAGCTTTAACTGAAATCTTCGAAGACAGATGGATTGGTAATAATGGACTTTTCGTTGGCCTCCTAGAACACCAGATGGCAATCCAATAGATTATTTTGTGTGGGGTTTCATTCAAAATATGGTTTACTCCAACCCAGTAACAACAATGGAAGATATGAAATCGAGAGTTAGAAGTGCTTTCAATAGTTTAACTCCAGACTTAATCAGGAACGATACACATGAAAATCTTTTGAAGAGATTACATGTTTGTTTAAGTAGAGGTGGAGATGTGTTCAAATATATTCTGAAATACACTGATAATTGAATTAACTTACTAATTCATGAAATTATTTTCAGTTCGTGTGTCAGCGTTAATAAAACTATTGTTTGAAGAGAAGTTTCATTTGATGGTGGAAGAGGATTTTAATAATTATTTATTCGTTGTATTATCTGTGACTGATGAAGGAACATCGAACGGAATCTGTTAAATTTCAAAAATATGTGATGAATACAAGGTAACCACGTCAGTTTCTGTTTAAAACGGTTTATCTCAAAACGGTTCGAAATGGAAATAGCATTATCTGATTAAAGTCAATCTAAAATTGGATGTAGAGCTCAAAAATGTGTAAATATACAGGGTGTTCCATTTGAAAAAATTGACTTCCACTCCTTTTTTCATGTGAACAAAGTATCTGCATTTTTTAAAGACCCTGTATGAGGCAAATAAAAATATGACTCGAAGTGAAGATCCTTTATAGTAGAAGCGGCAACGCCGCATCATATTTTAGGCGTGTAGATCATATTAATTTATGCATACTGTCAAATTTTCAGGTTGATCCGATGTCTGGTTTGCCAGAAACGTCTAATTAACGCTCATCGTGAAAAGCCCTGTGTATGTATATATATATATATATATATATATATATATATATATATACTATAGAAATTGGTTTAGTGAACGCACAGAAGTTCAATTTAATAATCATTAATTGTATTTTATTTAAAATTAACTTTTAAAGTACATACAGTAAAAGATTAACTCGAGTGGGACTTGAACCCACGACCTCCACTTGCTAGAGTGGGGCTCTTCCATCTGAGCTATCGAGGAGGCAAGTCACAATCGATTCAAGCTTGAACTGTATGTACTTCCCTAGTTACGATGTATTATAATTTTTATACACAGAGTGAAGGATCACAGTCAACTTTTTTGTGAAGCGTTCTGTATTCTGGCCCAAAGTTCGTCCTGTGTGTATATAGCACGAGAATACACTTTGCTCTTTAAAGCTCCCCACACAATAGAATCGCAAATATTTAAATCTGGAAAACGAGGTGCCCATTTTGTTCCTCTGCCTATCCATTTGTGAGGAAACTATACATGAAGATGATTCCGAACGTTCAATGTAAAATGAGGTGGTGCTCCATCGCGTAGAAACCAAATCTCGCGCCTGAGATCCAATAAATCGGGTAAGGTATTTATAAGGAAGTCAGGATATAGCAATTGCTCTTTAAGAACTCTATGAGCAACATTATTTGAAACGTCTGCTTGCAATGTAAAGCATCGACTACTTACTTCTGGATTTTCTTCTACTGTTTCCAGAATTTCTTCCTCTACCTTGGGGTGAGAATTGTAAGAGCACGTCCACGATCAGCTGTGATCGGTGCAAATTTTCCCGTTTAAGTGAATTCAACAACAGACTTGGTTTTTTGTTATGCGCAATAAGCAAAGTATTCCAATAAAAAAAGAGTAAAAAAATGGAAATTATACATTTTGGTATGAAATAAGGAAAAACAATCAACACATAATCCAACTTTGCATTTGGTACACATTGTTCGGGTCTGTGATTTACCATTAATTCCTGCACATCTTTTTTTGTCTTCTCCGAGGTGATCAAAACGGACGTCGTCTAAAACTCTCGATGAAGACATTTCTCTCCCAGAAGGTCCAGGGTTTCTTCTCGCAACTGCATATCGAGTGAGATAGGTGTCGACAATGCTTCTTCGAAAGTCATCCAACCAACAATTTTGAATTACGGCATCAATATTCCATGAGAACAAAGGCTGCCACTATTTCTTATTTTTATGCCGATCCTGTAAGCATTGATATTCTGATCCATTAAGTCTGTTCCCCCCATGTTTCTGTTGTACCTATAAATTAAACGAGGCATTTGCACTGTAGTTTTTTTCTGTTCAGGTGAGTACCGTTGCACTGGTATGGTTAGTTTTATTCCGAACAGAGTTGAACCAACAGTAACAACATCATTATCTTTCCATTGGGCAAAAAGTATTCCGTTATTTCTTTCAATCGCACTAGACACTGCTCTTCGGTTCTCTCCTTGAAAATCTGATTTGCTGGGAAATTTTATTCTTTGGGAAGAACACAGAGGTTCTGACATCGTTTTTGTTCGACCATTATTATTTTTATTTTTTTTTTGCATGCTGTGGTTTTGTTTTTTCTTTATATTCCGTTTTAGACATCCTGTTTTCTCTAAATGTCCTTGTTGCAAAATATCCTTTTTCTCTTAAAAAAACAGAATAAGCTTGGAGAACAAAACAAGTTATCCAAAAACATATTGTAAAAGATAAATCGTACATTATCGGGAAGTTTATCTAATAATGTCAGTAGTTGGACCAGATGCTTTTCGAAAAGATTTTGCATGAACTGGATCGATCTTGTGGGTTGTACCTTGGTATAGATTGAAGTTAACGAGGTATCGATCAGATGAATTAAACCCGAATCTTATTGGTTTCCCCTTTATAAACTGCTTTATCGGGTGTCTACCGAAATACTTCACCATACTTTCAGTGTAATTCAAGTCAACAGTAGGAATACAATGTTTTAGGCATTTTTCTTTTATCAAATTCATAAATTTTCTCAATTTCCATCCCTTGTCATTTTTGTCAAATCGGCATTGTCAGCACAGTGTAAATACTTCAGGATAGTCTGAAATTTGTTTCGTTTCATCGTATTACTGACTAATTTGTTATGCATATCTGGTTTCTGATCCAAGTAATGGCGGTTTGTTGGTACAATATTGTATCCACTGAGAATCAGTATTCTCACAAAACATTTTTTAATTCCTCAGTTGTGATTTGCTGACACCCATCATCATTTTTTAATATCATGTATTTGTTCGTTTGTTCACTTAAAAGTACAGTATTATAAAAATTTTTTAAAAACATACAGAATCACCTAAATAATCACCTATCAGAGTTTGTTTAAATATACCATTTGCCATTTGGCCTGTCTTCTTCATGGAGAAAATTTCCTGCCATCCAATCTGCAACACATTTGCCCTGACTCTTTAAATCTAACCTTTTCTTCACCCATTCATTGTTATCGATTCTCTCTGTATTAGGTTGTGGTAAATTAAATTGTGTGGATGTTGATGGTTCCTGCGCTCATGCTATAAAAGTTGCATCCAGATCCTCATCTTCCCCAACTCTTTGGCTGCCAATTATTATTTCTGCTGGAGCTAATATATGCTTTCCTGATAAGTGACACATGTCACAAATGTCATCTTCATTTCCTGCTCTTCATCACTCTGAACTTTTGCATCTGGTGGTTCAATAAATATATTTACATTAATATCGACATACGTTGAAAGAGAAGTAAGTGTGTCCATTGCATCTTGCAAAGAAAATCCTGGTCTGAAATAAAAAAGAGCTATTTATGATAAGCAAACAGACATATCCACCTACTCAACTGTTACTTCCCAGTGATGCTGTTTGGCACACTCTAGATAAATGTGCTTTGTTAGTTCAAAATATTATTTATATGAAGCTACATACAGGGTGGCGCATTAGTGTGACAAAGTCCCATATCTCCTTTATTTAAAGAGATACAAAAAAAAAATTAAATACAAAAGTTGTAAGATATGTTCTGGTGCATATTCCAAAAATATTTTTAATTATACAGGGTAGACACTCTAGATAAATGTGCTTTGTTAGTTCAAAATATTATTTATTTGAAGCTACATACAGGGTGGCGCATTAGTGTGACAAAGTCCCATATCTCCTTTATTTAAAGAGATACAAAAAAAATTAAATACAAAAGTTGTAAGATATGTTCTGGTGCATATTCCAAAAATATTTTTAATTATACAGGGTAGATCATAAAAGCTTAGAAGTAATTTTAAATTTTTTTTTAAATAGAAAACCCTATATATTATTATATATTTAGATTCTACATACAATTTTAGACACATTTTATGTATAATGTCCTATACCTAAGTCTAACCGTTTTTGACAAATTTCAATTTTTTGTCAAAATGACATTTGAGCCAAAACGTAGGTGGAAATCTTTTCTAAGCGAAGTCTTTATCAATTAGTTATGGTTGGTTTCCTTGGAAATGGGGACCTACTCTAATGGGCTGTATTGATATTTTTGTAATAAATTCATACAGGGTGATCAAAAATGGACAATAAAAAGTAGCTTCAAAGAAACCTATAGTCATTTTTTTAATGGAAACCCCCTATTTTTTTAATTCTATCTTATTTAGCATTAAAAATAAGGGTGACTTTGTATAAGAGTGTATATTCCAAAAAAATGTAGTTTTTGAAAAAATGACAATTTAACATTTTTTTTATTGTAAAAAGGCTATACGGCTTTCAAGTTTTGTTGTTAGTTGGCCGTGACGGCGGGCGCGCGAAACAAAAAAATTGAGCACTTCAGATCAATTATTACAATTTATTGAACCCCATATAAATAATTATTTTATTAAACAAACTTAAAGTAAAGACAATATTTTTTTAATTCAACAAATTATGTCCTAATTCTAATCATAAACTTAACACCTCTACTGTAACTAAACCTGTAACTAGTTATACAGATAAAAGTACTAGAAACACGTCAAATACGCACTACCTAATAGGTTGTTCGAAATGTCCGCCTCTTTCTTGAATACACAATGCAATACGTCTCTCAAATTCGCTGTTTAAATTTCTACACATTTCAACACTAATGTTTTGAAAACAGTTTCTAATCCTAATCTTCATGTCTTCCGTTGTTGTAGGCGGTATTTTATAAACCTGCTCTTTGACGTACCCCCACATGCTAAAGTCCATTTTAGTAAGATCTGGGGATCTAGCAGGCCAAGCAACAGGCCCTCCCCTCCCAATCCAACATTCTGGATATCTAGCATTTAAAAAAGTTATTATCGGACCTGTATGATGTACTGGGGCCCCATCATGAAGAAACCACATTTCTTGTTGCGTATCCTGTGGCACTTGACGCAACAAATTAGGTATATGGTTTTGCAGAAAGTCTAAGTATACTTCCCCTGTTACTCGTTGATCAAAAAAATATGGTCCAATTACATGATTACCGACAACACCTCCCCAAACATTTAACGACCATCTAGTTTGAGAAGTATATCTTACAAAATGTGGATTTTCGGTAGAACAGTAATGAAAATTGTGTCTGTTTACACTTCCGTTTCTGTGAAATATCTGTAAATAAAATCAAATGAACAAAATTTCTTTGTTGGTTTATTTTGTTTTGAGCCCATTGACAAAATTCCAGTCGTATTTGATAATCTTCAGGAACCAACTCTTGAAGTAGTTGAATGTGATAGAGGTGCATTTTTTGAGACCGCTGTATCGTACGTCGTTCAACACCAACCTGCTGAGAAATGGGCCGTTGTCCAATATATGGATTTTCGGTAACTGTTAATAGTACATTTAATTGATTTTCCTCAGTCTGTGCACGTTTTTCCCTAGTATTTTTTTCATATAACACATTGCCAGTTCTTTCAAAACGCTCCAAAAGTTTTTCAAATGCCCTTCTTTCAGGTTGCCGTCTCTCTGGAAACCGTTGTTGATACAGTCTTCTTGCTAAGAGCGTATTCTTATCACTAGCTCCCAAAACAAAAATCATATCAACCATCTCGGCTTGCGAAAAATACATTGTTTACAATTTTAATTCAAGTTTTAAATCAATTTGCTATAAAATACACTAATGCATCACACAAATTATCAACTGGCAATAAATAATGACGTTTCTGATGATCTCTATTATTTTTATATGCCACACCTCACCGTCACGGCCAACTAACGACAAAACTTGAAAGCCGTATAGTCTTTTTACAATAAAAAAATGTTAAATTGTCATTATTTCAAAACTACAATTTTTCGAAATATACACTCTTGTACAAAGTCACCCTTATTTTTAATGCTAAATAAGATAGAATTAAAAAAATAGGGGGTTTCCGTTAAAAAAAAATGACTATAGGTTTTTTTGAATCTACTTTTTATTGTCAATTTTTGATCACCCTGTATATATGTGTTACAAAAATATCAATACAGTCCATTAGAGTAGGTCCCCATTTCCAAGGAAACCAACCATAACTAATTGATAAAGGCTTCGTTTAGAAAAGATTCCCACCTATGTTTTGGCCTGCAAACGTCATTTTTGACAAACAATTTGAAATTTGTCAAAAACGGTTAAACTTAGGTATAGGAAATTATACATAAAATGTGTCTAAAATTGTATATAGAATCTAAATATGTAATAATATATAGGGTTTTCTATTTAAAAAAAAATTTATAATTACTGCTAAGTTTTTATGATCTACCCTGTATAATTCAAAATATTTTTGGAATATGCATCAGAACATATCTTACAACTTTTGTATTTAATTTTTTTTGTGTCTCTTTAAATAAAGGAGATATGGGACTTTGTCACACTAATGCGCCACCCTGTACATCTATATTACAAAATACTAAATATTATAAATGTACCTATTTTTAAATAATGTTTATGAATACTTACGCTAATATATCTCTCAGCCGATCGACATCGACAAAGTCGTCCATATTCGACATTTATTTATTACTGTCACACGTGGAATTATAAGGACGCGGTAATTTGAGACCCTCGTGCCGAAATATGACGTCAATTGATTTGATATTTGCCAGTAAATATAAGCAAACATCAAAATTTTAACAGAATTAGATAAACAAAACTACTGTAACCTAATCAAAGTAGATGTAATAAACAAAACTACAGTAACCTAAAAAAAAAGTTGCATGGGTCGGGATTCGAACCCGCACCAAAAACGTGGCAGGCGCTCTCAGTTTTACATTGAAAGTGATATTTAAACCATTAATAAACATTCCTATTTATTTATGTAGATAAGGCATGGGCAATTTGTCAATGGCACCACGGCACGAAGGTCTCAATATCTACCGCGACTTGAATTACAGGGCAGTTTATAGGGGCACCAGACCATGCCGTACGGCATCGCTGGTAACTAGTGGGTTACGAAGGAATGTTTTTAACATGCATTTTTATTAGAAGTCATTTTTCACACTAAATCTTTAATGGAAAAACCGCAACAAATTATATGTTCAAGTTTCAAGTAGAAATAATCATTACAATAACTTATCGACAAATAAACACACCCCCGTATAAATCAGCAAGAGTAATTTCCAGAAGTGCAAAAGATAAAGCGTAAGAAGATAGCCTAGATAAATTATCAATGTGACATCATAAATCTTAAAGTGAATAACATCAAGAAAAATTCCGGAAGTCCTGAAATAACAAGAAAGAAATGAACTTTTCTGCGCATTCATCAATCCTATAACAGAAGTAAAATAATAAAAACCACACCTAAAAACTTTAACGTCTTAAAAAGTTTATGAAAGAAATAAAGGATCTTGTCAAGAGTGTTTGAACAACTATATATTTGTAACTCACAAATAATGGAAATGGAATTCCTTGGGGGAGTGTTATACTAAAAATACTATCTTCTCTTACTGTTATTGAAAACCCCATCTTTTCTTATTCAAGCTTTTTTAGGTCAGTTATTTTACACCTACTTTTTGAATAAATATTTCTATAAGGAAAACGAATTACATGGTCACTTTAGTAAGGCAGACACTTAAAATACCTATAGGGTGTTTTGACTGCTTATATTTAAATACAATACTTTACAAGACTAAAAACAAGTGGGTGTTTTGTATTCATCAATCGTACAAAAGCCCTTACAAAAGAACAAATTCTAAAACCGCCTTCATAATTGTGTTTCCAATAATTAATTAACACCTGCATCCAAAAATTGCAATTTTTAGTTGTCAGATTACACGACTGGCTTCATTTTCGATTTGGTAAAACTGGTTATAACTTTTTGTTTAGGTAACAAAATTCCATTAGTAACGCTAGTGGCCCGTGTCGTGACTACAACATATTTGGCTGTCAACCTTTTTTTTTTTTCTTTAAACAGACGTTTAATTACCTCAATCGATAGAGCATCTAACTAGTGTTGTTATGTCATTTTAAGTTGTGCATTAGCATACTTTTAAAAGAAAAGATTCTGACTTGGTGTTAAAGCTTATCTTGATTTTTCGAATTTTAATTAAAAATAAGACGTCCATAAATCATTCGGATACTAATTAGGATACGTTAAGTTATGCGTAATGAAATTTAAAGGTGTAACAGTTTACGAAGATTAATTTTGATTAAGTTATAATTAGTTATTCATTTCTGTTGTCATTTTCTCAAAGTTGTGATGGACTATTAAAATTAGTATTATTAACGAAGTTGGGATACTTGTGCTATTTAACCCATTAGGAACAGAATTTACAAAAGTTATAAGTAGACGACATGAAACATTATAAAGACTCAAAATAATCAATGTAACCATTTTTTGAAGTCTGGTTTTAAAAAAAAGTTAGAGACTGTGCCATATTAGGCACACTAACTAGTACTTTAAGGTACTATAGAAAACTGTCGTGAAGTTAGCAATAGATTTCATCCATAAATTTTCACTTCGTGTACATTTACTATTAAACCCGGAAATGGATAAAATAACAGAAACATAAATATTATTTTAAAAATAATTAAGAAAAAATAATTATGAAAATTGAGAAATGTGTTATTAACCCATTAACGCCGGAGTTTTTTAATTTTAGTTTTTGATGATTTCATTGGTTTTTGTTTGCCTTAAAATGTACCAAAAAAATGATTAAAAAAAAAGTTATATGAAATTTACAAGAAAAGTGGTGGGTCCATATGGGCCCGCCAGGTGCGTTCGTAATAAAATTGATTTACAAATAAAATACATATAATTATTTTTTTTTTAATATTTATATTATAAAACAGCAGTATAATGACAAAATTTACATCTATGTGGTATGAGAGTCCTTAAAACAGGAAATACAAAGACCAACTTGACATTTACAACTCATCGTCCTGCCTTTCCCAGAGCAATTTGCTGCGGCACACCGCTTTCTTTTCCCTTCCGGCACTGGAATTACATAATGATCAAGCCTGTCTTGTCTTATATTAGCAGCTACGCGAAATCTTTCACCTCTCGGAGTAGATGGCCTGCCCCCTTGGCGTGAAGGATTCTTATATCTGATCAGATATGACTAAAATCGTATATAATTAAAAACCAATAATTAAAATTATAAAATCACTTTACCTATATTTACTTGTACAGGGTGGCCAACTAAGAATGCGAGGTACTGTATCTGGGAAACTATCCATCGTAGAGGCTTGCGCAAAAAAAAGTTATTACTAAAACGGCCAATACAAAAACCTGGAAAACATTTTCAAGTTTCTGAAATGGCCGCTAGGGGGCGTAACTGCAATCTTGAATATAAAAAAGTGATGTTTCTGTGAATTCTGCCATATTAACCTAATAAAAAAATAACTGATCTTTGAAGTCGAGGATAATCTGAACTTTTTTTGTTTGGGTGTTCAAAGGTTTCCTTAAATAACCCCCTGCATCTTCGAAACGGCTAAGCCGATTTTAACAAACTTGGGCAAGTTGAAATGAGCTATTCTTGGGCTACAAATGTTATAATATTTGAAGTTTTGTTAGTTTCACATGTCGTCGCTAGATGGCTTTGTACGACATTCCGACAGAAACGGTTAAATGCATTGGTATGACTTTTTTTTCATGAACAAGTAGCTAAATGATGCCTAAACAAGCTCGCGAAAACCGCATCTCGATACCTTGTTCCTAACCTAAAATATCGGCCAAAGAAAACCCTTTAAATTTTTATTTTTTTTTTAACTATATTTTCTGGAATTGTTTCTATTATGTAAGTTGTGGCCCTAAAAAGGACCGATTTAAAGGAGGAAGGTTTTTAATGCCCCCGTAAATTCTCGAAATGCTGACCATCACTCTGTGCATTGCTGAGGCCTCTTATGGGTAGACAAAACTGCAGCTTCAATTTCGGCTCTGAATAGGTTACCTAGAAATTGCGATTTTAAATGTTTGTAAATTTATTCACCAGAATAAAATCACCCTTTTTGAAATTACTACGGGCAAGTAAGCAATGCTAAAAGTTATATGAAAGGCCTATTTTTTGTTTTTTTAAATGCATATTCACTATGGATATATACGAAAAATACAATTAATAGAAGCAGGCAATGCAAACAGATACCTAAACAAAACATACATAATCCTCAGATTGTCAATAGTTGTCATTACTTTCGCGTTACTTTGAGCGATTTTTGTGCTTTCAAAATTCGTTTTACGAATAATGAAGCTGTTGATATGCTTGCGGTTTATTTTGAATGTCTTCAGAATGCTGCAGTAGCTAAAAGGGTTTTCGCGGCTCGATATCCAAATCGGCGTCCTTGCGATGTAAGAGTTTTTCCCCGATTAGTGGCGAGCTTACGAGCCAATGGTAGTTTTCGGCCTACGTTTCAGCGGCAAAGAATTGGAAGAACACAAGAAAATGTTAACCGTGTACTGGGCTATATTGAAGGAAATCCTCATGTTAGCACAAGAGCATTATCCACTGGGCATATCACGGACAACGGTTCAAAATATTTTGAAGCACCATAGGTAAGGTCTAATGGCCATCAAAATATATAGGTATTCGTTTAATTTTTTTTTAATTACTTTAAGATGTGATAGGATTACGATTTTCTAGCGATTTACCGTCAAATTTTTGCTGTTGAATTGAGTTTTATGAATGAATTTGTTTTACGTGTGTGGCGACCTTTAAGGAAGGTGTGTGGCGAGCTTAAGTTTTTTGTTTGTGAATTATTATTTCGTAATTTAGATTGTTTTTCTTATTATTCCCCGTTTATAGAAGTTTGATTAACGTGTTATTTGTAAATAGTTGTATATAAGTGTAAATAAGGTTTATTTCGTTTGATTTCATTAAAATTTAAAGAAAGAACGTAGATGTAAATGCATATGATGTCATGCTGGACATAAAGTCGCTTAATTATAGTGGTTCAGATTAATATTGAGTATGTTGGTTTTGAATCGTACAGGTAGAATGTGGGACTAACTGTTTGTACTTTAATGAAAATATAGGGATATGTTGCACGTTGATTATGCTGGCGTTTAAAAATTTTGAAAATTATCGAGTCCTTACGGATGAAAACGAAGTTTGTGTGTAGGGGTATCAAATCTTTTCCTTCCGTTTTTTAATTGGTGGAACTAAATTAAATGAGTTTTTTTTTTGTGAGTGGTGGGTTTCAAAAATCCAAGATGGATTTTTGGATATAATTTGCATGATTCTGAACCTGACTGCGCTCTCGAGTAGTAGTACGGTGAAGGTTGTTGTTACGCTTTAAGGGGTGGTTTAGAACGTTGATATTTTGGACCTTGTGGTGTTTAACGAACGAACTTTTGTGTAGTAAGGGTAGATAGCTACTTCTGAAGAAAACCTGTGAAGGGATTTTAAGTGAAATTGTTCAATCACCAAAGGAATTAGACCTAGTGCCGATTTCGATTTTACGTAATTAAGTACCTAGAGATTATCGTCGTGTTATATTAGTGCTTCGGTGAACTCATTGGTTTATGTCGCTTTTGCGGATTTATAAAAATTAACGTTCTTGAAGTGCCACTTAATTGCCGTGCAAAGCGTGTTGAAATATAAAGAAACTTTCGCAGTATATTAAAATTATTTTTCCTATTTAATTAAAGTTAATAACATTTTGGATTGTTAGTGTAAATAAAACTATTTGAAAGATAAAAGTTAACAAGCAAGTTGAGCGCACAAATTATTATTTTAAAAGAAGTTTTTAATTAATGCAGTAACATTTTACCGAGATTTAATCAAGGAATTGTTTGCGTACAAAAGAATATTAGTCAACATTTTCATTCATAATTTGTCAGAGCAGGGAGATTCCATTTCCGTTATAGCTGTCACCGATCACCTGGTTCGTTTTCACTTGTTGTAACACAGGAGAGGTGTTAATCTAGACATTAAGGTAATATAATATTGTTTTTTTTTAATATTTTCAAGATTTCATGTGTGTGTATCTCGAATTATTTTATTGGTTGTTGAAGGTTTGAAAGCGGAGTCGTGTATCTTTTAAATTAATTTGTTGCTTTGGTTTATTTATTGTAAATAATATTAACTCTGACGCTCCGCCTTCACACTTTTTTTTTATTTTTATTTTAGTAGTAAAGGGCGCTTGACCCTATAGTTGTGTGGGTAAATAATCGACACTATATTTATCTTTAGATTAAGCAATCTAGAACGGCGTTACGCAGGATCCTGGCCAGACATTCTGTCGCCTTTTAAGCCTTTGTATTTTTTTTTGTTTATACGCATTATCGTATGTTGATATTTATCGTATTTTTTTATTTTATTATAGCTTTGTTAGGTTTTATGAATTGTTTTAATTCTGTGAAAACCCTTTTGTGTTACATAAAAGTTGTTTTGCAAATTGCAAGTTTACCGGTAGTTTATGAGTTTAAGTTTTAACGTAACGAAGTTAGTTTTTTTTTATTATTGAGTAATAGCGTTAATGACATTTAGTGTTTTATTTGATGATTTTTAGTGAGTATTAATTCATTTAGAGTGCAGTCTATAGCTTGTTTTTTTTGTTTTGTTTTGATTATTAGATAACGCCTTATTATTTACACCAAGGCGTAGTAAAGTAACGTAATTTTTTTTGGAGTGATGATCATGCTTTTATTTGACAGGCGTGTAGTGATATTTTGAAGCCCTATTTCAGGTGGTTTGCTGAGTTGCTGTCCAGTACACCTGGGATTGATTGCGGATAGGTAAGCGTATGTTTTTTGTATGTCCCTTATTTTGACTACGAAACATTCTGGCGCCCTTAACCGAACCGATTACGTCTTCATCCCCTATTTTGACTTACGTACGATTTACTATTCTGGATGTGCAAAATTCATCAACATCATACCCATACCCATACGCTGGATAGTCGGGGCAAAAAGGCCAGTTTTATCTGTAATCCCGTTCTACCACCCGTTTATACCGTTACAAAGAATGCACCCATATCATGTCGTTTCGCATCGAGGAAGATTTTGATTGAAGGTTAGACTATTGCCATTGGATGTTAGGCATGATACGCGAAAATAGAGAATTTTTATTTCAAATTCTTTGGACCGGTGAAGCCACCTTCAGTAGTGACGGGAGAGTCAATCTGCACAATATGCATTATTGGTCTGCAGAACATCCCCATTGGTTGCGTAAAGTTCAGCGCCAAGGACGTTGGAGTTTAAATATATGGTGTGGCATACTGGGAGGCAGAATTATTAGGCCATATCTTTTCAAGCAACCCCTAAATGGCAATGTATTTCTTGACTTTTTGGCCAATCAGTTACCGTTGTTGTTGGAAGATGTGCCTCTGAAAACAAGGCAAAAATTGTTTTTGCAGTTGGATGGTTGCCCAGCACATTTTGCGAGAGCATATTAATGCCGTATTTCAACAGCGGTGGATTTGAAGAGGAAGTCTGTTTCCATCGGCCTCCGCGATCGCCAGACTTAACTTGCCTCGATTTTTATTTATGGGAGCGCTTAAAGGACATCGTGTTTCGGACTCGCATTCGTAACGCAATACGTAACATACCGGGAGCCGAAATTGAAGCTGCAGTATTGTCT
Source organism: Vesta saturnalis (assembly GCA_036346205.1). Classification (NCBI taxonomy): domain Eukaryota; kingdom Metazoa; phylum Arthropoda; class Insecta; order Coleoptera; family Lampyridae; genus Vesta; species Vesta saturnalis. Next base: position 3,124,713 of record JARFJB010000821.1, read on the forward strand.
AGTCATGAGAGGCTTCAGAAATGCATGGAGCGTGATGGTCAGCATTTCGAGCATTTACGGGGACATTAAAAACCTTCCTCCTTTAAATCGGTCCATTTTCGGGCCACAGCTTACATAATAGAAACAATTCCAGAAAAATATATTTAAAAAAAAAAATTTAAGGGATTTTCGTATAAAGTTTTCTTTGTCCGATATTTTACGTTAGGAACAAGATATCGAGATGCGGTTTTCGCGAGCTTGTTTAGGCATCATTTGGCTACTTGTTCATGAAAAAAAGTCATACCAATGCATTTAATTTTTTGGCGAAAATTAACCGTTTCTGTCGAATGTCGAACAAAGCCCTCTAGCGACGACATGTGAAACTAACAAAACTTCAATTATTTTAACGTTTGTAGCCCAAGAATAGCTCATTTCAAAGCGCCCAAGTTTGGTAAAATCGGCTTAGCCGTTTCGAAGATACAGGGGATTATTTGAGGAAACCTTTATTTTTAGACATACGTCAAAAAGTGCCAAACGAAAGAAGTTCAGATTATCCTCGACTTTAAAGATCCGTTATTTTTTTATTAGGTTAATACAGCAGAATTCACAGAAACGTCACTTTTTTAGATTCAAGATTGCAGTTACGCCCCCTAGCGGCCATTTCAGAAACTTGAAAATATTTTCCAGGTTTTTGTATTGGCCGTTTTAGTAATAATTTTTTTTTACGCAAGCCTCTACGGTAGATAGTTTCCCAGATACAGTACCTCGCATTCTTAGTTGGCACCCTGTACAATAGCTCGTCGAAATTTTAGTTGGATTATATGTCGACCCGTTTTTCGATGGATAATCCAAGCATTTTGCACAGCAGCGTCCAGAAAATAGGTAAATATTGGCCAATACCACTTCTTTCCCCGGATTCCAACATGATAACTGAAACAATACAAGAACAGCAAATGTGTATAAAAATAATTATTATTGTTATACTTACTTTGATATATTTTGATCCATAAGATCGGAGCCTCCCACGTTTTTATTGTACTCAGACAATGCATATGGCCTTGGGACTGAATTTATTTTCTTGTCTTGTCTAGAATATCTATCCACATTTCGTAGCGGTGCCACACCAAAGAATGTGCTGGCAATAGTAACTGCATTATTATCCTTCCATCTTAGAAACTGAATACCACTTTTTGCTTCCAGACTAGATGAATAAGTGCCTGTTTTTTGTTTTAAAATTTGTGCTTTGGACTGTAATGGACACTGCTTTGGATTCCGGTTTTCACGGATTGTTCCCGTTGCCCCATATCCGTTTATTTTTAACGATATGAGAAGATTAGTCCCCGTAAAAAGATTGTCGAAAAAGAAATTATACCTTAGGTTCCTTTTATTTTCATCCAATTCGTTGATCATTTGTACTAGAGGGGCGGCACATTTTCCAAATATTTGTTCATACTGTATATTTGCTCTAGGATTTGTTCCCTGGTATACTTCAAAATTAATCATGTATCCTGCCGGTGTATTGAGGCTCCAGACTTTGTACCCGAAACGAATAGGCTTTCCTCGTATAAATTGTTTACAGCAGTGTTTGCCGTAATATCTTATTATTGACTCATCATAGCACAAATTTCTTTCAGGTACAAAATGGAGCAAACACATTTCTTTTAAATAATCCGTCAAAGATCTTAATTTATACATTTTGTTTGCTTTATCTATGACGTTGTTATCGGCATAATGAATAAGTCGGCTTATCTGAAGAAACCGGTCACGTCTCATTGCTTCAACCACCATATTATTTCTCATATCCGAAAAACTGCGTTGAGAGGGTAGTTCATTGTACCCCGACAACAATAATATTCCCAAAAATACTCGCATTTCATCTAAAGAAAATGAAGGATTCGGCCAATTTATAAATAGAGCATATTTGGTGGTTTCCTTTATAATATTTAGTAGCAATTCATCTGAAAAAAACATTCAAATATTCACTGGATCCATTTCACTGTAGTATGAATAATTGGCATCTGGAAATGGGATATGAAAACTCAAATCAGCATTTTCATAGAATTCAAATGAAGGTTCTTCTTTTCTAGGTTGAAATTGGATAGGTTGTTCTCATTGCCAATAGGCTGTTGGGAGGAACTATTTATTTCATTTGTCAATTCAGGAGATCGGGGTTCATTGTCATGGCCACCAAGTCTTTTATTGCTAACAAAACGAATTTCGACACCTAATTGGAGTTGACGTTGACTAAGGTTGTCCGCAAACCCACTTTCATCTTCATCTGCGGAGTCTCCGTCCGTTAAAACCTCACTCTCTGGGGGCTCTATAAAGAAATCTGTCACTTCGTCTTCATTATCCGAAGCGTACGCAATATCTAGCGCTTCGTGAAGCGTGAGACCCCTAAAATAAAAAAAAAACAACAATTAGCATTTTTTTCCAGGAAAAACCTAGCGGTCCCATATGGGTCCAGTGACGTTTACACACTAATATAATCAAAAGTTAAATCTTAAAAAAATTTTGAAGATAAGGTATTAAAAATATGTACTTTTAAATAACTTTTACTAATAATTATACTTAGGCAATAATTTCTAGAATATACTAAAAACCATTTACACCAATTTTATGTCGTTATTTTTGTCCATTGCACAAATTCACTAGAATCAAACGCCTACCACGGTCAACTAAAGGTCAAAATGCGCACAAAAACGGCTTGAGTTAACTCTCTAACACGTCTAAAACCATACTGACAAATTTTGCGCCGAATGGAAACGCTCGCGTCTGCGCGTCAGTTTAAAAATTAGGGAAAGGGTAAGTGGGTCCATACGGGCCCACCAGGCGCTAATGGGTTATTAAGGTACACACATTACGTGTGACAGCGCATAAACATGTTTATTCCAAAATATGACTTTAATGGACAAAATTTACTTAAAAACCAATTGCACTTTTAGATTCTATACAGAAAAGGCTATCGATATAAATTTTAAAAATATAAACTCTATTTAATCAGAAGCAATAGAGGGCCGGAACACTTCACCGAATGCCCACAACGCCGACACGATTTTTGTATGGTCCATATCGCCGACTAGGGACACTACGCCGGCAGTACCCACATCGCCGACAAGTCTGCAAGGGACCCAACGATGACAGTGCCCATATCGTCGACAAGTCTGCAAGAGACACAACGCCGACCATGCCCACATCGCCGACAGACACTGCGCCGACTGTGCCCACATCGTCGGCAAGGGTGCAAAGGACACTTCGCCGAATTTTTCTCTGTGGACACAACGCCGACTATGCTCACATCGCCGACAATTTTCACTGCGTAGTCGATCTCGGGTAGCATGATAAAGACGTATTAATTATCAAGTTAGGTCACTAATGCTTGTTGTTTTGATAAGTTTAGAAAATCGTAAATCTCTACGAAATTGTATTTTTATCGTTTTTTAAAATTCAAATAAAAAAGTTGGATATGGTTTGAACGTTAAAACATTAACGTACTTAATATCGTGATTTTGAAACTTATAAGTAATTCAAGTATTGCGTGATTAAATGTGATTAAGAGTGTCTTTGTTCAGTTCTGGAATATGACTAATTTATAAATATCCCTTAACTTCTTCACAAGGTATATGAGGCGCTCTTTGTTTCCCTGGAAGTAGAGTTGCTTCATATTCATTTTCATATGAGGAATGTCCCAAAAACCGAAATTACAAAATCAGCTATTCATCCTTCAAAAATAATATCTGCTGATAAATCTCGATTTATATTTATATTTAGTCAAACAAGTTCCTCTACGTGGAACAGTAGAAGCAGTTTTTTCACAACTTTCAGGGTCTAACGGAATTTGCCAAAAAGCTTTCTTTAAATCAATGGAAGTTAAATAACGAGCATCTCTTAATTTATCCAAAATATCATTTAAAAATGGTAAAGGGTAAGCATCTTTCTTAGTAATAGAATTTAATTTCTTCGCATCAAAACAAACTCTAAATTCACCTGACTTCTTTCGAACCAAAACCATTGGAGAATTCCAAGGAGAAGAACTGGGTTTAATAATTCCTTGATCTAACATGTCATCCAGGTATAAAAGATAATAGAGTAATAAATGGGTATATAAATGTTCTCATAACAAATCGTTAAACTAACTAGAGATACACCCCATTCACCAAAAATAATGCCTTTGTCTCAGTCGATAGTTTAAAACAGGCCGGTTCATGCTTTGTTTTACTTAATTACCACAATTTATGCTGTGTTATTTCCACTTAACATCAATATAGAAACTGAAATGTAACACTAATAAAAGGTATCTCGGACGCCAAGTTGTTTTTTAATTATGCTCGGAATAACTAAACCGAGGTTTACAATAAAAATTTTACCAAAATGTAAAAAATAAAAAATATACAAACTAGGTTTATTAACAAAATACTAACTAAAAAATGCCATTAAATCAACAAGTTCACCAAAATGCAAATTAAATTGTACAATTAGTAATATTCATTAATAATTAAAATTTTTTCTTATATTTACAACTAAATGAACGAAGAACATAAACTACGGTATATTTTAATACAACTCAAAATGGGTTGTTACAAAAGGAGACACCAACTTAGATTTGTTTTTATTGTTTAATGTGTACAGGATATGGCAAAGACGAGTAATTCATATTTTATGAATTTAATGTTACGGTGGTTGTGTCATACCCTGATTTTTTTATTAATATTTTTCCATTAAGAAATTATTTAATGATGTCTAATATTTATTTTTACATATTTAAATATTATTTCAAATTTGAAATGTTGTTCGAATACGCAGTAATGCGATTAACAGTATAAATTTGTACTGAATGCTCAAAAACCGATCTGATTAATAGTTCCAAAGTTACATTTTTAGATATTTTTAAGAACAGTTTTGTAAGTTCATATCGATACATAAACGTGCTGACCATGGCGTTTAATTTATTTGGTGGTATGATTTACACAGTTCGTTTGGAGAAATATAATACCTTTAAAGGAAAATATCGAATTCTATACAAACTCTAGCAAAGTACAGGTCGTAGGTTCAAATCCTACTCGAGGTAAACTTTTTATTTATGTATTTAATAAAATTAATAATAATTTTTCTATTGTCATATGCTCCTTACATTCAGTTAAAAGTAATACTTGACTATTTTATCAGTAATAGTATAGAATTTTCTACAGTGACACAAGAACGTTCAAAACAAAGTAGAGCACTATATAATTATTTTTTATTATTAACTATTTCTAATGTCAGTTAAAAAGAAACCATTATAAGTACTTATATAGTATTACATAACATCTAAAAAATAATAAATTATGTCGTCACTATCAGAACGTATTGTAGCGTACCCCAGTTACCCTATCTTGACAAGTGTAATTTGAACTTATCCGCAATAATGCAAATTCAAGAACAAGACAATCGCTAAGCGATACTTTACTGAAGGGGCGTAACAAATCATTGGAATTTTTCTTATGCGCGCTCTTGATGTAAAAATGTCATTGGCCTAATGATTAATTGTGGCGAGATGGGCCACGATGAAAAGATATCTTTGTTACTGGGAAACTCGAGACCCGTAAATATAAGGTTGTTACAGACGAATGCATATTTTTAAAATTAAGATGTCTTGCAATAATTACTATGAAACTATTCCAACATAAGTTAGTGTTTCTGTTTTTTTTGTTTTTGAAATTGTAAATAAATGTTAATGTTTTAATTATTGCCCGGAAAGTCAAAGTAAGGCAGGAAATTATTTTGAGTAATAGTGACATTCTTGTCAGTCAAGCCAATATAAATCACTTAGCGATTGTTTGGTTCTTGAATTTGCATTATTGAAAATAAGTTCAAGTTACTCTTTTCAAGGTAGGGTACCTGGGGGATGTTACAAGGGATGGTTTACTTTTAAAATTTTAGGTGTTAACGTATGTTTATTTAAACCCATGTTAAAAGAAAATAAGCAAACAAAATATAATACAATGGTTATTTTATGTAGATGTGTGAAAATAAACGAAAATAATTAAAACAAAACTATGCGACCTAAAAAAATCAATATATAAATATATAATATAAACTTAAAAAAATATATATGACCAATAACTTTTGTTATACAGCAAGCCCACAATCGACAAAAATGATGTCTCGGTGTTCGTCCCAAGTTGGCTTTTTATACCCACGGCATAGTATTTCGTTTTTCCGTCCTTTCCTCGTACACAAAGAGCACATCGAACTCGTTTCTGCAGTGGAGCTGCCTACTCTGGATGGGTCTGTATCCCTACCATTTCTATGGCAATTCTTATGGGCCTCTTAAGGGGTTTAGACTGCAACCGTGATCTCATAAATGGTTCTGTTAATTGCCAGGCCAATTCATGCAAAAATGTCCTCCTTGAAGTGGTTGTTGTACGAAATGAAGATAAGACTTTGGCATTTACCCCTCATTGCTACAAAATTCCAAGCAAAACCTTAAGGGCCAACGTCTTGTTTTTTTGCAACTGAGTATGTGTGACATAGTTGATCAAACGTGTCTGTACAACCTTTTGTGTTATTGTAATCCAGTATAATTTCAGGCTTTCCGGCCTCTTGATCAATAGCATTATCGAACTGCATAGATGATAGTAATATTACAACTTTGTTGTTAGGGGAGTAGGAAACCAACGTTATATTATTATCAAGCCCAAAGAGAAAATGCTAGTTAAAAACGTCAGAGAGATTTCCCTCTTATTTTTACGTACTATTCCTATCATTGTTAACTTATATTTTTTCAACATTTTATCAAATAGGGGATAGACGAGAACCAATTATCAACTGTGATATTCCGGTTAGTACTTATAATGGGTTCTGCTAGCTTACGAACATAATAACTGATTCTCCTTGTCTATATATATATATATATATATATATATATATATATATATATATATATATAGGGTGTCCCAATAGTGCACATTCGGTCGATAGCTTCTTAGCCATTAAACTTTGGAGATAAGTTTAAATACGAAAGTTGTCTATTTTTATAAGCTGCATAATCTAAAAATAGTTTGATTTCTACAGGGTGTAATATAAAAGCGGTACAATATAGAACTTTTGATTTTTAAATAGAACACCCTATATATTATTTTATTTTTCGACTCTCCTTATAATTTTACATCTTTTTTATAAGAATTTTTGTTTTTGTTTTTGAGATATTTGCAAAGTTAACTAAAAACTGACATTTTTATGTAGTAATTCAAGTAGGCGTATCTCAGTTATTTTTAAAGATAAAAAAATAATCTTTGGTGTAGAATTTATTCATACATGAGCTTACTTTAATCTATTGTCAAAATTGGATTCCAATGTACAGAGTGATCACAAAAATTAATTCAATAACATAAATTTGAAAATGATATATGTTAATTTTTTTAAATAGCACACCCTATATTTTTTAACGCCTTGTCTTCGTCTATTAGTCGGCTTTAATTTTTATATACCTATCTCTAATAGTTTCGGAGATATTTAAGTTTGTTCAATTTTCTTCGTTCATTAAAGAATGATATTATTTTATCGGCCGATTTATTAAGAATATTAATCAAGACATCTGGTATGAGCACAAGGATTTTTTTATTTATATTAAATATACATTTAATACTATAAATTAAATAAACAACAAGAAAATAAATAGATATACTAAAATACATAAATGCACTTAAATAGTTTATTGTTGGAATTATTGTTACAAATACCTGATAAACTATACTATTTATGCTATCTGTATATAGAAATTAAATAAAAATTTTTAATTTGTTTAAAAGTAAATATACATTTAATCATTTATATAATAACAGATTAAGTGCATTAAATAGTCATTATTTTACGTATTTCCAATTTCCATTCCACAAATTATTTGTTGATTTGTATTTACTATTTATATTTATCGCTGTTAATATAACTTAAAAGTATAGCATTAAATAGAATTATTGTCTACAGTAGTCTTTCATATTCTTACACTATTCCCAAAATAATATATTTAGCTTGATTTTACATGTTAACCAATTAATATAACGAGTCATTAAAGTCATTATTTACAGATTTTCCAATTTCACTTACACATTTGTTTTTGTAGATATTTATTGTTCCTTAGTCTGTTTAATATGATACTTAAATTGTATAATAAAATGAAAACTTGTACTATACAATGCTTGATTAATATTCTTAATAAATCGGCCGAAGAAATAATATCATTCTTTAAGGAACATTTATTTTAGCAATGTGAAGCTCGATTTCGTCCATCGCGCATGCGACGGCATTCGTGTTGAGTCGTCGATCGGAAGCTCGTCCAACGTAGACCGTTCTCTCTCGACTGAGAATTTAATTATTTATTAGTTGGGATTAAACTACATGATAAATGCGTATACTTTAATACGGAACGTTGAAGAACAATTAAAACATACTTATCGGTCCACTTAAAACGAAAATATTTACATTTAAAACGAAGTTTGCACGTATCGAGAACACGTCATTTTGTTTTCAAAATTTGAAATTGCAGTTATCTTTATATTACTTTGAAAGCCACTGATTAAAATTTCACACATTTTAAGACAAAAATAAAGAAGCTACGAGCACTAAAACCGACCGTATGTAAAACAGGGACAGCAAAACTACATTTCGTATGATAATTTAATTTTTAATTTACAAAGTTAAGCGTCTAAAAAATTTATATTTTCTGAGTGTTATTATATGTCTGCAAGGAAAATCCTGCCAAGTTTCACATCAATTGGGTTTACAATAAAAAAGTTATAAGCTTTCAAACTGATCTATCTTGCTTTTTGAAACCGATAGTAGTATTTTATAAAAGAACTTTTTTTGTATTTTACTTAAAATAAAAATTTTCCAAAAATGATTTAAGATTCCCCAGATAAACGATTACAATTAAATACTTTACACGAACAGAATGCACAGGTACGATTTCACAATGCAATTCAATTATGTTTATTTACACTCAAGTTTATTACAAAATCACTATTATTCTTACATAGTAGGGTGCCTGAGCCGGTTAGCCGGCCACTTCCAATTGTCGGACGCTTTTGGGTTTGTGTACACCAAATTAAGTTATTCTGTAAATGTTTATTCAGTAGATACTTTACCCCCCTTCGGCCATATCTTTCCTACGATTGCGCCAATCAACATGCAACAGCGGTAGACATTGAAACTACAATTTAACTTTTAAAAATGGCCACCTGTGAGTGTCTGTGCTCAACTGTTGTATAGTACGAGAAGTGTAGTGGTTACCAGGTTGGAAAATAGTAACTAGCGTGTTTCTTATTACAATTTAGACGCTTTACCTTAGACGTAAGGAGGACATATTTAGCTATTGTAAGATATAAGAATAATTGTTTTAACCTAAAAAATATTTAGATGATGAAGTGGCCGTTGAACTGGATATAAAAAACTCATTTATCCCATTCTCGGCCAGGGTGGCGAAACCCGGTAACCGGTGTTGATGTCTCTTTTTATTATTATTGTTTTACATATTACCTTTCTTATTTCGCACACTGGTTCTCAGGGTATATAGCAAACCACAGCCAGTTATCGGCCACCTACTTATTGCAAAAATGTGCGCGAAATATCAGTAGTCGATATTCAGTGGCCGAAAACAGGAAAAATTGTACCGGTTTTCGACCTCTTATTTAAAATCCATATAACTTAGGTGGCCGAGAAGGAGGCCTTTTCTCCTCCACTCATTATCGACATGCTAACAATCAATGGGTCTTCTTTTTTTGGTTTTCAGATGGTCAGGAAAAAAAACAGAGAAGTTGCAGAAGCAGCTTTCTAAGAAATCGCAGAAAAGAAAATTTTTCTCGTATTCAGTTGACGCGTTGAAAAGTGTTAGAGAAGCGCTAAATGTGGTTTCCCGATAAAGAAAAGCGAACTCATCTACACCGTCATTCAGTAAGATTAGGAGAGATGCCGGAGAACTCCATCTCTTCAAAAGTCAACGGCCTGCTCAGAAGTGGTACCTGAAGTTCCTGAATCGTCACCCACAGGTTTCACGTAGGGAAGCAGAATGTATCAATAAGGCACGTGCCTTAGTTACAGAAGAGTCAATTAAAAAATGATTTGATGACCTAAAATTTTACTTGGAAAACAACAATTTGGAGGAAGTTATTAAAGACCCAAGGAGAGTATTTAATGGTGATGCAAAGTTCTCGCGCCGAAAGGTTGGAAAAACCTATACATCATTAGCAGCGGCAAAGAGAAAGAGAACATAACCGTATTTTTAATTTTTAATGCCGACGGTGACATATGCCCACCTTTTGTAGTGTTCCCCTACATTCGTCCTCCCAGGGCATTGGTAGAAACTATGCCACCCACATGGATATTGGGAAAGTCAGAAAACGGATGGATGACATCCGCTGCGTTTTTTGACTATGTGGCGAACGATTTTAATAAATGGCTTATTCAGAACAAAATTCCAAAACCCGTTATTGTGTTCCTCGATGTCCACAAAAGTCACATGTCACTTCCACTTAGTGAGTTTTGTGATGCCAATGGTATTATTATGTATGCGCTTCCGCTAATACTACATACATGTTACAATCTACGGACATCAGCGTCTTTAAACCCTTAAAACAGGAGTGGAAATCTACTGTCATAGGTTGGCTAAGTCGCCCAGAGCATTTTAACTCATGTGTAAACAAAATAAATTTCTGGAATTTTTTTAAAAAATCATTGGTAAGAACTAACACAACTAGTCAAATTAAACAGGGATTCCGTAAATGCAGGTTATTCCCCCTTGATCCTGAAAGTGTTGACTACACCAAATGCGTACGAAACACATTGGAAAATAAACCTCAAAAGCCTATTTCTCGGTCAGTAGAATCTGTTGATGATACTAGTACAACGAATTTAGAAATTTCAATAAAGGTTCTAAAGAAAATTGAAGGAAAACTGTATGATTACGGAATTAATGTCCAAGTCATTAGAATGAAATAAATAAGTTAACACCGGAACAACAAGAGATTCCAGTTGAAATTATGATTTCTTTAGATGCTTTGACAATCCATCGCATTCAGGATATTATCATTCATAATTTAAATGATCCCGTAGAAGTAATAGAAATAATAAATAGTATTCAAAATAATGACGTATTACAAGATCAAGTTTTACCAAATCTTGAAAGTAATAAAAAACAGAAGAACAAGGGTAGGCTATTACAAACAATACTTAAGGCAATAATAATGAAGACATAATTACAGACTGTAATATGACAGAAAAACCAAAAGGAGTGGAAGAGAATGAACTTCAGAAAATTAATGGTGTACTCACAGATTCTGATATATCGAAAGAACAAAAAAGCAACATAATAGTGAATCGGAAGAAGGTAACAAGCGATCACAGGCCAGACTAACAGAACCCACTGAAGAACTTCCTAAAGAAATAGTACCCAAAGAAAGAAGATAGGACTGAATAAAATAGGGATAAAATAATAAATGAAGAAAGTGTGCCTAAATAAGATAAGGCTGAAGAAAATAAGGTTAAAATATTAAATCAAACTCATTATTCAGAAAAGACCCCATCAGAAAATATTACAGATCCTTTTGAAAATCATTTGCGTTTTCCAGAAGTCATTAAAAATCGCAAAATAGGGCTACAAAGAAAAGTCACCTAACCTAACATTACTACTTAAATAAAGAAAGGCAAAAAATAGAGAAACTTGAACAAATAAAATTAAGAAAGGAGCAGAAAATGGCAAATAAGAAATAAAAAAGAAGGTAGTTCAGAAGGGAATAAAAAGGTCTCGAAACGGCAAGGAAAATTACTTGAAAAATGCTGATGAAACTCCCAGTGAAACTCTTATCACTGAAAAAAAGCACTTAAAATGTACCTTATGCGAGGAGAATCTTCTCAGTGCTGCAGAAAGTGATCTTGAAAAAAATATTGGTTGTGACTATTGTTACTGCTGGTACCATTTAAAATGCACAGTATTTTCTGAGTTAAGATATGAAATCGCTGCGATAAAGGACTATAAGTGTGATTTGTGCACATAAAAACAGGTTTTTATTGTTTCATATTTGAAAAGTTTATTTTTTTGTCTAACCACAGAAGTTTTTGTTTATTTTGTGTTTAATATTTTGAATATAAATTAATGTTAAAATGTGGGTGGCCGCATAATCGTTTTTTTCCGGCCTATCGGCCGAAAAGCGCATCATCTGCGGTTGGTAATTGGCGCATGGTGGCCGAAAACAGGAAAAAGTACACTTTTATGAATTTCAGTATGTTTAAAAACTACAACCCATTTTAAAGCACTTGGAATAACTAGTAGTACGGGGACACCATCCTCACTCCACTGGTTTTGTGACCTGGAGGCACCTTGGTCGCCATTTTTTAATCGTCCACGTGTGTGGGGGGTATTTTCCACCCTATTTTTGGCGGCTTCTTTTCGGTGGTCATTTTCAACCCCTTGATGGAATTTTCACCCTAACTAGAGCCCTTTTGGTTGTGTTAAGAACCATTTTGGTAGTTCACCTTCGATGGAGTTTTCATCGTAATTAGATCCTTTTGGTTGTGTTAAGAGCAGTTTAGACGGGTAGGCAAATGGACGCGCACGTGGGATCGTATTTTTTGGCCTATTTTTAGGGTTAATAAACGGTAGGATCATTTTTTGATATTAAAAGAAGCTAACCAAGATATAGGTAACATATACGTTTGTTTCAAATACACTGTTAAATTCTATAATGATAATAAACAGTTAATGGTATTGCATAATCAGTTAATTACACTGTTGTTGTCATACAATGTGAATGTACGGTTTCGTGACTATTTAATATGTGTTTTATTATTAATATTTTATTAGGATCCCGTATTGAATTTTATCAAAGGAGATTGCATAATTGTTGTTATTAAATTATTATTAGATTTCTTTTAATTCTCATCTACAGATTGTGACCCCTTACCTGTATGAAAATTTATTTAAACATAGTTTAGATGAAATTGCTTTAAAAATAAAACGTGTAATTAACTAATCGATTAACCTGCTTAAGGGATAGTAAACATCGAAAATGAATGAATGGCGCTTTTATTTATTTACCTTTTAATACACATCAGGGTCTAACCCCCTGTTACATACAATATATTTTGGTTTAATTATCAGTCACAATGTATCGCAATCCTTTTTGCTTTAATTATGGGTGATAATTAAATCTAGTTGTCGTTCAAGGTAATCACTACCAAATTAATCTCATGTACAACATCGAAACTTAACATCAATAACGTATAACAAAGTAATTTTTTATAATGCCATTTTTCGCATAGTTTAATGCCCACGTATGGTACGTATTTTAGCCTTGGGAGATCGGGTTTGGTCTGGGGTTACACATGGGGTTGGTCCTGCATCGGGGATTGTATTCTAAATTGTCTCCTATGAAAGTTAGTTTTACAAAACACAAACACAAGCACGAGCACGAACACGAGCACAAGTACAAACACAAATACAAGCACAAGTACAAGAACAATCACAAGCACAAGCACAAACCCAAGCATAAGAACCAGCACAAGCACAAACACAAGCACAGGAACAATTACAAGCCCAAGAACCAGCACAAGCATAAACACAAGCACAAACACAAGCACAAACACAAGCACAAGCACAAACCCAAGCACAAGAATCAGCACGAGCATAAGCACAAACACAAGCACAGGGACAATTACAAGCACAAGAACCAACACAGGCACAAACACAAACACAAGCACAGGAACTAGCACAAACACAAGAACCAGCACAATCACAAGCACAAGCACAACCACAACCACAAGCACAAGCGCAAGCGCTAGCACAAGCACAGACACAGACACAGATACAGGTGCAGACACAGAAGCAAACACCTCCACAGATGCAAACACTGCCATATACACAGACACACCCACATACACAGACACAGGCACAATCACAGACACACGTGCAAAACCCGTAACTACACAAACACGCAAACATGCAAACACACAAACACGCAAACACGAGAACATGCAAACACGTAAACACGCATACGCGAAAACATGCAAGCACGCAAACACGAAAACACGCGAACATGAAAACATGCAAACACACAAACGCGAAAACACGCAAACATGCAAATACGAAAACGCGCTAAGGCGAAAACACGCAAACACAGAAACACGTAAACACGAAAACATGCAAACACGCAAACACGTAAATGCGAAAACATGCAAACACGAAAATGCGCTAAGGCGAAAACACGAAAACATCGAAACCCGCTAACGCGAAACCATGCAATCGCGCAAACGCGAAAACATGCAAGTACGAAAATGACCTAAGGCAGAAACATGCAAACACGAAAACATGCAAACGCGAAAACACGCAAACACGAATACATGAAAACACACAAACACGAAAACACGCTAACGCGAAAACATGCAAGCACGCAAACCCACTAAGGCGAAAACACGCAAACACGAAAACATGCAAACACGCAAACGCGAAAACATGCAAACACGAAAAAGCAGTAAGGTTAAAACACGAAAACACGCAAACGCGAAAACATGCAAACACGCAAACACGTAAGCGCGTAAACATGCAAACACGAAAATGCGCTAAGGCGAAAACATGCAAACACGAAAAGATGTACACCCCCCAAACACGAAAACACGCAAACGCGATAATATGCAATCACGCAAACGCGAAAACATGCAAACACGAAAAGGCCCTAAGGCAAAAACATGCAAACACGCAAACACGAAAACGCGCAAACACCAAAACGTGCAAACACCAATACACGCAAACGCTAAAACATGCAAGCACGTGAACACGAAAACCCACTAAGGCGAAAACACGCAAACACGAAAACATGCAAACACGCAAACGCGAAAACATGCAAACACGAAAAAGCAGTAAGGTTAAAACACGAAAACACGCAAACGCGAAAACATGCAAACACGCACACTAAGACGTAAACAGAAACATCGAAATGCGCTAAGGCGAAAACATGCAAACACGAAAAGATGACAAACACGAAACAGCAAACGCGAAAATGCAATCCGCAAACGCGAAAACATGCAAACACGAAAATGACCTAACAAACATGCAAACACGCAAACACGAAAACGCAAACACGCAAACACGAAACATGCAAACACCAAACACGCAAACACGCTAAACAGCGAAAACGTGCAACACGAAAACCCACTAAGGCGAAAACACGCAAACACGAAAACATGCAAACACGCAAAACGAGCACGAAAACATGCAAACACGAAAAAGCAGTAAGGTTAAAACACGAAAACACGAAAACGCCCGTAAAACATGCAAACACGAAAGCATACGAACACGCAAACATCAAACACGAAAAGCGAAAACATGCAAACACGAACACACACACGAAAACCGCAAACGCATGCAATACAATCACGCAAACGTCCTAAACATGCACACCACGTAACACGAGGCGTACGTACACACGCAAACACACACACACACCAAACACGACACACACACACAACACAAACGTGTAACACAAACAGCAAACGCTAAACGCAAGCCGAACGAACACGCAACCACTCGGAAAACACGCAAACACGACATCACACACGACGCAAAACATACTAAGGTAGGTTATATAGTACAGTATTAGGTTAGATAACACAACACACGATTTAGTAATTAGCAGCTTTCAGGTTACATAACCACGCAAACCAGAAAAGCTATTACGCACACCTCTGCCTCACACTCTCGCTTTACATTCTAACACAAAATTCTAGGTTAGGTTATCACCTAGTGTTATTTAGGTAGTCATGCAAACACAACGTCCTTAGACATTGTCACGTACGCAGGGGTTTAAAATGACCACCGAAAAGAACCCCAAAATAGGGTGGAAATACCCACCCACAAACGCACGTGGACGATTAAAAAATGGCAACCAAGGTGCCCCCAGATCACAAAACCAGTGGAGTGGGGATGGTGCTTCCATTCTATTATAATTATTAACTAGTTTATAATTTTATATATTCCAGCCTATTCGGTGATAATGTCAAACAATAAAAATCTAATAATTCTGTATCCGCATAGAAGTAATGTCAGAAAATGTCTTAAGTGGCCGACAACCGGCGCAGTCACCCTATTACTCCTCCACCAAGTAAATCGCTGCTTCTACAAAAATATGAAATAAGTATGTAATCCTCAAATACAAAGTTATTTATTTCATTGTTTAACAAGAAAGGTTCAGTAAAACACATCTACATTTTTATTAAGATCATACTCGTAGATAAAGTTTTCAATTTTTAATATCTCGTTCCTCGCTCTTTGGCTTTGCATATTATCTGATTAGCTTCAGGAGAACACCTTATAAGCAAATTTATAAATAAATTACAGATATGGTGAGTATAATTGAAGTCTATGTCGAAGAAAAGTGAACGTCGCAAATTATACAGAGAAAGAAAGGTAATCATAATTATAAAATGCGGTCGTTTACTAATTAAAACACTGCCATTGAACTTTTTACGAGTTCATCATATATGCATATGCACGTAATTTGATTCTTGTCACATGATAAGCCTGAACGTCTTTTTTCCACTTTTTTTTACAAAAGAAAATACTTAAAAATATCAAATGAAAAGACATGTCATTAGATAAAGTGCATCGTGTGTAGTTTGTCACAAACAATTAAAATATGACGACAAGTTTATACTATGTAATTGACAACACTTGTTACTGTAAATAAAAACTCTTACGGAAATTATAAATAGATTGAATGAATGAATGAATTGAAGAGTAAAAATTCATATGTCGTTATTTTAAAATGTTTATAACATCGGTTTTGTAATAAATAATAACGAATGTCTTTGTAAAATGTTTTGATCACAACCGCATGTTGATGAGCATGCCTAAAAATGTGACGAAACGTTGTTAACTTGTTAAGTGTATGTGAAAGAGGCAAGGTCATTGTACGTGAAATTGCTACTAGTTTCTGAATATTATTTGCTCGCTAGGACAAGCAGCTGTATAATCTAAGTCATTAAGCAACTGCACTGTCATCTATGAATGTTTATGAAGGTGTTAGGGAGAATTGACATAAAAATGCAAGGGGGATTGTTATCGCAAACATGAAACAGAAGTTTATTTTATGAAAATTGGCAATTGTAATGCCGAAATACGCGGTTAGGGCAAAACACGTATATTTCCAAAAAGTTCAATTTGGTCAAACCTGTACGCCTTAATGTAGATTTGGGTAATATTTTTTTCTCTTTTCTGTATAATATTAAAAATGAGTTGTTTATAGCTGAATAAAGAATGAAATTGTTTTTGTAACAGTGCATTTTCATAAGACTAGAAAATGTTTTGAAAATACCAGTAATATGTCAATTTACGAGCGTTTCCAAAGAGCTTTCCATACGTGTAAAATGCAATATTTTGTGAACGGAAGATTTGTATTTATTTATTTTGAATTAAGTATAAAATCATTTACTCATTTAGGGAA
Source organism: Vesta saturnalis (assembly GCA_036346205.1). Classification (NCBI taxonomy): domain Eukaryota; kingdom Metazoa; phylum Arthropoda; class Insecta; order Coleoptera; family Lampyridae; genus Vesta; species Vesta saturnalis. The sequence continues at coordinate 3,142,157 of JARFJB010000821.1, forward strand.
ATTTGATTATTGCGAAATAGATTTGTAATACTGCTTGCTATTCAATTAAACTATTAAAATTTATTTAAATTGAAATGTCAGAATTTTGAGTTACTGTCAAATGTTGTTAGAACATCAATTACATAATTCGTTCGCTTATTAAAAAATGGAAAATTGGCTTCAGTTTATTTTTAAACCTATGCCGGATACAAGTAGAAATTCGAAAACAAACTTAATATAAGTATAATAGCGGACTGGGTGGCAGTTTATCTTTTTGATATTGGTCATTCGTATATTTTTAGTAAATTTATAGTTGCTTTCCTTTAGTAACGCATGTGAAATATTAACCCTACAGTAGTCGCAACCTGAATTTTACATGACTAGTCGCACTGTCATCATCATGTGTGATCTATACCAATTTTCACGAGCCAGAGCAGTTGCGTCATAACTAACTTTGTTTCATTACCACCTTTAGAACCCGCCTATTATGCGCGACAGGATGCAGATAGAACTGATTTAGGTTGGCAATTCTGACCTGTGTTATCAAGCATTTCTGACATGAAACATTTGACCTAACACACATTGTCTGATATTTTATTAGACATTTTTGAAAATTGTACCGGTAGGTATCTACCATTCACTAATCAGCTGATTTTCTAGTAGATGGGCCTGGTTAAATAATTTCCGAACGTTTTGGGTCGGTGAATTTGTCAAATATGAAATTAACAACTAACCTCAAAGTTTTGTTTTCTATTTGACCATGTCTAATAATATAAAAAAATGTAGCGGCTATTATTACAGCTGTTACTGAGTTATTAAATAGCGATAGTGAAAATGAAATGGACGTTATTCTGTAAAGAATAATAAAACATAAACTAAAACGCGTTTGTATCACGAATTATGTTGATAACGTAGCTCTTTTCTACAATCCTGATGGGTAGCTAATCAGTAATATATTTTTTGAGAAATAGATAATGTAGTGTATTGTATGTAGATTTTAAAAGTCATTTTCGATTGCGGTAAGACGTTTCAACATTTGTTAGAAGTGTTAGATCCACGAATAATAACTAAAAGTACTAAATGGAAAGACCAGACAAACAACTACTTGTAACATTAGAGGAGATTCGGGTATTATTATGGAATATGTGGGTTATATGGAATACCTCATTTTAAATAAACACGGTAAGACATCTAGCGGAAATTAATAGAACTAAGTGCAGGGCACCATTTTACAGTTGCCTATATTAATAAAGACGCCTATAAAAGCAACTAACCTGAGTAGTGTTAGTTTGAGGTTAAACACGAGGTGCAAAGTTGACCGGGCGCGTGGTAAATACTTGTGTCACTTTGCTCTGCGTTTGCCTTCAAAATTGAAAATTAGGTGAGTTGGTGTTAAACGTATCTAGTACATAGAGATGTTATTATTTTTTGAAGAATTCGGGTAATATGAAATACTATGCAGGAGTGTTATATGGAATAGTATTCCATATTACCCGAAACCAATTTTTGGTGCATTTTCATTGAGTAATTTACGAATCTTAATTATCAGGTATAAAACGCGACAATGAAAAAGAAAGAACAAAGAACTAGAAAGGAATGATCCACTGAGAATATGCAAAAGGCAATTAGTGCTGTCAGAGTTAATAAAATGGGTACAAGAAAGCTGATTTTGTGTATGAAGTTCCATGTACAACATTATTTAGGCTGTCTAAGAAAAATGGCCGTGTTAACGATGTTTTGAAAACAAAGCATGGAAAAAGACCTGTGTTTTCTATCGAATTGGAAAACGAATTGGTTGACCATATTCTTACTATGGAAAAACATTATTCTGGACTAACTGCTAAAGATGTGAGGTCAATGGCTCTTCAGTTAGCTGTGAAAACCAACTTATCAAAACCCTTTTCCGTATTGCGACAATCAGCTGGAAAGGACTGGTTTTATGGTTTTTTAAATTGTCATAAAAGCATTTTATCTTTGAAAAAAACCGACGGGAAATTGTTTTGCTCGCGCAGTCGGTTTTACTAAGGAAAATGTGGATCCCTTTTTGTGACTATTTGGAGGAACTGATATCGAAATTTAATTTTACTGGTAATCAAATCTACAATGTAGATGAAACAGGATTAAGTATCGTACAAAGGAAATGTCCTAAGGTTTTAGCACTCAGAGGAAAACGCCAAGTGGGTGCACTCACTTCAGCTGAAATGGGTTCGTTAGTATCCACGATTTTATGTACGAATGCTAATGGGACATTTGTTCCACCGTTAATGATTTTCCCTCGCAAAAACGCCAGCGAACTATTAAAATCCAGTGATTGGAATTGTAAAACCATCAGCTGCCGAACCAGTCATGTTAATTGTGGATAGCCATCACACTTGTCATCCGAAAGATATCATCTTAGTACCTTCACTGAAGAAAAAGGTTAGCCTACGTGGGAGAAAGTGTGGAAATGCACATATTGTAACATCAACTCCGAATAAGAAAGAGCTTGAGGAATCACTGAACACAAGGGTAGTTCTCTTCTCATTTTCGTTGCTTACCAACATAAAATATGAAATTGTACTAAAGAATTATGTTTTTGGGTTATAACAACGATGAAGCTCCATTAGTTTTATTTTGATGTTTCCGATGTGATGAATAATCAATTCACTCAATGAATTTACTGTACTGGTAAGCATGTACAAGAATAATGTACAAATAACTAAATAGTTATCACATAATTGTAGTACTTCTTGGATAGTGAAACAAGTGATGATAGCATGGATGATTTACAAAATAATCGCTATTTAAGTTCATCCTCCTCTAATAGATAGAAAACTTCATAGGATAACTGATATAATGTCTACAATTTCGAAGTATGAGGATGACGAACGTAAAGAATATTTTCGCGTGTGTAGATCGACAAGCAACTTTATTATAGGTAGGCAAATATACTCTAAATTGGTTCTATAACAATATACTGTAATACGAAACTTAACTTAAAGTCAAAGTATAACAACAATTATTAAAAGGCATCAAATTGTAACATTAATAAAAAACGATGATGTAATATACCATTCGTAATTGATCAAGTAATTTAATTAATATAAAAAATTACCCCTTAATAATCGCTAAGTGCCGTCGGCTCATCGGTAGATGAATATAAGGGTGGATTCTAATAAATAGTTTAATTAACCTACCTGAAATGCTAGTTGCTTCTTTTCTGCTTGATTATTTTCACTTAATTCCAAAAATGTTATCAAAAAATTATGAATAAAATAATAAATTCTCGAGCGCCATGTTGTCTTTCTTTTTTTTTATATATCTATCTAGGAACAACAAAACCTAGTTATTGAATATTACAAACAATTAACACAAATGAAAATAAAATAACAAGTTATATAAGTTTATTTAATATATGTTTGAAAACGAGAAAAAAATTCAGAAGTCATAAACTAAATTATAAAAAAAACTTTACCTTTTAACGTTCTGTATATACACTGTTACAGGTACTATGAAGCAGAATGGTTCATATGGTGAGGTCAATGTCTTGCTTAGTTATCCTTACAATATGGAATTTCCTTGAAGTTTAATTCGCCAAATTTATTTGTAAAAGAATGTAGAACTTGCGTTGTAAAGGTAACTCATGTAAAACTTGCCATATAAAATAAGAGTATAATAAACTATTGACTTATACGTGCCATTAAAGATTATTAAGTATACAAATTAAGTGATTAAAAGGGTGCGTACTTAAAAAGTAAGTACTTAAAAAAATAAAAGTGCATACTTGAAAAATAAGTACTTAAAAAGTAAGTAAAAGGTAAAAAGTGCCTAAAAAAAGGCAAAGGCTTTAGTTTTAAAATATAATGAGAAAAAATAACTTACCACCAAAATTCTGATGGCACCAAAATATAAAAAATTAAGTAAAAATCATACTTAATGCTGTTAACATTCAGCATTAAGTGAATTAAGAAAAGCTTTCAGAATAACTCAAGTGTATTTCCCCTATAAAATCTTCACGCTTGCGCGAATACAATAATATAAATCCAATTTTTTTTAAGAAAGGGAACTAAAACTATTTATGTAATATTACACCCAAAAGATCTGTTCTAGGAAATGCCAATTAAATTGCCATTCTCAATTCTACATATTAATAATTAAAAACTTTTCTAATATTATGCCAAATAGATGAACGATTCTTAAATTAATGTACTTTTTAATACAACCACAAAAAAAAAGGTTGTTACAATACATTTGGAAGAATATCAAGCAAGCACATGTAGGTACTAACAAACATGGTGGAAGAATCTATAGGTGTAGGTAGCGTCGCGCATAAATGTTATATCTTGCTCTTTTCTCTCTCCCACATTATGGCGCCAGTTAGGGGCACAACTTGTGCTAAATTTAAATCTAACGATTTTTTCGACATTCCCATATAAAGGACGCATTTGCGTTGACGTGTTGAAACGAACAGATCGGCTCAGTCGCTCAGTCACGCAGCAAGATTTTAAGTGATTTAAAAATAGTTAAACCGAGTGTAAATTAAAGAAAAGTGGATAGCAGATTCAATATAGAGAGGGGCAGATAAGACGATAAAGATCAGGTGAGATAGTGATAGGAAAAAGACAATTTAATAATACAATTAATAAAACTATAAATTATAAGCACAAAGAGGACAGGTTATACTGCAAAACCAATTGTAACGCCTATCAGTCTCCAAGGGGTCGAGCCGGACAGATAAACGCGAATCGCAGAACAGGCCCGGCGTAACCACTAGCAAAATACTGCGGTTAATTCTTATTATAAAATTAAAAAGTGGGTTTAGGAAAATAGGTATAGAAGATGTATTAAATGATGTAGATGTAGTAAATTGCGTCAATTAACAAGTAAGAAAGAAATATAATAAGAATGAGCAATACAGACAATGAGTAAACGGATACGAAAAAAGGAAGAGAATGGCAGAAAGGGGAGAAAGCGATGATGAAACATATGCGTTTGCTGAAACTAAAAAAACACACAGAAGCAGTGAGGATAAGTTAGATAAAGTATTAAATATATTACAACTAACTACTGACGTGAATCAAATAAAATTAGAACAGTCGCGAATTAGCAACGACCTAAGGAATATAAAGAAAGAAAACAAGCATTTAAAGAATGAGAACAATAATATAAAGAGAGAATACATAGAGATAAAAACGAGCTAGAAGATACAAACGCGAGACTGGAACAACACAAGAAATATAGTAAGAACAGGGAATTCAGAAGAGTTCTTAACAAGAGATGGATTAAGACAGGGAAGACCCCTAAGCCCGGCATTGTTCAACATAGTAATGGACGATATATTGAAAGAGCCAAAAATAAAGAAATTAAAAGGGGTTATAGAAATATGCAAACAGTAGAAATATCAGAAAGTGTATTTGCAGACGATCTAGTGAGTTATCCCAAGAATAAACAAGATCGACAATACAACTTTGAACAGGAAATTTAAAATTGATATTATTTATAATTCAAGATGTACACAAATGACTGAAGCGGTTTCATACAGTAACTGCCCATTCATTACCTATCACTTATCAACACAAAAGCTGTATAGCGAGATAGTACAGCTACATTATTTTAAGAATTTACAAGTTCTCATCGAGTAACTTTATAATCCAAATAGTTCCACACTTAACTTATATGAGAATATTTTGACTCACTAGGTATATTTAGTGTTATTGCGTACGACGCATTTCTGATGTATAAACGTGCGTTTGTACGGGATCATTTTTTTTAAAGTGTATTGGTGTAACTTTTACGCCACTGGAATTTCAACAAGGTATAAAAAGACTATGAATTGGAAGTATTAAATTTGAATGAGAGATGGTACAGAGACAATAATGCGTTCTAGTGTGTAGCCACTTTATTTTCAGGGATGCAGATTCAACACGTATGAACGGGTGGCGTGAGCGAATGAATGGTATTTTATTACTGTAAGTGTACAATGAAAATGTATCTGTTTTATTCATATAAATGGGTTAGGATGTCTTAATGGAAAGTTCTACGTATTATTCAAGGGCAAATGGCATTAAAATTTATTGAATTTTGCGGAAAGAGATTTCGCTCATACGTGAAATTATCATAGAAAGTTTAATTTGATTTTGAGTATTTTATTGAATGAATTTGAATATCGAATTTGCACATTTCAGGAAGTTATTACGTTTTTCTTAAAAATTTGAAGATGGCGTAGATGTAGAATTTCTCTTCTGCGTTGGTTCTCTTTTTATGTTTTCATATTTTCTTCTCGGCAAACATTTGACATTTAAACGTTTTCAGAGTGGTTGATTTTACCTTGGCGCGATAATATTTAGTGACATCTCCAAGATGCACGAGTTTGTCTATAAAAAAGTTATGGTAGCTTGCTTTAGGGGATATTGTCAGCCAACCTTTGGTTAAAGTGGTCAGTAGTGATTTTAATAATGAGTAACGATCTGTACCAGTTTACCTGTCAAATTTAGTAGTGCAGCTGAAACATTGTTTGTTTACCGCCATATCCCGTTTTTATTAAAAAACGTTTATAAGTAAAGTTGATTTTGTATTGGGTTGAGAATCTTTTGTGCTATGAAACTTTTCTAAAAATTTAAATAAAGTGTTTAAACAGATTAAAAATAAATAGTAACCGTTGTGGTAAGTGAAAATTGTGAATAAAAAATACGGGTGATATTAAAATAAACTTTTAAACTGGTCTTTTATTTTACCTAATAACGGCTTTGGATATTGTAAAACAAAAATTAAGTCTGCATTAACCATTATTAATGCTGATGTAAATGTGTGTGCGTTTATTAACCGCAAAAAAAACAAATTGAGTGTATAGTGTTTTAGACAATTAAGAATTTAGACATAAAGTGAATTAAAATATTAAAATCATTTAACATTAAGCCGGCAAAGTTAATGGTCAATCTTGTGCGTGTGTGTACAATTACGAGGATTAATTAAAGGAATTAAACCCTATTAATACATACAGTCCCAATGACACACGTGTGTGTCAAACGGGTGTTATTCATCCAGGTCCATGAATAAAACGTATGCGTAAAGCTGTATTTTATTATGTTTTGAAAAGCTTAGTCTGGCTAGTAGGGTTGTCATACTGTCCTACCCTCGCTTCGAACAATCTATTGTTTGGGATTCTACCATTGGTTTCAGATTTTTTGTTATTACAGTACTTGCATTGTCTTCTGTCATAATGTATCTATATGACTGATGGGTTTAAAAATTCTAGAAGGTTGCCATTCTAATAACGACATTCAAAGGCTTATTTATCAGTGTGAGTGTTTAGTATACTGTTAATATTTATGTTCTTTTTTCGATACATTTGTGTTTTATTTTCTGCATTATTTGTCTTTTATACTGTGTAAAAGTTTATTTTGTTGGAGATATTTTTTTGAAAACCTTAGCAAAGTCAGTCTTGCCAGAGTCATGATGCACACGTGAGTGTTATGACCTTAGTTCATTATAAAGAGTGGGGAAAGCAGTGTTAATTAGGGTACTTCGTTTAAAAAGGAGTAGGAAATATATAAGTAATATCAATTTTGTATATTGTTGTGTAGTGAAAGATTGATTTTAATAAAACGCGACCATTGCTATAATGTAATTTTAGTTAGGCTATGAGAACAATCAATTCTAATCACTACTTTTATTTGTGTTTTTAGTTTAAGAAATGAGAATAGATTTAGTAGGGATAAATTTCATTAAGATACATTTTTGTGTTGCTTCATTGCGGAAGTCAATGTATAGTTTCAACCGAAAACTTGTTTTAATAGTGTTAATCTTTCAACTCATTCTTTTATTTGATTGTAGTGGACCTTCTCCAACAATTTTATTTTGAGGCTTATTTAAAACAGTCATTTTAGATGATACAAATCAATAGCGCTTTATTGGGTATTTTTTTTATGTGTAAAGTTATACAAACTTTTCCTGTGATAATTATTTTGTTACTTTACTACTATATTGGTGACTGCTGGCTTCAAAATAGATTTCCATTAGACAAGCCAGTACAAAATCTAATGCTTTTATTTTGTTTATTGAATTGAATATACAATATTCTCAGTTACTGTGTATCACATTATTTATTCATTTATATATAAAAATAAACATTTCCACTTTAATCAAGGTAAATTATACTTGCTAACGTTTGATTTAAAACGATAAATTAAAGTCGTTGCGAACTTCGTTCTATAGAGCATTTTAGAAAGTGGGCCACTACTTACAAATATTTTAACTTCTTTAATAAGTATTATGAAATAGGATGCATGGTGCACTGTTGATTGCAATTACGCCCACTGATCATGCAGCAAGCACTAGAAGTGCAGAGAATATATTTTGGTAAAGAAGATACTGGAAATATGAATTTATCCAGAATGCTGTCATAATCGAGTCTTTGAGGTGTAATAGAAAATCTCACAAGTTTAATCTAAGTTAAAATGATCTATGGGATATTCTATACATACAGGGTGGCGCATTAGTGTGACAAAGTCCCATATCTCCTTTATTTAAAGAGATACAACAAAAAAATTAAATACAAAAGTTGTAAGATATGTTCTGGTGCATATTCCAAAAATATTTTTAATTATACAGGGTAGATCATAAAAGCTTAGAAGTAATTTAAAATTTTTTTTTAATAGAAAACCCTATTTATTATTACATATTTAGATTCTACATACAATTTTAGACACATTTTATGTGTAATGTCCTATACTTAAGTCTAACCGTTTTTGACAAATTTCAAATTTTTTGTCAAAAATGACGTTTGCAGGCCAAAACATAGGTGGAAATGCCACGCCTCTCCGTCACGGCCAACTAACAACAAAACTTGAAAGCCGTATAGCCTTTTTACAATAAAAAAATGTTAAATTGTCATTATTTCAAAAACTACAATTTTTTGGAATATACACTCTTATACATAGTCACCCTTATTTTTGATGTTAAATAAGATAGAATTAAAAAAAAGGGGGTTTCCATTTTAAAAAAATGACTATAGGTTTTTTTGAATCTACTTTTTATTGTCCATTTTTGATCACCCTGTATGAATATATTACAAAAATATCAATACAGACCATTAGAGTAGGTCCCCATTTCCAAGGAAACCAACCATAACTAATTGATAAAGGCTTCGTTTAGAAAAGATTTCCACCTATGTTTTGGCCTGAAAACGTCATTTTTGACAAAAAATTTGAAATTTTTCAAAAACGGTTAGACTTAGGTATACGACATTATACATAAAACGTGTCTAAAATTGTATGTAGAATCTAAATATGTAATAATATATAAGGTTTTCTATTTAAAAAAAAAAATTAAAATTACTTCTAAGCTTTTATGATCTACCCTGTATAATTAAAAATATTTTTAGAATATGCACCAGAACATATCTTACAACTTTTTTATTTAATTTTTTTTTTGTATCTCTTTAAATAAAAGAGATATGGGACTTTGTCACACTAATGCGCCACCCTGCATATGATCTATTTTTTTTATTTGCCCCCTAGATTTGGAAGTTATTTTTACAAAGCTGGTATAATATGTTTCACTAACGTCAAATTTGATTAATTTATTTTCAGATGATTTGATACACATTGCCTTTTTTCTAAGTATTAAAAATTAGGATTTTTTTAGTGGTATCAAATTATTTTGTGAAATTAATGAAAATCTTTTATTTCAACTGAAAGCCACCCCAGAATAAATTTATGTCTAAGTTATAATACGGCGGAACCCTACTTCTTCACTCAAAATTCAATAGGCTCCCTCTATTCTTATATAGTTATCCGTGGTTACTATTCATTTCAATTAAATGTCGCAACTGTTAAATTAATTTTGACATATAATCAGATTTAAGGTTAGTGAGAACCGTCTAATACCAGCATACTTCTGGTGTAATAATAAAACACCCCAAATCTAGGGGGCAAATAAAAAAAAATAGGTTATACACTATACACTTACACCTGTCATTAAAAATAATCCACACATAAAATACACCGGTGACACTAATGAATCATTAGGAAACATATTCTCACGAAATGCAATTTATGTAAATATTAGCCTTAGTGTTTCCATCACTGCACACTTTCAACATCTCTGTCATTAAGTGAACTATAATCATCATTTCTATTTCATTGATTTTCAAAACCTTTGCTCAAGACTTCTGTAATAAAAAAAAATGCTGTTGCTTTAGGAATGCAATTATAATTCATGTACATTGTGCAAACTGAAATTCGATACAATCCAATCCACCCTTCAATTCATATCCATTCTAACAGCTGTTCACATATAATAAAAAAAACTGTTAAGAGTAGATAACAAGCAAGCTACTGATCTATATTTACTATTTTCAGTTTTTATACTAACCGTTAAACTTACACAATCATCATACCAATACTTACAGGTAGATTTGCACCCTAACAAATATACAAAGTGTATAATCCTGTAAGTATCGAGACAGTACAATAGATTTGAATTGTCATCTTCACAGCAGGATTCAGCTTATGAATTGTAAATTAGATTGTCAAAAAAAAATGCGGGGTATGAAATATTAGTGTAAGATTTTTAGTGTATGAATTATATTAGAATACCAATTAGGGCGAGAGGAAGTTGCCATCCATTTTTCGCGGTAATTTATTACCACTAACACGGTACTTTATAGATTATTTTATTCTAATACCTAAAGATGAGTACATTATTACTGTATTTTTTTGACAAGCTTGTAGAGTTTTCACGTTTTCAGTCTTTGTCAATGTACCGACCCCAAAAAGATCATAATATTATGTAACCAAGTACTAAGTACTGCCCCATAACAAAAATTATCTTTGATATTTGGTATACTGTGTATATAGTTCAAAAAACTTTATTTGGTGCTTTTTATACTGTCATTAATAATATTAGTATCATAATGTTACATTTTTAAGCTACTTTTCGCCTTTGTGCAAATTTATACCCAAAACCGCAAACAATTAAATAACCGCACAAACTTTTTACTAGTAAAACATAATTCTGTAATAAGTGCTCGGCTCTATATTTTACATTCATGCAACTCCAAACAGGACAAAAACCTGTGAACTAACTTGTACTTCTCTTATTTTCATTTGTTTATGTTGTATAATACAAATTAAGCAAACGTGGTCGTTTGATTTGTGTCTTATGTATTTTATTACAAATTATCGGTCAACATTTTTACAACTTCATTTCCTTCAGTCACATTGCGCTAACTTGATCGTGCATCCAAGATTTGTTTGTATGTAATACACCTTTAATCACTCACCTACATTCCTTTCCTATTGCTTCTAAGACAATATTGTTATCTTGTGTTTGTCTCTTTATTCTTCGTTTGTGAGTGACATATTCCTTATCTTGTGGATTAATTTTGTTCATTTTCATTATTTATCTTATTTAAAATGGATACTGCAATATCTAATTAGGTTTTTTTTATTGATTGTGGCGTATAAATTTCATGTTATGATTTGTAATTCTTTAAATCTTTTAGTAAGTTTGTGTTCCAGTAATTAGTTCTTCTATCTACAGTTAGAAAACCTTATTTAAAACCTCCACGTTGACCACAATAGGTAATTGTATTCCCATTTCAACGACCACTGATGGTTCGTAAGTATCTGTTGTTATGGTAACAGTTGCACAAGTTTTCTTTTAATTATACTACCAACTAAATAATCACAGGTGTGGTTATTACAATTAACAGCGAAGTGCTAATAAATTCAGTGATTTAAGCAATGAGCTTCTTACTTAGGAATGTTGCACTGCATTTGGTAATTGTTAAAACAATCCAAGCTGTTATAAGAGCTCCACCTGCTTTAAATTTAACTAAGTTAAAAATAAACTGTAAATGCAAATAAAAACTGAATAAACAACAAACGCTCGTATACAATATCTATTCAAATGGCCCATTATTTCAATTTGCCACTCGTGTAAAATTTTTACTCGCTCTCCTAGAGGTAAAAACTTATTCCTTGGACTATCAAAGAAATCTTACGATTGATCACTGTGTACTGAAATATGTTATCCATATTAAATTTCAATAAAACAAAATTCCTACTTCAAAACTTGAACTTTACAATAATTTTAAAAATATAAGTTTTATACATTCAAAAACATAATTTAGTTGTTCAAAATTTATTCGAATTTAGAGTAAAAACGTTATATAAAGTTCATTCAGGTGAACTTGGTCTATTAGAGGTATAATAAGTGACAAAAGGTACAGAAAATGTAACAAACATCTCAATACAAAATAAATAGGGCTGAAGGATTACCTTATTAAATGTAATTTTGCAGTTTTTTAAATGAATTTGTAAAATGATTGATGTTAAGAAAAATTACAGAAAAATGTTACAAGACAAAATTTTAAAAGAAATTACAGTTAGTATTTAAAAATATCATTTTGTCAACTTCATTAGCCGTGAGTCTGTTTCTCATAACAAATAAAATTTTTAACTCCCACTACAACCTAGCTCAGTACATTACTTACGAAACTTACTGTAGATTGAGAGCTCTTTTCTTTATAAGGTAGTAAGGAAGGCAGTGATAATATCCATAGCTTTAAATCAGATGTCAGGCGCCAGTCATTATTTAGGTTAAATAATTAAAATACAACAAAAAATGAGAAAATCGTGCTTTAATACCACATGTCATCTTAGTAAACAACACGACAGTTGTAATAATAAAACAAATATCTGCTGATCAATTTCAGCATAAAAGCAAATAAAACAGTACTTAACTTTTCGCAAAGCTTTACGATAGTAAACTAATTCTTAATTGATACATAAACGATAAACTATACATACGATATAACATATCTTTACGTATTATTTCAAAATGAAGGATCATTGAAACTGCATAACTGCAATGTAATAACAAAGTTCATTTTGACCTACGTCAACAAAATACAACTGAAGTAAGGTTATGCACTCAAATGTTTTTATCTTAGAAAACATTAACTGAAGTCAGCTTTTTTATTTTCATTTTAAATGTATTACAACTTTCGAAACAATATTAGACTAGCTTTATTTTAATGTTCGTAAATCAATTCATCTAATTTGCACTAAAACTTTCAACATAAAGTTAATATGATATATCGAAACGAATTGCTGTCGAGAACTACATTTCTTGACAATACGATAAGGTAACGTAAGCTAATTTCTAGCACTTTTCAATAATGTTTAGGTAAACGTAATGTATCCTCGACCTAAGGCAACCAGCATAGATGTTTTGTGGCTACTAAAGCGGGAATAACTAACAGCATACGTAGCTAACAGCAGGCGTAACGTTACCTGTCTCTATATTTATTGACACAAAAACAATTCCAACGTTTCTTTAAGATAACAAATTGCTTCATTCAAAGTACTATATGCACGCCATTTTGACCTCATGGCGTCATTCGATCACGCTTCCTACAACATGAGATAAAACCATATATCTTTAATTACAATGTAAGAGAGGGAGTTTCCCTATTAAATATAAGAAACTAATACAAAAATGTAAATAAAAGCGTTATGTGGGGAAGCAAACTTAAAATACGATATGTACTGGGAAGCAGAAGGAACGGAAAATGAAATGATGCTGATTAATTTCGCGTTACGCATAAAACAAAAATTGATGTTGCTAAATACCGATTATAGACGATAAAAATATATACACTGGTATTCGTAATTATATACACTAAGGAGAAAATATTGACATATCCACTAAAATTTAATTATTGAAAGAAAAAAATACTACAAGATGCCTAAATATACACAATTAAATGTAAATATATTTACAAATAATAACACAGATCCAAAACTTGCATTCAGGTGACGATAGCCAAAAAATGGCACGTTATATTCTCCTGTCTGTCACAACTTGTCGTGCTTTTAAGAAAACCCTCTCGGATGGCAGGAACGCAGAAGTACTCCAAAGCTTAAAAACATACAATTAGCCTATAAAGCTACAGATTCACAGTATTTGTCCATGTCCAGTAACGGTTCGGACAGATACAGCCTCATGTTTTCTTGTACTGGGTTTTTAGAACTTGTTTCTTTTTTTCAACAAAAAACCCAAATTTTTTCTTCGTTTCTGGTGCAAGGGTTCATTCAATATTTCTTTCAATGGAACCTTCTGCAACAACCGTCATCCCGATTTCTTCAGATAGGCTTATTTCTACAATTAGCGGTATCTAAAGCATTTTGGTTTAGTGCGAATTTCATATGGTGTCTAGGTTCAACTAGAGCCTGTTTTACTGTTTACTAATTTCTGTCTGCGGCTCTAATGCTCTTACACTTTTTTGACGCCCTCTGACAAACGATACCAAGATTGAGGAAGTTATTGATTTTTTCCCTGACATCTCTTCAGTTAGTTCATTTAAGGGGTCTAACAATGGAATGACGTCTTCTAGGATCGCCCACTCTTCTGAACTTCACGTCTCTGAACAATTAATATAAGAGAATATAACGAGAACATCATAAACGGCAACTCAGCCTTGGATCACTATATATGTCGAGTTCCACCTAGTTAAGTTTTCTTGTTTTAGTTTTAGCTGCTTTTGTCATTCTAAAAGTTTTGGACTCCCTAGTGTGCTACTTAAAAAACCCAACAATTTTCTTGCACTTGACCCTCAAACTAATTAGGTTTCATAGATCTATGGGCGAAAACGTATTTAAAAACAAGATTTAAACTGTAACATCGCAACCTAAGTGTTGAATACCAAGTCTGTTGACAACACCCCGCAATACATTTGCTTTGTCCGTTACGATGGAAATCTGTAAGATCACATTTCTAATATGTTGGGCTATATTTTCTCCGATGTTCCGATCCCGCACTTCGTTTATACAAAGCACAGCAGATTTTAATTTGCCTTCCTGGATAAAATGAGCTGTAACAGATAAAAAAACCTTACGTGTTCTTGGAACTCCACATACCTACTGTCAAACAAAAGTGTTTGGATTTAGATACAGAGTTTGCAACAATTTGTTTTATTTCCCAATACCTGTCATTGACAAGTGTGTTGGTTAAAGTTTTCCTAGATGGCACGCTCAAAGGTGTTTACAAGCTTTGCATACTTGGTATTTTCTACTATGCAAAAAGGTAAGTAGCCTTCTGCAGTAGCATCAACAAAAATGTTGTCAATTTCCTTAACTTTTCGTGATGAAAGTTCCTTAAGGTTCATAATGCCCAATATTGTAGTTTATGAGGTTTCCTCAACACTGCCTTATTTTGAGCGTTATGTTCTGAGAAGTTCAGGTACAACATTGTTTACATGGCCTAACTATTTTAGTATGTGGCATACCCACAGGAACAACTTACCCGGGACCGGAAGTTGTGCCGGAAGTGGCGACAGAAGCAATCTCAGTAGAACTAGAAGTGCAGTGATCGTATTTGACGTTTTCGACCATTTCGAAGGTTAACACGCTTGAGTGTTTTCTTTTTAAATGTTCCATTAATTGACCTATGAAACTTTATTTATTTTTTACGTACGATACACACAGCTACAGAATTACTTTGTTTCTCAGAATACTCCCACGAAATTTTAACTCCCAAAAGAACTGCATTCAATTACAGACTGTGTCACACTGACCGGCAATATCCAAGACGACTAAGTTAGTTGAATAAGGAAAGAATTAATTGCTTACACAAACGACTATTTTAACCGGTCCGGTAAAAACTAATGGGATATTTCGCAATAATCGAACGAATCGGTTATTTCCACCACTAGCACAAAGCGCCAGGAAAGGAAAATGCCACGTATTTCATTCCCTCGCCAAGGGGGAGGGCGGGCTGCTCGAGCTTTCTGAGCTCCTTCAGCCACAATTATGGATTCCTAGCATACATACATACATTACGTATATATGCATGGTGGGGTTAAAAATGGGTGTGGTCAGGATAGGATCGGAAGGAACGGAGTTAGGGTTCTGAGAGAAAAATACTACACCAGCATTCGCCTAAGCAGCCGCACATGGTGTGCATATACGCTACCAGCTCGGTCCACAAAGCGCCAAAATGCTATAGACACTATGAAATGGCATCTTAACTGTTTAT
Source organism: Vesta saturnalis (assembly GCA_036346205.1). Taxonomy (NCBI): domain Eukaryota; kingdom Metazoa; phylum Arthropoda; class Insecta; order Coleoptera; family Lampyridae; genus Vesta; species Vesta saturnalis. The sequence continues at coordinate 3,158,159 of JARFJB010000821.1, forward strand.
CATTACAACTTTACTTGTTTACGTATTGAATGTAAATGTCGAAATGGATTTTATTTATTAAAAAGTAACGTAAATGTCACAGTATTCGTCATGATAAGACCATGTTCGCAATATACATCTCAGTATTAAAATCATATATTAATTTTTTCGCGTAAATATCTTTCTAATGGTATGGAAGCTCAGTTATCTTTTGTGTTTTTATACAAATACACATTATTTTAACACTAAATGTCATTTTATTCAAATTCAAAATGAACATATTCATATCCCATTATTCGTCAGGCAAAAAAAATGTGTTAACGTCCTAGTATTCGTCATATAATACAAGAAAACTCAAATGTACATATAACTATCGTTTTCATTTATTTATTTAAGGACTTTATAGTCTTTTTTGAAGCAGACGCACACTCCTATTGCACCCATTGCAAACAGTTTTGACATTTAATCGTATCTTTTTCACGCTCTTCGTCACATACTTTGCAAAACCAACTTTATTTTTGTGCTTGCTCACATGCTGTTTTCTTAACTTTAATTTAGGTTCTTCATTTTTTTTTCACAATATTTTCCTTTTCTTTTTTATTCTCCTTGTCTTCTAATCGTTTCGTTTTCCTTTATCGAATTTCTTGTTCTTTTTCTAATTTCTTGTCCTCTTGCTTCCTAAAGTATTCTGGCCAATCTTTAGACGTTGCTACTGAAGGTATTTTTCTTTTGGCTGTTTAGCCACCTTTGGCGTTTCTGGCCAAAACAAGTTGTTTTTAAAAGGAGATGGTATGCCCACCAAGATATCTTTCTCTTTAATTTTTCGTCTAAAGGCATATCTTTATCACTGTGTGTATCGTGATTGATTGCTGCTACTTGTACTGTGGCTGTTGAATCTATTCACTGGAATACTTTTCTCAGTTGTTTGTACTTACATTGGTCTACTACAATAACTATGTCATGAACCTCTATTTCTGTGATAGATAAACTGGGTTCATCTGAAGCCTGTTTTGTTGCTGTCTCGTAGTACTGATTGGCGCTATTTACTGGTAGTTCACTTGATATTTCCAGAAGCAAAAAATTTGATTAGTTAACAAGCATAGAAAGTAAAAATGGGTTTAGGAGTACCGTACCCTTATTAGTGATTTTCCGCAGTGCGCCTTCTTCCACAATAAAATCAATTAGCTCATTTTCAGGCAATAGGTCATTTAAAATAATATCGTCAAGTATTTCATTATCTAGAGAACCCGTAACATATCCGGTTCAGTCTCTGTGCCTCTTTCCCTAATGCTGCTGTTAATTTTTTGCCAAATTTGAAATAATTCTGTGTACTCCACCTCGTGTAACCATGTCGGTCCAGACTCTTTAAATAACTTTTTTTGGTGAATAAGTGACTCAATATACATTAAATTATTTTTTATATCCTCTACATCTTTTGAGAATGTTGATATTAAGGCGTTATCTTCCTTGGTTTTCGTCTTCAAATAATCTAAAGCATCTGGATCTGAGTGACATGGGTAGAAAACGTTAGTAACATATTCAAACACGTTTGTCCGGTCATCCAACCGTTGTAGATTTACCAATAGCCCAAGATTTAGGAAACCTCTTTAAATTGACCACAACAATTGGAGGAGACAATTCCCCATCTGCGTTCTCCATGATGAGTGTGATATTTTCTTTTTCATCAGAGTTGGTTACACTATAAACCATTTTTTCCTTTTCTAACTAGAACACGATTGTGGCCTGGACTTATGAAAAATGCTCTTCAAATCACCGATGTATATTCGTTTCTGAGACAGACACCCGAATTTTGGTTAAGTTTTGAAATACAATTGTAGCCAACTCAAGGTGCCTTCTTTGAAAAGCCAGTGTTGTCCTGGGCGATCGTTAGCAAATGGGTTAAGGTAATTTTGAGATTTGAGTAATATTTTGACACTATCCAGAAGCTAACAACTTATTACCGAAATACCCTTGCTACCTAAGTGATAAATCCATCTTCCTAAATTTTGCTCTTCAGTTTCGGAGAGTATGGAAAGAGGTCCCATTTTTCTCTAAATAGTAGTTTTTCCTTTACATTTATCCGAGAGTGTCATTCGGAGAAAAAAGTTTTGACTGCTGTAGCAATTGGCGAACCTTTTCTAACTGCCTCAATCGCTTGTTTCATATCTTTATCATCATAATTAAGACGACTCATCTATAACAAAGATACCTAGTTCTTGTCACGTATTTACCCAATATTCGTCACTATATTTTATATCACCGTAAATATCATCCCAACGCTATATTGATATGACCATTACTGGTATACGGATTTTTCAACAAAAGTTTAATGTCTCGGTTCCTCGTCATACTTGACGAATATAGGGGCAGACATCTGTTTTTCTGTACGTCTTGATCACCACGCAAATTAATTTTTAACGAACCCCTACAGGAGTTTATAGGAGCAACTTACCTTAACATTCATGTTAACAAATTGTACCAACCCCCGATTTATCCAAAACACTGGCACTTTGAACACACCGCCCGCTTGACAAATATCACTCAATTGCAAATAATTATTACCAGTTGTTCCGTCAGATGTCGCTATATATTATTAAAATTATATTGTAATGAATTTTGCTGTTGAATGCTTAATTTTTAAGGAATTTACTCGCACTGACGATAACTGGGTCTGTAAGGATTACTGGGACATTTAGCTTAATTCGTTTAGAAGACTTTCTGATACTACCCCATCTTGCAGGAGGAGGGTTAATTATTAAAAGATTTTGAGGTGACCTATGCGGTGTGGTTGGAAGTGATTAGAGAGTTAACACAACGTTATAGTTATATTTCTTTATTTTGTTTTACTTCATTACTTCACATTACTTGTATCAGTCTTTCGTATGTGGAATCATTTATACTCTTAATTTGTAAGCACACCGATACTTTTATAATTTTTACTTTCTCGTATACTACGTATATGAAGAGAAAGTATTGCAATCGAGAAAAAATTTCAATTTTTTTTTTGCGGATTTCAACGTTATCGTGTTCCCTGAGTCGAAAACTCGATTTCACGAAAACAATTTTCGTGTATGTCTGTCTGTGTGTGGCTACCAGATTATTTGATCGATTTTAAATAGATTTGACTTTGACTATATCTGAAAGTTATGTATAAAACTGGATTATCGTAAAAATCAATTAATGGGGGGGGGGGGGGGCGAAATGAGGATGGTTTTTTGGGGTGCATTTCCAAAACCAGTGCCAAAAAGTCTATTTGGTGAAAAGTTAGTAACACTAACCCCCGATCGAACAAAATTTTTTAATCATTTTAAATTCAAAATGGCGGCCAATATGGCGATTTTAGTACATTTCGGCGCTTGCGCTGCCACTAAGAAGCCATAAAAGCTATTTGCAATTTGAAAATCACAACTTGTAAATAGAAGTTTGCATGCTTTCGAACTGTTTGTAAATATTTTTGAAAAAGATAAAATTACGGGGTTAAAATTGCCATTTTTTCAAAATTGATTTTCTCAAAAACCGCTCTGGTATTTTTTTTAATTTACGTATTTTATATTCACATATAACGAAAATGTAATGAGGTTTATGAGATTTCTCTAACTTATCCAGGACTGGAGTTAGAAATTTTCAACAATCCCTCATAACTATGCTTCTGATAAAAATGAAATCTTGGAATTAAGGGATTATATAGTAGTTGCTAAACTGCTATATTGAAATATTTTTAGCGCTTCCGGTTTTGCCGAAAATAACAAAAAATCTTTTTAATCTTTTATATCGAAGTTTCAAAAACAAATCTAAAGTATTTTACAGCTAATTTCTCATACTATCCAAATACATAAAAATATACAGTGATTTGCAAAATATAAGGTGAATAAGAAAAAATATATTTTTGTAGGTAAGTATACATCTTACTACATTGCAAGTTGTGATTGGCCTATCAATTTAAATTTATATATTTTATAATCACATAATTATAACGAAAATATAATCAGCTTTCTATCTTAGCCAGGGCCGGAGTTAGGAATTTTAAAATTTTCAATACCTTATAACTATGTTTCTAATAAAAATGAAATCTTGAAATGAAGAGATTACATAGTAGACTACATAGCTACTAAACTGCTGTATTGGATTATTTCTAGTTAAAAATAACAAAAAGTTATTATTTTAATTTTTTTTTATATTTTATATCAAAGTTTCAAAAACAAATCTAAAGTATTTTAAAGTTAATTCCTCATGCTATCCAAATATGTAAAAATATACAGTGATTTGCAAAATACAGGGTGAATAAGAAAAAAATAATTTTATAGGTAAGTATACGTTATTATATTACAAGTTATACGGAGTTAGGAATTGCTGCGGGCAATAGTTAGTTTCCTTATACGAGAAAAGTGTTGTGCCGAAGTCCATCGGCCAGATTTGTTTACAGGGTAATAAATGATACAAGATACAAAAGAATTAAAATTCGTGAAAGCATTAAATCTGCTATATCTAAAAATCTAGGAATTTGTTTTTAAAATTCTTTAAATGCTATTGACTTGCAACATAGGTAAGTTGAATGTTTAGATTCTACCAAGCAGAACATGTTTTCTTTACTAAGCTGTTCGTTCTCTAATACACATACACACACACACACACACACACAATTTTGCTTTAGATAGATAAATTCGCTTCACTTAAGAAATACTGCGTCCGATTCTAAAATTTATGAACGTTTACGACGTGATTAAAATCTGGTATTAATAATTCCATAAAACATGACACTCTTCATGGTTCAATTCCAAGCAAACGTATCTTATATTTCTCAACACGAAATTGGTTACATTAATTATTGATAATATGCATTATTCATCAGTTACCTTCAATCGGAATGTGAGTAATGCAAAGATATTAAATCTACAAATCTTTTCATTTACATCTTTAATATTGTTAAATTAAACACGTTTAAAACTTCAATCAGGTTTTTACTTTCAATTTACCAAACCTTTCATTTTCACTTCTAATTATATAAAAGTTTAAATTGTAGTGTATAAATTTAAAGTTATGTCAAATTTGTTATTCAACCGTTAACGTTAAATTAGACACAACCCTTGTGAATAGAATGGGCGATTAAGATCAGGAGCTTTAAAAGACAAGCAATTAACGTACATCAAGCAGGTTCACGTTAATAATACTTTTTTTCGTCCTTTTTAAATGTTATTTCACGCCTATCTGTCCATTATCACTTGCTGTGTCTAAATGAATTTATTTAATTGATGGTGTTGACGCTAACTTTTGTATTACTACGGTACTATTCATGTTAATTAAATTATGTTTAGTTTTATCCAGATGTGCGCCATTTTATTATCTGAGCATTTTTATTTTTAGAATTAAAGTTTAAATAGAATTAATAATTTTCAGAGGAAATTGTTCAATATGGAATCATAAATAAAGAACTCCGACATTTATATTCTTCACAAACCTTCTCCATAACTTACGGAATTGTAAATAAACCACAACTGACATTCTGTATGTGACAGCTGTCAATTACTGAAATTAAAATGGATTTAGAAAAATATAACGAAATGGCGGCGATTAACATAATCTTTCAATTCTTGATGCATAGTATCCATTAATACTAATCATATATCCTGTACTCATACACTTCCTGGCAATTTAATGGTATATCACAAGAGGGGTTATTTTTACCCTATATGCACGTTGCCGGCTGCCGTAAAAGATATGTTTTGTGAGGTTATTAATAAATCCTAAGAGGCTGTTATAAATCCCAAATTTTTTTTGTGTTGATAAAAATACCATAAAAAGTCGGTTCTTTTAAATTTAGATAGAGGTACGTGTGCCTAAGCATAAGGGTTTAAAGTGGAATCAAGAGATCATTTGTTATGTACAAATTAAAAGGGTACTTGAATAAAAGCTACCGGTTCCCATCAAACCATAATCGATGTGGTTCTTATTTTTATTACCCTTATTAATGTAGCGTGACAAAGGGTTGTAAAGTTTTTGGTTTATGAAGATTGCGAAAACGTGTTAAGATACGGTTAATAGGTACGTTGCAATTAAGTCTAGTGTATCATTAAATGTTTAATCCTGGTGGGCGTATTTTCGCCCAGTTTTTGGGATAATCATAACAATGTGCATGATATAAGAACACGGGGCATTCTATTCTTATGCGAAATAGTTGTAAAATATATATATTTGAGCAACACTGAAATATAGGTGAACAGTACCCATAACTAGCTATTCTTGTATCCTGTGGAAGAATTTGCTTCAGGCAGGTTTGGCAAAATAATAAGCGTCACTATAAAGTTTTAATACGAATTATTTTAATTGCACTTTTGCAGTTTTATTTCAGCAAATTCATGACTTAGTTACATCATAATTAATATTCTCTTCTATTTCCATTATCTTAACTTTTCTCTTTAGTTTGTTAGGAAATCCCTTTTCTATACCCATTTTTTAGCCAAATTTACACGGTTCGATAACAATTTATAGTTATCGTCTTCAATAAATGATAATAGTTAAAAAAAAATTAAGTTGTGAATACGCACATATAAACCTGCTATGACAGTTAGGTGAAAGTATTTGAAAAGACTACTATGGAATGTAATTTTATTGTAGTAAACATTAACTAAACCCTTAATAGATTCTGCGGGCGAAGGCTAACTATGAAAATATCACAATTAAAAGACCAATTTAACAAAAGTTAATCAAACTATACTGTCCGAATGTGTAAAAAAACTTTAATTTGAATGTGGTAAAAGCATTCACATCTGAAAACTGACATGTATGCAACTGTCGTACAGCTAACCATCCTGAAACACCAATACCTACAGGTGCATATTGCCAGTATGTTTCGGTAACTCTGATAACAATCAGTTCGTCCTACTGAAGAAGTTGGAAAGTTGTGTGTTTTGGAATTGTTGTAAAACATGAGAAAAACTGCTTTAAAACTGTTATCAATCAAGATTCTAACTTAATGATTCCTATCCCTCGCGATGCGCTGTACTTCGCATTCAAGCCCTTTTATGTATGTGTGGTAAAGGGCTTTAGGGCAGCAACTTCCCAGTTACTGCTCATAAAAGTGGAGTTATACCTCTGCCATTGATTGAATATTGTACACTGATCTGAAATATGTTCCACAAGATAGTTTCAGCAAGGGACGCAAGGGTTACAAACACGGCAAGTTTTAACTTCTCTTTGTAAAGTTGTACTACAATAAGGAGGGTTCCGTATGTTTAAGTCTTACATGGAGTGCATTGGCCAAACAATTTACTTGTGCATACGACTTAGGCACATACAATTCTGGAAGGTACCAGGATCACGTCAGAAAAAAATAACACATCAACGTATTTGACTTCAAAGAGAATGTCTCCAACAAAATGGCAGGAAAAAATTGCGACAAATGCCAGCCTCATGAAAACAATGAAACTTACTATTAAGTTTCTACTTGATTACGTCGTAATATAACTATTCAATTTAAGGCTTTTCTAAGTAAACGAAGTTACTGAAAAATAGCAAGAATGAGCTTGAAGCAGGTTTCAACATGTCTTAAGTATTTCCACTTGATTACATCTTAACAACTAATACATTTAAAGTTTTTCTAAATGAACAAATTCGCTTGAAGCAGGCTTCAACATGCCTCCTCCTTTTGAACAACTAACTTACTGCTAAACACCATGACTATTGTTACAGATACATTACTAGCTGATACTTGGGAATTAATTATTGCGCATTAAGAAGAACACATATTTTAGTCACTGGACGCTTACACGCTCCACTGGTTGTTTTGACACTCACTACCCGAGTTACTTCATCACTGCCGGGATGTATTTCTTGTATTCTCCCTAGACTCAAGTTTAACGGAGGCAAACTGTCCTCCTTAATAATGACCATTACTCCAGGTTTGATTAAATTTTCGCAATTTTATTGCCATTTTTTCCGAACTTGAAGTTCTGAAATGTACTCCTTGGACTACCGTTTCCAGTGCTGTGTCATATTTCGTAATCGTTGGAATCTTGTTCGCCTGTTATCAGAGGTTCTGGTTGCGCTACTAAGCTTTAACCATTTAGGAAGTGTCCAGGAGTTAGAGGAAGATAATCGTTAGGATCACTTGATAATGGGGAAACGGGCCTCGAATTGAAACATGCCTCAATTTGTGTGCTAAAAGCTTTTAACACCCGCCCTCCCAATCCCTCCCATATGGGGAGCATACTAGGAATAAAATGCCAAGTGATTCCTTCCTGATGCAATGCAGCCTTTGATTTGTGATCAATGGAGAGCAAGCATTTAGTGATTTCATTTTTTGCCGCTTTAAACGTTTTGAGCATTATCGGAATAAATATTTTCAACCTTGCCCCTACGTGCCATAAATCTTTTGTAATGACTGTTAAGTCGCTAACCAGCTCTATGTGTACAGCTTTGTAGCCAAACAGGTGAACAAACACACATATGCCTTTATTAATTTCTAACTGCGAGCGTTTCTGTCCTTAACTTGAATGGTTCCGCATAGTCGATACCGCAGTTTGCAAGTGGTTTTCTGGGCGACACCCGATACTTTGACAAATCGGTCATTAGTAGTTTAGGACCTGTGTGCAATGAGCTTATGTGTTCCACCCTCGCTAATAACATGGTCCTGGATATCTATCGGATAAAACGGCGGGGTACTTTTTGTAAAAATTAAAGTGTGATTTGGTTAATCGTCCTCCCACTCGTAATATGCCAAGATTACCAATGAATGGATTTAGTAGAATTAATTTGCTACCCTTTAGAAAACACGTGACGTTGGACTAATTTAATTAATACATGCATGGATGAATGTAATTCATATATCGTGAGGCTGCCGACTTTTTTCTCTTTACTCAAACAATTAAATTTAAATCTTAAAATGTATGCTACTACGCGATTAAGTTTATTGACTGTAGCGTATTCTTGACATAACGTATCGTTGGTTATTGTAGTTAATGCAATTATCTTTGGTTGCCCAATTTCCCTTGAGGTTTCACCTGAATTATTTATTTCGGTGATTCTAATCAGTGGCCAATCACACGTGGCAATTTTCAGTCAATCCGGACCATGCCACCGTAACTTGGAATCTCTTAAGATGGTTGAGGAAATAAATGGATAAAATATTCGCAGGATTGCCGTTGGTCCTAATGGGAATGAATGGTTGAAAGGTTAAGACCTTCCATTGATTTAGATCGGAATTCGGCTACGATAGGACTATTGTGGAGTCGCTCCACAAATAAGTGCAGTTTATGTTTACATTAAGTGCATTTTTACCTTACTAATTAGTTGTGCTAATAGTAATGCAGCACACTATTCCAAAGGGGTATGGAAATTGATTTTATTGGCACCATCTTTGATTTAGAGCATACTAAGCTTATATTAACATCTCCAGGAGAAGGGGGCCCACAGCGCCGCCATTTTATTTATTAAACCAATCTGATCACTACATAACATAACAATTATAAAATCGTTTTTCTAAATGAATATTAAATTAGTGCTTTTCCCTACTGGTCCTAAAGATCGCATTATCCTTCAACTGTTCATTAAATTGATGTACACGTTGGTCCTCGGCTTTGAAATACTTGTGGAAACGGTCAGGTAACACGCATTTAAACTCCTCCAGTTCCACAACGACCTTTTCGCCATACTTTGTCGATATGACACTCAGATTAAGTATACTGTATTCGACCCCGGTCTCCAAACCCTTAATGTTTTTGAATGGTTTAGAGCATCTTGATGAATTTAAAGCAGATAAATCCATATCTGCAATTATGCCATAACATTAAAACCTGTACAGGAAATTAAATAAAGTAAATCAATAAAATAAGAGTTAAAGCCAGAAACAATCACTTACCAGTGCTGTGTTGAAAGAACTTCTCGACAGATTGACACACGAGTTAGTTTTCTGTTACCCATATACTCACAGTACATTTACTTCTGTGTTTTACTAGTTATAGCCTGTTGGGAAAAACCCACTAATCACCTAACCACGTAGTAAAGTCAAACAAGCTGCCCTTACTTCCAATATTTTCCCGATTCCCCGGATATGTAACCACAATAACAATCATTCACTATTCATATAGCTCTAACGTGTCTGGCGAAAACTCACGTATTATCTAATTACGTAAAAAGGTATGCTGTGTTTGAAATACAACTACAATGTTTTAAGTCTTGTAATTAGATTGAATTTTATAAACAACTTTTTTAATTACATCTCATTTCAATTTTAAATCGCTAAGTATTTGATCTTGTTTTCAGATTGTAAAAGCAATTCTTCGATACAAAATACTGTTTTTGATTCAGGTTGAAAAAATAATGGACCCGTTTTGATATTAAAAGATAATCAAGATAAAGATAAAATATACAATTGATTTTAAATACGCTTGTAAATTCTGTATAATAATAATGAAACAGTTAATGGGGATTACATAATCTGTTAATTACCTTGTCCTTATACCCTCTTCAATTTCGAAATTATGTATGTTTTCAATAAAGTCGGCAGAATTTTTAGTATAATGGGCTGTTTTACCTATATCAGGTTGTAATAAAAATGTAAGATGTTTTGCAAGGAACGTTAGGTTCATGGATTTTTGGTAGACCATTTTACTTCTTCAGGAATAAATGATAATTTAATAAGTTTTTTACTTTCCAAAAGACTCTCTTGTAGGATCTTTTGGTAGTTCACGATAAGTCTGTTGTTCTACTTTAATGTTATAGTCGTTCATAATTCAAATAACAGTTTCATTACCTATCTGATTGGAATATTATTATATTTTCATTTCGTTTAAGATCAAATAAAACACGGCACTGACGAACGTTGCTCTTTGGAGGTTTTTGCTTTACATAATATGTTAACGATTTTGTATCTAACTTCATTTGCAGCATCAAAAAATAAAGATTTTAATAGGATTCTCGACAGAGGAAATTATATCTTCAAAAGGTATTTATTACTCTTGGTGTTCTCGCAAAATGTCTGCCCTTAGAAAGCGCTTCAATACCATCATATTAAATGTATTACATTGTGTTTTCACTGTGAAATAACAGTTGCCATTATTAACAATAAAGTAACTCTTTGTTAGATTTGCCTAGATCTTTAATTCGTACCTATGTCAAGTCTCTATTTGTGAATGGCTATATCTATTTCAAATTAAAGTTTTTCACAACTTTACACTTACATCACATTTTGATTAAATTTTGTTAAATTTGTTCTTTGATTATGACATTTTTCACTGTTAGTCTTCGACCGTTATGTGGTGTTCTGTTTTGTCATCCTCCAGGCAGTTTAATAATATTTAATTTATCAAACCTATGCTAATAATAGCAGGCTTATGGTACCATATAAAAACCCAAAACTAAGTATTTTCATTAGAAAATATTAAATTTCCAACTATTTCATTTCTTAAACGATAGATCGCACCACAAAAATGAATAGGAACTACCCTATGGGAAATTGTATCTAAAGTACGTACGACATAAGAGTGCAGATATCTGCTTAACCGAAAGGTAAATCGTTTCGAATGTAATCTGGCAGGCCTATTGTTTCGTATCATCAGCACGTCGACCACTGTCACAGTGTTTGGCAAAATGTATAATTGTGTATTGTAATACTCAAAACATAAGAAAATGAAAAGCCTTACAAATATATCAAAGTAAAAATTTATTTCTTTTAATATTCGAGTTATTTAATCATTAAAATGAAAAGTTTTTAATTTAAGAATTTACTCTACCCTACACTACAAGGTAAAATTTTTTGTGATTTGATCTACTACTCGCTTTGTTCTTCAGTTTCACTGCCACCTGAATCGCTATCCTCTCTTGTGATGATAAGCGACCTTACTTGGTCTATAACATGTTCGTTTGTATACGATTCGACGTGGTCTATGCATGTTTGCCAGGTTTCTTTATATATTTGCTGTAACGATTCATGCCATAAGTAGATGACACTGTTGGTTTTAGATGCATTTCCTGGTGAGTCCCTTGAGTAGCAGTTTTTCGATTTATCTTGCCAGGGAAATCTTGTTTGGTTTCCCTTGGCGAATATTCAGGTTAAATCCAAGAACACAAATGGTTTCGGATTATCTGACCTTAAATTATTCACATATTTTCTAAGAAGCGCCCACCTTTTAGAAACGATGTGTTGTTGTTCCCAAAGTACGGGTCTGTTGCCACCTTTAGCATATTTGAAACTTAAGTCTTTTAGCACTATTGATAAACTCGAGCGTCCAAGTTTACAAACTTGTTTTTTTCCGAATTTTGTCTAAAACCGAATTGAGCGTAACTGTTTCTCTTTCCTTGTACACATTATATACAGGGTGTTAGGTAAAAATGCGGCAAGGGGTTATTTCTTGGCCTATTCTAAGAATATGTTGTCATTTATGCGATTTTCAAAACCCTTTGTTTTGAAGATTACAAGACGAACAAATTTGCGACAGTAACAACATTTTATATATCAAAAGAATTGCTAAAGTTGCTCAATCTACAATATAATTATCGAATGCTTCCTCCAGTCTGGATACAAGCATTCATATCTCGTCATTTATTGCCGAACTCTTTCAAACACACCAGGGTCGGTTTCTAATTAGCTCTAAGTCAAATGAAAACAAGATTAAATACAAAATTTTGAGTACGACGTATTTTCCTTCTGGAGTTATCGTGGATACTAACGTACATCCATACACACACACACACACACACCCCGCACACCCAACACACACCACATCAACACCACATCCAGGCACGCACACGCACACCAACACCCAGAGATCCAGACATCCAAACATCCAAACATCCAAAGATCCAGACATCCAGACATGCAGACATTCAGGCATCCAGACATGCAGAGATCCAGACATCCAAACATCCAGACATCATGGCCGATCTTGACGAAACTTGGCCAAAAGTTGTAAAATGAGCTAATAAGTCGATTTAGTGATAGAGAAAAAAAGGCGATTGCAATAAATATCGAATATGGTTGTCGCAAATTTTGTCCACTCTGTATCTTCGAAACAAAGCGGCTTTTCAAAAATCATCATACGACAAAATATTCTTAGAATAGGTCAAGAAATAATCCATTGAATTTTTGCCGCGTGTTTACCTAACACCTGTATAATACTTTTTATACAATATTTGGTTACATCTGGCAGATCTTTCGTTTTCCAACTTAACGATTTCTCTTGTTAGTTTTCTTGATATTTCCTTCTTTATGTAACTTGTGGATGTTACCCAGTGTTCTTAAAGATATGCCACAAGCATCGGCGACACGTTGCTGTACGGACAGAACCAGTGGTCCAAAATTGTTTTTTTCTTTCAAGAAATAATCTTCAACTTTGAGAACTATTTCTCGTTCACCAGAAGAAAGAGAATTTCTCTTCAAATTATCCATAATTCCACTTTATAATATAGCACTTTTCACTCGTTACCATGCAAGTGACAACAGTAAACTAATTCTAAAATGGCTATTGTTTCTTAGCGGCCTGTTGTTAATTATCAAATAAATTAACGACGTAAATGATCATTAGAAAGCATACAATTCAGGAATTTTACGTAATTATGGAATTTCCAGTATCGGCGTAATTGCTTTCTTATTATAATATCAATAGTAATTACTCGTAAAGTTAACACCCGATAAAGAGTTCCAATAGTTCTGATTAGAGTTCTAGCTTTCATTTAAAGAGTTTAAAAGTACTTTATAAAACAATAAAAGGAGTTTCGCTCATTAACGGTTCCAAATTTTAATTTGAAAATGGGGTGCTAACTTCACATCAAAATCGAGATTCAGTAGTTCTGACTAACTATATTTAGCAAAGTCTTAGAGTTTCTGATTTGAAAACAATTTTTGAAAATTAAAAATAAATAAAAAGTTTTAAAATTCAATTTTGACATGCAATAGTTCCAATCAACTTTTGATTAAATTAAAAAAATTGTAATCAAAAATTAAAATGTTACAGCCCTTTCACTTAAAAACAAGAAAATGTAAGCAAAAATATTTAAAGAGTTCTAATAGTTCTCGCAATAGATTTGGACAGTATTCGAAAAGTTCTGAAAGAAATTCTAATGATTCGAAAGCGATCCGATTAACATTTATAGAATTATTGGACTTAACTTTTCTGAGTATCGACGATAAATATTTTGAAGAGTTTCCAATAGTTCCAGAATAGTTCTCGTGTAGTACGATATGCGTAATGCCTTTCCAAAATGGGCTGTTTTTAACTAATTGTTAAAAAATTATCTAATTAATTTTATCATCAGAACTCTTTGGAAAGGCATTGTGTATGCTCAGAATTATAGGAGAATGTTTTAGAATAATCAGAACTCTTGACAATCGACCACCGTCTCATCTATAACCTCGTAAATTTTCAAAATATCGATAAACAACATTTTGAAGGGTTCCAATAGTTCCCGCAGTAGATTTGGATAGTACTCAGAAAGTTATAAAGAAATTTTAATGACTTAAAGCAATCCGATCAATAATTAATGTGGTACACAAAAAATTTGATTTGAATATTTAAAATTAATTTTTTTCATAGAAATTTTGAGCTGTTTCAGTGTAAATAATTTTCAATTATTAAATATATGTTTTATGCAAATATCTGGTGTGAACTCCACACGACCCTCCAACCTGCAAAATTTTAGTAACATTTTTTAGGATAATTATGCAACGTCTTTTATAATAAGTTAATTACGTAAATAGGCAACACTGTAAAAATAAAAACAATCTATGTCAAATAGACGTTTAAAACTTCATGTCAAACAGAGGTTAATAGACATCTAGATGATAACCTAAAAATTAAAAGAAATAAAATAATTTTAATTATAATTTTTACCTTCCAGCGTACATATACATATGTAGGTAAACAAGGTTATTTAATAGACTTTTTCCACTATCGCTAAATCGACTTAGATCATTTTACAACTTTTGGCCAAGTTTCTCCAAGATCGGCCATGATGTCTGGATGCCTGTGTGTGTATGTGTGAATGTATGTTAGTCCCTATCCACCATAACTCCAAAACGAAAATACCTAGGTACTTCAAATTTGGTATTTAAGCTTGTTTTCATTTGGCTTGGAGCATTTTGGGAGAAATCCAGTTGCGGAGGGCGAGGATTACTAGGTTCAGCTTTTGGTTTGTATCAAATATTACTAAAACGGCTGCACATTTCAAAATTATAAACATACCTAATATAGACCTTAAACATATCGATTAATTATGTTTTATGTAATTTTGATACCACGCGTAATATAGCGGCCAAAAGTGTGGAAAAAAGATAGAATTTAAGTGTTGATTCAATTTTTCAATATCTGAATAACGATATATTTTTGATAAATGGTTAAACTATATTAGTGATATAGAAGTAGGCGGCTTTGGAACTTTTTCAAGTTAACATGTATTTATGTCTATTAATCTCTATCTGACATGAAGTTTTAAACGTCATTCTGCTCATAGATTATTGTTTTTGTTTTACCATGTTGCATGTTTTCGTTATGAACGTATAAAAAAGATTGCATATTTATCCTAAAAATTATAATTAATAGTATATTAATTATAATTTTTAATAGAGGAGAGAAATACATGATTTTTCCTGAAATGTAGTTTGCAGCATCAGGGCGAAGCCGAGAGCTAAAAGATTCAGAGAAAATAGCATTCTCTCCTGAGGTGTATATACTATTTTTGCGAAAGCGGAAACACATAAACACGGAAAATTAATAAATTTAGTAATAGTTTTGTCAAACCCGTATGTAATAATTAGTAGCCTTTGGGATTCGTACCTTGACAACCATACCTAGTGGCAGAAAATTGGTAAAAAAAAACTGAAAATTACGAATAATTTCAATAATTGTGGGCCTGTATCATTTACTGTAAATGCAAATAAATAAGTTAGTTCTTTACTTGTTGTGTTTTTATTTGTAACTGTCAAAATAATAATAAAATACACTTCTTAGGGAGATAATATGACCTATTTGCTCCCTAGGCAGAAAATTTCCACTTCTGTCACGATTTTGACAACAGAGAAACTAACTTCTACTTCCGTATTCGCAAAAAAATATTTCATTTCTTTTAATTTTTTAAGTTAACATTTAGATGTCCATTAACATCCGTCTGACATGAAGTTTAAACATATTTGGTTACATCCGGCAGATCTTTCGTTTTCCAACTTAACGGTTTCTCTTCTTAGTTTTCTTGATATTTCCTTCTTTATGTAACTTGTGGATGTTACTCAGTGTTCTTAAAGATATGCCACAAGCATCGGCGACACGTTGCTGTACGGACAGAACCAGTGGTCCAAAATTGTTTTTTTCTTTCAAGAAATAATCTTCAACTTTGAGAACTATTTCTCGTTCGCCAGAAGAAAGAGCATTTCTCTTCAAATTATCCATAATTCCACTTTATAATATAGGAATCACTTTTTCACTCGTTACCATGCAAGTGACAACAGTAAACTAATTCTAAAATGGCTATTGTTTCTTAGCGGCCTGTTGTTAATTATCAAATAAATTAACGACGTAAATGATCATTAGAAAGCATACAATTCAGGAATTTTAAGTAATTATGGAATTTCCAGTATCGGCGTAATTGCTTTCTTATTATATTATCATAAGTAATTACTCCTGTTAACACCCCGATAAAGAGTTCCAATAGTTCTGATTAGAGTTCTAGCTTTCTTTTAAAGAGTTTAGAAGTACTTTATAAAAAAATAAAAACAGTTCCGCTCATTAACGGTTCCAAATTGTAATTTGAAAAATGGGGTGCTAACTTCACATCAAAAATCGAGATTCAGTAGTTCTGACTAACTATATTTAGCAAAGTCTTAGAGTTCCTGATTTTTTGAAAATTAAAAAAGTTTTCAAAATTCAATTTTGACATGCAATAGTTCCAATCAACTTTTGATTAAATTAAAAAAAATTGTAACAAAAGTTAAAATGTTACAGCCCTTTCACTTAAAAAAAGAAAATGTTAGCAAAACATATTTTAAAGAGTTCTAATAGTTCTCGCAGTAGATTTGGACAGTATTCGAAAGGTTCTGAAAGAAATTCTAATGATTGAAAGCGATCCGATTAATATTTATAGAATTATTGGACTTAACTTTTCTGAGTATCGACGATAAATATTTTGAAGAGTTCCAATAGTTCCAGAATAGTTCTCGTGTAGTACGACATGCGTAATGCCTTGCCAAAGAGTTTCGATGCTAATATTAATTATATCATTCTTTTAAACATGAACTAGCCGAAAAATGGGTTATTTTTTACTAATTGTTTAAAAAATTATCTAATTAATTTTATCATCGGAACTCTTTGGAAAGGCATTGCGTATGCTCAGAATTATAGGAGAATTGTTTTAGAATAATCAGAACTCTTGACAATCGACCAGTGTCTCATCTATAACCTCGTAAATTTTCAAAGTATCGATGAACAATATTTTGAAGGGTTCCAATAGTTCCCACAATAGATTTAGATGGTACTCAGAAAGTTATAAAAGAAATTTTAATGACTTAAAGCAATCCGATCAATAATTAATGTGGTACACAAAAAAATTTGATTTGAATATTGAAAAATTAATTTTTTTTCATAGAAGTTTTGTGTAAATAATTTTTCAATTATTAAATATATGTTTTAAGCAAATATCTGGTGTGAAACTCCACACGATCCTCCAACCTACAAAATGGACATTAAAAGAAATAAAATAATTTTAATAAAATTTTGTAGGATAATTATGCAACGTCTTTTATAATAAGTTAATTACGAAAATAGGCAACACTGTAAAAACAAAAACAATCTATGTCAAATAGACGTTTAAAACTTCATGTCAAACAGAGGTTAATAGACATCTAGATGCTAACCTAAAAAATTAAAAGAAATGAAATAATTTTAATTATAATTTTTACCTTCCAGCGTACATATACATATGTAGGTAAAGAAGGTTATGTAATAGACTTTTTTCCACCATCACTAAATCGACTTAGCTCATTTTACAACTTTTGGCCAAGTTTCGCCAAGATCGGCTATGATGTCTGGATGCCTGTGTGTGTCTGTGTGAATGTATGTTAGTCCCTATCCTTCATAACTCCAAAACGAAAATACCAGAATACTTCAAATTTGATATTTAAGCTTGTTTTCATTTGGCTTGGAGCATTTTGGGAGAAATCCAGTTGCGGGGGGCGAGGATTATTAGGTTCAGCTTTTGGTTTGTATCCAATATTTCTAAAACGGCTGCATATTTCAAAATTATAACCATACCTAGATATAGACCTTAAACATATCGATTAATTATGTTTTATGCAATTTTTTGATACCACGCGTAATTTAGCGGCCAAAAAGTGTGAAAAAAAAGGTAGAATTTAAGTGTTGGTTCAAATTTTTCAATATCTGAATAACGATTAATTTTATAAGAAAAAGTGCCGATATATCTTTGAAAAATGGTTAAACTATATTAGTGATACAGAAGTAGGCGGCTTTGGAACAGGTTAACATGTATTTATGTCTATTAATCTCTATCTGACATGAAGTTATAAACGTCATTCTGACATAGATTACTGTTTTTGTTTTTACCATATTGCATGTTTTCGTTATGAACGTATAAAAAAAGATTGCATATTTATCCTAAAAAATTATAATTAATAGTATATTATACATAGAGGGAGAGAAATACATGATTTTTCTTGAGGTGTAGTTTGCAGCATCAGGGCGAAGCCCGAGAGCTACAAAACATTGAGAGAAAAACAGCATTCTGTCCTGAGGTGTATATACTATTTTTTGCGAAAGCGGAAACACATAAACACGGAAAATTAATAAATTTAGTAATAGTTTCGTCAAATCCGTATGTAATAATTAGTAGCCTTTGGGATTCGTACCTTGACAACCATACCTAGTGGTAGAACATTGTTAAAAAAAAACTGAAAATTGCGAATAATTTCAATATTTGTGGGCCTGTATCATTTACTGTAAACGCAAATAAATAAGTTAGTTCTTTAGTTGTTGTGTTTTTATTTGTAACTGTTAAAATAATAATAAAATACACTTCTTGGGGGGATAATGTGACCTATTTGCTCCCTATGGAGAAAATTTCCACTTCTGTCACGATTTTGACAACAGAGAAACTAACTTCTACTTCCGTATTCGCAAAAAAATATTTCATTTCTTTTAATTTTTTAAGTTAACATTTAGATGTCCATTAACGTCCGTCTGACATGAAGTTTTAAACATATGTTTGACATATATTTTGTTTTTGTTTTTACAATGTTGCCTATTTTCGTAATGAACTTATTGCAAAAGAGGTTGCAAATTATCCTAATAAAAATGCTATTAAAATTATTATTTCTTTTAATTTCCATTTTGTATTTTTTCATAAAACATATATTTAATAATTGAAAAATTATGTACAGTGCATCCCATTTTGGTTGAGACAGCCAAGTATCTTGGTTGTTGTTGAAGATAGAACCTTGCGGTCCTGTGGTACTTTTTTGTGAAACTCAATATTTCCTGAACGGATTTTTCTTAACTTCTTTCGTTCATAATTTACAGGACGTTTTTGAAAATTCACACTTTTTGGACCCCCTCCATATCTACGAAGTTTCTCAGCGATAATGTCAAATTGAAAACTTATCCCATAAAGAATTTTATATAGAATTCAGTGGCGCGCTCAATTTTTTTTTCGGGGTATGGTGATGGATATACGACTCAAACTTATGATTTTTTCAATGGAACACCCTGTATTTTATCACCTCATTAAATTCCTTATTTTTTTTCCTTCAAAATGACATATAATATATAAACATAAATTCCTCAAAAATGCTCCAAAATCACTAAAACATTGATTTTTAATAGTAGGCTATGGATTTTTCATGCAATAAAAAAGTTCAGATTGAAGAAATACTACTTGTGATTTTTCCATGAAAAGAATAAGAACAATACTAACACTAATTCACTAACAAAACACAAAACGTAGGTAACTAATAGCAGCACATAAATAGTAATAAAAAGTTCATAATGTAGAATAAGGAACTAATTAAATATTTACTCATACTATTTCATTTCGAAATTATTCGGTAACTTATTCATTGAATTGTTCAAATTGATGTCCATTTTCCCTAACACACAATTGACACAATTTCTTAATACGTCTTAATGCATTTAAAATTATGAAAGGCCGATTTTGTAAATTCTGGAAAACTGCCTCTGTTGTTGCACGAAGTTCTTCAATATTATTGTGCCTCTTACCGTATATTTTATTTTCAAAACCCCACAAAAAGTCCAACACTGACAAATCAAGTGACCTTGTAGGCCACCTAATGGGTCCATTTGTTCCAATCCAATGGTCCTGGAAAGTTTCTTCTAAAAACGGCACAATCAACCTCGAATTGTGGACAGGGACACCGTCTTGTTGGAAGTAAATGACATTAACATAGGCGAGGAGAATATTCTCCAGGAATTCTGATATTACTTCTTCTAAAATTGTCAAGTACCTATTCGCGTTGACAGCCCTTCAAAATGCGGTATTTTATTGATGTCCTCAATAAGAAACAGGCTACATTAAAACCAAATCAACCCTGTTGTTGTTGCTCAAAAATTAGGTGTTGGTTTTCATATACCAGTGCCTTGTATTTTGCCTGTTAAATAAACCGGCACTGCTTATATGGGCTTCGTCGGACCATATGACTTTACTCGCAAAATTATTGTCCCTTCGAGTTTGGTTCAAAAACCAATTACAGAAATTCACACGCCTCGCTGCATCACCAGGGTATAAATGCTGGACAATATTCACTTTGTAAGGTTTCAATTTGTGTTTTTTGTAAATCCTTTGTACCCGTGATCGGTGAACGCCAGTGTCATTTTCTAACTTCGTACAGAGAAGTCTGAGGAGAGACACGGACGCTGGCTAAGACATTTATTTTATCCACTTCATTATTTTCCTTGTTATACGTCTTGGGTCGGGGTTTAGAATACGCACCATGATTTAGTAGATTATTCTTTAGTCGAAATATCGTTGCTCGACTAGGTTGACGCCTCTCTGGATATCTAACGTTTTAAAAACAATAAGACATATAATGTCTTATTGTAAATTACTAGTTTACCTGTTTAAATATAATTCTAATGCTTCGTCAACATTTTCATGGCATTGACTGAAACATTGTATGATATCATACTTTTCGTTGTTCTGAAAAAATCTTTCAGCCATTATAAAATTTCACAAATTAACAAAATCGCCAAACACAAACACAAGAAAACGCATATCATCATGACAGCAGATGTGTTGATTTCTCCACAGTCACTTGATAAAACAATGCTCCAAAAGTCAACAGAGTTTGTAGCATCCATGACCTACTATAAAAAAATCACAGCTAATAATCCCTGTAGTAAAACTTTGAAATCCATGGCACTCTATTAAAATTTAATGTTTTAGTAATTTTGGAGCATTTTTTAAAACTTCATGTTTATATATTATATATCATTTCGAAGGAAAAAAAATAAGTAATTTAATGAGATAATAAAATACAGGTTGTTGCATTGAAAAAATCATAAGTTTGAGTCATCTCCATAACGATACCCCGAACAAAAAAATTGAGTGCGCCCCTGGATTCTACGTAAAATTCTCTATGGGACAAGTTTTCAATTTGACATTATCGCTGAGAAACTTCTTAGATATGGAGGGAATCCAAAAAGTGTGGATTTTCAAAAACACCCTATAATTTATAAACGAAAGAAGTTAGGCAAAATCCGTTCAGGCCATCTTGAGTTTCACAAAAAAGTGGCACAGGACCACGGAAACCGCAAGGTTCTATCTTCAACAACAACCGAGATACTTGGCTGTCTCAACCAAAATGGGATGCACTATACACTGAAACAGCTCAAAACTTCTATCAAAAAAAAATATTTTTTAACAATTCTAAGTCTTTAACTTTGGTGCTAAATCCAAATTTTTTTGTGTAATACACTCAGTATTGATCGGACTGCTTTCAGTCTTTAGAATTTCATTTATAACTTTCTGAGTACTTCCAAATCTACTGCGGGAACTATTGGAACCCTTCAAAATGTTGTTGTTCGACACTTTGAAAATTTACGAGGGTATGGATGAAACGCTGGTCGATTGTCAAGAGTTCTGATTATTCTAAAACAATTCTCGTATAGTTTTGAGCATACACAATGCCTTTCCAAGGAGTTCCGATGATAACATTAATTAGATAATTTTTTTAACAATTAGTAAAATATGAACCATTTTTCAGATAAATTCATTTTAAAAAAAATTATATAATTAATTTTAGCATCGAAACTCTTTGGAAAGGCATTGTGCATGTCGAGAACTACACGAGAACTATTTTGGAACTATTGGAACTCTTGAAAATATTTATCGTCGATTAGAATTTCTTTCAGAACTTTTCGAATACTATCCAAATCTGCTGCGAGAACTATTAAAACCCTGTAAAATATTGTTTGTTAACATTTTCTTTTTTTAAGTAAAAGGGCTGTAACTTTTTATTTTTGATTCTATTTTTTTTAATTTAGCGAGAACTCTTAGGAATGAATAAAAGAACATCAAAAGTTGATTGGAACTATTGCATATCAAAATTGAATTTTGAAAAATTTAAAAAAATTCTTTTTCATATCAGAAAATCTAGAACTTTGCAAAATATAGTAATTTAGCTAGTCAGGACTACTGGAACTCGATTTTCGATGTGAAGTTAGCACCCCACTTTTCAAGTTAAAATTTGGAACCGTTAATGAGCGGAACACTTTTCATTTTTTATAAAGTACTTCTAAACTCTTTAAAAGGAAGCTAGATCTCTAATCAGAACTATTTGAACTCTTTGTCGGGGTGATAACTTCACACGCGTATAGTAATTTGATAACTGATTTCAAATTATTTAGAATAAGATAATGATTATTTTTAAATTCGTATTTTCCATTATAGGTAATCATTAAATAACTAGAATAATATAAGAAACAAATTTTTACTTTACTTTGGTTTGTTTGAAAAACAAACAAAATACACCCACGTACCACACAAAATTAAAAAACACCGAACACGTTTCGATAGCTACGCTATCATCATCAGCGGTCGACTAGGGAGGACTAAAGAAAATTTCTAACATATGTACCATAATCTGGTGAAATTGAAAGTGAAAGTTATGAAAGTTTAAAGAGTTCAGAGCAGCCCAAAGGTCCTTGATCATAATAATTCATTAGAATTTGTTTGTTTTTGAAGATCTCTAAACTTTCATAAGAATCAAGTTCGTGCTCATTACTAACATGTTTAATTAATGATACCTCATCTACTACATGATTTTTATCAAACATATGTAGGGCTACGGCAGACTTGTCTCAACGTTTGTATTTTATATGAGCTAAAAGTTCTTTAAAGCGAATTTTGATAGGTCGTTTAGTTTGCCCCACATCTATTTGTTCACAATTTTTACAATTAATCTTATAAATTCCCGACCTATCCTGCTGATCGACTTTATCTTTTAGATTGCCTAAAAGAGTTTGCAAACTATTATCTGAAGTAGTAACTGTTTTCAAATTAATTTTGGAAAAGATTTTAGGTAGACCTTTTGTATATGCAGGATAGTTTGGTAACTTTACGTACTTTGTTTCTATTCGTTCTCTAGCGTTACCTAATGTAGTTACGTTCTTAACCCACATCCTATGTGTTTCTTTCCTAACTATATTCATAACCACTTCATCTGAGAACCCATTGTATGCAGCAATTCCTTTAATAGTGCGCAATTCTTTATTATAATTTTGAACTGAAAGATAAAAATTAAGCAATCTATGAACCAAAAAGTTAAAAGCCGCGAGTTTTATGCTGTCTACAGTGATTTGAGTCATTGGTTATGAATCTTTTAGTGCTAGTTTCCTTACGATAAATATCTATATCTAGTTTACTACCATTTCTTGTTACCAAAGTGTTCAAGGAACGGGAGACTGTCATTTGCCTCTAACTCATAGGTAAATTTGATTGTCGGTAATTTAGAATTTAAAGTTTCTATAAAGTTCTCAACGTTACAAATTTTAGTATTAATGATGGTAAACACATTATCTAATCCAAACTCTTGGAAAATAAGGCAAATCGCGTTTTAAGTCTGTCTCAAATTTACCCATGAATAGATTGGCCATAAACGGAGATAAGCTATTGCCCATTGTCGTACCATGTTCTTGCTGGAAAAATTGATGGTTAATTTTGAAAAAGGTTTGTTTCATACACAAATCTGTTAATTTAAGAAAATCTTCTACTTCTCTATCGTCCAAATGGTTTTGTTTTAAAACATCTTCTAAATAAACTAAGGTTTGATCTATTGGAACACTCGGAAACAGTGAACAATCGTCGAATGAGACTAAAATTTCATTTTCTGTAAGTTCAATGTTTCTAATTTTATCAATAAATTCATACGAATTTGCCACACTGAAGTTGGGCTGTTGGTAGGAGAGGTTATGAAATTTACTAGATAACCATTTGGACAGCAGATAAGTAGGTGAATTAATACCAGAAACAATGGGTCGCACAGTATTACCTGGTTTATGAATCTTAGGCAAGCAATACATTCTAGGTAGCACCGGATTGAATACCGTTAGTCGAAACCTAAGAGAGTCATCCACAACTCTTTTACATGCTAATAAAACCTTCCTAGTTGAAGTAATCATTTTAGGAAGAGGATCTTTGGTATTTACTGAATAAGATCCTGAACTTAAGAGTTCTTTGACTGAAGCAAAATAATACTCTTTGTTTAAAATGACTACTTGATTGCCTTTATCTGCTTTGAGGTAAAAACAATTTTTACTTTTTTTCATCTAATGATTTAATCGAACTTTCTATGGCTACTATGATTTTATCCAACGGAGGTTTGTTAAAATTAAGATTATATTTCAAACCTTTATTTAACAAATCTATTTCTTCTTTGTTAAAAGTCTCAGAAGATTTGTTAATAACGATATTTTCGTTTGTGGCATTACCATTCTGCTTGTCTTGTTTGTTGAATATACATAATTTTGACAATTTCTTCTGATGTATAAATCTTTTGGCAACAACTTTATGATAAATGACCTCATCCAAGTGATGCAAAAAAGTAATCCACTCATCAAATTCATTAGCATTTAAACCTGTTACGAGTTTTAAATGTAAGTCATAAGCCTCTAATTCTAACTTCGTTAGTTTTGAAGAATGACATTTAATTTCTAAATCTAACCATTTCCGCTTGGCAAATCATTTTATTCATATTGATTTTTATTACTAGCAACATTAATAAAATTTAGAAAAACATCTAACCTACGGCAATCTTTTAGAAATTTTGTCAATATTAATTATATCTTAGTCTTAATTTTAAAATACCTGTTGCTTAACTTTGACCGGGAAGCCATCTCACTTGGGTGTACGTGGGTGTATTTTGTTTGTTACAGATCCTACCACAGTTCCAGTGTTCCAGATTTTTCTTGTTTGAAAAAATATTTGCTCAATCCTACAATAGAAAGTTGTTGTTTCTAATTATGGTTACGCATCTCGAAAGGTAATGATTACCCCACCTCAAAATATTCCTATGGCAACGCGTCACTTTGCTCTTTTTTTGTAATATAACTATATAGATTATTAAAATGAATGGTAGATACAATTATAAAAGAAATCAACGCTTTATTTATTTATATTAAAATTAACAGTACATAGCAACCAGCCTGCTGCAGCCGCCTATATTTACTTCAATGTTGAAACACATCGGAAAATATTTCAAAAAATACACATTTCTTAGAGTAGGATTGAACAAAACGTTATACAGCACACGTAGAGAAACGAATTGCACCCGCTTGTGGGTTTTCACGCACCCGGGCTACGCCCTCGTGCGCAAACCTGATCCACGCGCAGGTGAAATTTCGTACTTTCTCCACTTGTACTGTAATATACTTTATTTTTCTCTCAGAATTCGTCATTTAATACATAGCAATTCACAATAAAGCAGTAGTCACTGTGACAGTGGTAGGCGAAACAGTAGGTCTACCAGATTAAATTACTACATAAGTTTTTTTACATTCGAAACGCCTAACTTGTTCGGTTAAGCAGATATCTGCATTCGTATGTCGTACGTATTTTAGATTATTTTTGTACAAGATATGTTTTCATAGAACTAACAATTTTTGAGATATATGCGAAATACTAAAAAATATTTTACGGCTTCCCCCCGATGAATTAATTTTTCGGTGGGAATTTTTCGCAGTTATTGGTCCAATTTAACCCTACAATACTGGACATTCGTAAAATTTACGACGCTCCTGAAAAGTAGTTTAAGGTCGGGTATTTCCGGGTCATGTTTTTCCTAAATAGTCATCAGCTAGACGGTGGTGCATACGATTATCGTAATTTTTAGCGCGAAATCGCATATTTCATTGTCTCGTCGTAAATTTTACGAATGTCCAGTATTCACGTTGCTTTTTATTCTTATATTATTGTACCCTCGTACGCTGATAAAATTGGGTTAGTGTTTGTGTTTTTCATAACCTTGAAAGTTTTAAATAATTATTTTTAATTTTTGTAAAGAATATGGCGCAAAAATCCTTGACACGAGAAGAAATAGAGGCTGAAATACAGCGTATAATGGCTGAAGAAGACTCTGAACCCGAAACTTTTGAAGACAGCGGAAGTGATTGGGAGAAGGACAATATAGAATACGAAGCAGAAAGTTCAGATGATGAAAGTGATGATGAAATTTTTATACAGCAGCATCCGGCCAACGCCGATAAATCCAATCTATCTGAAAACTTTCCAACTGCCGAACAAAAGCGTTCAGAAAAAAGAATGGCGATGACATTGATGTTCGAGGATTTCCAACCAACGCAGATCAGTCCAATTTATCTGAGGACGCCTCGTCTGCAGTAACTAATGAATCGGAGAGTAATAGGGAAAATAACCTTTTTTTACCTCTCTATATTATAAACCCGAAAAACACCTGCTTGAAAGGAAAAAATGGTCACAAATGGTCAGCGAAAATACCTTCAAGGCGTGGAAAAACTAAAGCAAGAAACATTATTCACTTTTTACCCGGTCCTAAAACGGATGCCGCAATGTGTTCAACTTTGGATGAATTTTTCTTGCACTTCTTTTCAAATGAAATTCTAGATACAATACTTAATACAAATTTCAATCCAGACAAGCACAAAATATAAAAGCCATGCTAATATTTCGCAAACAACAAAAAATGAGATAAAAGCTCTTATTGCAATTTTGTTAAGATCTGCAGCGAACAAAGATAATCATTTGTCTGCAAAATATATGTTCGACACTAAATTATCAGGAACATTTTACAAAACTTGCATGAGCGGTGAGTGCTTTTCGTTCCTAATAAATTCTCTTAGGTTTGATGACAAAGAAACCAGACCGGAAAGAAAAAAGGTAGATTCGTTTCCACACATTCATGAGATATGGGATGTTTTTATTGCAATATGTAGGGACTCGTACACACCTTCTTCATACTTAACCATTGATGAGGAGCTGGCTGGATTTCGCGGGCGTTGTCCTTTTCGAATGTACATACCGAGTAAGCCGCCCAAATATGGCATCAAAATAATCATGGTGTGCGATTCGTTTTCAAAATACATGTTAGATGCCAGTGCTTATTTAGGAAAATCCGCGAAAACAAACGGATTGCCATTGGCTACATACTTTGTTCAAGAGCTTACTAAATCTGTCCATGGTAGTAACAGAAATATCACCATGGATAATTGGTTTACATCGGTAAGTTTGGCTGATGATTTACTGAAAGATCCCTATAAACTTACTATCATAAGCACTCTCCGTAAAAACAAAAAAGAAATTCCCAAGGAAATGTTAGATGTTACAGGTAGAAGTCCGAACACGTCCATGTTTTGTTACGATCAGATGAAGACAATGGTATCGTACATGCCAAAAAAAAATTGTTCTACTTTTATCCACTCTTCATGAAGGGGCTGAATTATCAGCGACAGGAAAACCTGCAATTATAAAGAATTATAATGAAACAAAGGGTGGGGTAGACACATTCGACTGATGGTCATATTTTATGACATGATAAATATTGCAAGCATAAATTCTTACGTAATTTACACTTCAAATATACTCAACCAAAGAAAAAAACCGTTGAGTAGATATCATTATATGATTGAATTAAGTCGTTTTCTTGTGGAACCATGGCTGAAAGAGAGGATAAATACTAAAACTTTGCGTCGTGATATCCTGCAAGGTATTGGTGATATTCTAAATATTTCTATAGAAAATGTGAAACCAGAGTGTCAAAATAAAAAACGAAAAGTTTGTTTCTACTGTCCCAGTAATAAAAGACGCATGACCACTACATATTGTAACCAGTGCACGCAAGCCATATGTGGTGAACATCGTGGAAATATACAGGGTGGCGCATTAGTGTGACAAAGTCTCATATCTCCTTTATTTAAAGAGATACAAAAAAAAAATTAAGTACAAAAGTTGTAAGATATGTTCTGGTGCATATTCCAAAAATATTTTTAATTATACAGGGTAGATCATAAAATAGGTAAAATTTTTTAAATGAACCTATTATTACATATTTAGATTCTACATACAATTTTAGACACATTTTATGTATAATGTCCTATACCTAAGTCTAACCGTTTTTGACAAATTTCAATTTTTGTCAAAATACGTTTCAGGTCAAAACATAGGTGGAAATCTTTTCTAAACGAAGCCTTTATCAATTAGTTATGGTTGGTTTAGAAATGGGGACCTACTCTAATGGGCTGTATTGATATTTTTGTAATACACTCATACAGGGTTTTTTTTAATTCTATCTTATTTAGCATTAAAAATAAGGGTGACTTTGTATAAGAGTGTATATTCCAAAAAATTGTAGTTTTTGAAATAATGACAATTTAACATGTTTTTATTGTAAAAAAGCTATACGGCTTTCAAGTTTTGTTGTTAGTTGACCGTGACGGCGAAGCGTGGCATTTAAAAATAATAGAGATCATCAGAAACGTCATTATTTATTGTCAGTTGATAATTTGTGATGCATTAGTGTATTTTATAGCAAATTGATTTAAAACTTGAATTAAAATTGTAAATAATGAATTTTTCGCAAGCCGAGATGGTTGATATGATTTTTGTTTTGGGAGCTAGTCATAAGAATACGCTCTTAGCAACAAGACTGTATCAACAACGGTTTCAGAGAGACGGCAACCTGAAAGAAGGGCATTTCAAAAGCTTTTGGAGCGTTTTGAAAGAACTGGCAATGTGTTATATGAAAAAATACTAGGAAAAACGTGCACAGACTGAGGAAAATCAATTAAATGTACTATTAACAGTTACCGAAAATCCATATATTGGACAACGACCCATTTCTCAGCAGGTTGGTGTTGAACGACGTACGGTACAGCGGATATTGAAGTCTCAAAAAATGCACCCCTATCACATTCAACTACTTCAAGAGTTGGTTCCTAAAGATTATCAAAGACGACTGGAATTTTGTCAATGGGCTCAAAACAAAATAAACCAACAAAGAAATTTTGTTCATTTGATTTTATTTACAGATGAGGCCACATTTCACAGAAACGGAAGTGTAAACAGACACAATTTTCATTACTATTCTACCGAAAATCCACATTTTGTAAGATATACTTCTCAAACTAGATGGTCTTTAAATGTTTGGGGAGGTGTTGTCGGTAATCATGTAATTGGACCATATTTTTTTGATCAACGAGTAACAGAGGAAGTATACTTAGACTTTCTGCAAAACCATCTACCTAATTTGTTGCGTCAAGTGCCACAGGATACGCAACAAGAAATGTGGTTTCTTCATGATGGGGCCCCAGTACATCATACAGGTCCGATGATAACTTTTTTAAATGCTAGATATCCAGAATGTTGGATTGGGAGCTTGGCCTGCTAGATCCCCAGATCTTACTAAAATGGACTTTAGCATATGGGGGTACGTCAAAGAGCAGGTTTATAAAATACCGCCTATAACAAAGGAAGACATTAGGATTAGGGCATAATTTGTTGAATCCAAAAAATATTGTCTTTACTTTAAGTTCGTTTAATAAAATAATTATTTATATGGGGTTCAATAAATTGTAATATTTCGACCTGAAGTACTCGAGTTTTTTGTTTCGCGCGCCCCGCCGTCACGGCCAACTAACGACAAAACTTGAAAGCCGTATAGCATTTTTACAATAAAAAAATGTTAAATTGTCATTATTTCAAAAACTACAATTTTTTGGAATATACACTCTTATACAAAGTCACCCTTATTTTTAATGCTAAATAAGATAGAATTAAAAAAATAGGAGGTTTCCATTAAAAAAAAATGACTGTGTAGGTTTTTTTGAATCTACTCTTTATTGTCCAGTTTTGATCACCCTGTATGAATGTATTACAAAATTTCAATACAGCCCATTAGAGTAGGTCCCCATTTCCAAGGAAACCAACGATAACTAATTGAAGCTTGTTTAGAAAAGATTTCCACCTATATTTTGGCCTGCAAACGTCATTTTTGACAAAAAATTTAAAATTTGTCAAAAACGGTTAGACTTAGGTATAGGACATTATACATAAAATGTGTCTAAAATTGTATGTAGAATCTAAATATGTAATAATATATAGGGTTTTCTATTTAAAAAAATTAAATTACTTCTAAGCTTTTATGATCTACCCTGTATAATTAAAAATATTTTTGGAATATGCACCAGAACATATCTTACGACTTTTGTATTTAATTTTTTTTGTATCTCTTTAAATAAAGGAGATATGGGACTATGTCACACTAATGCGCCACTTGTATGTACTCTCTGTGAAACAGTTTAAAAGTTTTCTTCTGGAAAAACATTTTTTTTCAAGCCTAAAATATATTATATTTTGTGATACCTTTGTAGATTTTTTGTAATATATGCATTTTTTAAATTTAGTGTTTTAATAAAATTCGTAAATTTTACGATACTCCAGTATTAACGTATGTTTGAAGAAGTCCAATATTCTAGGGTTAACTACAACAGTTAATTCGAAAAAGAAAAACAATAGCAGCCGCTAAAAATTTTCCTTTCACAAAAAATGCCGTAACGCTAGATGATTTATGAGGCTTGAACGCTGTAAAATGTGGTGTAAAATATATTTCATGAATGCTTATTTTAAAGCTTGATAAATTAACCGCACATCTGATCGTAAACGACAAAGTCTAGTTAACAAACAATGCCGCCTTTTTACTTCCAGCACGAAAATTCTCATACTAATAAATTAATTATCGCCCTAAACCGTAAAACACACATTGTACATTTCTTCACCTTTCACTAAAATTAACTGGAAAATTATATATGCAGATGTCATAACTTCAATAGCGTGTGTGAGTCATGTCAAAAATCACCACCCTCATAAGGGTGACAAGCCAATTATTTGTGATACAGTTTTCTGGAAACCTAGTAAAAGGGGATTGTATGTGTTGACTAGTTAATATACGATACAACCCCAAAAATAGTATTAAATTGGTATTTCAACGAAAAACCTTTTGTCACCTTTTCACAAAAATCAATTTTCAAATGTTATTCAGCTAGATACAATATTAAAAGGGGTGTACCGGCTTATCTTACTTTTTGTTTTCATCTACCGATTCTCCCTTGTTTTTGTTTACGTTTTGCTTAAACACACAATTTTACTATTTAATAGATTGGAAACATTTATGAGTCAAAATCTTAAAATCGTATACGTAAGATGGAGTATTGCCAAAAACATGTATTGATCCCCAAATTTAAGGGGGTACGTAACCGATAGTTTTTTTTAATGCAGGAAGTTGTGTTATATAAGTAAATACATAATACAGATATGTTATCAAAAGAAGTATTTAATGATTCGTAACTAAAATGAATGGATATATGGAGGTTTTCCCCTACAATAAACCGAAACCATAACAATTAATTTCATATTCAATTATGGATATGCCATTTATGTGTAGTGAAATGTTAACAACCCCAGGACGTATCTTTGATTGAACCCTTAGCTGTCACACCCTCAAATATAACTAACGGAAACTATCCCCGAGATGGAATAACAAATGAATCTATTTTTCTTTATTTACTAACAAAGTTTGAAAGTGCTTTGAACTCCGTTAGCATCACTTTTGATTGTGTAAAAATACAATTGTCCGCTTTTTTATTAAAAGACTGGATATTTTGTGGTTCGTTGTTTTGTTCTTTCTGTCCAATATAACTTTTACTCTAATTACAAGACATTTGATAAACACCAGGTGTATTTCGGTGGAAGCTTTTGTTTTCTCTTAGTCAAGGGTTCCTTTCTATAGATCCTCTTACGCATACAAAAATAGAATTTTCGCCTGCATCACTTTATTATAGATTTAGTTCTAATCTTATTACGTACGTTTTAGTTGTAAATAAATTTCAATTAACGATCGTTTCAGCCCCTTGTTTTAATAATTTAATTAATCTATTTGAGGATTAACTAGATACAGATAATTTAAAATTTAAATAGTTCATATTTATGAATATGAATAGTTCTGATTTTAGTTATAACTTAACAGAAACTTACTAGTTAAAAAATTAGTTAAGCTTTAGTTTTAGTTAACATTTTTAATTGAATTTAATATCTCTATACGTAATTGACAGTCAGTCGAAGGTGGTATTAAAATTTTATATATTCATTATATTACTTCTAAATTGAGTTTAAAAAGTTTGCATTTTAGTTCTAAAATAAAACTAATAAATAAGATGCCAGCTTATTTAATTTCCAATTTTACATTAAAAGAATGTTTAAAATGATATAATATCCAAACTAAACTGTTTACTAACGAACAAACATTTACATTACCCTATAAAATGTATTAAAAACGGTTTATTTTTTTTATGTGATTGAATAAAATAGACACTATGAATTCACTGCAATTCAATTTAACAAAGTTGAGAGTATTAGCAATATATATATATATATATATATATATATATATATATATATATATATATATACAGGGCAACAAAAGCGCCTGCTTCTATATCTTCCGTTTCATATAAGCTAGATTAATAAAATTTGGGATAGGGTTATAGGTTAGTTGTGTGCATATTTTAAATTATTCACGTGTATACAGGTTGTTTACTTAAAGATGACCAAACTATAATAAAAAAAATTTAAATGGAACACCCTGTATATTATTACTTTTTTGAATTCTACACATTGTTCCTAACAAATTTGCAATATATTTTCCTATCCCTAAATATAGCCGTTTTTGAGTTATGTCGATTTTTATAAAAAAAATTGAAATTACAGAGATAGCTTTGAAAATGTACCTCCTTAACCGTTGAAAAACAAAAGTTATCTAATTTATATCAGAACAAGTACACAGATAGAGCTTTCTTATAATGCAATGAAAATGTCATAATTGCATACACGGTGTTTACAATTGACTTGCCAATCAGACATTATTCCAACTACCTAGTAAAAGTTTACTTTTTCAAATAGAACACCCTGTATATTATTCCGTTTTTGGGTTCTACATATTAACCCTTATCCATTCGATATACAATTCCCGATCCCTAAATATAGCCGTTTCCGAATTATTTTCAATTTTTCAAAATGTATAAGATTATTGGAACATTTTTTTAAATCCATGGCCTCGTATAAATAGAAAAAAAAAACAGTGGAAAACAATTGTATTGCAAATTAAAAAACGCAACAGAAACTAATACACTATAATTATTAAAATTATTTCTAAAAATACAAAACTAATAAAATAAAAAGTTATAATTTAACGCTAATCATTAGCGATAATGATTTATAATAATTATTCAAAATGTTGTCCGTTTTCTCGGATGCAGACCTGAAGTCGATCTTTAGCTATACGCAACAACTCAGGAGTAATGCTATGAAAAGCCTGTGTTATACGATTACGCATATCTTGGGCAGTGGTTGGTGGTTCCCTATAGACAATACTTTTTATGTATCCCCACAAAAAGAAATCTACTCTTGTCAGATCAGGGGACCTAGCTGGCCACCTCACAGGTCCATTTCGCCCAATCCATTTATTTGGAAAAACTCTATTGAGATAATCTCTTACATCTGCAGAGTAGTGAACAGGAGCGCCATCATGTTGTTACCACATTGTGGCTCTAATATCAAGAGTAATATTTTCTAATAAGCCCGGTAAATCGTTACGCAAAAAGTTAAGGTACTTCTCACCATTCAAGTGAGTGTTAGGAAAAAAGAATGGACCGATGACATAATCGCCAACGATGGCACCCCAGACACTTAAAGACCACTTATGTTGATTATCAACTTGTCTTAATAAATGTAGATTTTCTGAGGAATAATAATGAAAATTATGTGTATTAACAAATGGCGAACTGATAAGGGTTAATATGTAGAAAACAAAAATGTAATAATATACAGGGTATTTTATTTGAAAAAGTACACTTTTACTAGTTCGAATAATGGTTGATTCTCATATAAATTAGATAACATTTATTTTTCAACAGTTAAGGAGGTACATTTTCAAAGCAAACTGTAATTTCAATTTTTTTTTAGAAAAATCGAAATAACTCAAAAACGGTTATATTTAGGGATAGGGAAATATATTGCGAATTTGTTAGGAACAATGTGTAAACTTAAAAAAAGTAATAATATACGGGCGTTCCATTCAATTTTTTTATAATAATTTGGTCCTCTTTAAATAAACAACCTGTATTCGCGTGAATAATTTTAAAATATGCACACAACTAAACTATAACTGCATTCCAAATTTTATTAATCTAGCTTATATAAAACGGAAGATATAGAAGAAGGCGCTCTTGTTGCCGGACCCTATATATATATATATATATATATATATATATATATATATATATATATACACTTTTGATAGCTATTTTTACGCAAAATGGGAAAATGCGAATAAAAAATTTTTTTAGTAATTATTTTGGAAGGCTACAACCCAAACATACATTTTTTTAAATGGTAACTATAGGTGGCTATGGACCCATTCGAGAAGGCAGCCCGATGTGAGATTATTTGCCAAACTCGAATCGAATTTTAAAAAATATGGGGCTTTTACTAAACCTCAAAATTTTAAAATTAATCTTAACACAGAAACAGAAGAACGTGTTTTAGCTTACGTCGAATTTAAACCTACTACATCTCTTCCTGAAATTGCGAACGAGTGCAACACATGAAGCCCACGTTATTTTGAAACAAAATAATTTTAAGGCATATCATTTTCATATAGGAAATACATTGTATGTTGAAGATTATAAGAAAAGATTACGTTTTGCTTCATGGTTGATTAATGAAAGTCGGGCAAACAATCAATTCTCGAAAACCATTCTTTTTACCGATGAAGCAAGATTTACAAACAACGGCATCTTCAATAGAAAAAATCATATCCAATGGTCCCAAGAAAATCCTCATATTACTGTTGAGAAGAGAGATCAATATGCTTTTTCAGTAAACGTTTGGTGCGGTGTTATTGGTATCAAAATCCTTGGGCCGTTTTTTTATGAAAAAGAAATTTTGGACGACCTTCCGTTGAACGTAATTCAAAATTTGAATTAATTTCAACACGAAGGGGCACCAGCACACAATGGATTACTTGTGTGTAACTATTTGCAGGAACGTTTTAATAATTGGATAGGAAATCGAGGTCCAATAGCTTGGCCGCCGCGATTTCCAGATTTAACCCCCCTGGAGTTTTTCTTGTGGGGTGCAATTAAAGACAAAGTGTACCGAGTAAAACCTGGTAACCTAGACAATTTAAAAAATAAAATTCGTGTTGCTATACAACAAATTAAAACCCTAAGTTTATTAAAAGTTCAAAACGAAATTTTAAAACGATGTCAAATGTGTGTTCAAAATAATGGAGGGCATTTTGAAGCATTTCTATGATTGTGTTATCTGTTTCTATTTTTTGTAAGTTAAATTTATTTACAACTTTTTTATTGTGATAATGTAGAACATTATTTCTTGTTGTTTCCACAAATTTAGTAGTAGAATATGAGCTTATTTTGTTATTTAAATGTTCACGGCACACTTTAATTTGTTTAATAATTATTATAATCACCTTTTTTTTTAAATTGTGAGTTAACTAATAATATTAAACATATTCTTTAAATCAGAACAAAATACGCCACCGAATGAGTCCATAGCCACCTATAGTTGCGATTTAAAAAAATGTATGTTTGGGTTGTAGCTCGAATAATAATTACTAAAGAAAAATTTTATTTTGCGTAAAAATAGCTATCAAAAGTCTCTCTTATAACTTTTTCGTATTTTCAATATTAAAAAAGATATAGCCGATTGAAAATTTGGACGATTTTTAGTTGTTTTCAGATATCTTAGAAAGTTGGCAACAATGTTGAATTTTCTTAACGGTATTTGAATTATTATGTAATTCTGCCCAACTTTGCTAATTTAACCGACTCTGTATCTCTTAT
Source organism: Vesta saturnalis (assembly GCA_036346205.1). Lineage (NCBI taxonomy): Eukaryota > Metazoa > Arthropoda > Insecta > Coleoptera > Lampyridae > Vesta > Vesta saturnalis. Next base: position 3,194,533 of record JARFJB010000821.1, read on the forward strand.
AATAACAACGATAGCCATAGAACGTGGGTAGATTCTAGACACCTATATATATATATATATATATATATATATATATATATATATATATATATATATATATATATATATATATATATATAGTGTTTCCTAACCTCTCTGACAAAATGAATCCTCATCTAATTTTAAGATGAAAATGTCGAATGTCGCTTCGTTTTCGAAATACAGGTTGTTGAAGAAATACAATTTTATGCGGCACGTTAGTTCCTGTATATTTTAATTTATCCAATTTGTTTAGAGACGGAAGTAGAATAAAGAGTTATTTTTCGTATTTTTATCATTTTATTGTTTCAAATGATATGAGTAGCCTTTGCTTCGTTGCGTGGCAACAACATTGGTTTTTTCGTGACATCTGTTTTGTCTCGTGTTTGACAGTTTACAAATATCCTTTTCAATGGCTGAGTGTACCAATCAAGAAATGGCTCAAATTCATTTTATGTACGGTTTAGCAAATGGAAATACGCGCGAGGCAGGATGTTTATATGCAGAACGTTTTCCTAATAGACGAATACCATGTTCGGAAACGTTTACAAGATTGCATCTCAGGTTAGAGGAAACAGATAGCTTCGCAAAAAGGAAAATAGGCGGCCATCCACTGACAGAACCCCAACTTGGGGAAGAAACTTTAAACAAGGTGGAAGAATTCAAAGCACGAGTACGAGAAAAATCGGGAACGAGTTCAATGTGAGTGACAAAACAGTATGGACTATTTATTTTATCCTTATCACGTATAAAGAAAGCAAGCTTTGTTGCCTCGAGATTTTCCAGCTCGAGTTGATTTTTGTAACTGGTTTCAAGAAAATTCTTTACAAGTCCCACGTTTTTCGAAAATAATCCTATTTACGGGAATTTTTCGAGAGATGGCACTAAAAATTTGCACACTACCCATATCCGGGCGGATGAAATTCCTCATTGTGTCATTGAAGGACATCACCAGCATACATTTTCGTGCAATGTTTGGACAGGAATTATTGGAGATACCTTAGTTGGACCATATTTCTTCTCCATCGACTTACTGGTGATGTGTATTACAATTACCTTAGAGATGAATTACCAGAATTGATGGAAGCACTTCCATTAAGAACGAGAGCTTTACTGTGGTTCGTGCATCACGGTGCCCTGCCTCACTTTGCAGTACGTGGTAGAAACTATTTAGATCAACAATATCCTGCTCGTTGGATAGGTAGAGGTGGACCCCACCCATGGTCACCCCGTTCGCCGGGATTTTTATTTTTGGGGTGACCTTAAACAACTTGTTTACACTACGCCTATTGAAACTGAAGAAGACCTTCGACTGCATATTATTAATGGTTTTAATACGATTCGCGCCAGTCCCGAAATTGTTCAACTTGTAAGAGACAATTTAGCACGTCATGTACAAAGGTGTTTACTGGCTCATGGAGGACATTTTTAGCAGTTTATTTGACTTTTGTTCATGTGAGTTCATTATGTAAAATGTAATAATAAAAAGGAAACTCATAAAATTGTATTTTTTCAACACCCTGTATATGTACAGGGTGTCAACTTAATGATAGGCCGTAATTCCAAGGGTACATTCTTTTATGAAATTTAAGTAGAAAAGTTTATATAAACATGTCTCCTAAAAAGCCTGGTTTTCAAGATGCAGGGTCTTAAGTTTTGAAAAAAAATCGGTTTTTTATTAACATCTCAAAGATCCTTTCACCAATTTTGTTGGACTTTGGCAGTGTTGTTTATTGTGATACAACACTTAGTTATCACTAACTAGATGATAATTATAAGTTCCAGTGGCGTCCCGGGTGGCAATCTCACAAATAATATTGACAAAAAAATGTGCACCACTGACTTTTTACAAATTTTATATTTTTGTCGGAATAAACTGCTGAAAATACAACTTTTTTGTCTTACGATATTTTTTCGTATCTTACTTCGTTTTCGAGAAAAATTAAAGTCAGTCATGTTGAAAAATTGTTAAAATAGAATCAAATTAACCTGACTCGTTGCACAATATTTATTTATTAACCGTTTTTTAAACCTAACAGATGAAAAGTAATAACAATTTAACAGAATATTCACAAAAAATGTTGGAAATAACCACCTCCCGCGTCTATGCAGGCTTCTGCCCTTCTGCTCATCGAGAGAGGAACTCTTTCGAAAATTCCATGAGAGTTACGTATGGTTTCGCATCCGTCAACAATTTTATTCCATAGTTGTTCTATTGTCTCGACTGGTGTAGAGTAAACTAATGATTTTACACCCACAAATAAAAATCAAGAGTATTCTAGTCAGGCGATCTAGGTGACCAATATTGTGGTCATCCACGACCTATCCAACGATTTTGTTAAGCTCCATTCAAATACTCACGAGCCAATAGGCTAAAGTGCGCTAGAACACCATCATGCACGAACCAATATTGTTGCCATAACTGAAGATGAATATCTTCAACAAGTAAAAGCTAATTCATTTTGTAGAAAATTACTGTACGATTGTCCGTTAAGGTGTAAAAAAGGTCCAATCAAACAGTCACCGATGATACCGATCCAGGCGTTGAGAGAAAATTGTTCCTGAAAATGTGTCTCTGTAATAGCGTGAGGATTTTCTTGGGCCCAGTTATGATTATTATAGAAATCAATTATTGTATTTCTGGGAAAATGGGCTTCGTCCGTAAACATAATGATGGAATCAAACTGAGGATGTTCTGCAAGTCTTTGAAGATGCCATCTACACAATTGCGTACGCGGTTCAAAATCTCTTGAAAGAAATGCCTGAACTCTTTGTACGTGGTAAGGATACGACAAAGAATCTCTTAAAATTTCCCATACTATTTTATAGTGAATATGCATTTCCTTACCAATTTTTCTTGTACTAATTGCTGAATTCTCTTCGACTGCATGTAGGACAGCCTCCTCAACTGCCGGAGTTCGAATTCTACGAGGTTTTCTGCCGGAGGTATTACGTTTGAAACTTCCAGATTCAGTCAGACTACGATGAATGTTTATGAATATTTTTCTGTCTGGAAGGACACGTTCAGGATGCCTTTCTTGATAGTCGCCGGACGTCCGCGACATTACCATTGGCTAGACCATAAAGGAAACGCATTTGTATCTTATCCAAATTAGAATAATTATTTACCGTTTTTGAATAGTACTATCTACCTTTCGACCAAAGGAAAAATAATAACAAAATGTCACGGAATGTCAAAAACATTATGTTCATAACAGCAAAACATTTCCTAACACGAGTAAAGTTAACTTGATTCTATTTTAACAATTTTTCGGCATGTAATGAATTGGCTATATTTTTTTCTCGAACGAAGTAAGATACGAACTAATGTCGAGAGACCAAAAGTTGTATTTTTAGCCGCTTAATCCGACAAAAATATTAAAATTTTAAAAAGTCAGTGGCGCACATTTTTTTATGAATATTATTTGGGAGACTGCCCCCCGGGACGCCACTGGAACTCATTATAATATATAGTTATCATTTAGTTAGTGATAACTTAGTGTCTTATCACGATAAACAACACTGCCAAATTTCAACAAAATCCGCAAAAGGATCTTTGAGATATTAATTTAAAAAATCGTTTTTTTAACTGACACTGTTATTATAGATGATTTCAAATAAAAGTTATTTGCAAAAATTATAGGCAACTTCAAACTTCACATTATAAAATTATTTTCGTACTTCAGAGTGTTACATATTACCAGGGTAAACCAAACATACTTTTTTTCATTACGTTATACGTTATACAGGGTATTTCAATAGTTATGGTCAATTGTATACGAAAATCATTCCCATTTCAACGCGCTGTGTACCCTATATAGAACAACCTGACATTAAATTTTAGCAGGCATAACTTTTTAATATTGGCTCAGTTAAATATATAGGGTGTCCCATTTTAAAAAAAAGCTTGGTTCACTCTAGTAATATGTAACACCCTGTAAATAAGAAAATAATTAATTTTATAATGTGGAGTTTGAAGTTGCCTATAATATGAAATAACTTTCATATCGTCTATAATAACGGATATATCGTACTTCGACTCACTAATGGCGCACTCTGTATATATATAATATTTCAAATCTAAATTCAAGATTTTTTAAATGTTAATGTGGCGTTGATATTGTCGTTGATATTGTATCTAAACTTATCAATTGTTCCAATTTTTACAAACGTAAATGACACAATATATATTATTTTTTAAAGAAAAGAAATCTAAAAACAAAACCAATTCCTGGAAATCGGCATCATAAAAAGATCAGTAACATACAACCAGTAGTCTGTAGCCACTAGTCTGTGTCAGTAACTGTGTTTGGGGTACTTGTTTGGGATTATACTAATACCAGGTATACAAACTATACAGGGTATTACAAAGAACAGATATACAACTAAATTCTTAAGCGGTTTGGGTAAACGGCTACCTGTTTGTGGAAAGCGGGTACCTGTCTAGGGAAAATCGAGTGTCTTGGCTAGAATAATGGCTCTGAAGAAACTAGGTATGCGTAATTTTGTTTCCAGGAGTTAGTTATATTATTTTATTTCTAGGAATTTCTGGGCATGACCTTGAAACAAAATCTCCTCTCATTTATAGGAATTGACTCTATTTTTAGATTTATAGGATAACCTTTGACGGTTTGTTTCACAGCTAAGTGGATTATCTAGAAACCTTTGGTTTTTTTTTGTTGGTTAAGACAATGGCTTTGTAGAGTGTCCTGCATCTGGTTTGATTCTCGACTAGATCACCCTAGTTTGCCTTGGATAGTGGATTTGTTTCTAGACTAAAAGGCTTGCAGTCAGATTCCACCAGTACACAAATTAAGACTCGTTTGGAAATTTTTTTATTTAGCATAATTATAATTAATTATGTTTGTAGTATTTATATTTATTTACGGTGCGGTATTCAAACTTCTGGGCGGAATACGGATGACGATCTATCGGTTCCCAGGGTTGATGCGGGTTAACAGTGCGTCGGACGCCACCCAAAGATATACCACAGTCAAGATTGTCTTTGAGCTAATACGGAACTCTTATACAGTTTCCAGACTGAATGTTGCAGGTCCCTCAGTGGAGGATAACTTCAGTGTTTGAACGGTGGTTCAAAATGTGGTTAAAACAGAATTGTTTCGGACGGAAGGACGGTTAGGGAGATAGGTTACAATTTCTCTCTTTACCGACACAGGTCTTTCATCAATGATTGATGATGATTACTGAAAGATTTCTATTAACTACAAGTTTTCTTTAATTCAATTAAATTTATGTGCTCAAAATTTAAACGGTTGATTTTCATTAGCAATCAATGTTCACTACAAAGTATTAATTTAAATTACTTTTTGAGCAAGTATCTACTAAAATAAATTTAATTCTACAGTTTTACCTCATATGTGTACGAAAGCAATAGTATTTTGTTGCAAAAGGTATCGACGCAAAAAGATTGCGGAATACTTTGGCAGACTTTACCACATTAGTAGTATGATATTCTGGAAATTCCAATTTTCCCTGTGTTCACGACAGCAGCGTCGGAATTTGTTTTAATTGAAATTAAACTAATGATTTTTTGATTATATCAATATGCTTGAATTATTTTTCATCTCACGACGGAAGCATTGATATAAAAAAATACCACTTCATAACAAAAAAATAATTGTTTACATAACGGCTTAATTGCTAATTATGGATAATTCTGTCAACGCAGAATTCAAAGTTACAGAATTCAATTGCATACTTTTTTCACAGGTGTTTGAATATAATTTTTAAAGTACATTGTATTTTACACAATAGCGAGTTCTTCAACATTTTAATTAAATTGTTAATTGAGGTCGACTGGGGGCCCTAGTCGACCGCTGATGATGATAGCTTGCAATTTTTGTGTGGTACGTGGGTGTATTTTGTTTGTTACAGGTCTTGCCACAGTTCCAGTGTATCACATTTTTCAAATTGAGTATTGCCTAATTATATGTGTCGGAATCCAAATTTTATTTATTTCAACGCTGCCGTTTGAATTGAATTAATGTAGAGGGCTTTTCTATTCCAGATGTACATTATAATAGGAAAATACGTTATCGTACGCTAATATTGGGCATATTTTTAATTGGGAAATAGTAAAAGAAAACCGGTATTCACATTTAACTGTGTGTAATCGTTTAAATCTTTTTAAGTTTGTGTTTCATAAAAACAACAAAAGATATTTGAAATCACTTTTCTTTTGGAATTCATCACATAACGCTTTACGAGTTATTATTTGTATTCCCTTATCAGTATTTAACGGGAATCTATTTTTAAGTTTGTGTGGCTTGATTTCGGATTAATTATTTTTAAGTGGATAATTTTATTTTTATATTTTGGTTTTAGTACTAAATACAAAACATTTGCAAATGTTTCCATACGGTGCATTTAATAAATCTCAATTTTTACTGAATGTTGGGCGTTACATACAACTAATGCTAGCAATTTTATGCTGATTACTGGCTACTCTGTGGCCTTGCAGTAATACAAGTTGCAAGTTTTGATAAATCCTTTGAGGAAGCAACATTTAATTAATTCATTATTTTTGTGGCTATACGATTTCTTTTATGTTAGATTTTTTACTATTTCTAGAGAAGTGCTTTTGGATGAATTAACTTCCTCCCCACGCATCCAAGTGCTCTCTATTTTTTTTTTCTTTGGGCTATTATAGCATATTTTGTGTAACGCACAAGTAATTCCCTTTTGGACATGTGTTATGTTAAAATCTTTTATGGTGAGGTCTGGTGAAGAATATTTTAGTTATAAAAATATTGTAAATATATCAAAAACTTGACATTCAGTTTATTGTACTAAATATATTTTTTTGTTGCAGGTTGCTAGTAGGAGCTCCTTTAGGTGATAATCTACAACCAACTACAAATACTTCCGGTGCGCTATTTAAATGTCCAATAACAAATTTTCAAAGTCAAACTGACTGCATTCAAGTTCCTACAGATGGGCACCGATGTAAGTTCTTTGCTAAATTATTTACAAACATTTACAAAAAAACATTTTAATATATTTCAGTTTTTTTTTTACAAATAAAAACAAAACAACCGAAAGCACATAGATAAGTAGAGATAGATGATAGATAAAGATTTTTTTTTTATTAAGTAGGGGTATAGGAAAGTAATTGCTTTTGTTTATAAATGTTTTTATATATTTTTAAAGTTTTTCAAATTTTGTATAGAATTTAGAAAATGTAGGATAAAATAGCAAAGAGATTTTTTTTTTGAAAATAGGTAGTTTTTGTTTTAGCCCTACGTATATATTTTGTTGGGGCTATTATGTAACTGTATTTTTGTTTTTGGGGCGTTCGTCCAGTGGCCAGCGGGCAGTATGTGCGTAAGTGGTGGTCTCTATAGCCAATTTTTGGTATCGAACTCGATACCGTTTCTTGGTTTTGCATGAGTATTTTTGCTAATTTTTGCACGTATCTTCTGCATGTTCAGACTTTTTTGCTATTGCAACCAATACATTACAGTGATTCAAAAGTATAAATGTTTTATTGGTAATACTTTTGAGTCACTTCTCGTACATTTTAACGTAACTAAACAATGTTGGTGAGGCTATTAATATAATATCTATATTTGCCAGTTGTAAATAAGCGTAAACTTTTTCTTGATCTGATCGTCCATGAAATGTAATTTTAAATTTTAATTATAATAAACTTTAAGATTCAATGTCCATAGAGAGCGTCGACCTGACGCTGTTTAATGTTTATTTATAGATTTATTTATAGCATTCAAATGGGCGAAAATAGAACAATTAATTTTTTTTAGATAATATTTAACCAATATATTTTCGGTTGGTTTTTGCATGTTAATTTTTTTTAATTAATTAATTAATCATGTCACTAATTCAAAATTATTAATAAATCGATTCATTAAATTTACTAAAAATATAATCATTCATGATATTCGCATACAACGCTGTAGTTTTTGATTTTCCAAGCTTTTTGATATATAACTTTATAATCGTTACGAAATTAAAATTTAACAATTTTTTAATCGATTAACGTTCCTAATAAATCGATTTTCATTTTGGAGACCACGTTTATCGATTTTGTGTGATTTTTTTAAGAAAAATAAACGCCATTTTTTGTAAATAGAGCATCTTTATCGCTTTTGTAAAAATTTATCACAGTTTTTTTAAAGCATTTTCATTGAGTTCAGTTGCACAAACACAAACATTAACATATTTTTTAGTTTTTGTTAAAATGGTTGCAGGTTTAATTGTGCATATAAGACACAAGCTCTACAGCCATTTTATATTTTTCTGCAATTTTTTATTTACTAACAATGCCTGTGTTATAGTCCAATTATATTGCGTGTGATTACAATTTTTTAGTTCAGAGTCGAGCTTTTCACAATGGATGGTTTCTTGTGATTTGCTGGATTATTTATCCGTCCTACATAAATCAAAATTTCAAATTCCAAAATCCTAAGTGCAAATTATAAAATTTTTTTGACTTCATTTTTTATGGGAGATTAGGCAAATTTTGACACTCAAATACCATAGCTAGTGTAATCCATTTTAACCCAGAAAATCTTGTTTTACGATTCTTTGGTTAGCTTTAAAACAATGGATACACAAACACAAAACCAAATCATAATATACAGGGTGTCCGTAAATTCATATGCGAAACTTCAGGTGGTGATTATATACAAAAAAATAAGAAAAAAATTTCATATTAACATAGGTCTGTCCGGAAATGCTTCAATAAAGAGTTTATGGCGCTTTAAAGATAGGGGCCAAAAGATGGTTTTTGTTTTATATCTCAGGAATCTTAACATGCCAATTTCACTCAAATACCATAGATAGTGTAATCCATTTTAACCCAGAAAAGCTTGTTTTACAATTCTTTGGTTAGCTTTAAAACAATGGATACACAAAGACAAAACCAAATCATAATATACAGGGTGTCCGTAAATTCATATGCGAAACTTCAGGTGGTGATTATATACAAAAAAATAAGAAAAAAATTTCATATTAACATAGGTCTGTCCGGAAATGCTTCAATAAAGAGTTTATGGCGCTTTAAAGATAGGGGCCAAAAGATGGTTTTGTTTTATATCTCAGGAATCTTAACATGCCAATTTCACTCAAATACCATAGATAGTGTAATCCATTTTAACCCAGAAAAATTTGTTTTACAATTCTTTGGTTAACTTTAAAACAATGGATACACAAACACAAAACCAAATCATTATATACAGGGTGTCCGTAAATTCATATGCGAAACTTCAGGTGGTGATTATATACAAAAAAGAAGAAAAAAATTTCATATTAACATAGGTCTGTCCGGAAATGCTTCAATAAAGAGTTTCTGGCGCTTTAAAGATAGGGGTCAAAAGATGGTTTTTGTTTTATATCTCAGGAATCTTAACATACCAATCTCACTCAAATACCATAACTAGTGTAATCCATTTTAACCCAGAAAAGCTTGTTTTACAATTCTTTGGTTAACTTTAAAACAATGGATACACAAACACAAAACCAAATCATAATATACAGGGTGTCCGTAAATTCATATGTGAAACTTCAGGTGATGATTATATACAAAAAAATAAGAAAAAAATTTCATATTAACATAGGTCTGTCCGGAAATGCTTCAATAAAGAGTTTATGGCGCTTTTAAGATAGGGGCCAAAAGATGGTTTTTGTTTTATATCTCAGGAATCTTAACATGCCAATTTCACTCAAATACCATAGATAGTGTAATCCATTTTAACCCAGAAAAGCTTGTTTTACAATTCTTTGGTTAGCTTTAAAACAATGGATACACAAAGACAAAACCAAATCATAATATACAGGGTGTCCGTAAATTCATATGCGAAACTTCAGGTGGTGATTATATACAAAAAAATAAGAAAAAAATTTCATATTAACATAGGTCTGTCCGGAAATGCTTCAATAAAGAGTTTATGGCGCTTTTAAGATAGGGGCCAAAAGATGGTTTTTGTTTTATATCTCAGGAATCTTAACATGCCAATCTCACTCAAATACCATAACTAGTGTAATCCATTTTAACCCAGAAAATCTTGTTTTACGATTCTTTGGTTAGCTTTAAAACAATGGATACACAAACACAAAACCAAATCATAATATACAGGGTGTCCGTAAATTCATATGTGAAACTTCAGGTGATGATTATATACAAAAAAATAAGAAAAAAATTTCATATTAACATAGGTCTGTCCGGAAATGCTTCAATAAAGAGTTTATGGCGCTTTAAAGATAGGGGCCAAAATATGGTTTTTGTTTTATATCTCAGGAATCTTAACATGCCAATTTCACTCAAATACCATAGATAGTGTAATCCATTTTAACCCAGAAAAGCTTGTTTTACAATTCTTTGGTTAGCTTTAAAACAATGGATACACAAAAAAACCAACATCATAATATACAGGGTGTCCGTAAATTCATATGCGAAACTTCAGGTGGTGATTATATACAAAAAATAAGAAAAAATTTCATATTAACATAGGTCTGTCCGGAAATGCTTCAATAAAGAGTTTATGGCGCTTTTAAGATAGGGGCCAAAAGATGGTTTTGTTTTATATCTCAGGAATCTTAACATGCCAATCTCACTCAAATACCATAACTAGTGTAATCCATTTTAACCCAGAAAATCTTGTTTTACAATTCTTTGGTTAGCTTTAAAACAATGGATACACAACACACAACCACAAATCATAATATACAGGGTGTCCGTAAATTCATATGTGAAACTTCAGGTGTGATTTATATACAAAAAATAAGAAAAAATTTCATATTAACATAGGACTGTCCGGAAATGCTTCAATAAAGAGTTTATGGCGCTTTAAAGATAGGGGTCAAAAGATGGTTTTTGTTTTATATCTCAGGAATCTTAACATGCCAATCTCACTCAAATACCATCGCTAGTGTAATCCATTTTAACCCAGAAAAGCTTGTTTTACAATTCTTTGGTTAGCTTTAAAACAATGGATACACAAACACAAAACCAAATCATAATATACAGGGTGTCCGTAAATTCATATGCGAAACTTCAGGTGGTGATTATATACAAAAAAATAAGAAAAAATTTCATATTAACATAGGTCTGTCCGGAAATGCTTCAATAAAGAGTTTATGGCGCTTTTAAGATAGGGGCCAAAAGATGGTTTTTGTTTTATATCTCAGGAATCTTAACATGCCAATCTCACTCAAATACCATAGCTAGTGTAATCCATTTTAACCCAGAAAAGCTTGTTTTACAATTCTTTGGTTAGCTTTAAAACAATGGATACACAAACACAAAACCAAATCATAATATACAGGGTGTCCGTAAATTCATATGCGAAACTTCAGGTGGTGATTATATACAAAAAAATAAGAAAAAAATTTCATATTAACATAGGTCTGTCCGGAAATGCTTCAATAAAGAGTTTATGGCGCTTTAAAGATAGGGGCCAAAAGATGGTTTTTGTTTTATATCTCAGGAATCTTAACATGCCAATCTCACTCAAATACCATAGCTAGTGTAATCCATTTTAACCCAGAAAAGCTTGTTTTACAATTCTTTGGTTAGCTTTAAAACAATGGATACACAAACACAAAACCAAATCATAATATACAGGGTGTCCGTAAATTCATATGCGAAACTTCAGGTGGTGATTATATACAAAAAAATAAAAAATAATTTCATATTAACATAGGTCTGTCCGAAAATGCTTCAATAAAGAGTTTCTGGCGCTTTAAAGATAGGGGTCAAAAGATGGTTTTTGTTTTATATCTCAGGAATCTTAACATGCCAATCTCACTCAAATACCATAGCTAGTGTAATCCATTTTAACCCAGAAAAGCTTGTTTTACAATTCTTTGGTTAGCTTTAAAACAATGGATACACAAACACAAAACCAAATCATAATATACAAGGGTGTCCGTAAATTCATATGCGAAACTTCAGGTGGTGATTGTATACAAAAAATAAGAAAAAAATTTCATATTAATCCATTAACGCCCATTGTACTTATTTGAGTACAGCAGTTAAATTGGCTTAGTAATGCCATCTTTTATATAATAGTTGCAACTTTTTCATAATTTACAAGAAATCTAATACCCCTAAACATCAAATCGTCTGATAGAAGTTTAACTTTTGTTTATTTTCGTTAGTTGTTTCATGTCTGAACACGTACCATATTTTAAAAGTTTGCAATCATTTTATTAATTTATGGTAAGTTTTAATTATTAAATTATTTTAGTAATCAAATAATATTTATTGAAACAAAAGGATTTAAATAAAAGGTGTAAGTATGTAAATATCTAAATTTAAAAATAAAGAATGCCGGGAATTGTGTGAAAGTTGAGTGTACTCAAATGAGTACAACGGGCACCTATTTGTAATTTTATTGCAGATGTGAATTCCAACAATGATTTCGAAGCTATTGATGTTCGTTCTTTCTATGGCAAGAGATATAAGTGCCTACCATAAGCTTTAGAAGATATTCGTACTTCTACCTCTCAGTCTGGAGTGGATATTGTTATTATACCTCCAGACCAAGATATTTTAACTGATGAAGCAGACATCCAAGAAGACGATATCAGATGAAGAAAGCGACGTGGAGGATAATGTGCCTTTGTCACTTTAGAAAGTGGGCCAAATAAAAGAAAATTACATACTCCCAAATGGACAACAGCTACTACAAACATTAGTATGGTAGGAACGACAGGATGCAAAGATCGATTAGAACTTCTAAAACACGAACTTGAAAACTTAAATGAAGTTGAGATATTTGAAAAGTTGATCACTGATGAAATATTTGAACATATACTCACTCAGACCAATTTGTGCTCTTTCCAAAAAAAAAACAACCATGGTTTCTTTTTGTCTAAAGCGGATATAAAAATATTTTTTGGAATCCTATTACTTACAGGATATCATCAACTCCCAAGTGAAAGGATGTATTGGAGCCTTGACGAAGATTTAACAATTCCGTTTGTATGTTCGGCTATGTCTAGGAATAGATTTTTAGAAATAAAACGTTACATTCACCTTGTCGATAATACCATAGCATCACAAGACAAAATGGCGAAACTTCGGCCTTTGCTAACGGAGCTAAACCAAAACTTCCAACAGTGGGTCATTTTTCATGAAAACTTATGTATTGATAAATCCATGGTTAAATTTTTTGGCCGACACTTCAGCAAACAATTTATAAAAAGCAAACCAATTAGATTTGGCTACAAGAACTGGTTATTATGTAGTGGCAGTGGTTATTGTTATGCTGCTGACATCTACTGTGGTGCCAAAGATGCCGACAAGAAAAAAGTTGCCATTGGGATCACAAGTAGTCCTTGATATGACAGCAAAACTTGCTTGCCCATCAGACCACAAATTATATTTTGATATCTTTTTTTACAACTTACGATCTATTTGTACAATTGAAAGAAAAAGGAATTCGAGCTACTGGAACCGTCAGAGACAATAGAACAAAAAAAAAACCCGCTAACAAGTCCCAAACAATTTAAAAAACGAGAAAGAGGTTATTATGAACATCAATATGACAGAGAGAAAGGTATCTTATTTACACGATGGAAGGACAACAATGTTGTGACAATGGGCACAAACTATGATTCAATGGAGCCGTTGGCGCAGGTAAAACGTTGGTCTACTACAGCAAAAGTGGAGATATCCCAACCTGGTTTATTTAAAAGTTATAATAAGTCCATGGGTGGTGTGGACTTGCATGACCAGGCACTTAACAATTACCGAATCGGCGTTAGAGGAAAGAAATGGTGGTGGGTGCTTTTCACCTATTTTATAAACATGGGTGTTGTAAACGCGTGGAGACTATATCAACTGGCAAAAGAAGATCTACATAGTAGTCTTCTTGATTTTCAAAGAGTACTTGCACGACATTATTTACGTTGTTATACTAACTCCGGTTTTACAAAATCACGACCGAGCGGTAGTATTTTGCCCTGTGTAAAGAAAGATGAAGGAGGGCATTTTCCCAAAAAAATTATTAAACAATTAAGATGTGTCCAGTGTCACCAACGAGCTCGATGTAGTTGTGAAAAATGTAAAGTAACCCTTTGTATTGAGCGAGAGTGTTTTAAACAATTTCATTTAAACTAATTTCCTAAGTATCACAGTAGAATAAAAAAAAACTCTGTAGATCCCATTGTACTCATTTGAGTACATGTGTATATCTCATAAGTTCTGTTTTTGACATATATACTTACATATAATTTTTTGTTTATAATACCATTTTCAATAAATTTCTGAAAAAAAAATTATATTTTTTGAAATCGAATACCGTGGGCGTTAATGGGTTAACATAGGTCTGTCCGGAAATGCTTCAATAAAGAGTTTATGGCGCTTTAAAGATAGGGGCCAAAAGATGGTTTTTGTTTTATATTTCAGGAATCGTAACATGCCAATCTTTCAATTTTGGTAATTACTGGTAACTACTATCGATACAAGAATTTTTCTTACGGTATCGGTCGGCATAATTCCTTGCCAGGAGCGTTTGCATTATTTTTTATTTCCTCCATTTTCCAATGGTTTTGGCTTTTTCAGATTTGCCAGATTAACTGTTTTCGAGAAAAACCGATTTAAATATGGCAACTAACAATTAAATATTGTTGACAATAGCTGTCACGTTGACATCACTTTTAGTTGTAAAATTTTGTTATTGTGATCATTAATATTCAATTCAACAAGTGTTTTAAAGTTGGTTTATGCCTGATGGAGCACCTCCCGTGTTCGAAATAATCTAGATTTACTCTGAGAAGTGGATAGGCCGTGGCAGTCGATGACGTAGCCTCCTCTTTCACCCGATTTAAACCCCTCAGATTTTTTTCCTTGGGGATATTTAAAATCAGTGATCTACCCGGTCCCAAATGAAAACAAGAATCACCTTGAACAAAGGATAATAAAGTAGTACGAAGTAATTCAGAACAAGGAAGGCCTATTTACGAGTTCGAACATGAATGGTGGACATTTCCAGCACATGCTGTAATAAAATTATTTGTTCATTTAATAATTATTTTAAGAACCGTATGTTAATTTAAATAAAAAACTTGTTTTGATCATTATACGTTTTTATTCATATCATCGTAGACGTATCAATCGATTTAATAATAATACATTTTTTGTTGGTGTTGATTTTGACTAATTTACTTCGTTGGGATAATTTATTCTTTTAAATAGCAAATTGCGTAATCATTTTCAAATCGGTTTTTCTCGAAAAAGGTTAATCTGGCATGATTTTTGCAAAACTAACTGAAAAAGCTAAAACCATTGGAAACATTTATAAAAAAATTGAGGAAATCTAAAATAATGCAAAATTCTTGTATCGATAGTAGTTAAATTACAAAACCATCATTTGGCCACCATCTTTAAAGCTCTTTATTCAAGAAGTTCCGGACCTATGTTAGTATGAAATTTTTTTGTATGTAATCACCACCTGAAGTTTGGAATATGAATTTCCGGACACCCTTATACACCAGCGCAGTATTTATTTTAGCTTATAGCTGGGCGAAAATATCGATTAATCGTTTATAACCGATTATAGTGTTGCTTAATCCGGTTTTGATAAGTTTTGTTTTTGAAAATAATCGGTTAATTGATTATTACATTAATTGATCATTTGATTAATCGATCATTTGACTATTGATTGAATAATAAAAAATCGATTATTTTCAGTTATTGATTATATTGATTATATTAATAAAAAGCTTTGTCCTCACACACTGAGACGGACTCACTCATCAGTCAACGCCTAGGTCAGACCGTTAGGCCCAGGAACTTCAAGTTTGGATAACATCCACTTCTAAGGAGTAGAAATTAAGGGTAAAAAAATAGGCCTTTTGATAAACCCGGGCATTTGGAGATCTGAAAATCGGAATCGAAATATTTCACCGTTTTTTTAAATTTTACCTCAGGGGAGGAAATCGGATTCCAAAGGGGGATGAACTATTTAAACAAAGTGAATATATCTTAAAAGCCGTTAAGCTCAGAAACATCAAAACTGATATTTAGATGTTCCTTAAAAAATAAAGAAACACGTGTTTTGACTTTTTTCGAAATCATCCCCTAACGGGTAGAAATGGGAGTGATGAACAAGTAAGCAAATTAAGTTTTCTGAACCAAGTATTCCGTGTGGAGTATCACGAGGATGGAAAATGGTTGACAAAGACAAACGAAAGGAAATCATGAAATTAATTATCCCTGAAGGGTAGTTGAAGGGTTGAAAGTTTAAAATATTGTAAAATATCATGTTGGGTGTCAAACTAAAGCAGCATTTTATAACCAAAATGAAGATGATTATGGATTTTACGAATTCAATTCAGGAAAGTGCTAAGGGGAGGAAATAGGGTGAAATAAGGATTGTTGGGTTCTTTGAGAGGAACTTTAAATTAATGATGAATAATTAATGATTTCGGGAGTATATTTAGAAGGCGTTTGAAAACCAATGCCAGAGGGTGGGAAATCTTACTAGTGTCGGTTGGCACACCACCCTGTTGCAAACCAAGCGTGTTTTGCTAGTCTTATATATGCAGGATCTCCCAACGAATCGGGGGTGGAAGATTACACCTGTACTGTTATTTAAAAAAAATCTTATAACAGATTATTGTAGTTAACAACGAGGAGCATCTTGCAAAAACATTTTTGTATATACAGGATGGCCCTATATATTTTTATATATTTGAATTCTCTGTTAAATGATAAGTAAAATCATACATATGGATCTACGACCAACGCAACGGTTCCGAAGTTATTGAGATTTTTAAGGAAAAAAATTAGCCAATTAAGTAGGCCCTTCTTCCGTCATGTTGAAAGCTATCGGGGTCAAATTTTGGGATTTTTTCCAATGTGTCTTGTTTTAACTTCTACATTCAGATTGCAAACTCTTTTCTCTACGTATACAGGGTGATCCATTCTGCGCAATGTTATTTTTCTCATTTTTTTATAAATGGCACACCCTGTATTTTATTACACATTTGAATAACATTTTTTACGAGCGTTGAATTATTTAGTGGTAAAGTTGAAAATTATAAAATTTTGTTACTTTTTTTGAATTTGTCACAATAGGGCCTATAAAATAAGGTAAGACAATGACATAATTCACAGAAAAACAAAAATGAAACCATGCTAATTGCAATAAAACTGTGAAGCTATAGGTTTTGTGACACAATACATTTTGGACTATAAAAGAGCAACGCTTAATAATTACTTACTCGTAGAACAGCATATCTATAAACTTAAAAAAAATTAGAAAAATAACATTGAGCAGAATGGATCACCATGTATATGTAGAGAAAAGAGTCTGAAATCTGAACGTAGAAGTTAAAACAAGACACATTGGAAAAACAAATCCCAAAATTTGACTCCGCTATCTTTCAAGATGGCGGAACAGGGGCCTACTTAATTGATTAATTTTTTTACATAAAAATGTCAACTTCGGAACCGTTGGTCGTAGACCCATAGTACCTTACATTAGTTTGCTTATTATTTAACAGAGAGTTCAAATACATAAAAATATATAATGTGTTCCATAAAAAAAAACACAAGTTTAGTGCAGTGCTCGAAAATGGGCCATCCTGTATATACAAAAATATTTTTACAAGGTGCTCGTTGTTGACTACAATAATCTGTTATAAGATTTTTTTAATTAACAGTATAGGCGTAATCTTCCACCCCCAAATCGTTGGGACACCCTGTATATATATATATATATATATATATATATATATATATATATATATATATATATATATATATATATATATACGAGCCTATTCGACGTTAAACTTTACAAGAATAAATTTAACTCTCTCTTGACTGACGTTCTCCAACTAATTATTGTTTGATTATTTGTTTATATGATTATTTTATTATCGATTAATCAAACCTTAGTTCGGAGTTCCTACTCTAGAACCGAAATTGGAGACTACACTGTTACATTACACAAAAAATTGTACACTTACAATATATTAAATTGCATCATACTTTTGTTCGAGTTGATTAATGAGGTTAAGAAACTTTCACATTTTATATTCTGTATTTGTGCGTTGTCAACGCTGCGTGCAGGGTGCTACAGCATTTGCAGCATCTAATGTGATTCAGTTAGGGATAGAACTTAGGTAAAAATTTAAAGTATCCGATAGGTGATTCAGCTTTTCCATGTACTGACTTTTCAGTAACACAGTGTAGATACAATGGCTAGTTAACGCCATCTTGATAAATACAACAAACTGCAGTTTCTGTAGAGTGTATGTTGAGAATACGATTGGAATCTTAAAGTAACGATTCAGACAACTGCATCACCATGTTGCTAAAACAAATTAAAACAAGTTGTCCTTCATACTTAATGTTCGGAGGATAATAGGGATTTATTTTGAGGCTGGAGCAAGGTGAATCTATTTTATGACTTACTGAAGGAAATCATGGGAAAATTTCATATTACGGTTGATTCCTGGAAAAATACTAGGTGATATGGATACAAATTGGGCGGATAGTAAGCAAAAATGGTGTTTGACCAATTGCGGCGTTTGCAG
This sequence comes from Vesta saturnalis, assembly GCA_036346205.1. Classification (NCBI taxonomy): domain Eukaryota; kingdom Metazoa; phylum Arthropoda; class Insecta; order Coleoptera; family Lampyridae; genus Vesta; species Vesta saturnalis. The sequence continues at coordinate 3,213,082 of JARFJB010000821.1, forward strand.
TTTCGTCTTCTGTTTCCTATATTTCCCCTTTCTTCGTATTAAAAAAAAAGGATTCTCCTCTGTTACTTAAATGGCATGCTAATGGATCTATATGAGTGGAAGTGATCTGGATCACGTTATGCAATATGTTAAACCTGCTTAAGAGAAACCTGTATTGTTAGTTCTGGATGGACATATGAGTTAAAGAGAATCGCAAAACATAATCAAGCCAAGGGAAAACCACATCACGCATTTTACATTAACACCGCATTGTAGCCACAGAATGAAACCACGAGATCTTTGTTTTTTTCCATCAAAGAAGCAGTATTTGAGGGAATGTGACTTTTATATGAACGAAAAGTTAATAATGTTTAAGGTTATCGAATTATGTGGCAGAGCACTCCAGGAAGTGGCTACAGTGGAGAAAGGCATAAAAGGTTTTGAGGAGAGTGAAGCTTGCCTTGTAAAATACTACTGAACGACACTCAAATTGTATATTGAATATGTGGATCCCAATTCTAAAATATATCTACAGCTTGCGCCATAAAGTTGGGTACATATGGAAAAATTTTAATCACAGTTATTTTTTAAAAAACTTTCTTTGGGGATCATTTGTGCATGTCCGATAACCAAAAAATCTATTTTGGGACACGCCATACGATGATCGGTTTAGCGTAAATTTTAAAAAAGCCCATTATTATTGTTGAAAAATGGGTTAATTTGACAAGATATCAAAACATTTTATTAAAAAAATTGTTTAGAATCCACCGATGACTCCACATGCCGATTTTTAGCAGACTGTATTTTTAAATTTCCGTTCCTTAAGTGTTTATTTCACAAGAAATTCGACTAATTTGATATCAAACTTATGCAGTTTAGTTAAATAAAGTTATTTTTAAAATAAAATCTTTTTTATTTTCCTTTAATGATATTAGGGGTAAAATATGAATTTTGATTTTTTTGATTTGCTAAAAAATCGGTGGATTCTAAACATTTTTTTTTTAGTAAAATTTTTCGATATCTTGTCAAATTAACCCATTTTTCGACAATAATCAAACACTTTTTTTAATTCTTGCTAAACCGATGATGTCATGACATGTGTCAAAATATATTTTTTGGTTATCAGACATGGACAAACGATACTCCCATGGAAGAAGATAATTTAAATATCAACCCAGAAGATCCAACGCATACGTTTTCTAACGCGTTGCAATGCTACAGTCGCAAACCTATCCAAATTAAAAATAAGACAAATATCTAGGAAGAAAGAGGCCCCCAAAATTTGGACAATCGCGCCTGTCCAGAATGAATTGCAGGAGAAATAAGATCAGTAGAATAGCTACCCCACTTCTAACTCACTTTTGTCACTAGATTTGTCACCAGATTTGGAAAGTCACTAGATTTCAAGGTTGGTAACATTGCCTGCTTCAAGGTCACCGCAGGCCACGTGGTGGGAACTGTTGGTAACACTGTCTCTTCAAGGTCACCGATTCAAGGCCACGTGGTAGGAAAGGTTGGTAATCCTTTCGAGTCTCTTCATGGTCCCCACTTCAAGGTCACATTGCTTGTATATTCTTTAAGGTCATCCTTGCACGTACGCCTTCCCCGCTTTAAGGTCGAAGCGCCCATGTACATGGTTTTTCAGAGTCATCATACACATTGCCTGCATCAAAGTATATTCCTCAAGGTCAATGGTTTTCAAGGTCATCATACACATTGCCTGCATCAAAGTATATTCCTCAAGGTCAAGGTCATTGAAGCAACTAGAAAAGTCACTAGGCTGGTTTTCAAGGTCATTGGCGCCTCCTGCATATTGTCTACATCAAGGTCGTAAAATTTCAACACCACGTCTTGAACTGCACAAGATGACCACAACAGGTAAACAGACGAAAACCGAACAATCAAATGTCACAAAATTAAAACGACAACCTCAAAAGCAAAGTATGACGAAAGCAGATGAAAGTAAAGATGATGATGAAAAATGCATTTTTGCACCGAGAAATAAATATGATAATGTGCTTTTCCTGCCTATGATGAGTGGAACCGGTATTGAGGACGACAAGGAGTAATTAATGTGTCAATTTTGTAATGATTAAACAGGGGTTCTTTTGCCCTCACTTGTGGAGCAGTGAGGTCCACCGTAACTTAACTTTAATTTTGTTGTATATAGACTACTTTTGGGAGTGGTTTGATTTATTTTATAATTACGTGATGTTTTAAATATATGTGATAGTATTTTTTTATAACGTGTACTTTTGAGAATAATGAATTTTTATATTTTATAAACTATCAAATCATCGGCCACGTCAAAAGATAAGTATAATTAAAGCTCTAGTGGATCGGGCTAAACGATTTTGTGATCCTGAATATTTCGAAGATAAATTTTTTTATTTAAAAACACAAGTACAAACTAATGGTTATTCATTTCGTCATTAATAATGTAAGTAACGTACTTAAGGCATACACTTAAAGAACAATTACTGCTTAATATTGATAGAGCGTATCTTTCTTTCATAATCAACGTTACGGATAACATTGAAAAATTCTTATTTAATCCTGGTATTTGAACTGTTGTCAAACAAACGAGAAAGGTTAAAAAACATTTATGATCACATAAAGATGCTTCAAATTCACTAGCTTCCGGAGCGTATAAGTTGTTTTGTTTTCCTGGAAAAGTATACAATAGAACAACAAAACGTAACTTTGATACTAGACGTATAGAACATACGAGATTTTGTAGATTCAGTCAACCAGAGAAGTCCGCAGTAGCTGAACATGCCTAAAATAATTTAACTCGTGAAATTCAGTTTCGTAATAAGAAAATGTTATCAAAGCCAACTCATTATCATGTCCATTTACAGCTAGAAGTTATTGAGATATATAAACATTCAAATAACTTCAGTAATATGAAGGAAATTTCCGATTAATAGGTTTTTTCGTAGCCCTCGAAGTAAAAACTATTAAAAGCGATAAAATATGTTTAGTCCTCAGAGCATTGCAATGATTGAGCATGTATAATTAAAATTAACTTAAATGTATAGTTTCTGTTTTAAATGTATCGTAACAATTACAGTCTATAAGTAATAACTGAAAATTATGAATTCTTTGTTGGATTTGTTATGATTTGGCTATATCTTTAATTAGTATGTTAAGTTTTGAGTTCTGAATGTTTTTACCATTTATGAATAAAAGTTTTTCATAACTTTGCATCGGCATTATAATGTGAATTAAATTTGTTTTTTGATTGTGACACTTTTCATTGTTATCCTTCATCCGTTTGATGTTCTGAAATGTCAAGTTCGATACGGTTTAATAATATTTACTCTGTTAAAGAACCTGTTATTTATCGTTACCACACTAAAGTAATAAAGCAAATTCAAAAGAAACCAATCAGTCAAATAGAACATACTATTCTAAATATCACATTTGACTGTTTTAGAGTTAGAAAGACGGCTTTCCTGTCGCAAATGATTAGGATAAAAGCTATAAAAAATGACGTACAAATGTTTCTATAATGCAGTATTATTAATAAATTGATTAGTTAAAAAAAATGAAATGAAAGTTAAGCATTTAGAATGCGGTATTACAAACGTAAATGAAATTTTTCAAAACCTACCTTTAGGAAAAACGATGTTTTACGTTCAACAATTTAGGAGTTATGTTAAGTATATAACAAAAAATAAATGCCTACTTATGACAACAAAATAAATCCGCTTAGACGTAAAAATTGTCCCATTGAAAGAAGAACCTGCATTACTCGTCCGAGACATAAATTAAAATGCTTACTATAAACCATAAACTGTTCTTTTATCAACAGGGATATCAGAGGCAAACCCAAAGCTGTAAATTATATCTTTACATTTATTGGGCACCACTCGTTTTTCTTAGATAATTAAAAAACGAGAAACATGTAAAATATGTACTTTATTATCCTATGTAAACTCACTAAAGGAAACAATGACTGTATATATTTCTACATGCAATAAATCAAAGTAAAGTTTGCTGTTCAACCCTAGTAAGAATGCATTTAGTAATAGTTGTAACATAATGTAATTGTTCGTTAACCTTTAAGATAATAAAACTAATTGTTAATAAAAACCTTTAAACTGCACACAAAATATAATACGTAGGATTATTTCAAAATTACGATTTAGATTGAACCTAAATGAATAGTTCAACATAATATCTCAAATTTATGACCTATGTCAATATGTAAATCGACACGTTTAGGTTTGTTTGTGTTTATATTATTATTTATTTGAACTTTGTTCAGATGAAATGAACAATATCAGAACAAATTTGGGAAAATATGATCATACGTGGGTGCAGCTTCTTCTTAATAAGTAGAATATATTTAATCTTACGATTAAATTCATTTTAAATGGTAGGATTACAACTACAATCATTGGTCACTTAGAACTTGATGAGGTGTGTATAAGTTGACGAACAACTGTACATCAGTTTTGTGCTGTTTAGCCGTGATCGAAAACGTTTTATGGACCGCTCTCTTATCTTGGAATAAATACGTATACCACTAGTATGTATTGTAAATCATGAAATATGGCCACTTTCAAATCTATTATGTACAATTCGGCGGTCAAGACTAACTTTTGTTGATTAATTGCTTGAGATGAAGCAACACAATCATGAGTCAGCATTAATCAGTAAACTCTTCGTTTTATTCCGTGCAGCGTTTCTAACTGATCAAACATTTAGATTTTGAAATATTTAATCTAGACATACTATGTTAGGCTAAAAGAGATTATCGTGGAAGATGCATTTTTACCATACCATAATCAGGTTTCAGTAGTAGATGCAGGTGCTTAAATAGCTGCTATTGCTATGATTTACACTCTGAACCCATGTAAGGTGTAAGTTTATGTTTTTAACCTTATAAATGTATCGGTGTATAACAATGGTATTTGGGTATTAATCATAAATTTAGCTAGCCTACTCTAACCATAGATTCAACTTAACAATTTCTAACACACAACACAGATATGTTTATTTGTTTTGAAAGATAAAATATGCCAATCTCCATACTTTATTTTACTTTTTCCAACTCCTGATTCCATCTAATTAGCAAATGTAAACGTTAAAATTAACATTTTTACGTGGAAATTAATTGGACTATAACTTATTTTATGCAAAAATATTGACATTATTAACATTTTAGCAAACAGTTTTGATTATGAAGATGAAGTTATGGAAAAAGCACCAGTGAAGTTACGACCCGGGAAATGATGAAATCAAATATGGGCAATGGTTGGGTGTGAATGTTCGTTCACAAGGACCTGGTGGTAAAGTTATGGTCTGTGCTCATAGATATATTTGGAGTGAAAATCTTGATTCTAATCAATATGGTTTGGGTCTGTGTTACTCATTGAATCACAATTTGGAATGGGAAGAACAATGGGAACCTTGTAAAGGAAGGCCTATACTTCAGTAAGTACATATGGAATCGTTATTTTATTTATTATTTACATAATAGAGTACAAGTGTTACTTAATTTTCTAACGTCTATCGTTTCGCACCCGCCAAAAAGCTGATGATTACGGCAATAGCGGTGTTTAACTCCCTTATCATCAAAACGGTAAAACATAAACCAAATTTAATAATAAATCCCATTAGATACCGTTAGGGTTACTTCTCCCATGATAATTTCTATATTATTATGAGAGCAAAACTAATACAAAGAAACTGGCTCTAGGACATTCCGACGAATTCCCAAAACGCTGACTATATTTTAATGACCCAAAACGCCAAACTTGACGAAAACGTCAACGACCGTTTCGTCGAATTTTAGAGTTTGGCCGTTACGCCGAACAAGATTTAGTACATATCGCCGAATGCACAAAACGCCGACACTATATTTTAAGAGTCCAAAACGCTGACGACCATTTTGCCGACTGCACTCATTCCGTTGAATTTCAATATTGGACCCTTACGCCGAATGTGACCAAAACGCCGACGACCATCACACCCATTCTGCGAATTTTAATGTTTAACCATTACGCCGACAATTTTACCAAAGCGCCGAATGACAAAACCACCGAATGACCAAAACACTGAATGTCCAAAACGCCGGTACGGTTATTTTATATGGATACTTCCGGTCCCAACGCAATTTAAAAATTTTTTAATCAATGACAATAATTTTCCTTCAGCTGGTACGGTTAAAGTTGAATATTATCTACCGTTTCTTAATATTTTACCTACCGCACTCGTATATAATTAACAACATTATGCAGTTAAACACTTGGATATAATAACGTAAAATATATTAAACCAAAGGATATGTATATAAGTTAATGAAATACATCTACCTAAGGCACAATTCCCAGATTTTTATTTCAGTGGATTAATTTTAATCTTTAACATTTATAAGTTACTATAAAAAAAACCGGTGAGTGCATCTAGTCCTGCAATTTTAAGTTTCGGCCCTTTGGGCATATAAAATTATTTTGTCGGCGTTTGGGCATTCGGTGTTTTGGGAATTCGGTGCTTAGGTTATTGGGCGCTTTGGTCATTGTCGGCGCAATGATCCAACATTAAAATTTGTCATAATGGACGCATCCGGGAATGGTCGTGGGCGTAATTGTCCAATGCTGACATTCGGCAGAATGGGCGTAGTCAGCAAAATGGCCGTTAGCGTTTTGGTCACGTTCGGCGTTTTGTCTAATACCGCTACCTAACAGAATTTTAACACGCTCTAGTAACAGACCGTTTGCTTAGTATGGCTTTCTTTTATGGGGGTGACGTCTTGTGGTGGCCTTAAATATATACCAGGTTGGATGCCATTCATAATGAACGTAAACATGAACCTAATTCTCTGGTTTGCTTAATTGAAATTTAGTATTCTTTATTTGATTTTTTATAGTTAAAAATTCTTTAATAGAAATTTATATTGTTTTTGTGAGATGTAAAATCATCACTTTTTAACTTGCTGTAAATGATTTTAATCTGTAAAGGTATCATTCATGAGTTGAATGATATTTTTATTGCTATCCGGTTTCCGTGTGAGTAAATGAACTTAACAAATTCAAACATTGAACTGAATATTCTCCGTACAAAATTGATATTCAAATTCAAAGAAAATAAAACACAAAAGTTTCTTTATTTACACAAAGATAAATTGTACTTATCTGTCGCTTAGTTGAAGGCTGATGACGTGTTCTGCGTTTTGGACTGGTTACGGAGGCCTCAAATGGGTGATGCTCCTGCTGGCGGCTTACTTCCTTTATTCTCCCAATACCTTGTGTGGAGCTTTCTTTTCAAAAATTTTAGGATTTTGTTATTAATTACTGGATATATTGACAGTCCTTTAATGATCACTTTAATTATCTATAATTTTAACTACAAAAGCTTGCGACAACAAATAGCAAAATGAACCACAAACCGCAACGCTTCCTTTTTTGAATATCAATAAATTCGAGTTATTGTTCGTTATATATGGATTTATTACATTGAATCGATTACTGTCTTTTATAGTTATTGTTCAGTATTAAACACCTTTGATGGCCGCTTCTGATACGTGCAAACGCATTATTTACATTATTACGTCACCTTTAACGTTATTTTAAATTATGGAGTAATCTTTTTTATTATCACCAACTTGACAATAATTGTACTTTTATTCTTTCACTTTTTATTAAATTAATAAGAAACGTATTATATGTTTCCTTATCACAATACTGACTAAATTTTGTTACAATTTTTCAATTTATAGCGCAGCGTGACTATACAATGGTCACTCGTGCTGCGGCATCACTCAACCAACAACTAGTTTTCATCTTCTACTACTACTCATTAAAATTGCAGGTCATTGGGACAGCGTCCCATTTCTCTCCAAAGCATCTACGCTTTTTCAAACGGCCGCGTTCATTAAAAACTCCCTAATTAATTATATACACAATTTAGTGAAGCAAACTCAAGCTTTTCTTCCAATTTTAAATTCATTTCTCAATTCATAAAATATTATATAATTTAGCGCGAAATTTGAATTTCTCGTGCATCCATTACAGTACCCCCTTCTCGTTGTTGTATCAACTAATTTAGTTGGTACAAGAACGATACAACTCCATAAAAAACCAAAGGTATTTGATTATGTCACATAAAACAATAACATGATAATCTAATTCACTAACTCTAAATACTACAGAAAAAACTAAACTAACCTATAAACGTTCGGCAATTCAAATCACTTATCGGCAGGAGCCGATAGGTTCCTGTCCTCTTTCTTCGTCACCCCCTTTTCGTTCAGCCTCTCGCTATTCCACCAATACCTACATTTCTATTGGTTCTTGAACGATATATTTTTTCAAATTCACCACGTTGTGTACTCCCCGATTGACGTTAGTAGTAGGATGTTTTAATAAATAGGGTCCCTCATACAATAAAAAGAATTTTTAATCTCCTTGTTTAGAGCGTTCGATTGGTGGTGAGTCCGGAGTAATACTAGTTCTCCTGGTTGATATCGTCGTGTCTCCTTTTTCTCCTTTCGGATCTCCTCTCTTTCGAATGTTATCTTTGTCTCTATATCTATGTCATTAGTTAGGGGAAACTGCACTAATTCTTGTATGAACCTTTGGTCTTATTGACTCTTCATAATTTCTAACGGTGTAAATCCTGTACTGTCATGTGTTAATGAGTTTAGCCACATTTCTATTGTTCTGAACCACTTTGCCCAACTGGCGTGTTTGTCGTGACAATAGGTGCGAAATAATCGTCCCAGTTCCCGCATTACTCGCTCTACGGAGTTCGACGATGGATGATACACTGACGTCATTCACGTCAATTGCGAAATTTCCTAGTCCCTCTGTCCATTTTTTCGCCGTAAACTGCGTTCCGTGAGCCGATAGGATAGCATTCGGTTTATCTACTTGAGGTATATAATCTCCTTCCACCTTCTTCAATAGGGTCCTGGTATTTTCTTTCTTTACTGGATACAACTTGACGTGTTTACTGACAATATCCATCATTACGTAGATGTACTCCATACCACCTACACTTCGTGGTAACGGCCCATAGATATCTACAGATACCATCACTAATGGTAGCCTAACATTACATTCTTCCTGATTCCCTCTCGTTTAGCGTTCGTTGTTTTGGCCTTTTGACATTGATAGCACGCTGATAGTAATTGCCTGACCTTTTCCTCCAGGTTGGGTATATAGTAGTTTTCTTGAATTTCTGCTATTACCTTGCTCGTTCCAAAATGTCCCATCATTCGATGATATATGATTATTACTTTCCTTTCTATTTTCTGAGGGATATATGTTGTCCACCATTCTTGGTCTTTTCTGAATAATATTCCTTGGTGAACCAAAAATTTTCCTTCCAAAAATTCCTTCCTTTCCTTTTCATTTGATTGTATTTCCTTCACAACCCACTTCACGTGTTCGTCCTCCTTTTGAGTCTTCTCCAAATACTTAATTATTTTCCGTAACTGATTCTCTTCTGGCTTATCTGCCTTTCTGACGACTAATCGTTCTCGCCCCTCTCCGTGTCGTCCGTATCTAGATAAGAAATCGGCTATTTTATTATCGCTTCCTTTGCAACATCATATCTCTACATTAAATTCTTGTATATACAATAACCACCTTTGTAATCTGGAGCTTACGAATTTACCGCTTACCAAAAACGATAGTGCTTGATGGTCCGTATAAAGTACCACGGGATAGCCTAGAATATAGGTTCTGAACTTTTGACATCCAAAACAACCGGTAACAGTTTCATTTCGATAATGCTATATCGTGTTATCCTTATCAGTGCTTGTTTAGTCACCGTTCCAGTGACTCCTTGTATCGTCATGCCCATTACCGGTAATACAACCATGGTTGGGTTTCTTTCTGTTAGCTCATCGAACACTTTTGCTTCTTGTAAAATTATCTAATAAAGCTAATCAATATTTTGTTGCTCCTCCGTATTCGAGACCACCGGAGCTTCTGGCCTCGACGGATTTAGTTTTCCGACAATTGGGAGGACGTTCTTGGGCCCCCTTCCTCTTCATCATTTCTTCTGTCGTACCTATAGCAGTTTTCTTAATCTCTCCTGTATTCATAAATTCTTCGACCTAGTCCTCTATGTGGACCAAAAGTGCCTCTACCTCTTCTGTGATAAGTTGTGTTAACGTTTCTTCTTTATTTCCACTTGTCTCTTTGCTTATTATTATTCTCGTTGTTGACTCTTTCCCTCTGGGGTGGATTACATTCTGTCCTTTTGTTGGCGTTGGCCGCTTGTATTCTTTCTAATGCACTTATCAACTGATCGATCGTTCTTGCGCCTGAGCCAATTAATATGTTTTCCATTTGTCTCGGAAAATGTGTGGTTAATGCCTTTACCATTTGCTTTTCATCTATTGGTGGTTGTAGGTGCATCGTTTTACTCGCCCAGAACCAAACGTGATCTACATATTTTCCATGGCGTTGATTACACTGTCTTGGTGTGTATAGTTTTGATCGTATTTCGCTTTGGACATCTTCAGACCAAAATTGTTCCAAAAAATCTTTTTTCATTTCTTCTAGGTTGGACCACTTTTCACGATCTAATTCAGCCCATGACCTTGCGTTCGCTTCCAATAATTCTATCATATTGTCACCTTCCTTTGATTCCCCATCTCAAAATTCTCTAAATGTTCTTCGACGGTTCTCATGAAATTCACTGGGCGTATTGACCTTCGTTTTTATGAATTATTATAGTCTTTTCTGAGTTTGCGGCTAAATTTTCTCCTTGATTTTTTCTTTTTCGTACCATTTTCTTCCAACTTAACAATAGCTTCTTCATTTGTAGTAATCTTTTGTTCGCATTCTAGTACTTTTTCTTCATTTTCGTCTATTTTACTTCCTATCTCGCCTATTGTGCGGCCTAGTTGAGCTCTAGCGTATTCATTTCTTTCTTCAATTTGTATTATTTTTATATTCTGTATGTACATTTGCTGATCTGTGTCGTCTTTCTGTTTCTTGATTTCTTCCTTACACTTAGTCATTATTTCCTTATTGCTTTGTCTTAAATTTTCTTCCATCCGTTTTACTTGATGTTTCTTCTTTGAAAATTACTTTTAATTCATCTCAATTAGCCTTTTGATTTGCTTCTATTTTTTTCTATCTTCTCCTGACCCTTTTCTATCTTCTCTTGTGTTGTTTCCATTTTCTTTTGTCCTTCTTCCATCTTCGCTTTCTTTTGTGTTTGCCATCTTCTTTGTTTTGATTATTTCAGATAATTTCCTACCTGTTTTTTAAAACCTGACCTTAATTCCATAAAACAATAAAAATAAACCTACCTTTGTAACTCCCTATATAAAATTAAAATTAAAAATTCAACTACGCCACTGGTAATTAATAGTTTCTAAACTTTTTTTGAATTTACAACTCAGTCAAAAAATGTTTTGTTTTCAATTCCTAACCAAGATACGCCTCTGGTATCTAATTAAATTTTTATTTATTATAACAATTTATCAAACTTCTTAATCTCTTTATGGGCCGATGTGATTGTTCTCTCGTTAATTTCGGAGAGCATGAAATTCTTTCAGGATGCTAATACGGCCCCACGTTGAACGCCATTTGTAATGGTTCTCTTTTATGGGGGTGACGTCTTATGGTGGTTTTAAATATATATATATATATATATATATATATATATATATATATATATATATATATATATATATATATATATATATACCGGTTGGTGCCATTCATGATGAGCCTAATTTTCTGGTTTGCTTACCCTCGTTAGGAAAATTGGAATTCAGTATTCTTTATTTCATTTTTTATGGTTAAAAATTCTATAATAGAAATTTATATTGTTTTTGTGAGATGTAAAATCATTGCTTTTTAACTTACTGTAAGTGGTTTTAATTTGTAAAGATATCAGATACAGTTGAAATTTGAATCGATTGTGACTTACTTCCTCGATAACTCAGTTTGAAGTGCCCACTCTACAAAGTGGAGGTCGTGGGTTCAAGTCCCACTCGAGTTAATCTTTACTGTATTAAAAGTTAATTTTAACTAAACACAGTTAATGATTATTATATTGTATTTCTGTTCGTTCATGAAAAACCATTTATATAATTATCTATTAGTAGTAATAGTAGTAGTAGTAATACAGTTAATATGTAATAATAATAAAATTATATGTATATATATATATATATATATATATATATATATATATATATATATATATATATATATATATCTGTGTGTGTGTTATATATATATATATATATATATATATATATATATATATATATATATGTGTGTGTGTGTGTGTGTGAGAGAGAGTGTGTGTGTATATGTATAGTATTACTATGATTACTATGTATACGCACGGCATATGCTGATATTTAGGTAAATTCTGGGGCAGTAACTTTTCTCTTGGAACGTTAACATTGTTCCTTCCGATCGCATTCTGACCACACCCATCCTTAAACCCACCATGCATACCTACTTAATGTATTCATGAAGAGAAACCCTTAGTGTAGCCTTCTCCTTTTCTTCCCATATACTAAGAGCAGAGGCTGATCAGCCACCGTTAAATTGTGGATTTTGAGTTCCAAATTATTTGCGATAGATTGTAGGTATAAAATTGTTTTCCTTCCCGACGGCGTGCTGTAGCTTTATTAACGCTAGCACCACTCCTTTGAGCTGGGATGTCAAATTGCGCTGTAATTTTAGAAAGCTAGCGCCGTCCTCCAGCAATTTTGGGGATATTATTGCCTATTAACTCCAGCCTTCGGATGTTATGTGCTGTTGAACTGGCGCCATCTACCGCTACTTTTTTAGATGAAACTTGTTATAAAGATTCATTATCCTATATAGTAGTTCTTGGGCATCACAGATATCAGTTTAGTAGGTATCTGAACAAAATGGGTCCATAAATAATGATTTTGACATATTTTGCCAAACAATCTGTTTAATAAGCATAAGCTTCTGGGTCAATGCGTTTGGTCGTTTTCATAATGAAATTGTTGCATAAATAACGATTTTGAGAAAATCATGTTCCATACTTATTACTTCTGCTGGGGAAATGATTTTCAATACTGACCTATTAGGTGTATAAGGCCTCAATTTGAACAAATTCGGTCACACATCCCAAGATCAACTTAAGCTTTCGCTACTTAATTCCTGTGTTATAATGAACCTAATTTTCTTTGTTAGTTAAATTTAGGGAACCGGTCGATAAGTCTTTAGGACCTATAATTACAGTATTTGACATTAGCCTTCTAAATTATAGCAAGAGGTGACGCTAGGACTAAAGAACCTTACGTTAGGTTTTGCACATTTCAGCTCGCAGTGGTGGTGCTAGCGTTAACGCAGCACTCCCAGAAAAGGAATGTTAAATGTCTTTATACAGACTTTCTTCACCTAAAAAAATTCAGGGGCGCTATGTGGTGGTAGCTCAACAGACCATAAAGCCTCCAAATTTTATTGCAAAAAAAAATGGTGGTGCTAGGAAAATTTGCCGCTAACGTTACTGGGAGGTGCCGCCAGCTTCCACAGCTATAACACAGAAGGCTCTAGGTTTTGGAAGTTGTGGGGCACAATGGTGATGCCAGCGTTAATGACTCCCCCTGAAGTAAGCGGCTCTGTTCTAAATACTATAATGGCGCTATCACAACTCAAAGTGGCACTAGTTGATGCCAGATATACATAGTTTGGAACCCAATATCTAGAATGGTGGTGCTACTTCGTTATAATTCTATCAAACAATAATAATACAATCGTAAACCTATGCATTGATAAAGGCTACACAATAAACATTGTGAAATGTAGTAGTTATCTATAAAATAAATGCCTCAATGTGTAACTCTGTATACGCAAATCAAACAATAAGTATATATTCATTGTTATTAAAAAAAATACTACAACATTTGACATTTTTCTAATAAAAGGTTTTGAAAGAACACTAAATCCACCCCTCTTACTTCTTCGCCGCAGCTGCTGCTTCACTACCACTAAATCACTGACGTCTAGATATTTAGGTCTGAAACATTTATATGAAACTTGAATTTAATCGCTCTTCAAGTTTTCAAGTTATTACGAGCACAAAGAATCAAATATACTCTATAATTTCGATACGAAAATATGGAATGTCGACGTCGCAACGCTGTTATTGGACGCCGAACGAACGTGTGGTCGGATCACAACGAAGTTCGACGTCCAAATGTATCGATTATGGACTCTCACGAAAATAGTGTCATAAGCGTTGCAATGGCCTTACGGATGTATCTCTTAAACACCTTAACGGATTTTGCGAAACTCACGGGAAAAGGCACAGAAAATCCGAAAATGCGGTTTTACACAAAGATGCAGGAGCCTCGGATAGCTTGGCCGACCCTCCGTCAGGCACATAACTCAAAAAAGACCGAAGTTTTCCAAGATATGATTTTTTCATTTGATACTAGTCCAGAAGCGTACATTTTGTGAAGCATAGTGACACCGGGGGAGCCACATCTCCAAGACGATTTGAACGATCTTAATCAAATTTGGAAAGTGAGCATTCGGGCGCCCAGAAGGATATGAGAAAGTGGCTCGAGATATAGAACGCCGGCGTTGCGACGCTGGTATTGGGCGCCGAACGGACGGGTTGTCGGATCATGACGAAATTCGACACCTAGGCGTGGACTCGCACTGAAACAGTGTGGCGAACGTCGTGACGCCCTTGCGGAGGCATCTGTTAAACGGCTCTACGGATTTTTGCGAAACTCGATACGTACACGGGAGCAAACAGAGAATCCGGAAATGAGGTTTTAGACGGTGATACTGGATCTAATGGCTGGCCAGCCGTCCGTTGGTCGCAAAAATGGCTTAACTTTTTGAAAATTTCATTTTTGAATTCGATACATATGGTGAGTGTCTCAAAGTAAATGATTTTTGACACATTGCGGGCGTTGCGTTTCCTGGGGGCAAGCGGTTTGCTATAACATGCGCTAACTTTCTTTGCAGGTGGTTAATTTCTGGGTTCCGTGAATTTACATCGATTGGGGCTTGTAGTTCGATAGCGCGGTTGGTTACCACGGTACTCTAGCAAAGTACAGGTCGTATGTTCAAATCCTACTCGAGGTAAACTTTTTATTTATGTATTTAATAAAATATAAAAATACTTTTTAATTATACTTCAAGAGAATCCACAAAAAAAAACTTATCTAACCTGTCTTAATGTAAGGGGTTTTGGTCGGTTGCAAATGAGGCTTGCAGTCAATTTCCATTCAGTATACAAATTAAAACGCGTTTGGAAATTTTTATTTAGCATAAATATCCCAACTCCTGACTGGAATACAGATGACGTTCTATCGTTTTCTGTGGTTGGTACGGGTTAAAGGTGTGCACACCCAAAGATATACCAAAGTCGTGATTATCTTTGGGCCAATACCGAAATGCTATATGGTTTCCAAATGGAATGCTCCAGGTCTCTCAGTGGATGATAAATTCTGGGTTTGAATGGTGGTTTAAGATGTTGCTAAAATAAAATTATTTCGGACGGAAGGGCTGTTAGGGAGTTAGACAAAGATCACAGCTTCTCTCCTGACAAGCATGGATCCTTCACCAATCATTAATTATGACTAATGAATGTTTTCTAATAAATACAAGCTCTCTTTAGTTCAATTAAGGTTATGCGGTCAAAATATAAATGGATGGTTTTTCAGTAGCTATAAATATTAATTTAAATTACTTTCGAAATTAGTTGTTGAGCAAGTATCTAGTACGTAAATTAGATTTAATTAAACAATTTAAAATACTGTTTTACCTCATAATGTATGCACGACAACAATAGTACGTTCAAACGCAATGTATCAATTCAAAAGGATGGGAGTCTTCTCATATAACCTCGGCCATATTAGTGCTGGGCTATTTTGAAAATTCAAATTTACCCTGTGTTTATGCGGTAGCATTGGAATTTGTTTTAAGTAAACTTAAATTAATTATTGATTGTTTGATTACATCAATATGCTAAAATTAATAAAAAATATTAGCCTTTGGATACAATTTTTAAAGTATACAGTATTTTACACAATAGCGAGTAGATTAACAGAAAAATTGTATTTGTACTATCTTGGAGTCGTTTTGTAATACGTTATAGAAGTTATTCAACATTTTAATTAGAATGCTAATATTGAAAGTCATTGAATGAAACTCATTTTGTTTGTATTGACAATATACGCTGACTACAAAATTATCACATTTATACTAACAGTAGTCGTTCGACTTTTACAATATAAATTAATAAATTTGCAATTCTTAATTATTTTGCTAATTGAATAGTGACTAATTATATTCGTTCAGAGTCAATTTTAATTATTTGAATGCTGGCGTTACCTATTTCTAAATTAAATAAACATAGAAGGCTTGTTTGTAATCCATTGGAGACGAACATTGTAATACAAAATACGTTATCTTACGCTAACATTCGTCATATGTTTGATTAAGAAATAATAAAAGAAAATCGGCGGGAGTTTTGATGTTTCGTTTGTTTGAAATTAAGTGCACTTTTCTCATTGTCTTCAGGTAGTAAGATTTGTTTATGTTTTCATTCAAGTTTTTCACCCGTTGATCTGTGGAACTTCAAAACCTTCATATACAAAGAGGAACTTTGTCAGTTTTCTTCTCTCTTTCTTTGAATTCTTTTATATTCTTCTATATTCTTTTATACAGACGCCTAAGAATACCATTCAAAAAATATTTCGAATGTCACATACGCAGAGTGGGAACAGCAACACTGGTGCAGGGAACAGCCATTAAGCTCATTTTAGAAACTTATTGTGTTTTTTTTATTATTACGTTTAGATAATCGGCGATTATGATAATCATATCCAAAAATGTGTTAACTGTATGATAAGGTTCATCATATCTTGCTTTATTCGTTCGCATGGCATCCATGCGTGTTAATTTTACAACCAATTTTGGAATACCTTTAGATTGATCTACCAACGAACTACGGTGTCGCCCAAACTCATTTAACTAACGATACCGTGTGGCTTTGTATGAGACTTGACTCGATGGTTCCTCTATGGGACAACATTCCGAAGCGGCAAATAACAATTTATTTCAACACAAGTTGTTGCAAATGCACTTTAAAATGTCTCTTGAAAAAAGCTTCCAATTGATCCAGTTTAGAAAATCTGTTTTCTAAAATAGAATTTGGTTTTCTTAATAAATTTATATTCAACGTTCTACTTAAACATTATAAGCTATAAATGTGAAAAATCACTATACATAAAATTCTAACAAAGATAGTTATCTTAGGCACTAATTATTCATGTACTGAACAGCCAGACATATGGTTTACATTACCTATCAGTGTTATCTGAACACGTACAGCACTACCATTCCTCATAGTTGATGTTTAAGACATCATTTTTGGTTTATATTTTTTTTTTTTTTTAGTGGATTGATTTTTTTGGAGATCGGTTTTATATGTAGCGAAAGTAAGGATAATCAGCTTCTTGCTATTTGTCTTCGGGTCTTTAGGGTTCAGATTCCACATTCCCGAAACAATCCCATTATCTTGAGAATTGTAGTATATTGATGCACCAAATTTACTACGGGCACTGAAAATAGAATCCTTATATGGCGAAGAACTAAATGTCATGCCCCTTGGACGTTAGTCAACATTGGGGTACTCAATTTTTAACCAATTTCGTTCAGATCGCGACAAACTGAATTATCTCAATGACCAAGAGTGAAGTTATGTGCCCTGTAAGTTTTTGTTTGCGTTTGGGCCGAATGTTTCCTAAAATGTGTATTTGTACACGAACTTCGATGGGCAAGCGGTCCGAAATTTGGAGTCATGGAAAAATTAATTGCCTAGATGAGTAAGAGCTAAGTTTTGTTCCCCATGAATGTGTACACGTTTAGGCGGAATGTTGCCCAAACTATATTTTTACACAATTCTTATTGGGATCGCGACAAGATGATTTGCACAATAACGAAAAACTAAAATTTTTGTATGCCTTGTGAATTTTTGTTTGCATGTTGGTACCGAATGTTGCTTAAAATCTACATTTATGCACCAATTTCGTTGGTAAAATGATATCCCTCGAAGACTAAGACCTAAATTGCTCAGCATTTAAACCGAGTATTACAAAAAATGTATACAATGAAAGTTGTGGACTCAGCAAAATTGATTCCTTCGATGATCAAGAGTTAAGTTCTGTTGTTCATGAGTTGATTACCATTTGAGTTTTTTTTTGCCCATCATCTATATTTATACACCGATTACGTTGGGGTCGCTGCAAAGTTGATTGTCTTGATGGCCAAAAGGTAAAGTCTTTGACTTATGAGTGTTGTTCAGCGTTTGGCCAAATTTTACCCAAAACTCACATTTATACACCAATCTAGTTGTGTGTAACGCGGCAAAATGGAGTCTCTCGATGACCAAGAGACAAATTCAGTTGTCCATGAGTTAGTCAGAATTTGAGCCAAATTTTTCCCCTTAATCTGTATTTATACATCTGTTTCGTTGAGAATGAGGCAAAATGGATTATATTGATGAGTAAGTGCAACATCCAATTAGACAGCATTGCGGCCGAATGTCGCTCAAAATGTGTATTTATACACCATATTGGGGTTGTGGCAAAAATTGTACAAATAGCTAAATTCTGTGTCTCATAACTATCGACCGGGTCTTCGCCAAAGTGTAAGATAGAAAAATTGACTTGACTTTGACCTTTTTTTTTTACTTGTTTCTTTTCCGGGCTTTCTTTTGGACTGTTGTAAATCCCGTATCATCTTCATTAAAAATGCGTGTTTCGTTTAAGTAGTTTTCTTGAATGATTATTTTTGAGGTATCAAAGAACACGTAAATACTGTTGCTTCGGGTTGATGCAAGAATTATTTCTCAAAAAAAATATAAAACAATTTTTTCTTGCGAGTTTTGTGTTTTATGTTAAGCAGGCATAGCCCTTACTTTTTTGTTAATGATAGGCGCAGCATTTTTTTTTGTGGTAACAAATTAGCACCAAATTATGGTATGGGTTTCAAATGATTGTGCTACAATACTGAGCTAACTATAGGTGTGTAAATAAGGCATTCTGCGGCGTTGCCACCCTACCGCCTGAGGGCGACAACTCGTTAAGCCTTATGGGATGAGCTTCAATGTGTAGTGTCGTTGTCTATCTTTAGAATACTTGACCAAACTGACCATTAAATAGCAGTTTTCTTTGGCTTGTTTGTGATTTTTTCATTTATACTTCCGAATGTTTTTATAAAACTCTACAAACTTTCCACTAACTTGGCGTTCAGTTGCAAAGGAGTGAACTGAGTACCGCTCTCGGGTTAGATCTGAGCACAAGTTTCAAGAGCACACACAATAACTAGACACGACACCATTGCACTGTGGGTAAACTTGGACTTATGTAAACGAGTATACAGTAACTATTTGTAGTTTTGGTTTTGACTCTAAAGAGGATAACACCACGGGCTCGCAAAGTGTAATACGGAAGTGATCGGACCTTGACAAAAGAATTTTAATTAATACTGACTAACGCCATCTAATAAGAGCAAATGTATCCTTCAGTCGTAATTCAGAATACCAATTAAATCCGCTTTTTTGAATGATTATTTTTAAGTATCAAAGAACACGTAAATACTGTTGCTTCTGGTTGATCAAGAAGTTTCTCAATTAAGACATAAATTTTTTCTGAATTTTGTCCTTTAATTGAATGTACTAGAATATTATTTCTGCATTGAAAAGCTAACTATTTGGTTAATGTGAGTCGGTTAATTAAATATCAAAAACAAAAGTTGATATATACAAAATATGTTATATGATAATTCATAAGGTTTGGAAGAGCGTTACCTTTGCCTTTAAAGATGTACCGTCCCTTTTTAGATTGAAGACAACATTTTTGGACACAATTTATATTTAGTCTAACATTTTTAAAGTAGCTTAAAGAACTAGTTATAATATTTCTTGTTGTTGGCATTCATTATATGTTTTGAACAACGTAAAAGCCGAAATCAAGTTGCCTAAATTGGAGCAGTCCAATTTAGGCAATCTATAAGCGGTTAGTATATTTTAATAAACAACTCAATGTTTACGATACTTTTGACTTTAACATTATGTAAGGTAATAAGTAAATATATGCATCGAAATCTAAGAGACACTCATTCATCAGTGTGTATTAAATATTAATTACAAAAACATTAAGGTTAATAATTTTGTTTACCACGGTTTTACACGTTGTCAACATTTTCGAAACAATTGCTTACCCACGCACCTAACCATCCTCAGGCACAGACAGGCGCAGGCGCACATCCTGGTGCAGACGCAGACACAGAAATACAAACACAGATACAAGCACATACATAAACGCAGGCACCGAACCGCAGACACAGACACAGAAGCACAGGACACTGCACACGCTGCCACACTTGCACACAATGCACACAGAGAACTGCATACACACTTGCACATTTTGCGAAAGCTATCTCATTGTATCTCACACCTCGAACATCTAGACTACTATAGGTGGTAGGCATGTATACTCCATGCCAGCCGGGAGGTACCACCACCCTTACCATGGGCTCCTTAATATTGGGTCTCCGATTTTCTGAGCTCGGTAAGGGCTGCCAGGTTACCTTTTCCATCATCCTTAATCTATTCTCATCCTTATTCTTCCTTCTCGCCCTCACTGTCTTCCTATCGGATTAAAAGTCCCAAATTAAAAAATAAGATGGCTGTGGTTTCTAGGGTTATAAATTCCGGACGTAAAATCCTGCCCCATTCGGATGTCCGGGAGGGCAGGGCCCAAGCGACCTCGGTCATCGAAAGTATCAACTTTCTGATTCACTACTGCAACATCCGCGGTATCAGGTCTAATCTTAATGCTATTCACCAACATCTTGAACAATTACAACCTGATATATTGTTTCTATCTGAAACACAAGTCTCCTCTGAAAGCTCCGAGTCACCCGACTTGCAATTTCCTCAATACCATCTTCACTCTAACTTTCGATATAAAGGAGGCGTATGTGCGTACATCAAGGACAGAATTGCTTGCAAGAGGGTTTCTTCCTTAGAAAATAAAAATTTTGACGTGATTTGGTTTAAACATTCTGGTCCTAATTTTGTGAAATTCTACTGTTGCATTTATAGGTCTCCTAATGACAGCAACTTTCAAGACTTCTTCGATTACCTTAGTATGAAAGTTGACTATCTCCTGTCTCAGTTTCCATCTTGCGATATCTCAATTTGTAGGCGATTTCAATGTTCATAACTCTAATTGGCTTCAATTTTCATCTACTACAAATCCGCTGGTCATAGTGCAGAAACATTTGCTATTTCATGTGATCTCACACAAATGATTTCTGAACCCACAAGAATCCCTGATAACCCTAACCATACTCCACATCTTCTAGATCTCTTTCTTACATCAAACCCTCTTGTTTATAAAACTTCCGTTCTTTCGCCTTTAGGTCTTTCCGACCATTGTCTAATAAAAATCATTTCTACTGTACCTAATTCCACTGTTGTTCGCAAAACCGATAGAACCTTGTGGTGTTTTAAGTCAGCTCGATGGAGTGATTTACGGGATTTCTTTGCAACCTTTCCATGGCGTGAATATTGTTTTAAGTCGTCCTCTTCTTCGGACATCGCTCTTTCAGTATCTGAAGTCATCCTCATGGGAATGGAGTTATACATTCCGAAAAAACAGTACCGTGTAGGTCATTCACGTTCCCAACCCTGGTTCAATAAGGCTTGTTCTGATGCAATATCTTTAAAAATAAATGTTACATTAAATGGAAATCTAATAAATCGGTTGACAGTCATGTAGAATACGTTGGTGCTAGAAATATCTGCAAAAGTGTCATCACTAAAACTAAAAAGTTGTTCGAACAACGAAAATGCAATGAACTAGCTACATCTCCTTTAGGCAGTCGTAAATTTTGGTCTTTAGCAAAGCCATTAGTAAAAACTTTCGAACATCTTCATTTCCCCCCCTGACATCTATTGACGGATCGGTAGTTGCTGATTCTGTAGACAAAGCCAACGTTTTTGTGGATTTGTTTGCATCAAACTCGTGTCTCAATGATTCTGGAAAAGATGTGCCCCTAGCCAACTCTTCGTCATACGTTATGAAACCAATTCATTTTCGGTACAAGCTCTTGGAATCGATCATCAGTAGGCTTGATCTCAATAAGGCGACTGGCCCAGACGGTATCCCAGCTATTGTCTTAAAGAAATGTTCCCCCGAACTAGTACCAGTCCTATCTAAGCTCTATACGGTCTCTACGTCTTCTAGGGAATTTCCTTCATCATGGAAGTTAGCAAATGTTCAACCTATTCCCAAAAAAGGTGATAAGACCGATCCCTCAAATTACAGACCAATTGCCATCACTTCCATTTTGTCTAAAATCATGGAAAAAGCCATCAATCAGCAACTGCTCACGTTCCTTGAAACTAACAAACTCCTTAGTGACCACCAATATGGGTTTAGGCAAAGTCGTTCAACAGGCGATCTTCTTTCATATGTGACCCAAGTTTGGAACAATACAGTAGAGCAGTCCGGTGAAACAGTTGTAGTCGCTTTAGATATCTCAAAGGCATTTGACCAAGTTTGGCATAAGTGTTTACTTGCCAAACTCACCTCGTTTGGGTTAAATGATACGCTCATCAACTGGGTTTCTAGTTTCCTTGATAAAAGACGAATACGTGTCGTAGTTGATGGCTTTTTTTCAAAAGAAGTTAGCATTAACGCGGGCGTACCACAGGGATCCGTTATAGCGCCTACACTTTTCTGCTGTACATAAACGACCTTATTTCTTCAACAACTAACCCCATCCATTGCTTTGCTGACGATAGCACTCTTCACTGTAGTTCATCTCAGTCTACTCATAGTGATAATCCACCTTCTATGTCAAATCAAGAAATTAAAGCTGAAATGGCAAATTCAATCAACAAAGACATTCAACGTATTCTCGAATGGGGAAGCAATAATCTAGTTAAATTTAATGCTAACAAAACTCAGTGTTGCCTTATGTCCGCCAAAAAGATCGATCATTTCCTGTTGTAAGTATGAATGGCTCAGTTCTTAAGTTTTCAGACTCTATTACTCTGTTGGGTATGACTGTATCTTCAAATCTCTCATGGGTTGACCATCTTCTGTCAGCTACCAAAACAGCTGCTCGTAAAATAGGCTTTTGTACAGATCTAAGCAGTACTTTACCTCTCGACAACTCCTTCTGCTGTATAAGGCCCAAATTCGGCCTCATCTGGAATATAATTCTCACCTTTGGGTTAGTGCTCCCCAATACGCTCTGATATCGTTGATCGTATTCAAAAGAGAGCGATTAGGCTTATAAATGACCCGTTCTTAACTTCTCACATACAGTCCCTTGAGCATAGAAGGATGGTTTCAGTTCTTTCTTTGTATTATCGTTATTACAACGGCTATTGTGCTGGTGAATTACATTCTTTGATACCATCTCCGGCTATCTTTGCGAGAAACACTCGGTTCGCTCATTCACATCATCAGTATGCAGTACAAATTTCCACTTGTCGTACCAAACAGGCGCAATCCACAATTTTCTACACGGCTTCTAAACTCTGGAATGATCTCCCTAGTTCCAGTTTTCCTCTCACTTATGATATGAGAAAATTTAAGGTAGCTGTTCATAGGCATCTATTGGCAATTCATTATCCCTCTATCCATCCTCCTAAGTGTTCCTTATTTAGCCTGTTCAGGTCCACAATCATAAAAAAAAAAGTTATTAACAATATATTTAGAGGTAGGGACTATGGGAATATCTTGATATTGTAGAATGTAAAGATCGGCTCACTGATAGAGGTGTTTTATAGAGAGTCCTAAATACCTACTTACTTTTAATCTTCGAGTAAAGAGTGTAGACTTTTTCAAGATAACTTGCATAGACAAGTTTTCTTATTGAAAGTGTTACACTAAGGGTTATAAACAGCCAAAAAAAAGAAATAATTCGATTTTTCACAAGTTTACTAATGCATGTTTGGTAAACTCTAAGAAGCTCCTCTATAGGAGCCCTAAAGTAATTTTTGTGAACAACGGTACAGAAGCCCTTTTTTGAGAATAATTAATTTTAGATAATTAAAGATATTAATCTATCGTCGTCTGTACAATAAGAGAAGTGTTAACGAATATCAATGTCAAGGAATTGTAATATTTGTTAACACTTCTCTTTTCATGAGGATGAAAATGTTTACAGTTTGAAAAATATTGCTTTTAAATACACACTTTTACCCAACAAGGTATAAACATTTTCAGTTCAGTGTAGCAAAGTAGCACCAAATTATGACACAAATGATCCCGATACAATTGTTAACTAGGTAGGTACGGTAGCTGTACTAATTTTATGTTAATCAGGCATAGCCCTTACTTTTTTGTTAATGATAGGCGGAGCAATTTTTTTTGTGGTAACAAATTAGCACCAAATTATGGTATGGGTTTCAAATGATTGTGCTGCAATGGCTGAGCTAACTATAGGTGTGAGAATAAGGCATTCTGCGGCGTAGCCACCCTGCCGCCTGAGGACGACAACTCGTTAAGCCTTGTGGGATGAGCTCCGTTGTGTAGTCGTGTCGTTGTGTATCTTTAGAATACTTAACCAAACTGGCCATTAAAAAGCAGTTTTTTCTTTGGCTTTTTGTGATTTTTTCATTTATACTTCCGAATGTTTTCATAAAACTCTATAAACTTTCCACTAACCCGGCGTTCAGCTGCAAAGGAGTGAACACAGTAACGCTCCCGGGTTAAAGCTGACCAAAGTTTCAAGAGTAGGACACACAATAACTAGGCACGACACCATTGCACTGTGGGTAAACTTGGACTTATGTAAGCGGGTATACAGTAACTATTTGTAATTTTGCGTTTTGACTCTAAAGAGGAGAATGAACCACTCACGCGGCCACGCTGGCCGCGTCATATCCGGCTAGTGGAATACGGACCTTGACAAAAAAGAATTTTAACTAATACTGACTAACGCCATCTAATAAGAGCAAATGTATCCTCACGTCGTAATTCAGAATACCAATTAAATCCGCTTTCCGAGATTTATAATGCGATTACATACTCTTTCCGATCAAGATGATTATTACAATTTTGGTTTACAACAAGGTTCCAATTTAGGGCCTATATAATTCTTTACGTAGCACATAGATGTCATTTTAAAATTAGGCTAAGGTTTCAAGCTAAGTCAGAAATGTTAGACAATGCGTCTTTGGTATAATGTGAAGTGTACTAAATTAACTGTAAAATAAAAAAATTAATGAATCTACTTTTGTAGGGAACATCAACAATTTGGTTACTGTCAAGCCGGTACAAGTTTGGCATTACTCAAGGATGGAACTGCTTTAATAGGATCACCGGGTCCGTTCACATGGCGAGGAACTTTATTCGTAACTGAAATTGCAGGTGAATTTCTTCACAGAGATAAAAACGTGTATCTGGGACCTTTAAATGATAGACCGGAACCGATTAATAAATACAGTTATTTGGGTATGATCTGGTATGAATTATTTATTATTAGTAGCAGATTTGAATTTTTATAGGTATGAGTGTGACTGCTGGCAGATTCTTTGATAATCATAACGTATCATACGCTGCTGGTGCACCACGTTCAAACGATCACGGACAAGTATACATATTTAACAAACAGCTCACTGAGCTTGAAATGGTTGTGGAATTTACAATTGACGGAAAACAATTCGCATCTAATTTTGGTTATGAAATTTTAGCAGCTGATTATAATAATGATGGGTAATTATAGGTCTTTAATAATTAAATTATTAAAGAAGTTAAAAAAATTTCTCTGTTCTAGGTATGACGATTTATTAATATCCGCTCCGTTTTATTTTCACGAAGACGTTGGGGGAGGTGTGTACATATACTATAATGTAAGGAAATGCAACTGGACTGTCTGCGATAATGATGCAGTTTTGCGAGGAAAGCTTGAATCTCAATTTGGTATTTCTTTAGCTAATTTAGGAGATATTAATAGAGATGGGTATATTGATCTTGCCGTTGGAGCACCTTATGAAGAATATGGCATGATTTATATTTATTTGGGAGGTAGAGACGGACTATCAGTGACTCCTTCACAGGTATTGATAAAGTTTTTTACATGAATAAGTTAATAAAATCTGCCATACAAAGCATGAATCAAGTACGCCCAAATTTAAATATTTTGGCTAGAGCACTTGTGTTGTTTTTTTTAACTGAAATGCGTTTTGCCCTCATTTTAAGGGTGTAATAGTATATTAAAAAACAAGCTCCATAAGACCAGTCTTGAAGCACAAATTTAAGTTTAAAGAACGAGTTCTAACACGTTTTTTATGCTATTTTTTGTAATTTGCCCTTTTATGCCGTTTTAAACAAAAAATTTTACTTTAGTTGATTTAGGAATTTTTGTGGCGGTTGGTAATGTCTTAAATTTAAAAGTAAAAATTTGATCTAGCCGCCTTTTGTTTTATCCAAATTCTGTCACAAAACACGAAAATTGAAGATAATCTTGCATATACGCCCTCAGAAATATGTGAAATTGACAAAATACGGTCGCAACTTTTCCGGATCAAGCTTTGCCAGCCTAAAAATTTTCGTAAAACGTTCCGTGAATTAATGGCTATAATGACATTGGAGTGGATGACGTCGCGTATCGTAATATGCCTATTAAAGAATCAAAATGGAAGTGAATTACAAAAATACATATAAAATGATCCTACTAAATGTCTATGTTTTTTATAGTTTTTGAGTTACTGCGTTTAACAATCGCCTTGATATGCAATCGTAAAAGGAAGTAACTCCAGATTCTGGATATTTAGGTAAACCCAGTTGCCCAAAAGCAATGAAAAAATCAAGCAACTGGATTTATATTTTAAACTTCAAGAGGATAAGCAATAAAAAACTGACATGAATATATTTAAAGGCATAATAATTTCTAAATTGGTTTATTAAAATAAAGTGAGACAAGACTGATTTTTGGAAAAACTAATTTTTATTTTTAATAAGTGAAAATAGGGCTCCGGCATGGCAACTAATATCACAACATATATATTACGTTGGTTTGGCCATATTGGCTGAATGTAGTAGAATGTATGATAAAGGAAAGAAGAGTTTTAAAAATAAAAGGACATGTCAGTGACAATGTATGAATCTTGCGGAAGCTAGGGAGGTATGCGGAGATAGGAAAGCATGGAGAAAGATTGTGAATGAAAAATAAATGAGAGGCAGGGATTGTTTTGCCTACCCCGCAAGGAATGGCGTGAAGGTTACGTTAAGTGTTATTAATTTGCAAATTGTATTAAAAATATGAATTTATGATATAAATTTTATTTAGAATGATCCAAATATCTCGTCAGCCCTGTCTTCAAGTATTACTATGACAATGGGTTTACCTATTGACAATTACAGTCACAGATACACAGAAGGCGGTAAACAGAGGAACATAGGAAGACATACCTACTCGATATATTATATTTTACAAGCAGATGGTGGAATCACTTAAAGCCATTTTTCTGGAATTTACCAAACTTCACATGGGCTTCACTTTATTAAAGCAAGTAACAAAATACTTAACAAATTTCTATTGCACTGTCGTAAAGGCACAAATATAAAATCTAACCCAACTATAATATACACTAATAATGTTTCCTAATTAACTATGAAATATCTTAACATTAAATACTAGCACTACAATAAGTCAATTATCACGATTTTTTCTGGAGAAAACAATTAAAAATCATAGCAAAACATGTAAATTCCTATGAAACGCTAACACAAGTTGTCCAAGATTAGCTGTTAGAGGCGGAGCTTGTGACGTACATGAAAATGAATAATATCGTTTATAATCTATTTTTTTTATTTGCCCCTTAGATTTGGGAGTTATTTTTACAAAGTTGGTATAATATTTTTCACTAACGTCAAATTTGATTAATTTATTTTCACAAAGCAGTGTGGTTCCTTTATCTATTTTTTAGTTTTTAATATTGTTGAAAATAAATGTTTTTTAGTTGTATCAAATTATTTTATGAAATTTAATGAAAATCTTTTATTTCAATTGAAAGACACCCCAGAATAAATTTATGGGTAAGTTATAATACACCGGAACCCTACTTCTTCATTCAAAATTCTATAGGCTACTTCTATTATTATACAGTGATCCGTGGTTACCATTCATTTCAATTCAATGTGGCAACAGTTAAATTAATAATCAGATTTGAGGTTAGTGAGAACCGTCTAATTCCAGCATACTTTTGGTGTAATAATAAAACTCCCCAAATCTAGGGGGCAAATAAAAAAAAATAGGTTATATGTGTGACCGTAATAAGTAATCCGCTGTCATAGTTAATACTTGAAGCCACGACTAACGAGATATTTAGAAATGTCATAACTAAATCCATATCATTAATTCACATTTTTAATGTAATTTACGAATTAATCTAATACATAAAAATGAATGCTTGTTTGTTCGTATTTTGTGCGATGCTGTACCGTTCATCAGATTGCGATAAAACTTTGATAAATTATTGCCAGCACTTACGCGAAGGTTATAGGCCTATGGGGGGCATGCGCATACTACACCATTCATATAATCGCCATGAAACTTTGGGAAGTCGTTGAGTACACTTCCACGAAGGTTTCTAGCATAAAAAATTTTAAATATCGGCCCCCTAGGGGACCTCATATGCATACTACACCATTCATCCGATCACCATGAAAGGGCGAAGGAGAGTGAGAGGAAGAATGTGTTTTATATTTGAGGGCAGCAACGCACGCTGGATAGCATTTAAGCAAAATGTACCCTTGTATAGTCAATAGTGCGTATTTCCTTGCTCTGATTGGCCGAGAACAAACGCTGGTACGTTTTGCGAAACGTGACTAAAACGGGATACATTTTGCCATGTTTCCATGCGCATAGCGCAATCGGACAAAACGCACGTATGTGTTGCCAAACTTTACCAAAACGTGGTGGATTATGCCTTAGATGGAATGGTATTAAGCTTTTCACTCGGCTAATGAAAATATTATTCAGGAACTGCAATACAATATAGTA
Organism: Vesta saturnalis; assembly: GCA_036346205.1. NCBI lineage: Eukaryota > Metazoa > Arthropoda > Insecta > Coleoptera > Lampyridae > Vesta > Vesta saturnalis. The sequence continues at coordinate 3,242,085 of JARFJB010000821.1, forward strand.
TTGATATGCAATAATAGTATACTAAATACCGAGGCGGAAAGTGTTCCATTCCTGTCGACAGAAGTATAGTTCGCTGAGAGGCGAAGCCTCGAAGTGAACTAGTTCTTGAAACAGGGGAATGGTACTTTTGCCGAGGTTTGTATACGATTTTATTCACAATTAAAGAACAAGCGACATTATACAGTTCTAATCAAAAAAATTTGGAACACATCCATCGCAGCTTCTCGTTTAATATTGAAGGTCGTGACAACGCGACTTTTAATTTTTACTTTAATGAGAAGCCATAAATGTTATGCTTACTATTTTTCTATTGGTTTTGTTGAAAATGTGTTGTCTGTTTCCACCTATTGCTTGCGTTCACTCACCATCTACGCAGGTGAGAAAAAATGGTTGCATACGCTTGACCCTTTAATAAAATTGGCAAGTATTATTGACCGTTTAAAGTAAACCCGTACAATCATTCACTTTTCAACCTTTAAAGGGTTAGAAAAGCGGTATGTAAAGGCAAAATTATACGAAATAAATAAAGTTGGCGGGGATTGATATGACAACTTCGCCAGAAATACTGCCACGCCGCCATTATACGATTCACTTACGTCGTTTTCATTAGACACCTTGTGTCTACATTGCCAAAAAGGCCGACACTGTATGGTACCTACAACCAATTTTTAATATATCTATATTTTTATAAAATAAGCGTTTTTTTTTTTATTTTATGATGGTCCTGAAATTACGGTCAAATGGGATTATTGTATGGGCAATTCTAAGAATCAAATATTATAGTCCGCAAACGCTTCGTTTATAAGTTGTGGAATACAATGTGTTTAAATTCGCAAAATTTATATAATACCATTATGATATTTATAACGCGTTGGTCTAATCTGGATTACATGTTTAATAACATCTTTATAAGATTTACAGTTTCTGTATAGTATTTTCATTAGTGCATGTGAAAGGCTTCTGCCTATTCGTCTAAGGCATAATGGCACCACGTTTTAGCGAAAAACGCACTATTGATTATATAATGGTACATTTTGTGACTATATAAAGGTACATTCTGCTTAAATGCCGCCGGGTACTGCTAGTAACAAATAATAGTATATAACATTACTAGCAAGGTAAAAAGGGTTTTACTGGCTTTTACCTTGCGTGTATTGTTATATAATTTATTTGTTACTCATTTATGATGCAAATAGAAAAACAATTTTCGAATGTAAATAATGCTACTAATTTGTAAAACTGGCAGTTAACTTGCAACAATGTCTAGTTTCCTTTGAAATCATACTCTGACAACGGCACTTATTGTTTATTTTACTGTTTATTATTTTGCTAATACACTGTGAACAAGGTACGGTCGTCTCTAACTTGTAAAACATCAACAACTTTCGTCTCTAACCTGTAAATTTTTAACTAGTAGCTAGCTTGTTAAGATTGACTTTCAACGTCAATAAGCTCACTTGATAAATTGACGTTTACAAATGAGTAACAAATAATAGTATATTATAGTACAAGTGGAGAAAGTACGAAATTGCACTTGCACGTGAGTCAGATTTCTGCACGAGGACGCAACCCGAGTGCGCGAAGTCCCACAAGCGGGTGCAATTCGTTTCTCCACGTGTGCTGTATAACGTTTTCTTCAATCCTACTCTAAGAAATATGTATTTTTTGGAAATAAATAAAATAAAATAAAAAGCATTTTCTAACATAACGTTATCTCATGCAACTTTTAATAATTGTACTGTTAATTTTAATATAAATAAATAAAGCGTTGATTTCTTTATTAATTGTATCTACCGTTAATTTTGATAATCTATAGTAAATTACAATCACTAGTGAGTGCAAAACGACATCTGTGTTATGCATTGACCTTTGACGAGTAGAAATTTCCTGGTCGAGACTGACTGACTTGCCACGTCAGACTGACATGTGAAACCTAATACGGAAAATTTCAGACGCCAGTAGCGTAGATGGTATAGGTGTTATTTGTCAATAGTCTCGGTTTCGAGCATCAAGCTTAGTTGGCGGTTGTCCACAATAAACAGGGTGGTAGTCATATGGAACCAGGTGGAAGCTGAAACCTCCGAATTACATAACTGGCCAAATAATATGAATTAGAGAAACTGTTAACTGATACCAATCGAGGGCAGTTACAACTGAAAGCAGAGTCAAATGGAAAATAACACAGCCACTTTAAAAGTGAGAAGAAGAAAAACCAAATAAAGCGCAGCTGCACCTAATTTGTTGTGTTGAACCTACAAATTTTGGCGTTCGTTCTCTAAATATGAATCAGTCTCGTTTATTCTGCTCTCTGCAATTTTTTATGGGTTTGATCTGTCTCTCTCTTCAGACATTTTTTGTCCCTCGAAGGGTAGCTTCACGCTTTAAGGATATGTGCCCTGGTTTACCATCAGTCTTCCGTTGTCAACAACGTCAGGCTTCACCGATGCTAGAAATTGAACATTTGTCTAAATTATATAGTTGTTGACATATATATTTGCCCTGACGCATATTCAGTAGTGTTAATCCACGTTCTGCACAATATTCATTGGCGCACATGTTGGATTTCTGCGTCGTAGACCTTCTCGCATAAATGGGTGACTATACAGGGTTTAATTCTGAACTAACTTGGTTTATGGGTTGGTCTTCCACAACTGTATTGCTTCGTTAGTTTTGTCCAAGCCCCCCCGGTGATCCGTGCTTCTTCCCATTTGACTCCATGGTTCTCAGCAATCTCATGATTCTTGATGGTCTTTTTATGTTCTTTCAGTGCTCAGAAGTAATCTCGTTACTTCTATGTATTCCTGTTTGCTTTCATACGGCAGTGTTACACGGATGCACTCTAGTTGCATGTGTAAATACTAAAACAAATTAACATAGAAATTGCAAATAAAGTCGCGTAAAGTGGTGTCAATAAAATAAATACTACTGTTACGATTATTAAAAACACATAATTCAATAAACTATTTAATACATAAATATGTATATATAACAACACGAAAGATAAGAATAGTAAATATGTAATACACCGACTCCGCCTTTGTGTCACACGCCAAGAGTGTGCGCGTCAGAATAGAATGCCGGTTCCTTCTCCCCTACGTCCTCCGGTCTCGCTTTCCCCTCCACTCTCTTTTCCCGCGTAACAGTTGGCCTTCATGAAACAGTAATGACCTCATTAGTAAAATTTACTTACATGGAGTTATGATGTCTTGCTTATCTGCCTCCGTGCCGCCTCATCATTCACACTGCCACATTCATCCATGCATGGGTACCGCCTTAAAGAGTAAACCGTGACATTCGCCCTCTATCGTCTCAATTATGTACCTATAATTAGGTAAGACCCTCGCTACTCTATAGGGCCCGTCAAATTATTCGCCAATTTGTTACTTACCTTGGCATCCGCCCGGTCAGTAGCTGCAGTTCGCTATAACACCAATTCGCCTACCTCATTCGGTAGCCCTTCTCCGCCTTTTATTACAATGTCAACTTTTCGGTAACGCCCCTGTATAATGATGATCCGTAATATCGAATATAACGCCTTTATAAATCTGTAAGTACACAAATTGTACCTATAACCAATAATTTTAGTCGTCTTTCAATTGATTTATAACTTGTTGGTAACGCCTCTGTATAATGATGATCCATAATATCGAATATAACCCCGTTATAAATCGGTAATTACATAAATGGCACCTGAGACTAATACTTAGAGTCGCCTTTTAATTCTATCCACAATTTTTAGTAAAACCCCGTCTAAAAATTTGTGACGCTCTTGCAAACCTGCCATTATGTAAATTTTCACTTGGAAAACAAATAGAACCGCCTCTAGTTTATTTCTTTTCGTTGCGTCCCGTATATTAATACATAATTACATTCAATTTGTAATTCGCCTTTATAAATCTGCAATTGCATAATTTTCAATTGAAAACAAATAGAACCAAACCCGCCTTTTAGATGTTTACAATCATTAATCGAGCATATAAAATGGTTATATAAATTACTATTAAATGAATTTGTAAACGCTTTTGTATTTTACATAAATCAATAGCAATCGCACAATTTTTCACCTGAATGTAATAGAGAAAACCTTCTGATTATTACGACGTATAATTGTTATTTAATTAGTAAATCAATTTGTAGTTAGCCTTTACAATCCAGTACTTATATCATTTCACTGGATTAATAATTGTTATTTACAATCATTCGCAATATTGCTAAATCAATTTGTGAACGCCTTCACAAATCTATAATTACACAAATTCTTGGAATATAATTAAGACCGCTTGAAACATTTCCACAGTGCTTAACAATTTGCATTCAGTAACTGTATCCGGATTTCCCCTTTGTTATTTAACCCCTAATATAAAGTATCTCTTTACACAAAACTAGCAAGAATGTTCGTTATCGCGCCTGTTGCACTTAAATGTAAACATGTACTCGCTAAACTGGTTTTATGCGTGCTTTATTTTTATCTTCGCCTAATAATCAATTTTAAATATGTACAGTATATTTCGCCTTTTTCGGAAATACCTGCCGACTCGCCTTTGAAGAAAGCTTCTTCCGCCTTTACGTTTCACACACAAAAATGCTAATTGCACAGGGACTCCCGACTGAAACAAAGCGCCGATATCACGTCAAACAAAAGCACTTTTGGGTCTATCCCACTTCTGATCTGTTACGATGATTAAAAACACATAATTCAGCAAACTATTTAATTAAACATCATTATTAGTTTTATTAAATACTAAATAAAGACAAAAAATTGACATCGATTGGGGCTTGTATCTCGATAGCGCAGTTGGGTAGGGCGGTACTCTAGCAAAGTACAGGTCATATGTTCAAATCCTACTCAAGGTAAACTTTTTATTTATGCAATTAAAATTTTTAATTACATATTTACTTTTGAACTTATTCGTTCATAACAAAAACTTATAATAATTTTCCAGAACAGTATCTTTATTTCATCCATCCCTTCCTGTAGTTTTCCCTTACTTTCCCTCTGTTCCCTTTGTTTTTCTTTTCCCTTTGCTTTACTCTTTTGTCCATTTTGCTGCCGCTTCGTCCTCCTCCTTTCCCCTCTCCCCTCCCCCTTCTTTTAGTTTTTTGGTCTTTATATGTCCTTTCTATCTACCCATTCTATGCATCGCTTCTTCGCTCTCTCATTCCATACGTATCCTTCCCCATCTACATTTTTCTATATCCTGCCCATACTTTTCTTCCCCCCGCTTTTCTTTCCGTCGTCCTGTTTCTTTTTTTTGCACACTCCTTTCTTCCCTTGTTAGATCGTGATCGATGTAAATTCCTGTAACCCTCAGTTTTCTCTTCTCTGCCATAATCTTCTGTTCCTCCTCCTATCTCTCCATGTCCACTACCACCATCTCATTTTCCTTCTCCTGATTTATCACCAACACTTTTCTAACCTCTGCTCTTACATTTAGTTTCTCTTCCATCATCCCTTGTAGTTCTTTCTGTGGCTTCTTACATCTCCACCCCTTAATCACGATGTTATTCTTCCGTTTCCTTCTCTCCTTATCGTCTAATTTTCTTTCTAGTTTTTCTAATCTCTCTATCAGTTCTTGTCTTTCCATCTTCCATTCCTTTTCCCTTTCTTCCATTTGTTCTTTCATTTCTTTGATATCGTTCCTTAGTACCTTCATATTTTCTTCCATCAGCTTCCTCATCTCACGGATTAGCTCCTTTATTTCCTCCATTTATTTCTCTTACTTCCTCTTTTCCTTTTCCACTGTTGCGCTGTTACCACTTTTTCCTCCTCTGCCTTTTTTATGTCTAGCGATCTTATTATCTTCTTCCAAATACTCTTTGATGTTCCACTTATTCTTCCCTTTCTCTTTTATTAATTCCCTTCTTCTCTTGGCTTTACTTACCTTTTTTTCCGTATTTTTTAGTCGTCCTCAATTCAGTAATTTAATGTACTTCCAATTATATGGATAAATTTAACTATTACAAGGGTAATTTTATATGAATGTAAATATAAATATACGGGTCAAAGGTCACCACGATATCTAAGTATTGCATACAAATAAAGCAAAGTAGCAAATTATTTAAATAAATTTCCGCTGTTGTAATCTTTTACCTCCATAATCGCCTTTTTGCCTGTAATAATCGACTTTTCGCAAACTACCACTATTCACCACTTCCTTCAACCATAGTCTTATTTTAATTGTCACTATTCCCTAATTTTTATGCTATAAAAACTTCGTACTTAACTACTATAAGCGAGAGCTTATAAATGCGCGTTGTTTGACCTTGCAATGCAAAACACTACTCGACCAATATCACTACTCAATGTATCATATAAGATCCTACCTGCAATACTAAATAATAGACTGAATGTAATAATAGAAAAGAAAATTGGAGAATATCAATGTGGGTTTAGAGAAAACAGATTAGGGATGGACCAACTGTTCACAAAAAGACAAATACAGGAAAAAACAAATAGAAAAGGAATAACGTTACACACGCTTTTTATTATAAATTATAAAAAAGCTTATGACAATGTAATCAGAAATAAGCTATTTAAAATAATCTATGATCTATAGTTCCCAACGAAATTAATTGATATGGTCAAAATGACTTTGAAAGAAACGTGGAATGAAGTTACCATAGAAGGAACAAACTCCCAAAAATGTACAACAACAAAGGGACTTAGACAATGTGTGACCTTATCTCCACAACTTTATTTAACATAGTATTGGAAGGAGTAAAAAGGTGTAGTAGAATAAGTAGAAACAACATCTTAAAAAATTCATACCAAATAATGGCTTATGCAGACGATTTCATAATTGTAGCGAGAACCAAAGAACAACTAAAAATAGGTTTCCAAAATATAGAAAATGAAGCAAGAATTTATGGATTAGAGGTAAACGAAATGAAGACAAAATATATGGTGACAACATCAACTGAACTTAAAGTGAGGAGTAAACAAGACGGAAGACAATAAAATTTCGAACAAGTGAGTAGTTACATATACTTAGGTGTAGAAGTCAACAATGAAAACAACGTATATAATGAAATCGAAAGAAGAATAATACTCAGTACAAAAAGTGCAGTATCCTTATGTAAAGTTATGACGAGTAAAAACATTTCGCGAACAGTGAAAATTGAAGTGTATAAGGCAATAGTGCGACCGGTAGTAGTCTACAGGTGTGAAGTGTGGACACTAAACCAACAATACATAAATAGCCTGTTGAAATGGGAAAGGAAAATATTAAGGCGAATATTTGGAGGAGTCAGAGAAGAACTCTGGAGAAGGACAAATACAGAAGTATATGGCTTATATCAGGAGCCCACAATAATTTCCATAGTTAAACAAGCACGGTTACGATGGCTGGGTCATTTAAGACGAATGAGTAATCAGAGAATCCCCAAAATGGTCTCAAAAGAAATCCCGTAAGGAAGAAATAGAAGAGGGCGACCCCGAAGGAAGTTGCTGCAAGAAGTAAAGGAAGACTTAAAAAGAGCTGGGAGTGGGGGAAAATTGGGAAACACTAGCACAACAGAGATTAGAATAGAGGAAACTTATCAACAAAGCCAAGAGCCTCAATGGCGTCTAGAGCTTCTATACATAATCTAAGTAAAACTCTTTTACACTACGTTAAATTGAGCAGATGTATTTTATTGTTCTCATATTTTTTCCTTTTTTTTAAACTTCCTTTAATAAAGCTCACATATTATATCTCTCTATACTTATTTACTTTTTTTAAGTTTAAATAACCAATTTGTAGATCAATAATTAAGGTGATTTAATTTCAGAAATTGCACGGTTGGGAAAATGCATTTACATTAGGCTACTCATTAAGTGGTGGAATTGATATGGATAACAATGGATATCCCGATTTACTAGCTGGTGGCTATGGATCAGATGCGGTTGTTCTATTTCGATCACGACCAATTATTGATATTAAAACTAAAGTAACTGGAAAAGAATTGAAAAATATTAATACAGCTTATTTAGGTTGTGAACTTGATCCTGATTCGCCAGATAAATGGTAATGAAAATACATGAAATATAAACTGGATCAATTATATATTTTTAGTTTTTCATTTCAAGCATGTTTCACTATTAGTTCAGCAAAAAGTGGAATTGATGAAGTAATTGTACGTTGTCATATTAAGGAGTTGTTTGAAAAAGGAATATCAAGAGTGTGGTTTAAAGATGATGATCCAAACATTAAACGTAATTATCAAACCAGATATTTCACTTTACAACCAGGTAGGACTGAATACTGTAAAGAAGAGACTGTGTATTTTCCAAATAATACTCGTGATATTTTAACGCCGATCAAGGTAAAAGGTTGAGACTAATATATGATATTTACAAAATAATTTTAGTTTCGGTTAAATTACACAATTTCAAACAATATTCCACACTCAGCTATTTTAAATCAAACATCAATTAAGGATTTTGAGGCAACATTCCAAAAGAACTGTGGTGATGATGATGTTTGTCAAAGTAGTATCATTATGAATGCTAGTTTATTGCTCAATGGTAATATTAATTATTATAAGATTTGCATGTTTTAATACGATTTAATTACAGAAACTGACGATAAAAGGTATATATTAAATTTGGGAGATTTGGAAGAATTTCATGTAGAAATTAATGTTACAAATGAAGGAGATCCTGCTTATGAAGCAAAAGTTTTTGTTTTTCACCCACTTGCTGTCCGTTATATTGATATTGTAAATAAATCGGTATGTTATGTATTATTTCTGGTGTGTTTTACTGACATTGTGTTTTAGCGAAGTTTTAAATGCTCAAAACGGAATGATACTGTTGTTTCATGTGATTTAGGTAATCCTCTTCGAGCAAATCGTTCTTTAGTTTTACAGTTGCGATTTGAAACTAATGACGTAGTGAATCAATCTCGAACAAACTCAGAAGAGGAGTTCCAATTCATTATTTTTGTTAATTCGACTTCAGAACAATTATCTAATCAGACAAAATCTGTTTTGAATGCCCTCATAAGCAGAAAAGCTGAAGTTAAGATTACGAGGCAATTCTCTCAAAAATTATGTCGACTTAAAATAATTTTTTATTTTGTTTTGTAGTTCATATTTTACGAAAACAGTTGTGTACAGTGGTGAAGTTAAGGGGGAAAAGGCAATGAAAACATTTGATGATGTTGGAAGTGTGGTATGGCATTCATATCAAATTCAACAATTAGGCCCGATGTCTTATGCGGATTTGAGAGTGACTATTTTGTGGCCCTGGCAAGTGGGTAATGCCAAACCTAATGGGAAATGGTTACTGTATTTGGAAGATGTTAACATTACGGATGGTTAGTTTTTTTTTGTTTATAATTTCAGTAACTAATATCAGAATCAATGATAGCTATTAATCATGAGAATGATGTACAAAACTAAAGGCAAGTGCTATCATTCATCAGTGAAAACCTAAGTAGATATTATTGATAAATAATTATTTATTAACTTGGTATTGATACAATCTTTGTAACTTGGTCTGCAGTATGTTATAAACTTACAGATTTTTAATATGGGCTGTAACCGTTTAGATATGTGGATAGTGAATACTGTTATTAAAGTAACTTTGAAAATGGGAGTAGTAATTTCTTAGCTTTGTACTTTCTGAATTTTGTGTTAATTAACACTACTGAAATCTAATTCAAATGGTGTAACAATATGAATAATCAAATCAACACATTAAATTATGATTTTGTAATGATGACGCTCTGAGTATTGTCTTGTTTGTTTTGTTATAAACTTAATTAAAAGAATTTAGTTCCATTTAAACATTACTTTTTAATATAACAATAACACAAATTAAATACAAAAGACATGTGGCACAAAATGACAATACAATATAAATGACAGTTAAGTGACAAGTAAGGTACACTACATAACTACCTCATCACTACACAATATGCTTTATTTTTCCAATTTGTTGTAATTGGTACACTATCATCACTAATGTAAGAAGCGGCAGTACTTTTGGTCGTGTTGGTTTGAGATATCGGATCGATGTCTGAATATCGTGTTCCACATTTTGCGAACCGTTCATGCCTGGCTTCATTTGAGGAATACTGCAGCCATCACTATAGGATCAATAATAGATTGACGATCAAGTGTGTGTTTCCAATTTCACGTATTATATACCTTACCATTCACTTCAATATTGTATGACCGATTATTATTACATTTTATGATTTAACCTGGTGTCCAGTATCTTTTAGTGTTTAATTTTAAGTGAACAGTTTCCCCGACTTTAACTTTTTTCAAATTTTTCTTCCTTTGTGATAAGTTTTCATTTTTAATTGATTTTCTTCTGAAAATTTTGCGTTAATTTTGACATTTTGGGTTTTTGGCTTCAAATGTTGCTCTTTTGCTGGAATTATACAATGTAGTCTTCTGTTCAATAATTGTGTCGGAGATGCAGTATTATATTTGGGTGTATTTCTTTGCTGTAAAAGGATCAGTTCATGAGTCCTGACTTTTTCTTAAAAATATTTTTTACAATTTTTACCGCACTTTCTGCACATCCATTTGACTGTGAATAATAAGGGCTACTTTTTATATGTGTAATACACCATTTATCTTTAAACTCTAAAGCTGAAAATGATGGTCCTCCGTCTGTGACCAATTGTATTGGAATGCCCTTATGTATTTAGAGTAATAATTTACGACGATTAAATATTTTTTCCCATTAAAGTTAGCCCCAAGTTTACTCTATGGAAGCTTAGGCATTTCGTGTGGAATCATTGTTACACTATTATTGTGAAGATAAAATTTTATGAGCTGGAGCACTGTTCTATCATGTTTTTATATTCATTCAATACCCATCTGCCTCTATTGTATTTATTTATTAATAAATGGGGTGAGCCCCACTAATTTACAATCATATATAAATTTTTTTGGCGTTTATCATAAAACATAATTTCTTAATCATTAACAAGTACACACTTGGACAATTTTTTTATGGTATATAAACTAGTACTAAAAATATCAAACCGTATTCTCATTGCACTCCATTGACACTCTCTCAATTATACTTAGCCGCTGACCATTCCTCAACAGTTTTAATCTAAATAATACATTGTTTTGTCTTAATTTAAATCAAACCTTAAAAATATATTATTCAACGACTCGAGTCTTTTAATGACTCCAATTTCTGAAGGGTACCATATGGGTGATGCATACATTAATACTGAATATACATAGGAAAAATATATAGTTCGAAGCGTTTCAAGTTTTGAAAATTGACAAGAAAATCTTTTAACAAAATATAACTTTTTCTTTACTTTTAATTCAAGATAATCAATACGTGGCTTAAATGAAAGTTTAGAGTCAAAAATAATTCCCAAATCCTTAATATGTTCAACATTCTGTAAAGCTTCATGATTAACGGTTATTCACACAAGCAGAACCGAACGTGACTGAAAAACATTTTTTAGTATTGCAATCAAGCCCATTATAGGAACACCATTCAACGAATGAATCTACATCACATTGTAATAAAAACGAATCATAATTATTCTCAATGGGATACAATTTATATATTAATATTTTCTGACGCATTTCTGTAGAGATAATTAAGATATTATTCTTAATACTAGTCCTCGATTACAGATATTTCACTTTGTATATTCCAGTACTGATATACTATACTTGGTAACGACGATTTATTTTTTGACCAACCATCTAGACAATATTTGATTAATACCAATAGCTACTTATCACTTTCGAACGTTTTTATTTCGGACAACGATTAGGCGAAATCGATAATGACTTTGTTAACAAATTTACGTTCATCTAATATGTCATCCCGTTTCCTTAGCGTAGTAGCACTATGCATTAACTTTCCAGGTTTATAGATTTGCAACTCATAAGCTTGTAATTGAAGAAGCATTCGCACACCGTTGCTGATAATTCGTGAATGTCTTTAACACATAAGCGACAGGTTTATTATATTGCAGTATTAGTGCAGCGGCCGCACATTTCGACGCAATGACTACGTTTTGGCTGGTTAATATCAAAAGCGAAAGTGCAGGTGCTTTTGTGACTAGAACCTTTAATCGCTCAAATCACTATTGATCGTCGCTATTCTACAGTCAATCTGAATTAATTTTGATAAGTTCACACAGACAAGCAGATTCTGCGGAATAATTAGGTACAAAACTTAATATGTAACTTACTAGTCCTAGGAATCAAACTCCTTTTTTGTCTGTAGGAGACAGCATTTCACAAATTGTCTTAATTATTAAACTCCCTTTGTTGAAAGAATATGACTCACATTTTGACTTCTGATGGTAGATGATATGTGATCTCAATTGACCCGGCTTCTTCTCAGTGACAACCCTTGAAATTACCTATTCCGTGTGTTCATTTACTTTTATAATGACGTTATTTTGTTCCATTCTTTTTAATTCCGTCTTTACTGTAGAATATAATCGAAGCTGCAATTTGCTGTGTGGGTCTACAACAGGTTGGCAATGTGGTTTTAGAATTAATCTGCATGTCTTAGCAGTGCAACCCAATCCTTGAAAACATTATCATATCTTGCCTGTAAATAATTAGACTGGCTGTTAATCATAGAGATTCTATTAATTCACATTTCGAATCAACTATGTTAAATGGAATTTTATAATTTTGATTATTTAATTTGCAATAGAGCCAGACCAAACCGTAGACTGGCACTTCATTTTCACAAAATTAAAAGAATTTAGTTACATTTAACCACGACTTTGTAATATAACATTAAGACAAATGAAGTACAAAAGGCACTTAACACAAAAATGACAATATAAGGTGTGAATGACAGTTACAGAGATAAGTTAAGTACAATACATAATAGTATCTACTTACGGACTATGTAAATAGTATTTTATACAAACAATAACTTTAGAAGTAAAAATATATTCAAATTTCACTTGCAGGAAGAGACAGAGACTATTGTTATGTTGAACCTGATAATGCAATAAACCTTTTAAATTTGGAAAAAATGTCAACCGATCCATTACCAATTGGAAAATATAATCATTCATTTGCTTATGAAAATAGATCTGAAACACGAGTAACAACATTGGAATTGGCACAAGATGATCTCATGAATTCTTTTAGCTCTTTCGATACTCAAGAAAATGAAATAAATGATGGAAGCTCATTTATAAGCAGACTTATTCGAAGACGTAGAGAAACAGATTATGTTGTCCCAACAACAATAGTAACTGGGAAAGATAATAAACAACGAAAAGTTGTAACAATGGTATTTTTGATAAACCTTTTTAGCCCAATGTTAACTAATATTGTTTTAGGATTGTAAAGAAAATACTGCTAAGTGTATAAAAATTCATTGCGTATTCCCTAAATACCCAAAGGGACATTTATCGACAATCTCGATTAAGTCACGTTTGTGGAATTCAACATTTGTAGAAGATTACAGTCAAATTGATTGGGTAAGAATACTATCTTACGGAAGTATTGGTATAGAAGATCCTGATATCCAACAACATGAACGTAGCATTTCTGTTGGGATGGTATGCAATTATTAACTAAAGTCGTCGATTTTATCACCCTGCTCTTTTAGATCGAGACAAATGCTTATCCAGATTTATCCATACAACTTGAAAGTGGAGTTCCATTGTGGATAATTATTCTTGCAGTTGTAGCTGGTTTAGTGTTACTATTTCTTCTAATATTTATCTTATGGATACTCGGCTTCTTCAAGAGAAATCGGATTAAAGACCCAACATTATCGGGTAATCTTACCAAACAAAGTGAACAAGAAACGTTACTTAATAAGTGAGAAGTGCATTAATCTTTAAAATGGAACTTGTTCTAGTCTTTTTTCTGGATAAATCAGGCTAAGTGTGTATGTACATACCAAAGCTTTTGTTAAGATACGAACACTGTGTGTTAATTTTAGTTCAGAAATGTAAATACCAATTAAACTAAGTTTTATATTGGCTTTTTGTACATAAAAAAGTAACAAATTTTGGTTGAACGTTAAATTATTATAATGTTAGTATTAATTCTGTATTGTTCATCCAAACTTTGTGAGAAGTATGCTTAAAATGTGATAGTTATGTATTTAAATATATTCAAAAAATTTTTTTACTGTCAAGTAAAAAAGTTTGAATTAAAACTTATAAAGTATCAGCTGTATTATATGAAAAGTTATGTTGTTAAAATTTTAGGTACACTGCCATTTAGGATATTAAGTCTGTAAATTGTTTAACATAAATTCAAGAGGCATCTATAAAAGGAATATTGTTGATCCAGTACTTAGTGTTAATCATTTTTTTTTTAAATTATGATTATTGATAAATTAAAAATTGTACTTACAATTAGTAAAGAAATTTTATATATGTTTAATATTAATTTATTTTTTCTTATCCAAATTAAAAATATGATGCACGATAGGAATACAAACATATACAGGGTGTCCACAACCTCTTTTCACAAAAGAAAACTGCAGATTCTAGAGCTGATTTTATGTCGATTTAACGTAAATTACCTTAATACAAAAATCTTCCTAAGAGAGCTGGAGCTCTTGGAAAATGGCGCCCTAACATCGGATTAATTCAAATATCTTTCCCTTTAAATGATAGCATTCTGTACATTTATTTAGTGGAATATACCCAATTGTATGGGGTGAATACGATTTTTTAGTTGTACTCATAATGCGACTTATTTGGGCAGGGCATTGGACATTGTTATTCATTAGTTTTTTGTTTTTTAAAATTTGGCAATTTTAATATAGAATTTAAAAATTTCGATTTTTTCATAAAAGAATGATACTCTTGTCTGAAGTCGCTATGACGCACCGTTTTCGAAATAAATCGATTTGAACTTTTCATGTGTTAATCATGCTTTTATAAAATTAAATTTGAAAAAACCATGTATACTTCTACCATTAAAGATTTTTCAGATTCCACTTGCAGCATGCATTTATGAAATGTATACGCTTGTGAGTGAAGAAACCATAAGCCAAACTTCAAAAAAATTTATTTTAAAACTATTAATAATATGTGGGACATTTTTCTTAGAGAAAGTAACTCTGTAACGGTTTGAACATTTTAAATATTCTTTCTATCGATCTGGTTTTGCTTTTGTTCTTCATTTTCAAATGCGTCTTTACGAAAGAAAGACGACATTTTGCTACCACTAGAAGCAGCAATATCTGCCTTTTTGTGATTAAGTGTCGATATGTATTAAGCAGTATCCACGTTTCCATCATGTGCAGGTGAAAACTGTGCACAACATTTTAAGCACCCTATATCACTATCTAAGGTTGTCTTTTTAATAAACTACTAAATGTACACTTTCTTTTTGGCATTTTCTGATTTTCTACCGTGCTAGATACAAACTACACTACAACGATTATTTATTTACAAACAGTTATTTATTAACACAACCTTAATTAACGAACTATTTACAATTTATTTATTTACACGCACCGGTATATTTATTTTCCACACGTACAAGACACCGTCGTGGCGTCGTAAGCAAATTTTTTCCGCGCTACATTTGTTACTAAATACTGCCTTATAAGCTTTTTTTTGTTAGTATGCTCATGCTTATGGTTAGTAATCTTATATTATATATATATATATATATATATATATATATATATATATATATATATATATATATATATATATATATATATATCATACAGTGCGTTCAATATAATCGGACGCACTCAATAACTCTTTTGTATTGCGTTTCACAAGAAAGTGTTTAAATAGTTTTTATTCATTTACAAATACTCTATTAAGTGCTTGGTTTAGATATTTTTAAGCTTCCGGTTTGACCGGAAGCGCACATAATTTTATTTTTTTAAATCACACTGTATATATATTTTTGCATTTTTGCATTGCTTATTTTTTTCTCAATACATGCTTCTAATAGTCGCCTGAGTTCATGGTTAGTTGCTTTTTTGATTTGCTGCGTAGTTAAATTAACACATGCAGCTGTAATTTTATTCTAGTCGATAACATTTAAAGGTGGATCGGCATACACCACTGTTTTTAAATGACCCCACAAGAAAAAGTCTAACGGTGTAAGATCCAGTGATCTCGCAGGCCATTCTACCGGGCCGTTAGTTCCTATCCATCGTTCATTGAACGTTTGGTTAAGATATTCTTTTACTATCAACACGTTGTGAGCTGGAGCTCCATCTTGCTGGAAATACAATTGTTGTCGCAGAAGCAGAGGAAACACATAGAACATTGTTGGTAGCACGTTATCTAAAAATTCAAGATACCTATTGGTGTTTAGATTACCATCATAGAAATTAGTCACTAGTAATTGGTTTCCAATTAAACCGCACCAAACATTAGTACCCCATACGGTTTGATGGTTAGTTTCCATTGACCAATGAGGATTTTCGTCAGACCAATAACGATTGTTTTGTTTATTAATAACTCCATTATTTGTAAACTTGGATTCATCTGTCCATAAAATATGATCTAAAAATAATGGATTGTGTTCACATTACTCAACTATCCATACAATCAAAGTTAATCTCCGATCAGAGTCTTGAGGCCGCAAGTGTTGGACCAAATCGACTTTATACGGCAGCATTTTGAATTTTTTTAATGTCCTGTGAATTGAGCCAACTGATACACCTACTTCTTGCGCTACATGTCTAATAGATGACCGTGGATTTACTCTAAAATAACCCAATATTTGTACTTCAATATCTTCGGTCAAAACATTCTTTGTTGTTCTAAATTCTGTAATTTACTCCTGGTAATGTTCCGAATTACTAAGCGATTGTTCAATTTTTCGTATGTAACTTTCGGAAGGATGGTATCTATTGGGATATCTTTGTGCGTATAATTCTACCGCTCGTCGAGAATTACGTTTACATTCACCAAAATTAACAACAGGTCAACTTTTTCACTGTTATTCATTTTAAATAATTATTTCGATTGAAATCAATAAATATTTATCTGATTGTCAATTGCAATAAACGAAAAACTATTGCGATGCGATTTTGTTGACGTACGCTGCCTACGGTTTTGTTTGATTCTTCTAATCGTATAATAAAATTGAAAACTTTGATGGCATTTTATCTAATTTTTTTATAAAACCTAAAAATTTTATATTGTATTGAATAAAAAAAACCTTGCAATGCATTTGTTATAGTATATATATATATATATATATATATATCGTATTAAAATTAAAAATTTAATGTTTGCGCTTTTCAAACCGAAGCTTAAAAATTTCTAAACATGCATTGAATAGAGTATATGAAATGAAAAAAACTATTTAAACACTTTCTTGTGATTATACAAAAAGTTATTGAGTGGCGATTATATTAATGCACTTATATATATATATATATATATATATATATATATATATATATATATATAATATATATATATATATATATATATATGAATACTTCAGGAAGTTATTTGGGGTGGGCTTATTTATTATCCTGATCATTAATTACTAATCGGTGATTATAGTATATTAAATATTAAGAATGGTAAGGGTTGTTTACTGGCGAAAAACAATGTTTGGAGACTAATACCAATTAAACTCTTTAAAGTTTGTGATGCATATACTATTTTTTGGTCCTATGGCTATTTTTAAATTCTTGTAGTTGGTTTCTATAGATACAAATGCATAAACGAAACGTACTTACTATAGGGCTGTACCATGATACAATAAACTTGAACCACGGGGCTGTAAAATTTATCAGATGAAGTACTATATAAGGTATAAAGTATTAAGACTGGTAATGATTGTTTAATGGCCAAAGAAAACGTCTGAGACCAGTTAGACCCTTAACATTTGTGATGCCACCCAATTTTTCGGCCGATTAACATTTTTTGGATTGGTTAATAATAACTAACAAATGGTAGTATGATATAGGGAAAATGGAC
This sequence comes from Vesta saturnalis, assembly GCA_036346205.1. Taxonomy (NCBI): domain Eukaryota; kingdom Metazoa; phylum Arthropoda; class Insecta; order Coleoptera; family Lampyridae; genus Vesta; species Vesta saturnalis. The sequence continues at coordinate 3,259,967 of JARFJB010000821.1, forward strand.
ACTAAACGAAGGACATGAAGTAGCAAAGCACAGAAAGCTAGAACGAATAGGAAAAGATTAAAAATGCACTTATCGTGGATACGAACAGACACAATATATACTTAGAGGTCATTGTGTAATTTACCTGAATAAGTATAAGAGGATTAGCCATGCCATCTCAGCGGTGATGCAAATAAAAACATGTATGTTACAATTGAAACTTTCGATTTTTCAATTATTCCAAGTAAGCTAAACTTTTTTACCCTGGCAAGAAATTACGTCAGTCGCACCCTTAAACATTATACAAATGCGTGGAACACAAATCAGCTTTGATGAAAATTATTTGCATATGGAGGAACGATATCATTTTGTTATTAAATGGTATATTGGCATATGACATTATTTACGATTGAGGTGTCATTAACTAACTTGTAAGGATCGAATTAAATTTTACATAATGAGTGAAATAACGCATACTTCACAGGTTCCATGGAAATAACTCCCTTGCTAATAACAAAAAAAAGATAACGCTGCAATCGTGTATTAAGGCGTGCATAGTAAGTTGCCTATCTAACTGTAGATATTAAAATATTAAGACCTTCAAAGGACAGCTCTTCAACTTTCTAATCTCCTAATACCAAATCACCATCTTTTTTGAATTATATGTTTAGTTGTAAATTGAGATAAAATATTGTTAAATCGTATTTAATTAACGAATTTGAAGGCAAAACAGTCAACATGTATGACGATTGTAATTAAATAAATTCAGCAATTATCAAATTAGTGTAGTGTCTACTAATTTGTGTCTATCTTCAACTGAGTGTGGAATTTTAGACGTCTTTTTATAAATTATTTAATAATACTTTATAAAATATCTAATTAACATAAACGTTCTTCTCCTTGTTAAATTTGTGCTTTAAACGTGAAATTTCTAATTAATAAAATTAAAAAAAAGAATTCTTTCTGTAAGAGTAATTATTAAATCTTAATTCAATTTCAATTGTGAAGTGTTCTTTATATCCTGTGTTTTTGACATGGTAAGTGTTATTTAATTTTTTTCACAGTTTCCGACTATTCCTATTTTCATCACATAATTTGAATTCGCGGACCAATATGTGCTAAGTACGATTTTATTGTATGAAAAAGTTCAACTTCAGAGGTTTGACAATGCCAGGGGACAGTTTTAGGGCCTATATTATTTAAATTTTATACTAATAAAGTCATAACACATGATCCGCAGTTGTAATACCTTTACCGTGAGCACCAAATGAACCTTATGAACCTATTAATTTTTGAAAGTTATACCACAGTACAATCTTACTTGATTATGTTCCCTTGCTGTATTGGTATTGTTTAATTATCAAATATTAGAAATTTACTCCGCGAAACCGTTTAACGCAAAACGTTAAATGAAACTAGTAGGGCTCTCGTCTATGAATAATTTTAATCCGAATATTTGGATTAGCTACCCTACAGCCCCTTCAGGGCGTGTTCAAAAAATAGTCTCATGCTTGTTTCAACTTGGATTTTACCGAATGTCGATAACCATTTTCTTACTACATTAATATCTACGTTTTTTGACAACATACAGCACTACCCAACATCAACGATTTTTGGGTTGTCATTTTTAAAAACACTTCTAAATCCTGCAGCTTTGACTCTGTTGATTCGAGTTTAAAAAATCTTTTGCAGGCCCAATTCATCTATCTTCAAAAAGATTTATTAGCCACAAGTAGAAGACCGGCACTAGACGCCATCTTGGATTTTGACGTCACTTCCGGTTTTACACGGCCACGTGGCTGACCACTATTTGACCTTGAGAAAGTTGTTTACCTTGAGAAACAGGTTTGCCTTGAGAAAGTTGTTTACCTTGATAAAGTTGTTTACCTTGAGAAACAGGTTTGCCTTGAGAAACAGGTTTACCTTGAGAAACAGGTTTAGCTTAGAAACAGGTTTACTTTGAGACCAGGGCTACGGAAATATGAAATTGTGGTTTCTTGTAAGATAAATGTTACATATAGGACCTGGTGCAGCGCTTGGGGTTGTTTATGGAAATTCTTGTAAGATAAATGCCATCTAGGACCTGGTGCAGCGCTTGGGGTTGTTTTAATAAAGATGTTCTTGTAAGATAAATGCTATCTCTAGAACCTGGTGTTTCGCTGGGGTTGAAAATAAATGCTACCTCTAGGACCTGGTGCAGCACTGGGGTTGTTTTATGGAAATTCTTGTAAGATAAATGCTACCTCTAGGACCTGGTGTTTCGCTGTTTTTTAATAAAGATGTAAGATAAATGTTATCTCTAGGACCTGGTGCTTCGCTGAAAATTTGAAAATTGAATAAGGGACCCTATTGCTAACTTGTAAGACAGGGTCTTGTGTTAGGTCTGAACCTCTGGTGGGAAATAGTGAGGACTCTAATGCTAACTGAAGACAGAGCTTGTTTGTGGTGCCGCCTAGCAGGAGTATGGACTAACAGTATTTACTGTAATAAAGGTGGCGTTACCTAGTGGTATATTTCAGAGTTAATCAGGGATTTGTTTGTGGTGCCATCTAGCAGGGTATGGGCTAATGGTATTTTCTGTAATAAAGGTAAACTATTTGGATTTTCAGGGTTAAGAATTTGTTCTGAGTATCAGGAGGACACGAGATTTATGTAATAGGAGGTATAGTGTTAGCAATTAGGATTTTGATTTATGATTAACATCTCATGAACTAATCAAATGCATTGCCTTAAACATTTAAGGTGTTTTTAAGATGGGGTTTAAAATATTTGGATGTACACATAATCGTAGACAATACTATCTTATAATATCTATAAAAATAATATATAAGACCTTAAACCATACAATATTTAGTAAAAAGTTACAATTACAAATGTAACTGTATTAATAATAAGATTAATCTGGTCTCGAGAAGATAATATGATGGCCTTGAGGCAAACCTATCTCAAGATTGTATTATAAAAGACTTTACACCTCAAGAATGTTAGGATAATAAACTTTGCAGTTAACGCAAAAAACATGTACAACTTATAAATAAGTACTTCTACAATTAATTTATGTCTTTCATTTTTATACCTGAACACTTTTAAAGTCCATATAATCTACTCAAACTAATTATGCAATGCTTATTACCTATCATTTGAATGTAACAGATTATTGACTCTTTGAATTCATTTAATTAATCGAAGTCCTATTAAAAGTACCAACAATATTTTTACTATCGAAAAAATATAAGATGGTTCAATTGAAATAAATAAGCCATTAAATCATTAAAACTTAACATTACTGCTCATTATTAAATCAAACATTGTTAAACAATTTTATTAAAATTCCACCGTAGTAAAATGTTTAGTAATAAGCAGCAATGCATATTAAGAAATGGATTGCTTAATGCAGATAAGTCCATTTGTAAATAATAACCATTATTTAAAAAAGAAAGATTGCAATCTTATTGTAAATTTATAAAAGTATGATTTTAAAATAACTTTTTTTTATAGTTACGTTAATTGGTTTTAAATTATTTGTTTAAAGTTAATAGAAACATCATTGAATATATAAACGTTAATTTAATAGTCAAAATTGATTACCAATGTAATATAAATAATTTTTTAAAACATTAAATAATAAATTTTATTAATAGTTTTTAAAAACACTCGAATTAAAGAAATAAAAACAGTAGGTATTAGAATTCTTAAATAAAACAATTAAGGTACTAAAAATATTTTATTTTCAGAATAGAATAGTACAAAAGCATACATTATACATCATTTTAGAATTAAGTTGTAGAGAAAGTTATTTACATATTGATAAACTATTTTGTATGAAATGTAATTATCCTTAAATCGTTATAATATTTTTAAAAACCTGATTCTCTTCAAGCAACTACCATCTATATATCAAAATATGAGTAATTTATGTATGCATTTAAAATAATTAGTATGCTAACTATATTCCTTTAATTGTCTAATTTGAAATAAGGATGAGATAATTTAGCTTATCCGAGTTTCATAGAACGTCATCATCAAGATTTGAGATGCATTCTCTCATCGTCTTTCACACTGATAATAATAATAGTTGATTAACAACCGTAAAACATCTAATACCACTAATGTTACATCATAATAATACTAATTCAACAGTGATTACACATTAAATACATTTAAAATATGTAACTTTTATACTAAGTCTGTTATTACATAGAGATGAGATTATTCTTAAATTTGATTTCGATAGAGCTCTGGAAATACTACAACCGTTCGAAATCTTGCTTCTTCTCTCGATATCAAAAAGCATACTAGTGATACATTAAGTAAGCATAATATCGGATACAGCTACATTGCTAACGATTATTGATGTTTTTGCATGAGATTTTTTGAATGAGACAGCCTCGCAGGTATTTTTTAAGAAAAGCTATATACATCTCACGAGACAAACGAGATTTTGAGATACAATTCCTCATCACCTACACCTTGAACGATTATATTGTAACCTATAAAGCAAAGCTAATAACCCTAATAGTTTATCAGACATTATTACATGGACACGAGGTTAGCTCTAAATTAAATGGTTTCAACGCTGCTCTGGGAATGCTGTACACACTTAAAACCTTTAAGTCTGCTCGCCGAAGTTGTACCGTATTCACTTTCTTCAATTTTATCTGCACTCTGTTTCGAAGCTGTAATACGTTTTCTAATACATAAACAGAATCTTCAATACTGTGATACGTGTAGCAGCAAAACACATTAGCTAGTTAGTTTCACCTCTATATTACTTTACATGCAAGCCTGATCTTATCATAAATAAATACATCTGTCAAAAAGCTGATTAAACATAACTCCACGGCCAGGTATAGCAAGCAACGCTTCCAATTATAGCTCTTAGTCAACACAATAGGGCCTACAACTACATACAATCGACTAGCACTGCTTTAGCACGAGGATCAAACGAAAAAACACGCACGCACGCAAGCTCGCACGTACGCTCGCACGTACGCACGCACGTGCGAACGCTCGTACGTACGCACGCACGCTCGCACGTACGCACGAACGTACGCACGCTCGCACGTACGCAAGCTCACACGTACGCTCGCACGCACGCACGTATGCGCACACACACACACACACACACACACACGAGAGAGCGAAAACACGCTAAAGCGAAAAACTTGTAAACTTGCAAACATGAATCAAGACGGTGGAGCACCGCTAGGAAAAAAAAACAGGTTTATTAACAAAACCGAAGGAAAGCTTAACGTTTTGAAAATATATTATTATTATTATTATTATAAACAACAATACATCATTATTATTTAATAACATGCTTTATCGGTTTTCTTCTTCTTCTTGAACCGTGAGTCGTCCTCATCATCATCATGATTTTGAGATTTGCCCTTCCCCCCTATCTCATCGCTCTTCTTTCTCTTCTGTGAATCATCATCTTGGATGTGAGATACACCCAGCTCAACCACGTCATCGCTTTCATCATTATCTTGAACGGTTATGTTGTAATAGTTTATTAACAAGTCAGTAAAATCTCTAATGTCCGCTGATGTTGGCTCATAAACAGGAGAATACATTATAGTAATGCTCACTCGATGACAGTTACACTTTAAAGAGCGAAACACACGAGAAACGAGAACGCTAGCTTGGTCTTGTGCATTGTCAATGTTGGTAGAATGGCATCTTCGGGATGTCTGAAGTATTGACCTAACCACACTCTAACATAGCCCTGGGCATGTTTATAAATCTAAAGGCCTCTAACATAGCCGGGCTTGTTAGAGTGTGTTAGATTCAACATCCCCGAAGATGCCGATTCTACCCGAACGTTGACGAGCACGCTTGCCACAAGACCAAAGGCTAGCTGCGTTCTCTTTCCGTGTGTTTCGCTCTTTAAAGTGTAACTGTCATCGAGTGAGCATTACTATAATGTATTCTCCTGTTTATGAGCCAACATCAGCGGACATTAGAGATTTTACTGACTTGTTAATAAACTATTACAACATAACCGTTCAAGATAATGATGAAAGCGATGACGTGGTTGAGCTGGTGTATCTCACATCCAAGATGATGATTCACAGAAGAGAAAGAAGAGCGATGAGGGGGAAGGGCAAATCTCAAAATCATGATGATGATGATGAGGACGACTCACGGTTCAAGAAGAAGAAGAAAACCGATAAAGCATGTTATTAAATAATAATGATGTATTGTTGTTTATAATAATAATAATAATAATATATTTTCAAAACGTTAAGCTTTCCTTCGGTTTTGTTAATAAACCTGTTTTTTTCCTAGCGGTGCTCCACCGTCTTGATTCATGTTTGCAAGTTTACAAGTTTTTCGCTTTAGCGTGTTTTCGCTCTCTCGTGTGTGTGTGTGTGTGTGTGTGTGTGTGCGCATACGTACGTGTGAGCTTGCGTACGTGCGAGCGTGCGTACGTTCGTGCGTACGTGCGAGCGTGGCGTGCTGAGCGTGCGTTCGCACGCGTGCGTACGTGCGAGCGTACGTGCGAGCTTGCGTGCGTGCATGTTTTTCGTTTGATCCTCGCTAAAGCAGTGCTAGTCGATTGTATGTAGTTGTAGGCCCTATTGTGTTGACTAAGAGCTATAATTGGAAGCGTTGCTTGCTATACCTGGCCGTGGAGTTATGTTTAATCAGCTTTTTTGACAGATGTATTTATTTATGATAAGATCAGGCTTGCATGTAAAGTAATATAGAGGTGAAACTAACTAGCTAATGTGTTTTGCTGCTACACGTATCACTGTATTGAAGATTCTGTTTATGTATTAGAAAACGTATTACAGCTTCGAAACAGAGTGCAGATAAAATGAAGAAAGTGAATACGGTACAACTTCGAGCAGACTTAAAGGTTTTAATGTGTACAGCATTCCCAGAGCAGCGTTGAAACCATTTAATTTAGAGCTAACCTCGTGTCCATGTAATAATGTCTGATAAACTATTAGGTTATTAGCTTTGCTTTATAGGTTACAATATAATCGTTCAAGGTGTAGTGATGAGGAGATTGTATCTCAAAATCTCGTTTGCTCGTGAGATGTATATAGCTTTTCTTAAAAAATACCTGCGAGGCTGTCTCATTCAAAAAATCTCATGCAAAAAAACATCAATAATCGTTAGCAATGTAGCTGTATCCGATATTATGCTTACTTAATGTATCACTAGTATGCTTTTTGATATCGAGAGAAGAAGCAAGATTTCGAACGGTTGTAGTATTTCCAGAGCTCTATCGAAATCAAATTTAAGAATAATCTCATCTCTATGTAATAACAGACTTAGTATAAAAGTTACATATTTTAAATGTATTTAATGTGTAATCACTGTTGAATTAGTATTATTATGATGTAACATTAGTGGTATTAGATGTTTTACGGTTGTTAATCAACTTATTATTATCAGTGTGAAAGACGATGAGAGAATGCATCTCAAATCTTGATGATCAGACGTTCTATGAAACTCGGATAAGCTAAATTATCTCATCCTTATTTCAAATTAGACAATTAAGGAATATAGTTAGATACTAATTATTTTAAATGCATACATAAATTACTCATATTTTTGATATATAGATGGTAGTTGCTTGAAGAGAATCAGGTTTTTAAAAAATATTATAACGATTTAAGGATAATTACATTTCATACAAAATAGTTTATCAATATGTAAATAACTTTCACAACTTAATTCTAAAAATGATGTATAATGTATGCTTTTGTACTATTCTATTCTGATAACAAAATATTTTTAGTACCTTAATTTTTATTTAAGAATTGCGTAATACCTACTGTTTTTTTCTTTTAATTCGGCATGTGTGTTTTTAAAAATCGTATTATATAAAATTTATTATTTAATGTTTTTTAAAAGAAATTATTTATATTACATTGGTAATCAATTTTAGACTATTAAATTTAACCGTGTTATATAATTACAATTGATGTGTGGTAATTAACTTGCTAAAGCAAGCATAATTTAAAACGAATTAACTGTCACACACTGAAGTAAAACAAAAAGTAATTTTAAAAATCATATTTGTATATACATGAATGTAGCAAAGCAACAATTACAGATCTTATCTTATTTTTAAAAATAGGGTTATTATCTTCACAAATGGTACATATGAGATTAAGCTACAGTTTATTTATATATTGCATTCGCTGCGTTTTACAAAACAATTTTATCATACGATGAAACTCATTAAAACCATTGTCATTAACTATTTGAATTTAAATAATGAGCAGTACATTATAAGTGTCTTTAAATATCAAGATGGCCTTATTGTATTTTCTTTTAATCCGACTATAAATTTTTGAATAGAAAAATATTTTGTACTTTTAAAAGAGACCTTCAAAATAAAATAATTCAAAGAGACAGTCAAAGTGAATGCGTGTTTTACATTCTAAATGAGGGTAAAACCCTATTAGCTATAACTTAGAGATGACGTCAGAGCTTCAATACTTTAAATAGTGGATTCAGGTACGGTAAAATCAGACGATCTCAAATTGTAGAAGTCTTCATTACTATTAGTAACAGGTTTGGTGAGACTGCCAGCTTGGTTTGAGATCCCAACACTTCCTTGAGGTGTACAAGTCTTTTATACCATAGCAAATCCGTTGAGACTGACGGTTTGCCTCAAGGCCATCATTATTATCTTCTCCGAGAGGACCAGATGCAATCTCTGTATTTATTAATACAAGTTACGATTTCGTAATTCTAACATTTTTTACGTATATGTATGTATGTTTAAGCTCTTATAGTATTATTTTTGATTAGGATATGATAAGATAAGGTAGTGTTGTACAACGTATACTGTGTCACATCCAAAATAATTTTTAAACCCCATCTTAAAAAACACCTTTATGAATGTTCTACAGGCAATGCATTTGATTAGTAAAGCTTATAGAGAACATGTATAAGTCATAAAGTACAAACAAATCCTAATTAGCTACAATATACCACCTATTACAGAAAAACGCTCGCTGCTCCTCCTGATGACTCAGCAACAAATCTCTGCTTAACCCTGAAATATGCCGATAGATAGTGTTACCTTTATTACAGAAAATACTCATTAGCCCATACCCCTGCTAGATGGCACCACAAACAAATCCCTGATTAACTCTGAAATATACCACTAGGTAACGCCACCTTTATTACAGTAAATACTGTTAGTCCATACCCTGCTAGACGGCACCACAAACAAGCTCTGTCACAAGTTAGCATTAGAGTCCTCGTACTATTTCCCACCAGAGGTTCAGACCTAACACAAGACCCTGTCTTACAAGTTAGCAATAGGTCCCTTATTCAATTTTCAAATTTTCAGCGAAGCACCAGGTCCTAGAGATAACATTTTATCTTACATCTTTATTATTAAAAACAATCAGCGAAACATCAGGTCCTAGAGGTAGCATTTATCTTACAAGAATTTCCATAAACAACAGTGCTACACCAGGTCCTAGAGGTAGCATTTATTTTCAACCCCAGCGAAACACCAGGTCCTAGAGATAGCATTTATCTTACAAGAACATTTTTATTATTAAAACAACCCCAAGCGCTGCACCAGGTCCTAGATGTAGCATTTATCTTACAAGAATTTCCATAAAACAACCCCAAGCGCTGCACCAGGTCCTAGATGTAACATTTATCTTACAAGAAACCACATTTCATATTTCGTAGCCCTGGTCTCAAAGTAAACCTGTTTCTCAAGCTAAACCTGTTTCTCAAGGTAAACCTGTTTCTCAAGGCAAACCTGTTTCTCAAGGTAAACAACTTTATCAAGGTAAACAACTTTCTCAAGGCAAACCTGTTTCTCAAGGTAAACAACTTTCTCAAGGTCAAATAGTGGTCAGCCAAGTGGCCGTGTAAAACCGGAAGTGACGTCAAAATCCAAGATGGCGTCTAGTGCCGGTCTTCTACTGCCACATGTAAGCACAGGGCCGTAGCCACGGGAGTGCTAGTATCCTCTGAATATTAACTGGCATTCTCCTGTAACGAGGTGCAAAATTACCTATTGGTTGCAGTGGTGTCTTGAACAGCGAACAGGAATTGCCTACTGTCTGCGCACACGTGAGCAGTGAATGAAACAGGTAAAGTGGGTAATCGCGCGACTAAAAATAACAATACAATTAACTCTAAAGCCACAAGTAAAGTAAATGCACCAAAATATGTCTGGAAATCTGTACGCGGTAATAGTGTCAAAGACGTATCTTCTTGGCTAGGATCCATTCCTGTTTCACAAGAAGTAAAGTTACCAATTACATATTTTTGCGAATTTATTTTCAATAAACAGAATCCTAACAAGCTACATTTAGAACAAAGTGAGCTAGAGTAGTTTCTTGGATCGATTAAAGATTCCAACCCCATTTTGAGTTTTCAAGTTTTCATCTAATACAAATTTGGACAACAATGAATAGTTTCTTGGATGTGTGCTGTGTATGTGTATATTTGGCCTCCCTAGATCAAGTATGTTTTGGGGAACAGAAAGTCGCGTAGCTCAAGTGGCAGATATAATGAGCAGAGATAAGTGGGAGCAAATAAAGAAAAACTTGCATTGGAAAGATGATTCGAAGGCGCCAGAGCGCACTAATCCAAATCGAGACAAATAGCAATTGGTTGAAAAGGTGCTCTAATGTTAGGAAACTGCATACAGTGTTGTCTGATAATCTGTAGAATCAATGTATAATGTTTCATACCTAAGGCTAAGCTAGGGTTTAGATAATATTCAGCTACAGGCCAAACCAGGAACGTATTTTTGGATGTTGGCTAAACAACATCCAAAATAAAGCACACCGAATATTTCGGGAAGCCATTTAAATAGAGAAAAGATCGTCCAGCATTGTAGTGTCCCAAGGCACCTTCTCCTTAAAAGTGTACATTGAAATTACTCTCAATAATTTAAAAAACTATAAAATCTTTAAGAGCGTAATATGAAACTTTTTCGCAATAATGCAAAGTCAAGAAAAAAAAAATCGGCAAGGGATGTACTTTACTGACAATAATGTTATTCTTACTCAAATTAATTACCTTATATTGACTTTCCTGGCAGTAATTAAAACATTAGAATTTATTGACAAGTCTCATATTTAATTACTCACAAAACTCAAATCTGATTACCAAGCAAGTGGCCCTTATACAACTAATCATGCAGGTCTTTAAGTTAACACTAAAGTAAAAAGGAAAATAATAATGCCGATTAGGGTACACATAAAATACGGCAAACGGTAAGATTAAACAGGTAACTGCAGTGCGATTTAACTACACTTAGATGAGGACAAAAAAATAGGCAAGGAATTTAGGTATACACAATTGTATAGTGAATAAAAGCACAATAATAAATACGTACAATTACAATAAATTACATATACACTATTGGACAAAAGTGAAGCAGCATTTGTGATAAAATATAATATTTGAATATTTAAAATAAAATGAGCCACCACCGTGGAAACTAGAATTTATACAGTTTAGGGGCCTATAGTAGGCTGCTGCCATAGGTGAAATGGGATTGCCTTCAAATGCCAGATAAGTTAGTAGGTAATAATATACTTCAACAATACACTTTATTAGAGCGACAAAAGTGTAGCAACTTTTGATTTGATGTAAAGAGTAAGGGTTTATGATAAAGGTAACTTTATTAATGACATTTTGTAGGTGAATTAACCTTAATGGTTCTTATATTTGCAGAAATAAATATGCCAAAAGGAAAAGGAATCTATACGGAAGTACAAGAAAACGCTTTTATAAAAGGAACGAGTAAGATTGCGATTTCCAAATAATTTGACTTACCCAAATATAGTGTGTCAAAAATTATTTCACGTTATAATGAAAGAGGACATGTAGAAAAAAAATCAGGAAAGCCCAGAAAAACTACATTGTGGATGGATAGGAGAATCAAAAGAATTTCTCAAAGAGATGCGTGGTTATCAGGACCAAGGATAATTGCTGAAATTCCTGAACTGGAAGTCAGTGCGAGGACTTTTCAACGACGATTAGTTGAGACAAAACTTTATAGCAGACGCCCAGTCAAGAAACCGTTGGTTTCCGAAAGAAGTCGCCGTGCGAAGCTTGAATTTGCACAACGCCATTTGAACTGGACAGTGCAAGAGTGGGGAAAAGTATTGTTTAACAAAATTTTTAATTCTGATGGAATGAGGCGTTAAACGTCCGGTTAATACAAGATTTCACCTAATGTGTGTTACACCAACAATAAAGCAGGGACAAGGTAGTGTATTTGAATGGGGTTGCTTCTCGTGGAGTAGAGTAGGTCTACTTCATTTTATAGACGGCACTATGGATCGCTTCGTGTACAGGGACATACTTCAAAACGTTGTTTCCCTGTGATCAGAGAAAAATGTCTTTGGAATTGGTATTCTAACAGGACAACAACCCGAAACATTCATCTTGCCTTATTCAGGAGTGGTTTCAAGAGAACACTGTCCAGGTTCTTCGATGGCCAGCACCATCGCCAGACCTCAAACCCATTGAGAACCTTTGGGAAGAGATTGAACGTCGTATTCGGACTACAAGATTCCCAAATAAACACTCCTTGATTGATAAATCAATGCCGGTTATTACTATCCAAAATTTAATTTCATCAATGCCGCGTCATTGCCAAAAAATTATATACAACAATGGTTATCCTATTAATTATTAAGAACCTATGTGATTATAACCCTTCATCCACGTTTGTGTTTGAGTTGTTAAATAAAATAAATGTTCTTTTCTTAAAAGTTGCTTTACTTTTGTCGCTCTAATAAAGTGTATTGTTGAAATATATTATTACATACTAACTTATTTGACATTAGGAACAATCCCATTTCACCTATGACAGCATGAGCCTACTCTGAGCCTCTAAACTATTTAATTTTAATTTCCACGATGGTTCATTTTATTTTAAATATTCAAATATTACATTTTATCACAAACGATGCTTTACTATTGTCCAATAGTGTATAAAGAAATCAGTTTGTAGATAAACAATTCTAAATAAGTGGCTGAATCAAAGACACAAAAAAAATCATTAAAACAAAGCCTTGCAAGGGTAAGGTGCAAATGAATCATGGCGAAGTGACTGATAACCTACCCTCAAGTTTGAGTGACTACGTAACAAACTACACCGTCCCTTCCTCAGCTTACATGTTCATCTATACATCTCCTGCATTTAAAAACAATAAGAACGGGTTAATTTAACAGTAACAATGGAATTCGAGGTGGTTTTAACGTCATTTGGACCCGTACCCGTAAACCCCGGTATCGTTTATAACAATTAACCGAGGTTTATCATGTCACGTTTTGTCCACGCATTATATGCTCCACATGGGCGAAAATATTAGTAAACAGTCAACAATATCAACTCATACCAGCAATGAGGAGGATACTGTACTGTCTGGCGCAGAGTCCTTTTATTTTAACAGATTTCAACTTAATGAGCATGTTTGCGAGATGGAATATTGGCAATTAAATTACTACCCTTTGTTATCAAATGACAATTCTGTGCGATTTCATATCTCGTAGTAACTAAATAGAAACTTCTTGCAAGGCAATGCTTGATTTTTAACAGGTTACACAGGCTTGTTGAATTGTTTGCTGCGAGCTTTAATCTATATTCAAATATCTATATTTACGTTTGAATATAATCATTTAATAAATCATTTACCAATGTTTGAAATTTTAAGTCACATGCTATAGCAGCTTGTCGCATGGAATAATTTTCTATCAAAACCATATTGACGGCCGCTTTCATATTCTCCTCCGGGGGATTTCCAATTTTGCTAGGTTTTTCCTTTCGCGGCATCTGCAGTTAGAAGTTAGAAAACAACCCCCGGAGGAACAAGGATAATATTAAACCCCTGCACAAAAATTTATCATGTACCCACAATTCACTCACGTCTCACAAACTTTACTATAAAAACATCGTCTTACATTGAAAAACAGACTTTTAACTCCGATGTTCGCAAATTAATTTTATGGCCAACAATCTTCACCCAATGTAACAACAATACCAACTATGACAGCAGATGCAGATAGTGTGGGTAGTTTAAAAGTTATATGCTCTGTCACTTTAGTACACCGTGTCAGTACCGCCCTCCCCTATACGTAATATAGACCTTTCAAATTCAAATAGCTTTTTCCACGGTACCGCATTTTCAAATCATTTGTAATGATCATGCTCGTGTGTTTGCACCGGATGATTAGCGTTTATTGATACCATTCTCCTCTTTCAATTATTTTATCTTTGGAATATTTTTTCTTAAAAAGTACACAATTGTTAACATTAAAAAAAATTTCAGAACTATTATTTCTAGATTTGAAAAAATACGTTTTTTGGTGCTGGTAGTTACAAACGGTTGCAATAAAGTCACTTACAAAGCCTAAAACATATTCGTTCATAATTTTTAAAAATTTTGCGGATCTCATACTGAGTGGAAGACATGATGGCATTCATACAAAACTATAACTGCATGTCTTAGCCTGAAGGCCATGCACTGCCACTGAATGACCAATTTTAGCATATTCCGTAGTAAATAAATAAGCAAAAATAGCACAATTTTATAAAGTTAAGATTAGTCAGTATTTCTCCAAATCAGGTAACTGAAGGTTTATTTCATCTATCATAAAATTTTTGGAAGTAAAACATAAAACCTATAATTTGAAACATGTTCAATTTTATAAACACGACATAAGTAATGTCTTAATATCCATGGAACGTGATATTTCTAGTAAAAAAAATTATGTTATTACTTATTACTGAAATATCCAAAGACTTGATATTGACTACATTAAGACACTTGCATACAAAAAACGACTACCATTAAACCGTAAACACAATGTTACATTTCAATTTCTATCATATTTTGGGCAGATATGAACGCTGGTCACAAACTCAAAAGTTTTATGACTTTTCCAATCATGTAGCTTTAACATGTAACTACTCACATAATCCACAACTCATGTTCCATACTCACACTCATTCTTGTAACATTATCGGCTACATAGACTATATTAGTAGTTCAATTTTTCCTTTCGAATATTCATTTAAGTAATTTTTAATGGTAATAATAGCTTAAATATACGTTTTGATTTATTTTAGTTACAATAAAACAAAGATTGTAGGATACTTTTAATGTATCATAATGTACATAAGTGTAATAGTATATTATTTTATACGGAGCTAAAGTGATACTTCGTTTGTCAAATCTGTTTGCCAGCCAGGCATAAACGAGGCTAGTAATTAGAGATTAGACAAAAAATCACTTTAGTTTCACATAAAATATGCTTTTTTCCTCAAACCGAACCTAGGCCCAGTTATTTTTAAGACAAATTGTTTGCGAAACAAGGGTCTACCATTAACCTGAATGTGTAGGTTGCTTTACAAAACATTACATGTGTAGCTATGGATTCTGCAAAATAAAACTCTAAATGTAAAAAAGTTGACATTAGAGAAACTGGAAGCATTTTCGAAATTTGTCACTTTACAGCTGCTGGTGAGCAGTGCTGAAATTTTTAGCACCGCTCAAGAATGACTAGTTATCTTGTATTAAATCTCTAAATGTCATGTTTACTGACATTTGAAGAAAAAGTATACTACAGGTGTAATAGCAACCTATAAAATTTTCCCTTGAATACAAAACTGCTTAACCTCCTCAGTGGATTTGTACCACAGATTAAATACAAAATCTGTGTTTGTACATTATACTGTACTTCCATCTTCTATTATTCTTATTGGGTATTTTTGGAAAAAAACATGAGACAATTTTTTAAAGATATTTTTCAGTTAAATTATGGTTTGTTATTGCTATACAAAGCTCAATTTTTCCAATTTAATAACTATTTCAACAAATAAAAAATGTACAGTATAATTCATATCAAAATGGAAATATGGTTCTAATACTACCAATGTAAGATTAAAATATTTTATGCAAGGTAGTAGGTACTTGTTTATTGACACTGAACATTCAATTTAAATATAATACAACAATAATTAACTACAATAATTAAATAAATTGAAAAAAAAATCATTTTTGGTGGTAGTCTAGGAAACAATTATGTTTTTGATTTAGGCACAAGTGTACCTTACATTTTTTACAAAAGAAATGTGACCTGAATTTAACACATCCTTCATTTTTACATTTTGTTGGTTTCTTGTTGCTGTCATGTACAGGTAGATGATCAACATTGTCAAATTTTACAGCAGCAACAGGTCTTGATTCGTATCCACATCGACTTTTTTTCGGTTCTTGTTCCAAACATGTGGAAGTGGATGGTCTCCCTTGCCTTTTGTGTTGACCACTTTTCCAACTTTAATTAGTTCTTCGGCTAACAGCAAGCGATAATGGAGTAGGTCCAATACATCCTTTTTCTGGACCGAAAGCTGATGGCATGCAATTTTGTACTCTAGCCACGAGTTACAAACAGCAACGTCAATTGCATGAAAGATGAGTCTGAGCGTCCATTTCTTTGATCTTACATTTATTCTGTATAGGCTAATAAACCTATTTAAAAGATCAACACCACCCATTGCAGCATTATACTCTTTGATTACCTCCGGTCTTGAGATCTTAATTTTTTCTTTTTTAGTTTTATCCCATCTTGCAACTTGATCAGGTTCACCAATCCCTACAAAATTGGATGTAAGATCCACAGCTTTGTTGTCTAACCATCTTGTTAGGACTACATCTCCATGGCATCTAACTACTTCTTCACTAAAACCTCTTTGTTTTTCCTTTTTAAGTTTTGATTCTGGTAGTGCATGAAGCAACTATTAGTTTAGATTTTAATATTTGTAGAAAATAATTATCAAAAAATAGTGTGTCCTGGTTTTTCTAAATGCATGGCAAGTTCCAGAGAGACGGCCGCACTCAAACCAAAATTTTTTGTATTATTATCATTAAGTTCAGTAGACTTGCCTTGATATAGAATGAAGTCGTACAATAGTCCACCTTTTCCACATAGCAAAAAGTTTTTCACGCCCCATGGTGTCGGCTTGCCTTTAACGTATTGCTTAACACTCAAGTTTCCTATAAAAGGAATTATCTGTTCATCAATTGATACAGCTTGCTCAACCGGTAATTCATTGCATCTTTTTTTAATGGCCGTATAAATGGGACACAGTTTATGGAATACATCAACAAATCCTGTCTTGGTTGGGTTATTTACTCGGGTATTGTGCAGCCTTTCATCATCAGTACTATTACTTTCTCTTGATGGTACCTACATCAAAATTATTAACTAAATGTAAATAGTTACGTAATTTGAAAAATCGCTCTCTCGACATTCCAGAATCGTGGAATATACCAATCTTTACCCTAGGATCCCAGCACAAATCGACCCTTCTGATACCAAGTGTACCAATTGTAATATGTAGAGCTAGTAAAACTTCAATTTCAGAAGCATCACAATTCGAAAATCTACTATTGTCATTTTGCATAGTGTACATGTTAGTGCACCTAGCTGCCGTTTCAAAAACTGACTTGGGTACATATTTGGAAAAGAATGAAAGAGGTGACAAAGAAGAATATTCCTCATGTTCCACAATAAAGTCTGAATGTTGTCGTTTTGTGAATATTTTCTTTTCCCAAGAAATGGCTTCTCGCGTAGTAAAAATATCCAAGAAACTGACATCAGGATGGTCTGGGTCATTCACATTTTCACTGAAATTAGTCACTAACATACCCGCATCATCATCATCGTCATGAACAACATTAGGCCTACCTTCATTTTGAATGTCCATCATCTCAATCGAATTATGATTTAGTAATAAATTGGTCTCACATGGCTCACTCATGTCCCGCATAACACTACCCAAACTCAATTCTTTGTCAATATCACTCTGCCCACTATTTTCGTCATCACTTAATTCACAATCGGAAATGTCACCCGTTTCTAACACATGTAGCAACTCTTCTGTTGTTAACTGTTTAGTTTTTAAACATACTGCAGAAAATATATCACTGGACGCAACTCAGAAAACAGATAGTGCATACCCATTACTTTATTTCGGTTTAAGTAATAATTTTCATCTAAGGTGTGACAACGCGAGATTGTACAGTATATTGTACATCAATTTTTTAACTATAGTATAAATTTATTCGAAAGTGTTTAATCGATAAATATGTTCCGAATTGAATATTTTTTTAAAGGCACACCTTTTTTAAATGAATATACTTATTAAAATAACAAAAGTTTTGCGAGAATTATATATTATTCAGTTTTGTATTGGGCTTCTGCAGCTGATTCCAAAGCCTCATATTACAAACGTTTTTAACAAGGCTGTAACAGTTCGATAAATCTACTACAGATGTCGGTAATGTGAATACGAAAGAAAGATTTGTACAGTATATTGTACAAAAAAGTTCAAAATATCAAATCGTTACCTTTTACAGAAAAAGAACCAATTTGAAAATCAGTGTACAGTATACTGTACAATAATTGGCAAACGTTGTACAGTATACTGTACAATACTTGGCAAATGTTTTAAGAAAGTAACAATTGCTCATTGAGGAGGTTAAGGTAGTAAGAGAACTCTGCAATTCATATTACTGAAATGGCCATTTTGGACATAAATCAAAAAAAAAAAAAACTATGCATACAACAAATTCTATGTAGTATACTTGATCAATTAATGAAAACCTTGTGGTTCAATATTTAAGTTACAATCTTGGTTGAAAGTTCCTACAGAGAGCTGCTACCTTTACGGAATTTTCGACCAAGATTGTAATTTAAATATTTAATTTGAAACCAGGTTTACGTTAGTTGATCAGTATACTACATCGAATTTGTCCTATGGTTTTTTTTTTATTTATTAGATGATTTAAGTCCAAAATGGCCATTTCAGCAATATGAACTGCAGAGTTAATTAATGAAAACCTGGTTTCAAATTAAATATTTAAGTTACAATCTTGGTCGAAAATTCCATAAAGGTAGTAGTTTTCCATAGGAACTTTGGACCAAGATTGTAACTTAAATACTGAATTTGAAACCAGCTTTTCATTAATTGATCAGTATACTACATAGAATTTGTCCTCCAGTTTTTTTTTTCACTATTAGGTGATTACGTCCCAAATGGCCATTTTAGTAATATGAATTGCAGAGCTCTCCTTAGCAGCCTTAATTAGTATGCCATTATTAAATTTGAATCTTTGAATGGTCATTATCCACAGTTACTATCTAGGTTCAAGTGTCATATTGAAAAAACAAATAATACATAATCATTTTATTGTAAATACTAATGATACAACAAAACTAGTTAATCTATATAAAAAAAGTTCAATTCATTCTTATCTCAATCTCTTATTACACGATTCACTACAATGAAAAACCTTACCTATTACGACAAATTTAGTTTTAAACACAAATTTATCATTTAATCTAAACCTATTAATACACTTAGAATAATGAACACTAAATTTTATAAATTACAAAAACGCAGTAGAGAATGAAATCGAGAAATAAAAACTAACACAAAACAAAACATACACATTATGTTGTGATAACTTAAGATATATTCAATTTATGCTCTTTCACCACGAATGCGGCGAGCCAATTGTATATCTTTAGGCATAATAGTGACGCGCTTGGCGTGGATAGCACATAAATTTGTATCTTCAAATAAACCTACCAAGTACGCTTCACTGGCTTCCTGTAATATGCAACCAATTACTATTACAATTGTAACATAATCTTTAAACATACCTGAAGAGCACCGATAGCAGCCGATTGAAAACGTAAATCTGTTTTAAAATCCTGAGCAATTTCACGAACCAAACGTTGGAATGGTAATTTACGGATGAGCAATTCAGTAGATTTTTGGTAACGTCGAATTTCACGAAGTGCGACAGTACCTGGACGATAACGATGCGGTTTCTTTACACCACCAGTCGAGGGTGCCGATTTACGGGCAGCTTTAGTTGCCAATTGTTTACGAGGTGCTTTACCTCCCGTTGATTTACGCGCAGTCTGCTTGGTACGGGCCATCTTTAATTATCTTAAAAAAAAAAATTAAAATTTACCTCCTAAATGTATTACACAAAAACATGTAATGGCCGCCGATGTGGATGTGAACACTTTCATAAACACGAAATCTGGGATAAAAATTTAGATAATGTGAGCAAATCTTTTCCTTATCAATCATTATTACGTTAAATAATTAATATAAGTAAAATTATTTTAAACTTACCCTTTTCCTTGTAAAATCAAAATAAATTAGAGCGTCTACGTGCAGACAAACACTTATACGTAACGAAGCACAGTATGAAACGACGCTTTCGTTAATAATCCGAGGGAATTTTCGACTAGCTCGCTTTCTATTGGTAGAAATAACGTTCTTTCTTATTGGTCGAAATAACGACGCTTCTCATTGCTCATGAAATGTTTGCTTAGTTCAAAAATTTGTGTCAAAAATTTATTTTCAAAATCGAATATCTAGCAAAATACAAATTTAATTTTCATGAATTTTGCACTAAATTATTTTGTTCTGTACCTATTATCACAATATATACACATTTTCCATGTCATACACACCACAACTTTAAAATATTAACAATTAGTGATTTACCATTTGTAATGCAGGCGAAAGTGTAACAGATTATATGAGAGATACATAATTTCTTAGTCATTTCATTATTACAATACAATCTATTAGTAATATCTAACACTTTTCACATTAATAATTGTAAGTGCAAGCTATAAATAATTATTTTTAATCCGATACTTATGATGCTGAAGTTGCACACTCATCTTGATCTACTGCGTATTATTTCTAATATTATTTGATATTAAGTTTAAACAGAAGATGTCGCTTTTTTATTTCCCAGCGGTATATTTTCAAATTTAAATTATTTTGTGTGAAAATTACTATTCTATTCAGTTTCTTTTAATAATTATACACACTATTACAGCCAAAATAGATATTTATGTATTAAGGGCATAATCAGAAGATTATAGCTCGACGCGAAGCGGAGGGCTTTTATATTCCTGAGAGCCATAATCTACAATTATGCCCGTGGTACATACAATTTTTTATTTTATTTTGCACCATGAAACTGGAACAAAATTTTAAAAGATTCAGTATTTTCGGCAAGTTTTTAAATGCAAATGCAGTGAAATAAATTCGACAGTAGGCTAATTTGTTGTTACTAAGATACTGTGATATTGCTAAATTGTTGCTAAGGTAGGTACTGTGTGTTTGTAAATAATTTGGATTCTAAAATGGAAGGTGAAAACGCAAAGAGTAATTTGTTGTTACTAAGATACTGTGATATTGCTATTAATATTATTATTGTTAAATTAATAAAGGTTGTATAGTAAGGTTGTTTCAATAATTCTTTCAACTTACGTGAAATATCATGTCATGGGTCAGCTGTCAATCATGCTGCTTAGCAACAATGACATTTCCGTGCTATAAAGACCACATTACGCCCGCATTTGGAGGCGTATAATAGATATTTATGTATTAAGGGCATAATATGGCTCGAGGGAATGTTAAAAGCCCGACGCGAAGCGGAGAGCTTTTATATTCCTGAGAGCCATAATCTACAATTATGCCCGTGGTACATACAATGTTTTATTTTATTTTGCACCATGAAACTGGAACACAATTTTAAAAAGATTCAGTATTTTCGGCAAGTTTTTAAATGCAAATGCAGTGAAATAAAGTCGACAGTAGGCTAATTTGTTGTTTTAATAATTCTTTCAACTTAAGTGACATATCATGTCATGTGTTTGCTGTCAATCATGCTGCTTAGCAACAATGACATTTCCGTGCTATAAAGACCACATTACGCCCGCATTTGGGGGCGTATAAAGAACATTATGGTGGCAAAATAAAATAAAGAACATTATGGTGGCAAAATAAAATAAAAATTCAAACGCCACGCTTGTGCCATTTTAAAAAACTATCAGTATAAATCACCCCTTTACTGATGTAGAAAATTAATTTGAAATTTCGGCATTTCGAATTTATGTTGTCAACGATGCCAGTAGAATCACTTACAGTGGCCGGCGTGTAAGAAGAGGGGGAACCGGCGCATCGCGAAGAACTACGGCGGTTGCCGATTATAATAAAAATACTAAGCAGTGGCGTATCACATTTGTATGTTTAATTATATGTATATTGGAAGAATGCGTATGAAGATGAATAATTCCAATATTTCCATTGGTGACGCGTTTTTTTTTAACATTTGGTTATCCCTGAAAGTATGTAGGCATCTCTCCCATGTGTCTAATAGGTAATTTTGAATGTATTTTTAATATACACTAATAAAAATGAAATAATGAAAGCATTAGGTACCCATTAGAAAATTGTCTTAAAGACGATTAGAGGGGAAAAACATACTTATCTAAATTATAAATTTATAAGCAGCAATTAGAGGTTTGATATATAAATATCCGGATTCTTGGTACATATGCATATTAGTTTTTGAAAATTGATTATACGGTGTCAACGTTTACTGATTTGTAATCGGTTTTAAAAAATGTCTAAGTCTGGAAAAATCTTAAACGGTCAAACGCGAGAAATAGTGCATAACGTGTTTCAGTACTTTTTAACACAAGAAGAAGAAACCGAAACCTTACGGAGCATCAATGAAAAAACTTCAAATGCAACAAAAGTATCAGTCACAACAATAGAACGAATCATAAAGGAAGTCAAGGATTCGTCCGCAAAAAATAATGGTACAATTATACTGAGATCTCCGGAGAAGAAGCGCCAGAAAAACATCCAGTTACGGATGTTGCAGAATATGATCTTAACATAATAAGACATCATTTATAACTTCCATAAAACAGAAGAGAGTCGTGTGCGCGTTAAATCCTTACGACAGAAATTAATGGAAGATTTGGGTTGGAGTGGTTCAGAAAAATCGCTGAGAATAATCCTTAAAAAACTTAACTTTAAGTGGAGGAAAACAGTGGACAACAGAAGAATTTTAATAGAGAAAAGCGATATTCGAGAAAAAAGAATAGTGTACCTTCAAAACATTAAACGTTACCGTACTGAAAACAGACCGATCGTCTTTTTGGATGAAAGGTATATTCACAGCGGACATACCAGTTCACAAAGCTGGAATGACAACAGTAACGAAGGATTATTTGCTCCTATTTCAAAGGGGCAGCGAGTAATTATGGTTCACGCAGGGGGCGACATGGGTTTTATACCTAACTGTTTATTAACATTTAAATCTGGCACAAAAAGTGGAGATTACCACGACGACATGAATGGTGCCAATGATGAAAAGTGGGTCAAAGAACGTCTTCTACCGAATTTGCCAAACAACTCCGTCATTGTTATTGATAACGCCCCGTACCACAGTGTTCTACTAGATCCTGCACCAACGTCGAATAGTAGGAAAAGCGAAATGTTAGAGTGGTTACATCAAAAAGGAATTCAAGTTCCTGCGAACCTATATAAACCACAACTTTACAAAATTGTACTAGAAAATAAAAATCGGTATGACATATAAATTTGACAAATTAATGAACGATCATGGACACATTGCGTTACAACTTCCGCCGTATCATCCGGATCTAAATCCCATAGAATTAATTTGGGCAAAGATAAAAAGCGAAGTCGCACAGAAAAACGTTACATTTAAGTTAAATGATGTCATGGAATTGGCCAACAGAGCATTTGAAACGACAACTACAGAAGATTGGAAAAGCCGATGTAATAAAGTAACTAATATAGAAGACGAATATCTTGAAAGTGAACAAATTTTGGATATAGAAACTGAGAAGTTAGTTATAAATATGGGTGAAGATAGTGACAGTGATTATCAGTTTAGTGATTTGAGTGACAGTGAAAATGAAACATTTTAGACAATATTATTTTAGTAATAGGTATCAATTATGTGTAATGTAATAACATATTGATTTTATTAATTTAATTATAGTATTACTTCCAGTATAGCTTTTAATTATAATAAATTGCGTATTTACATAAAATATGGTTCTTTGAATTGCTTTTAATATACCATTAAAATATACATTATGCACCATGTGACGCCTCTGAGGTAAACGAACGCGGGAATTTGAACAACATCATAAAGTCGTCTTTCGCGCATAGTCGGGCTCGTCTTCTTACACGCCGGCCACTGTATTAATAAAGCGATAATTGTAACCCTTTCTGAATTTGGTATGTCTTATGAACAATTTTCAGCTCAATTGGCTATTTGTAGGGGATAAATATATTAAGGTAAGAACTAAGGTTAGTTGTTCATATAGCTTTATCAATATAATTTGAAGTCATGTCAATTTCTTGTTCGTAATGGTACATTACGGACACATGGTAATTTTGGAAAAACTGATTTTTTTTATTCTACCAGTTTGTCACCGTAACTGGTTTTTAACCTTTTACCTAAGGTGGCCATTTATGTGAACGCATCGCCCGAAGAGTCTGTGGGGTACCAAATACTCCTCAACAAGAGGAAGGAGAGGCAGAAATTTCTTTTAAATTAGATCCAAATTATGAGTTTCTCTAGTCTATAAGTGACAAATGTAGTGGTTGTTTATGGTAAGTTTATATGCGTCACATGTCATAACACAACAGTTTCAAAAAAAAAAATAACAAAAATCTATTTAATTCTGTATTTTAATTCGGTTTTAAAAGTACATAGTTAAAATGGCAAGCGAAATTTGTGTATTTTTCCATTGTAAAATATCTGGGCGATCTTGGAGATTCTAGAAGAATTCAAGGCAATTCATTTCAAAATTTTATTTTCTCATTAAAAGTTCTTACAGTAAGGCTAGTTTTTTCGCTGGTCCAATTTTTTTTCATATCAGAAAAAACCATTTACGTGGCGGCGTGGTAAACACAAACAAAAGGGGATACTTGAGGGATGACGCCCGGTGTCGCGACGCTCGTCGTGGCGTCAATCGCTCTCTCTCTCTCTCTCTTGGCGTTGGCCAGTTTGTAGGCGTGGCTTGTCGGCCATTTTGTTTATCGGCCATCTTGGCGGAAAATTCAGGGCCTCCTAAACTTATTCTAGGGTCTTTGCCCCTTTCCAGGCCACCTGATTGCTTGTGACGCTATTTAGTAGCGTATTTTTAAAGCTAATTTTCTGTAATCGTGGCTCCACCTAGTAGTATATTTTTAAAAGTAGATTTGATTGTGTCACCATCTAGTGGTGTATTTTTAAAACTAATTAATGGTTTCTGTAATAGATTGATCGTGGCTCCGTCTAGCGGTAAGTACATGCAGATCCCTGTAATCGTTAGAGTGGGAAATTTGAAATGGTATTCTAATGAGGGGGTCCTCATACTATCTCATAAAACAGTTATAGGGGCTTGTGTTAGGGCCTGAGCCCTCTTTTCGTGGCCCCCCGACTGTTTGTGACGCCATCTACGGGTGTATCTTTAAACTAATAAATGTTTTCTGTAATAGAGGTTGATTATCGATAGTAAAAAGATTTTTTTATGCTTTAATTATGAGTCATAATTAAAAGTTGTAACCCAAATCGATTAATCAAACAATCAAATCAATCGCAATCAAATACATAAACAGATTTTTTATTTCATGGCAATTTTCACAGCACCAAGTAATATCGAAGTAATATAATATTTTTCATTTGTTATTTAAGTGAAGATAGCAATGAGTCATAATTAAACCAGGTTCAAAAAACGACATTGCTGTCAATATAAGAACATCAAATTTGCGTGTAACACTATTGCCGCATACAGTGATAAATATACGTTTTACAGTTAAATTAGTAAACTGCTGTTACTTCTGTCGTTAATTCGCATTTGTCAACACCCCTTTACCCTTTCTCATGGCAAACTACCTGTCATTAGCACCCGTTATTAGGTGTTTGTGTTTGTGAGTGTGTGGGTGCGTGTGTGTGTACAGAATGTCCCGTTACAAATATGTAAGATACTGTAATACCGTGTGTATTACTATTACAGTCAAATTTCTGAATTACTGTTTAAATTGCCTAAAATAAGAATAACACAATTAAAATACTAACTCTATTAATCATTTTAGTACTAATAGGAACGACCACATTAACTTATGGATTTATATCACATACTGATATTCTATACTAAAATGGTTAAATTCATTCTCAAAATTTAAAATTTTCAACAATATAATTTCTATTTAAATTCTATTAGTTGGCGATTGGAAACCGTCTTGTTTTATGTTTAAATACTTCTCTAGTTCTGAGGAATTAAAAATTTAATAATAGAACTGTTTGGCCCTCGTACCCATAGACGTCGCTTGTACATCATAGATATAATTTAATTTTTATAGCTAATCTTTCTAAAGTTTCCGGAAAATAAGCTTTCGTAATTTCTCCACAATTTGATAATTATATTTAAATATACTTATAATTATTCTTTGTAAAACACTTCAATCACATAATTAACAATTATTATGAATTTTATTAAATACACAAACAAAAAGTTTACCTCGAGTAGGATTTGAACCTACGACGTGTACTTTACTTGCAAGAGTACGTTCTAACGCTATCGAGATGCAAACCTCAATCGATGTAAATTTTATCTTTATGTATGTAGAACTGATGTAAATTCTAAATACAATAAGATTACAGTCAAATTACTTATATTAATGGAATGTGAGCCTACAATATCGCAAGGATTCACACATCGCAAAGCAACTTGACTAATATTAAATTATTATAAAAATTCAATCACGTAGTTTGTATCCCTCTACACAATGTGGACAAATTAGTACTACTTTACATTCCTTAGACGGATGATTGGATTTGCTACAATTAAAACAACGATTTATTGAAAAATAATCATTACAAGCACAAATGTGGTGTGTGTGTATGTGTGTGAGTGTGTGTGGGTGTGCGTGTGCGCGTGCGCCGGCGTGTGCGTGTTTGTGTGCGTGCGCGTGTGCATGCGCCCTCTCACCCCCTCTCTCGTCTCTATCGACTTTTTCTGAAACGAACAAATTAAGCTCAAGGAAATCACGCTCGATCAATTCAAACAATCAGATTAATCAATCAAACCATAACTTACAGCTAGCGAAAAACTAGCTTACAGTTCAAAAATACTGATTAGATTAACTTACAGCTTGCTAAAACCAACCGCAATTCAAAATTACCAAATTGATGTAACTTACATCTTGCAAAGACAGTTTCTAATTCAATTCAATAATAACAGCCGGATTTAGCTTACAGCGTGCCAAAAAAAACAGTCTTCAAAAAACGACATAAAATTAGCGTGTAACAAACACTATTGCCACGTTTTGCATGCAATGATAGAAATATGTTTTACATTTAAACTAGTAAAATTCCTATACAATAAGAAACAGACATAACCAAACTCGAGGTCAGACCACTATATTATTTCACATGCTGGGACTGTGTTAACGATTTATACACAAGACTCGTCCTAAGTCGTTATTGAAAATGCCCAATCACCTAAATACTTATACAATACAATGGAATGACAAATATTACTAAACTAGAAATTAGACCCGAATAGCAAAAACCTCATTATCTCTAACACAACCTTATTGTAATTTTTCTATTGACCTTTCGCGTTAATTACAAGTACGTTTATGCGACCTTGCCTGCTCATATGAATTTTTATTTACACACATTTTAAAATGATGTCCAGCTTGAGAATGTAAAGTAAAGTCAACCTTCAATTGTGTTTTATATTGTCTATACAAACAAACAAAACAAAATTTCGTCTTGAAAGCGTAAAGTGAACCTTTAACAGTATACATACATACATGCAAAAATTACTTTTAAAAATAAATAAATGAGTAATTAATTAAATATTATCATAAATAGATATGCGTCAAAATTTGTAACTGTTATGATTATTATACGATTTAAAACACGTGCAGGCTTTAGTAGATATTTAAAAAGAAACCAATATGATCATTTTTTGATATTAAAAAAGGTAAACAAAGCGACATTCATTGTCAATTTTCGATGTTTACATTCTGGAAAACAAATCTCGGTTTTGATATTAAAAGATAAGCACGATTAAAAGTAAAATATATCAGTGATCGCAGATTTTCATCTGGTATTTAAGCCAGGATGATGACAGTATCCCCTTTAGTATCGTTTAGCGATTCAAGATGGAGGGACAGTTTAGGCATCCCTTTTCGGCAATAGTTGTTGGCCCATCGGGCTGTGGCAAAAAGTATTTTATCGTGGATCTTCTAAAAAATATCGATACTGTTTGCGATACAACTTTTGAAAAAATTATTGGTTCTACAGCGAGTTGCAACTGTTATTCAAAGATCTCTCAGTAGAATTTCAGAAGGCTTTACCTGATATGGAGCAGTTTGACAGTGAAAAACCGGTCTTAATAATAATTGACGATCTAATGTGCAAAACTAACGGTTCGGTGGTGAATATTTTTACAAAGGGCTATCATCATAGAAATATAAGTGTGTTTTTCTTAACGCAAAACATATTTCATCAAGGACATGGACAGCGAGATATCTCTCTCAACCCTCAATACATAATTTTGTTTAAGAATCCAGGTGACAAAGCTCAGATACAGCATTTAGAAAGACAGATTTCGCCGGACAACCCGAAATTTCTAGAGGCTGCGTACCGGGATGCCACTTCAAACCCGTACGGATATTTATTGTTCGATTTAAAACAACACACCGGATGTGCTACGATATAGAATAAACATATTCGGCCGTCAAGGTATTTGCCAAGTATACATAGCCTCACAGTCATAAAGATTATATCATAAAAGATTGTTAACGTTTTAATAGCAAACCCCGATATCCTGCACGCATTAGCCAGAATAAGTAAAAGTCAACGTGACCCTTTATTGAAATGTCTGGATAGTAAGCAGGTGGAAAGTATCTGCGAGTGTGCACATAACATTTTAAAAGGTCGTGTAGCCCTGTTAAGTGATCAGAAGCAGCGACTCTCTCAACATAAGCACACTTTAAGACGACTGGCACAGAGAGGCGGATCTATAAAAAAGGAGAAACAGTTTCTTGTACAGAAGGGCGGTGCATTTCTACCACTCCTGTTAGGACCATTACTTGGTGGAATTCTGGGTAATTTGTTTCAATAACTATGGACCAAAATCTGAAGAAGATGATTATTCTACCGTTGGATTTTATACAACGCCTGAAAGCGCCTGATGTCACACAAAACAACATTTTAACTAACGACATGCATAACGTTTTAAAAACCAAAATAACCGACCATGATAAATGGCAGCAGTACAACCAAGTTCTTCAAAGATGTCTAAACTTTTCCAATCAATTACGTCAACCCGCTAGTATAATAATCAGCAGTGATGGTGATATTAGGCATTTGCCGAAACGCAAAGGTCTGGCAGACGACGAAAAAGTATCAACACTGCCGACTTCATATAGGAAGAAAGGTGAGGCTTTCTTGCGTATACTGAATACGGGCGGTGATGTATTTTGGGATAAAAGGGGTACTGTCACAACAAAAGACGAGGTCACCCCTCATTCCAATATTATCGATCTGGTTCACGAAACGTTAAGACAGCGGAAAACGACAAACCCACACGATAGGCGACAGTCTGCGACGTACATTAAAGAAATAAATATACCACGAGAGTTTATCGGAAATACTTGAAGACATGATGCTGCTGCTGTATCAGCTAACGTTGAACGGACTCTTACGACTTTCACTAGATTGGCATACGTGGCGAACATAACATGGATGCTATATACTATGATCCCTCGCACCCGGCAGGGTTTTCGGGTATAACACTTTTAGCTAACGCTGTAAAAGGTAGATATGGTGAAGTGAAAAATTGGCTGCATGCTCAGGAAGCTTGTACGGTTCATAAACTAGTCAAAAAAAGTGTCCTCGCAATAGATATATTGTGAGCAGCATTTACGAGCTGTGGCAAGTGGATATTTGCGATATTCGAACTTTAAATAAACCCAATAGTGGCTACAGTTACATACTAACGGTTATTGTGTTTAGCAAGAGGGCACGGGCGACAGCACTTAAAACGAAGACAGAGGCATGTGCAATTGAAGCATTCGCCGATATTTTTAAAGAGTACTCAAAAAAGTTGTGACTGCTTACAAGAATAGCCCTCATTCAAGTATAAAGCTGGCCCAATCGGCTGTAAACGATAAAAACATTTTGAAAGTGTGGAATAACCACAGCACGTCACCCTAAATATAAAGTCGGTGAGTATGTCAGTAGTAAGGAGACACCTTAACTTTCACTTTTTGACCTTGGCAATTCCCAAGGTCACCCACTTGGCGGGCATATTTTTGCCTTGAGATCGACCTTGGGTTTGGCCTTGGAGTTAGTCTAGGGGTTGACTTCGGAGTTGGCCTTGCACTGGGAATTTGAATTTGCATTCTAATAAAGTCCTAGTCTTGTTAGGTTGTTATAGGAACCCGTTCGCATACTTCGCTCCTGTTACAAAAAATTGTATGCTAATAATGAGGAAGAAGAATTAATACATAAGACATGTAAAGATGATGACAAGTGTTTTTCACATTAAAAAGATTTAATCTATGTTTTTTTATTATTAATATTTATTAGGGCCAGTTTTGATTTTTATCAAATATTTCTAGGATATAAAAACTCTGGCATAGACCGTCAACATACTGATTATGTTTTATGCAGTCTTTTAAGCGTTAGCTCAAATTTCTCAATATCTGAGTAATGACATCGAGATTGTAAATAAAGTCACCTTCAGTATAAAACGGATGATTCATGCATTGTAATGGATGATATTTTTAGATGACCTTGTATTATTGATATTTTATGGAAGTGATCAGCTTTAGATTTTTTTAATTAAGTTAATATGTATTTATTTATGGTTATTAAAATTGTTACAGGTAACGTAAGTAAATATGAATGAAAATGATTAAACCGTATTATTGATAGAAGTAGATGGCCTTGGTATTTTTAAAGCTGGTATATATATATATATATATATATATATATATATATATATATATATATATATATATATATATATAATATACGAATATACAAGGTTTAAGTAGAAACAAATGCATTAAATGGCTACACATATATTATAGATTGTTTACGCTTCACTGTGTGCTCCTTTTAATAGTGTTATCAATTAAAAGTAAATATTGAAGGAAAAAACGCAATTCTGACCTAGATAACGGTGTCTGTTTTACAATGTGATTTTCGTAATAGGGTGTATTATAAAGAGGTTGCATAATTGTTATTAAAATTATTACATTTCTTTAATTTCCAGTTGAGGCTTGAGACCTTACTTATATACACGAATTGACAATATACTTATTTTACCTTGACAAAAGGTCACCTTCAACATTATACATATAAATGAGTAATTAACTTGCCGGTTTGTTTTACAAAACATACTTTTAAATGATTTTCACCTTGAGAATGTTAAAATTATATGTACAAGGTTTAACCAGAAATAAAATGCATTAAATGGCTACACATATCTATTATATATTGTTTACGCTTCACTGTGTGCTCCTTTTAATAGTGTTATTAATTAAAAGTAAATATTGAAGGTCGACTGTTAAAATTACATGTACAAGGTTTAAGTAGAAAATAAAATGCATGAATACGCAGATTAAATGGTTACACATGTGCACTATAGATTGTTTTACGCTTCATTGCGTGCTCTTTTTTATAGTCCTATCAATTATCAATTAAAAGTAATTAATTTCAATCTGACATGAAGTTTAAAAAACGCAATTCTGCCCTAGTTAACGGTTTTTGTTTTACAATGTGACTTTCGTAATAGGGTGTATTATAAAGAGGTTGCATAATTGTTATTAAAATTATTACATTTCTTTAATTTCCAGTTGAGGCTTGAGACCTTACTTATATACACGAATTGACAATATACTTATTTTACCTTGACAAAAGGTCACCTTCAACATTATACATATAAATGAGTAATTAACTTGCCGGTTTGTTTTACAAAACATACTTTTAAATGATTTTCACCTTGAGAATGTTAAAATTATATGTACAAGGTTTAACCAGAAATAAAATGCATTAAATGGCTACACATATCTATTATATATTGTTTACGCTTCACTGTGTGCTCCTTTTAATAGTGTTATTAATTAAAAGTAAATATTGAAGGTCGACTGTTAAAATTACATGTACAAGGTTTAAGTAGAAAATAAAATGCATGAATACGCAGATTAAATGGTTACACATGTGCACTATAGATTGTTTTACGCTTCATTGCGTGCTCTTTTTTATAGTCCTATCAATTATCAATTAAAAGTAATTAATTTCAATCTGACATGAAGTTTAAAAAACGCAATTCTGCCCTAGTTAACGGTTTTTGTTTTACAATGTGACTTTCGTAATAGGGTTTATTATAAAAAGGTTGCATAATTGTTATTAAAATTATTACATTTCTTTAATTTCCAGTTGAGGGTTGAGACCTTACTTATATACACGAATTTACAATATACTTATTTTACCTTGACAAAAAGTCACCTTCAACATTATACATATAAATTAGTAATTAACTTGCCGTTTGCTTTACAAAACATGCTTTTAAATGATTTTCACCTTGAGAATGTTAAAATTATATGTACAAGGTTTAAGCAGAAATAAAATGCATTAAATGGCTACACATATGTATTATAGATTGTTTACGCTGCATTGTGTGCTCCTTTTAATAGTGTTTTCAATTAAAAGTAAATATTGAAGATCAACTGATGTACAAGGTTTAAGTAGAAAATAAAATGCATTAATACGCAGATTAAATGGTTACACATAAGCATTACAGATTGTTTTACGCTTCATTGCGTGTTCCTTTTAATAGTGCTATCAATTATCAATTAAAAGTAAAAATTGAAGGTCGACTGTTAAAATTATATGTACAAGGTTTAAGCAGAGAATAAAACCTATTGTATTACTTTTACTACTCTGATTAAATTACAAAAATTGATTATTGATATAGAATGCCATGCTTTCTTTAAAAACAGTAAAATATATTCATAGCCATAAAGCTTATAATAACGATCAAAAGTAATTACTCTTTAATTATATAGATCAGGCTTGTAAAAATGTGCTACGTCTAACAGTAAATTATCGAAAACATCCCAAATCTAGCTAATCCACAATTTCCGATGTTAAATGTTAGTATGAAGACATTTTCAGCAGCAGTCAAGACTTTGGGGATGGGTGCACTTCCTTATGCTCAAAATTAAGCGTAACGTAATTTAACCTATCTGGATCTTCATGGAGAACATTACTACCAGCACCAGAAGTTCGAGATACATTTATCTCATCAACTTTATCATTTTCATCTTGAGCGGTTATATTGTAATAGCTTATCAACAAGTAAAACAGCTAATACGTCTGATACTACTCCATAATAATAATAATACTCATTCGATGGTAATTATGCTTTAAATACATGCAGAGGATAATATACAATCTTTATTTGCTACTATTATTATTACACAGATATGGATTATTCTTAAAATTAGCTGACTTCCCCCTACCACCCTGAAATACTACATAGATCTTCAATTCTTCTCCATCCCTGAAGCTGTACCGCATACTGAGATTATCCAATTCCGGATCAGTAACACGTTTTCTAATACACAAACTGCATCTTCAATATAGCGGTGTATACGCCGAACATGCAGTGTGTCTTCTTAAGGTAGATTTCCATCTATATTGCATACAAGTTCTGTCTTAGCTGATATACCTCCGTCAAAAAATGGTTATAATCAAATTAAGTATACCGGCTTCTTATTGGAATACCACCTTTTAACCCTCGAATTTTTTTGCAGATAATGGTCTGCCATGCAATCATATAAGACGGTTTTACATACAAGTTCTGCCTCGGCAGAACTGTCGAAAAAGGGTTTAGATTTATAAAACGTACCCCTAAAGGAGGTATTAGTGGTGTTACATAAACAAAAAGTGCACACCATGCATAAATCTACAGTGAAAAATTTACTAGAGGCAGGTACATTGAGATTAACATTTTTTGAATTATGATTGATTGATCTTTGTGATATGCAATCTTTAAGTAATCACAATAGTGGATACAACTACATATTGGGGTTATAGGGGTGTTCAGCACGAGGGTTTGGGGTGAGAGCTCTTAAAACTAAGATAGTTGCGTCTGTAATTGAAGGCATTCACCGGTATTTTTCCCACATCTGTGTAGTAATAATAGTAGCAAATAAAGATTGTATATTATACTCTGCATGTATTTAAAGCATAATTACCACCGAATGAGTATTATTATCATTATGGAGTAGTATCAGGGGTATTAGCTGTTTTACTTGTTGATAAGCTATTACAATATAACCGTTCAAGATTGTATATTATCCTCTGCATGTATTTAAAGCATAATTACCATCGAATGAGTATTATTATTATTATGGAGTAGTATCAGACGTACTAGCTGTTTTACTTGTTGATAAGCTATTACAATATAACCGCTCAAGATGAAAATGATAAAGTTGATGAGATAAATGTATCTCGAACTCCTGATGCTGGTAGTAATGTTATTCATAAAGATCCAGATAGGTTAAATTACGTTGCCCTTAATTTTGAGCATAAGGAAGTGCACCCATCCCCAAAAACTTGAGTGCTGCTGAAAATGTCTTCATACTAATATTTAACATCGGAAATTGTGGATTACGTAGATTTGGGATATTTTCGATAATTTACCGTTAGACGTAGCACCTTTTTGAAACCCTGATCTATATAATTAATGAGTAATTATTTTTGATCGTTATTATAAGCTATATGGCTATGAATATATTTTACTGTTTTTAAAGAAGGCATGGCATTTTACACCAATGATCAATTTCCGTAACCTAATCAGGGTACTGAAAGTAATATAATTGGTTTTTTCTCTGCTTAAATCTTGTACATATAATTTTAACAGTCGACCTTCAATTTTTACTTTTAACTGATAATTGATAGCACTATTAAAAGGAACACGCAATGAAGCATAAACAATCTATAATACATATGTGTAGCCATTTAATGCATTTTATTTCTGCTTAACCCTGGTACATATAATTTTAACATTCTCAAGGTAAAAATCATTTAAAAGCATGTTTTGTAAAGCAAACCGGCAAGTTAATTACTCATTTATATTATTATAAGTTTTTGTTATGAACGAATAAGTTCAAAGGTAAACATGTGATTAAAACTTATTATTAATTTTATTAAATACATAAATAAAAAGTTTAACTCGACTAGGATTTGAACCTACGACCTGTACTTTGCTAGAGTACCGCGCTAACCAACTGCGCCATCAAGGTTCAAGCCCCAATCGATGCAAATTTTATCTTTCTGTATGTAGAACTGATATTAAAATGGCGACGGACAAAGCACTGGCGTTGATTCGTTCTCTTCCAGAAAATGTAAATCAAAGGTGGTTAGTGGCCTAAAATCTGCAAAATGTGAAAAAATGTTTCACGTTAGTTGTGCTAAATTAATGAAATCTGTTAATTTTCTCATTAACGATACAATTACATATTGTGAAGAACCTGTTACTAGTTACAACGAAATGGATCAATTTTTTGAAGCTTTAATGACTGATGATGATAATAAAATTGATGTGCGTATTTTTAATTACATTATCAAACAAAAAGATGCTATTATCGCTGGATTACGAAACCAAATCTGTTTATTGCAACAATGCAGTCAACCTTTAAAAAGTATTGCGATGCAAGATTGTAGAAATCAAGTCCAACAAGTACCGAAATCTAAATCATTGGTTATCAATCAAAATGATGTGAAGCTAATTGATATGAATAAAGGAAATACTGATACGGTTATAAATAATAAGCACGTGCAATCTGCCGTAGATAATGCCGTTAAGTCGAAGTGTGATAAGTATATTACAATTAAAGAAGATACTGGTATTTCCCAAGTGTTAAAACCGGAATGGACTGAAGTTGTGAATGGAAAGAGATCAAAGAGAGCTCTAATAGTAGATTCAAAAAAAGATCTGGTTAAGGAAAATTCATTAAAAGGAATTCCCAAAAAAATTTATTTGCACCGGGTACGACACCTGAACAACTAAAAAAATTTTTACAACCAAATTTTCCGGAAGCACAATGTGAAATTTTAACATCCCGTAATGCTGAAGTATATGCCTGATTTAAAGTATCAGTTAGTTTAGAAAACTATCAAAAAGCAATGGATCCAAAGGTTTGGCCCGTGCATCAGACGTTTTTATACAAAAGAGTTTTCGAAGAAAAAAGGATGAATTATCCTTGTTTCTAGATAAATATAACTTTGATCTCTTGTGGTTGTCAGAACATTGGATGACCGAAAATCAGATAAAATTTTGTAAATTAGATTTTTATAATATTGGTAGTTTTTTTACTAGACAGAATCATATTCATGGTAATAACATTAAGTACAAACCCATCTGCTTAAAGAAGTATGTAATAGAAATGCATGTAGAACTATGCGCCGTTGAAATACTTCCAATTAAATTAATGGTTGTCGGTTTATACAGACCGTGTTCTGGATCTATTGATAATTTCATTGAAAACATGAAAAAATTGTTGCAGGATCTTAGTAAAAGATATGATAAACTTGTCATTGTTAGAGATCTTAACTTAAATTTAAAACATAAAGCTAAAGATGGCTGTAAATTAATTAATTTTGAAAGAAGTAGTGTAAAACAACGATTTTCTATACCATTAGATGATTTGAATAAACATTTTACTTCAATCGCTAGTCATCTCGTAAACTTAAAAGTAATTAATCTCCAAAACAATAATTCTATTTGGAACCTGTAACAAAATTTGAAGTACATCACACGTTAAACAATAGTAGTAACGGGGCACCATCCCCTCCACTTTTTGTACTCATCCACGTGGGAGGCGCATATTTGAAGGGTGGGGTCGGCTTCTTTTCGGGAGTCTTTTTCAACCTCTGGGCGGAGTTGAGCCCCCAATTAAGGTCCTTTTGGAAGTATTAAGAGCCTTTTTGGCTGTATACCCCTTGGAGACTAGGCAATTGCGCGGACATGCAGTGTTCTGATTGGAGAGATTAAAACTAGGCCACGCCCCACCTTTTAAGCGATTGGTCGTGCGCGCACTCGCCTCTCTAGCTTCTGATTGATTCTTAGCCCACCACTCAGCCGCTGTGCTCTGATTAGAGGACTAAGTCTCTGCATTCTGATTGGTTATGGCGGGAAATTTGAACTTGTATTCTGATAAGGGGCCCTAATACTAACTTGTAAAACACGTATAGATCTTCAAAAACTTGTCCTTGGACCTTCGCCCCTGTCGCGGCCCCCTGATTGGAAACGGTATGGGGCCCTAACCTTATAAGACAAGTGCAGAAACTAGCTCTTGGAACTTGGCCCCTGTCGTAGCCCCCTTGGTGCAATTGTATGTGGGTTCTAACCTAATCTTATAAGACAGGTGTAGGCCCTCGCCCCAGTCATAAAAATTTGTATTCCAATAAGGTGGCCCTAATGCTAACTTTAAGACATGACATGTGTTAGGTCAGCGCCCTGGTCCCCTTCGAGTTAAAATAGATTTTAGCGCCATCTAGTTTTGTATTTTTAAACTAGCGAGTGTTTTCTGTAATAAAGGTAGGGGTAGGACTAATTAGGGTTTGTTTGTGGCGCCATCTAGTGGTGTATAGACTAATGAACATTTTCGGCAATAGAAGTTGATCATGCACACATCTCTCTCGTTTATCCGTTTCTCTCTCTCTTTTTTCTCTCTCTCTCTCTCTTTCGGCTCTTTCTCCCACACACAAACAAATCAATGAATCAATTAATTAAGCAGATGAATCTCAAACACATTATGCTTAATCAAATCAATCAGATCAATCTCAATCAATCAATCAACCAAAATCAATATATGTCTTACAGTTTGCGGAAACCAGCTTACAGTTCAAAAACTGATTTGATTTAATTAATTACAGTTTGATTGCTCAAAACCAGCCACAGTTCAAAATACCAAATTGCTATAACGGAAATAAAAGACTAAAGGTTTTAACGGTTTATTATTATATGCGAATCAATAACTACGGAGTTTAAAATCAACAAATACGTACCGTATACTGCTATTAATTAATTAATTTTAAAAAATAGCGTAACACACCTTTATCTAATTAACTAAATAAATGGGTAGAATAAGAGCTGATGCAGAGTTGGTTGGTTTTATGATAGCCTCTCCTATAACACATTAAAATCTTTATTGACATTTTTGTGAACAATATCAAGTAAAATATATATTAAAAAATAATACGCATACCTTCAGATGTGTTTTTTCTGTCAACTGTTCGAATAATAACGGCGTTGGGGAATTAAACTACATATTGTAAATATTTTATACAGTTCACTAAACCGTTTTGTGTTTTTACTTATGGATAGTTGATTTAAAACTGGCTATTGGCTTTCCCATCATTAAATAATTTAGAATGTAAAATATACAAACCTAATTATCTATATCACCTTACTTCAACTTGTATTTCCCTTTCCCTTTCGCAGACTACTTAGAGCGAACTTATATGAATTTATATACAAAATGATGGTTATTTACAACATACATTTAAAAGATTTCACCTATATGATAAAACTGCTTTTATGGAATGAATTTGTTATTTAACAGTCATACAACTTCATTATGATTGGAAAGTGGCGACGTGTTAATTAATGTGTTTACAAAATATTTTAAAAATTTGCTGTTGTAGAAAACATTATTAGGTGAAATAATAATCATTTTTCTTCATCCGCTTCATCTTGAGCGATTATAGCTTATTAACTAGTAAAACATCTCTCTCGTACTCTATCAATCAGTATTCTTGCAAATACTGTACCAGGGACGCTGAGCGAACTTATTCCTCTGTAGTTCTTGCAATCACTCTTGTTCCCATTACCCTTATACAGTGGTACAATGATCGCTCTCTTCCAATCCATCGGCACTTTTCCACATTGTATAATTCACACAATCTTCGTATAAGCTTTGCACCCCCATACTTTAGCATTTCACCAGTGATTTCATCTAGGCCTGCCGTTTTTAACCTTCCCACCATTTTCTCTACCTCACTTACCCCAATCTCCTTCTGTTTTATTCACCATACCTTCTACATTCTCCTTATTTAACCCTTCAGTTTTACTTTCCTCACTACTGTACAGCTGTCCGAAATATTCTTGCCAGCATTTCCTCACTCCAGAATCGTTCCATACTATTTCGTTGTTCGTATTCATCACTCCTGCAGCGTTGTTTTGGGCCACGTTTTGTATTTTTGACCCATTTCCAGAAGTTTTTTGTTTCTCTCAAAATCATTCTGCATTTTCTCTCCTTCCACAGCCATCACTTCCTCTTTATTTATTATCACTGCCTCCTTCGCTTCTTTGTTCCTTAATCTGTACACCTCATACAATCGATTTTTTTTTCTGTGGGTGTGGGTACAGTACACCACTTTTTTTCAATTGGGCATATCTTCGTTATTTTTTAAGAGTTTCATACAATTTTATCAATAGGGGATAGCTTAGTTATTGCTACCTATAGGCTCAGGACCAGTTTCAATGCCGAACTTAAGATACGGACGTTTTAGTAAAGATTAGCGATTGGTGCAATGTACCCACCCGGGTGGGTACATTGCACCACCTGTCTGGGTACATTGCACCAGCTTATTTTTTAACGCGGTTTGCGGTTAAATATGCTGTTTTCAATATTGAATATGGGATTTAAATAAAAAGAATGTAGAAAGGTAAGAAATACTTTAATAATTGAAAATTTATAATTACACTTTAAGACCGAATTTACTAAAATTGAATGAAAAATAAAAGAGTGAAGAACTTCGTTTCGTTGTACCCGTTTTTGGAGATGGTAGGATTTTTTCAATTTGCTTCTTATCCCATTCGTACGACTGATCTGTCTTCACAAAAGCACATTTTTTTGGTTGCATGTACTGGACCGTCACGAATTTTTCTGTGACTTTGGTGATTTCTCCGACTGAAAACACACAAAAACGCCCTTTGCCGATTCTCCTTCACTAAGACGAACAATCCTTCAATGTTGACTACATCATCGTCACTATCGTCTTCTTCATTTAAATTCTCAATGAAATCAGCACCACTATCTTTTGATTCGGAATGATACGAGCCTTCACGGGTGTCCTTAATACTTGGCCATCTTTTTCCCCTTCGTCCACATTTGCAGGAGTTGCAGTTAATATGGTCGTTTTGCCCCTTTTTCTTCCACCACTCTTGGGTTTACGCGCTTGAGCCTTGGGGAAGGGCCGAACTTCCATTGAACTAACACCTTGAGCTGAAGTAGAGGTACTAGCTGCAGCAAATGAAGCAACTCGGGTAGTTGCGGGAGTTACAGGCACCCCATCATCTTGACCCATGAA
This sequence comes from Vesta saturnalis, assembly GCA_036346205.1. Taxonomy (NCBI): domain Eukaryota; kingdom Metazoa; phylum Arthropoda; class Insecta; order Coleoptera; family Lampyridae; genus Vesta; species Vesta saturnalis. The sequence goes on from JARFJB010000821.1 coordinate 3,300,238, forward strand.
TCCAACTGATGGAAGGCTAGGAGGAGGACGGTCTGTCACGTAGCTACATAAGAAATCATCCTCATTAAATATGTTCCTGTCAAAAGGCCAGATCCCAGTCGCTTTGAAGCCACTTACAATATTGTTCATATTGAAAGCTTTAGCGTACGCTTTTCCGAAAAGGCTAGCAACGTCATATATCGAAATGGTGCGACTGGGGTTAGACAACCTGAAACTGTTGCACTCAGCGTTATAAAAGTTTTTTAACGATTTGTAAACAGCTACATCCAGAGGTTGAAGCTTCGAAGATGTGTGAGGAGGAATCGTCACAATGTGAATGCTATTCGCTCGGGCCAACTAAATCAGTTCCACCTGCACATGGCTTTCGTGATTGTCATATATAAGTACGACGGGGTACTGGGGGGTCGGGCGGACATGATCCACAAAGTGCTTCATAACTTGAAGAAATATTTCTTTGTTCATCCATCCAGATTTACATGCAGAGCCTGCCGATCCTGGTGGAGCACCATTTAACATATGAGCCTTAAAGTTAACTCGTGGGAATATCAGAAAGGGCGGAACTGTATTTCCGGCAGCGCTGATGAAGCAGCATGCAGTGATGAGGATCCCTCGTTCACCTGATGTGACTTGCCCGACTTGCTTTTCCCCGGTTTTGGCCAAAACGTTTGGTGGTACGTGCACTGTAGTTAACCCGGTTTCGTCCAGGTTATAAACCTGAGCCGACGTAACGCTGGTCTTTATATATATTTTTTCAATATTGTCAAAGAATTCGTTTACTGTCGTTTTGTTAAATGCCGTAGCTCTAGCAAGACTTGTTGCTTCAGGTTTCCTAATACTAAGATCAGGACACCTCTTACGAAAACTCTTCAGCCAATCCTCGCCGGCCATTTTTTTCTCGGACCATGATTTAGGGAATTGACAATTATTAGCCACCACAAGTTCGTAAGCCAACTCTTTGGCCTGCAATTTTGTAAGGCCAAAATGCATTTTACTGGCGGTGACAATGTATTCTTTCAGCTTTTCTAAATCATCACTAAACACTCTGTTCACAGCATAATTACGTTGAAGAATATCTGCTTCCCTGCCCTCATTCTTCTTTATGTACCTTAGAAGTGTTGTATGGCAGAGTCCAAACTTTTCAGCAGTTTTCCTTATTTTTTTGGTCTCTTTGTAATGATCAATGGCCTTTTTCATGACCGTGGAATAGAAGTTCTCTTTCAGACGTTCTTCTCCTTTTCTTTTTCGCGGCATATTCTGCAACCAAAAACCATTTTTAACCTTTACACTGATAAACAGGCATGAAGGATACAGTGCACCATGGTGCATTGTTACCCCAGTGTTGTAGTTAAACAAACAAGAAAGAAAAAACCACTTCTTGATTATATTCCCTCTAAAAAACCATCACATATCCTTTAAAACAAATTAAAGATTATAATGAACTTGATTAAATTAGAAAAATGTATTACTTACGCTGTAGGAAACACAAAGTAACACTCACGAAATATTTAGTTTTCACCCGCGAAAATGTAGTAATATTAATAAGTAAGAACAAACAACCAGAGGCTCATCAAACGACAGATTTCAGTATGGTGTCATCAGGGGTACCAGTACACAATAAATTGGCGCCAAGTTCAAAACACTTTTAAAGATAATGGCGGTGGTGCATTGTACCCTCTGGAGCACCGTACCCACATCTCCCCTACACATCTTTTTTCTTACATACTGCCTTTTTTACCGACTCATTCCACCAAGCACATGTTTTCTGTCCACCTACAGTCGCTCTTCCAAATATCCGCACGGCACAATTGACAACACAGTTTTTCAAGCTTATCTAATGCACTTTCATCGTCAATGTCTTTTATTTGTTCGTTCCACAGTTTCATTCCCATTCAATTCTTTACTCACAGCATCTGCGTATTTCATTCTCGCACCATTATCCACTAGTTCGTCTACCCTAATTCTGGACGTTCGCTTTCCTTCTCCAGACCCACTTTTGCCCTAAACACACTCTCGATATAACAAAAAAGTGGTCCGATCCGCGCATTACTTTTGTGTCTTTCACCAGGTTTCTAAGCCGTTCATCATACACTAACAAGTCTATCATATTTTTAGATTCACCTCTTTGCCATGTATACATTTTTATGTTTAAACCACATATTGGATACAAACAGGCTTCTCGACACACAGATGTTCACCATTCTCATTGACTGTTTGGTCTCTGAATAAATAATTGAGTTCATTTAGTAGTCACAGGGCACTTTCAAATATAGTTCTTTTTTGAGGTGATATTAAAATAACAATATCTCGAAAACGCCTTAAAATGTGGGAAACAAGAATACCTTTTTTGTTTTAAAATAATAAAATTTTATTATTTAGCATTAAAATGTACATAAATACAGGGAGTAAAAAAACCATGAATTTATCCCATTCGAACTGTGTAACTAGCGCCCTCTAGGAGTATCATAAAAAATTATGACAGATTCGTGTTTATCACCCTTAAAAAAATAAAGTAAACCAAATTTGAGTTCAATACATTCAGTTGTTTTCTATTACAAATAATATGCCAACTTTAACACCCTATATCTTGTTTGCTATTAACATTTTATTAATGCTTTTTGTTAAATGACCTATTTTGATCACCTCTTTCTACAGTTGCCGTATTGTCCATTAGTTATGGGACACCCTGTATATAATTAGCCTTATGCAAATTTTTGTATTCAAAATAAAGTTTGATTTGTTTATAAAAATGCTACAAAGTAAATACCGTTATTTTTTAAAGCACATTTACCAACAGGATATTCCAGAAAATGTTCTATTACTGGTTTCTATTGAGCAATAAATACATTAGAATTAGAAAACAAGTTGCACATTTTTAATGAAGGTACTAGAATATATTCTATGTAATATAATATACAACAGTTCACAAAAGTGTAAAAATTCATAAAACACATTAAAAATGTTTAATACGATTTTTCTAATAAAAATGAAGTAATGCAAATCTTAACAATGTTGATTACATTAGTTATAAATAAATATTTTAATCTTAATTGAGAAATTTATTATAGAGACAAATAAATTATAAAAGCGTTACAATAATTTTTAAAATCTAATTCCAACGACAATCCTTACGATACTCACAATTAACCGTTTGTTTAATTTTTAAAAATATTTATTCTACACCACAATACACATATATTGCCAAAATACTACTATTTCATTTCAACCCTTTGTACTTACATTACCAATTGTTACATAATTATTCTGGTTTAATTTTACACAGATTTTCGTTATTAATATTATACACAATACGAGATGAGTAACGTAAAATAATCTGTGTAAAATTAACTAATTGCATTCAACTTTAAAAACACTAATATATAAAACTGTACGTAATTTGTTAAGAATGAATTACTTAATTCATTAAATTTATTTTGTACTCATAATATTTAGATTCATGTCTATCATATCAGCGTTATAAAAATTAATAAATACATGCAACAGTAAATATCGAAAATTACTTTTTTTATTAAAAATTTAACAAATAAGTAGTTTACTAATGGTTCCAATTAACAATGACCAGAGAAAATGCAAAATAAAAAAAGGAAAAAGTGTAATTAGTTATATTTAAATTACACAATTATTACATTATAAATTAATTTAAACTATTAAAAATTAATAACGAATGTCTAATAAACTTCAATGCAATGGACAAATAGGTAAGACAATTTTAAACATATTCTAACAGTATTTAGTAAGTCAAAAATTTGCTATAACGTAATTGCAACAATTTCCTAGTACCCGTAAACAGCTCATGCTAATAAGTAAAAGATAATTTTGTATTATTATAAAATTCATCTAAAAAACAATCTATTATAACAAGGATTGAAAAGTTTAACAATTCACTTCTCGTCCAATGAATACGCCATTAATTTGGTATTAAAATAGGAGAGTTGGAATAGGTTAATAGTGTATTAATTGCTTCACAAAAGTGAAAGAGCCATGCATGTTTTTTGACTTACTAAAGCGTACACTCTACGAACGAATAATAACTATAGGCCCACTACGTTTAATATGCTATAATTTAAATTCATTACTACCTAGCTAAAGTTATAAGTATAGCGTGTATTTTTAAAAAGTCAAAAATTCTTTTACTATTTCTTTAAAAGCAAAGTATGATTGATTCTGTTCTGATCTTAATTATTGTATCTGTTTGTTAATTAGCGACCAACACCATTAAAACAGGAAAAGAAAAAACAAAAGGAAATTGTGGTCAAATGGAAATCAACACGACAATCATTGAATTCTCACTGCACTTACGACTTTTCATTTTAGTATTAGTACAAGTTTAAACTTATAAATGGAAATTATCACAAAATAATTATACAAAAATATATGTTTTTTTAAATTATTATTATTATTTTAAAATAAATAATATTGATATGTTTATAGTGCAGCAAAAAATTCAGTCTATTCAAAATGAACTCTCAATGCAATTTAAATATTTACTAACTAATTAAACATAAAATATAATGCGATCCCTTAAAACAGTTTATTATCAGATTTATGTAAAATTATTTCACTTCCTACACAATAACACAACATGTACATATATATTATATACTTTATATATTAAAGTGATGCCTACTAATTAACAACGAAATAAACAATTTTAAAAAATCGCCAGAATTCTATAAACCTAATTATTTTGTATTAAAATTTGTTAATGCATGCAATATATCTGCGCCTCACAGTATAAAATGTACAATAACGTTTCGTTGTCACAGCACACAATTTCTAATCAATAATTATTTTTTGATATCGTCACACGTATTGTGTCAGAAAAAAAGACAAATTGCACACGTACTAGTAGTTTCATCAAAAACTTGAATTAAAAAGAGTTAAATCGGTAACTCCTAATCTACAATTAAAATGTTTATAGTAATCTCAATTACAATGCACACATGTGACAATGAAACTAAACATAAAAATGCAAATATCTGGAAATGTACACAGTAATATTGCATGCCCACCTATGCATTTTAACTTCACATATTATTACTCAAATTTATAGGTGTTTGACAATAAGGACATTCAGATTGTGTTAAAGCACACGTGCTACATAAAACAAAGTGATTACAATTTAACGTCACCGTCCTATTCTTTTCCTCACAAACCATGCATTTCGATGCCGTTTCTCGATATAAAACTTTTTCGATCTCTTCGAGATCTTGCCTAAGTTGCGCGTGTATATTTTTTAAAACGCTAAGAGATAGTTTACTTAATTCGGAAACTTTTGTAATACTGTGTAAATGAGGACCACCTTGTAATTTTTCGTATTCTTGTTTAAGAGAACCATATTGAGACATGGTATCACTCAGTTTATTCTCAGCTAATTGTACTTTTCGATTAGCCTCTTCAGTTTCACGTTGCCATGCTTCGCATGCAGTTCGTGCTTGTACCAGTCTTTCCTCCCAATTACTAATTTGTAAACGAGCATTATGTAATTCGTCTCTTAGCCTTGCAACTTCTAAATTACTACCTAAATTTGGAGATATGCTAAAGTTATTGTGATTCCTAGAATTTGGTGAAATATTTTGCGTAGGAAAATCAAAGAAATTCGAAAACGAATTTAATTTCGACGTACTATTACTTAATTGTATTTGAGAATGATTTAAAAATGCATCCATTTGATCTGATTGTGAAAATCGTGCTGGTGTTAAAAAACTTGTTTGAAGTTGCAAAGGACTATTGTTTGTCGGACTAAATCCACCAACTAGACCTGTTCGTGCACCCGGTATATTAACTGGTGCTGAACTACCTAAAAGTCCAGCTGATGATGCTAAACCAACTGATATCGAATTTGTAACTGACGTTGATTCTGATTCTAAATCTCGATCTAATGATGATAAGTTTAATGCGTCATCTAATTGTAGCTCATCTAATGCATTACCTGCAACAAAAATTATCTTATTAAAAATCATAAGTAATAAACAAGCATAATGCACATTTTCAAACATAGGCAACTATCAATGTACTGTGAAGCAGGGATAACTTTGCATCAGAATGCAATTCTTAATTGACATAAATGCATTAGTGCAGCTAAAACCTTGTCAGAAACCTGACTGATTACTATATGTTTCAAAGTGTTTTTATATTTGGTGGTCCATACTTTCTCTAAAATTCCTGAATTATAGGCAATAACCTTATCAGTCGTAGATTATTGAAGGAAGTCACTTCTTTTATTGTTGGTAGACAGTGTACAACAGCTTCTTCCATAGTAATGGATGTATGGAGTTTAACAAACAGAAGTTGCACATGAATGTCATGTGGTGATCAATTATATGAGGTGTAAAGAGAATTGAAATATTAATGTTAAGTTTGTTCAAACCTATGCTATTGGGGTGTCTATTTAATATTATTTTAAAAGTAACACTAGGGTTGATTGGTGTAAAAACGAAGTCTTTATCAAAGTTATATTTTTATTATTTCAGTAATATTGAATTATTTGGGCATTATACGTGCGTTTGTATATCTGTAAACGTTTGATTAATTTAAGTTGAAATTGGTAATTCTGAAATTAAAAATTATTATTAATATTATTAAATACATAAATAGAAAGTTTACCTCGAGTAGGATTTGATAGGTTCAAATCCTACTCGAGGTAAACTTTTTATTTATGTATTTAATAAAATTAATAATAATTTTTAATTACATATTTACCTTTGAACATATTCGTTCATAACAAAACTTATAATAATGGTGAAGGTTTCCATTATTTAAAACTCCTATTTTACGTAATGCTTTCCTGGCTCTTTCTCCCCTTTGTTTTTACAAGATTGTTTTTTATATCTTGGTACTTGCAACATAGCAATTTAGTTTTGTTAACCTCTTCTACTAAATTAAATGAAATTACCTTGCACTGAGTATGTTGCTACATCATTAATGTTCCGATAAAATCCATGTTAAAATATAATCTATAAGAGACAACAAACATTACTAACTGTGTTAATGAGAAAATATCTGGTGTGGAACAACACATGACCTTCCAACCTACAAAATGCGAATTACAAGGAATGAAATAATTTTTTTAGGATAATTATGCAATCTCTTTTTTAATACGTTCATAACGAAAATAGACAGCATTGTAAAAACAAAAACAATAATCTATGTCTGATGGACATTTACAACTACATCCAGATAGAGGTTAATAGACATTACGTGTTCCAACGTAATCTTGGCTACCAAAGAATTGACCTACGTCATAATCTAGTAACGAATGGTTTAATATGAAAAATATGAGTCAACTTATATCCATAATAATACATGATAAATTAACTCCAATATAAAATATGCCATTTAATCATGACGTTTTTGTCAGTTTTACAGCGATAAAAAAGGTGCATGCTTTTATACTGATAAAAACGCCTGTTCCTCGTAATCAGACTACATCTAGTAACGGGTGTCTATTAATGATTGAACCTGATGTCATGTAGCAAATTTTGGTTAGGTTGGTACCACTACACTTCATTTCGGTCGCAACGATTGACATTAGTGTTCCATGGGGTAATATCACCTTTGATGTAATTATAAACATTGTTTGTTAAAATTAAACGGAATACCCCTACTTTTGGAAATGTTTATTGCCAATATTTACTAATTACAATTGTTTAACAAAATAAATTTAATACTTATTGTTATGACAAACATTCTTCATTAAATTAATATAATTACAAAAAATGTTGAAAATGATGACCCTGATGCTGTAGACATAAATTAATTCTCAGCTTCATGTTTTCAAAAACATGCTGAAGTTCTTCCCGTGTAATAGCCTGAATCTCGTGTTCAACTGCTACCATTATTTTATCTAAATTATGCAATCTATTTCTATAAATATTGTCTTTAATCTTTTCAAACAAAAAGTAATCTGGAGTTATGAAAATAACTGAATGTGAATATAATGAAAAATTAATACAGGAATAAAGAATGAACGGAAAAATTATAATAAAAGCTAATGGAAAACAGACATGTGCAACTATGGCAAAAAAGATAGAAACAGATTGATTTTACAATATAATTCCCAGTGTTGCAAATACTAAGCAAAGAAATTTCCTAAATTTGACATGACGTCAGCTTCAATCATTAATAGACACGTGTTAGTCGTTCAGATATTCTGTCGTTAATTTATCTTGCCAAAAGACACTCGAGCTTTTATTTCAAGGATAATTTTCTTTTGAAGTCAAAATTTTTTCATCAGTATTTTTGCTCGTGTTTTTACTGTTGATTAAAAATCAAACTTAATAAATCTTCTCTTAGAGAGCGGTAATGTAGTATTGTTTCCAAATCTCAATGTCAAAACAACACTTCCTAGAAAAACTTAAAAAATTTAATATTTTGAAGTTATTGAATTGTAATTTTGTTAAAACAGTTTAGAAAGGTTTATCGTAACGTAAAAATTAAAGGCCATGGTAAGTGTTAAACATTATACATACCAAGGTATTTAATCTTAATTACAATTGCAGGTGATAATATGAAATAAAACATGGTTTCAAAAATACCACCTTGACCCACAGGTGGATGAAAGTTGAAAATGAGATTAATGTAAAATGCTGATTTTTGCAAAATGCATATCGCTTATTTTTTATAGTTGAAGAATATCGTTTTGTTTTTAGACGAATTGCACTAAATGCAATCATTTGACATTAATTAATTTTTGCATATTTTGCATATTTCGCCAAATACTGCATATATTGCAATTTTATGCATATTTTGCATTTTTATTCATAATAAACATATATTTCGCATTTTTTCTATATCTTCCAAATTCGCTTTAAAATGCATTATTCTAACTTATTTTAAATTTTGTTATTGTGTCTAAGAAATGTATTTTTATATGAACAAGACAGGTTTAAAGAAAGATTATTACCTGCAGTTAAGGGCAACGTTAATACTTCCGGATTATGAAGTTTCAATGCCGCTATTTCGTAGTATTTGAAAATTCCAATGGTACCTAAGTAGATAGTTAAAGCATTGATTGAGGGAATTCCCGCAATCAAGAGTTAAAGTTATTTGGACTTTTTCAAGGTAAGTGTTTAGTTAGTTAATCCTTCTTGAAAATAATTTGAGAGTAACGGACAAAATGCAAAATTTTAAACATTCATGCCGAAAGTTAAAAATAGTTTAGTTCAAGTATGGATAAAAAATATATCCGAGCTACGTCTGGATGATGAAAAAGTGTTTTGCATAGCCTGTGGAAAAATAGTAAGTACCATTACATATTTTTAATTGATTTCGGAAATTAAACCCTTATTAACTGATGTAGGTTAATGAATTAACCGTTTTATCAGTTTTTAAACGCAAATCTTACTTATTTTGAAAATTAATTTTTCCTTAGATCATGTGCGAAAGGAAATCTCAAGTTACACAGCACATTGAAACCTCTCTTCATAAAAGAAAATTAGAAACATTTAAGAAAACAAAAGTTTGTCAGACACCTTTGCGCCAGTCGTTGTTTCAAGAAACGGCCAAAAGAAATGTACAAGAGGAATTTAATTTCGAATTGTGTAGTGCACTTGTTAAAGCCAATATTCCATTAAAGAAATTGCAAAATCCTAGTTTTAGGTCATTTTTAGAAAAAATTAGTAAAAAGCAAGTGCCAGATGAAAGCACGCTTCGAAAAAGGTATATTAATGATTTATATCTTGAAACTACGGGGCATATAAAGAAAATTACAAAAAATAAATATCTTTATTTTATAGTGGATGAAACTACAGATTGTTGCGGGCGATATGTTGCAAATTTAATGATTGGTTATTTAAGTGAGGCGCAGTCTAGTATATCATATTTAATCGCTTCCAAAGTTCTTGAGAAAACCAATCATGCAACAATAGTTCGCTTTATAAACGAAGCTTTCATGCAATTTTTTATTCCTGATATTGTTGCAACAGATAAAATAGTTTTAATGCTGTCTGATGAAGCACCGTATATGGTAAAAGCTGGACAGTAATTAAAATTATTTTATGAAAATTTAATACATGTAACATGTCTCGCACATGGTATTAATAGAGTAGCAGAAACAATTCGTAATCAATTTCCATTAGTAAATAGTTTAATAAGTAGTATAAAAAAAGTGTTTTAAAAGCTCCGTTACGAATTCAATTGTACAAAGAAAAGTTACCTAATATTCCTCTACCACCAGAGCCTGTGATTACGCGTTGGGGTACTTGGTTAAATGCAGCTCTTTTTTATGCAGATCATTTGGAAAAAATAAAGGAGTTAGTTTTAGAAATTTCTGATAATTCAAGTACTTACGTTCAAAACGCTCAATCCATTTTAAAGAAAACACAATTGCGCAATGAGCTGGCATTTATAAAAGCAAATTACTATTTTGTAAGTTCAACCATTGCTAAATTAGAAACGGAAGCATTGTCATTAAATGAATCTATGCAAATAATTAATAAATTTCAACAGCTGATATCTGCTGTTTCAGGAAATATTGGTAAAACTATTTCTAATAAATTAAATGAAATTTTACAAAAAAAACAGTGGATATCAGTTGTTACTAAAAGTTAATAATAAAGTTCTGAAACTTGAGGAAAATTCCGATGATCTTGTTATAAATTTAGATTTGGCCATATAAGCCGCATTAAAATATGCAACCATAACTTCTGTAGATGTAGAAAGAAGTTTTTCTTTGTACAAAAACATACTATCCGACAGACGCCAAAATTTTCTGCCCGAAAACTTGGAAAAATATTTAGTTATAAATTGTTTTGCAAATAGTAATGAGAGGGTGTAATCTTTATAAATCTATAGCGTATAAGTAAATATGTAATTTTTAAATAACACAATCTTAAAATAATGTTAAAATAATAATTGCTTTGTAAGTAGTAATGACAGGGTGCAGTTTTTATAAATGTATAGTGTATAAGTAAATATGTAGTTTTTAAATAACACATAATTTTGAATGTTAAAATAATAAGTTTGTATGCAATTTATCTTTTTCCTATTAAAAAATTACAAGCATATATACTTTTTTTATATATTAATGTTATAATTTGGAATTAACACAGGTAAATAGAAGATTCAATATTTATGCATATTTTGAATTAATAATGCATTTTTGATGCATATTTTAAGGTTTTTAAGTGCATATATATGCACATATTTCGGCATTTTATAGTGTATAAAATCCGCTCTCTAGTAATAATGGCGGAAAGCGACGATGACGTGTGTCGCAAATGAGGCAAAAAATTCAGTAGTAGACACTATATTATCAAGTGTAATGGTGTCTGTACTGGATGGTTTCATAAAAAGCACAGGATCAACAAGTAAGGAAAAAATTAATTTTATTGTGGAACATGTGATGAAAGTGAGGTGATAGTGGAAGCTTCGGAAATTGATACTGAAAAGAGCGATCTAAAATTAAACAAAGTTATTGAACTATTGTATGTGGTAATAAATAAATGAGAAAAACTTGAAAGGGAAAATGTGGAAATGCGTGAAATCTTAAAACAGATAAAAGTGTCAACTAGTACAATAAATGCTGCACAGAGCCAAAATACAGTAGAAAATAATGCAAGATATCGAAAAGGAGCTGGACAACAATCATATGCAGATGCTGTAATTATCAGACAAAAAAAAAAAAAAACAACAAAAGAAAACTTGAAGAAATGTGTTAATTAATCCAAGTGAAGTAAACTTGAATTCGACTGAGGTTAAAAAAACTACAGAAGGTAAATTACTGATAGGAAGCGAAGGCAAAGATAGCGCGACAAAGTTGATTAATGGAAATGGAAATAATTATATCAACCTAAAAAAGGCTAGAAAACCAAAAATAAAAATTGTAGACATTGAGGAATAAATGGAGGAAGCTGATTTAATAAAAACTATAAGAAACCAAAACCCTCATATAAAAACTGAAGCTCACTTAAATTTTTTTTTTATTATAAGTTTTGTTATGAACAAATAAGTTCAAAGGTAAATATGTAATTAAATTTTTTTATTAAATACATAAATAAAAAGTTTACCTCGAGTAGGATTTGAACCTACGACCTGTATTTTGCTAGAGTACCGCGCTACCAACTTCGTCATCGAAATTCAAGCCCCAATCGACCTAAATTTTGTCTTTATGTATGTACAACTGATGTAAATTCTAAATATAATGAGATTACAATCAAATTGCTTATATTAATCCAATGTGAGCCTGCAATATTTAGAATTTACATCAGTTCTACATACATAAAGACAAAATTTACGACGATTGGGGCTTGAATCTCGACGGCGCAGTTGGTTAGCGTGGTACTCGAGCAAAGTACAGGTCGTAGGTTCAAATCCTACTCTAGGTAAACTTTTTATTTATGTATTCAATAAAATTAATAATAATTTTTACTCACTTAAATATAATTAAAATTAAAAAAATGAAAAAACGATACTACTGTATAATAGAATGTGACTTTTGGATAAACCATGGCATATAGGATTCTCAGTGTGCACAGTATTTGAACATTTAGGTATACTAACGCTGTGCAGATTATAATCACTTAGCAAAAGACTGTACAAGAGGTATGAATGAGGTGTGGTTTTGAAGGACACAAGGCTTTAAACTGCCAAAATACGGAGAAAATGTGTCTGAATTGTGACGAAATAAATAAAAAATATAATTTAACGCTCAAAACACATAATGCACCGTACAAGACTGAGTGTGAAGTTATTGTAAGAAAAAAACAGGCAGAAATGAACAGCATCGATTACTGTGGTGATGCAAACAAAAATAGACGACAATAGCAATTAAGAAACAAGAGAGTGAATACATTAATTGGTAAAGAAAAAATATATTTACAAAATATCCCAAGTATCATACCAAGTTGTGATGAATTACGTTATTTTGTTCTTAATCATAAACCTGTTTAACAGAAACACAATTAAAAAGAGAAATGCAGGACAAAATTAAACTTGAAAACTACAGCATTTGTAGAACTGACTCTGTAAGCAGACCCACTGGTGGAGTATTGACTTAATTTTCGAAAGGATATAAACTATAAAAATGGCGGTAGTGGTACAGATGAATTATTGGATATTAATAGTACGCTAAAAGTAAATATATTATTGGCGTAGTGTATCATTCTCCTAGTGCATCTCATTATGACTTCTTAGATGATTTTGATGAACTCTGTGATGAAATAACAGACACTGAAAACTGTGCAGTGCTATTTCTCGGTGACTTTAATATTCACTATGATAAAGAATGTACATACGTAAAACAGCTTAGGAGATGTATTCGAGATTATGGCATGAAACAATTAGTTAAGGATTACACACATGTATCACCAGAAGGAAGTAAGTCATTGATAGATCTTGTGATTACCAGTTATTGTAAAATAAAATGTGATGTTATGTGTCAGTATATATTTCATCGACATTCGCTTATTAAATTGACAGTACCTGGAAAACATAATCAAAGTCGAAGAATAATTACAAAAGGTAAACTAACATCAATAGAGGAATTTAAGAAGGAAGTACTAAAGATATCAAGCAACTACGATTATAAGGAACAGTTTGATAATAGGTTTAATTACTTTTATGGAGAATTATTGACAGTGATGAATAAATTGATGCCCAAAAAAGAACTAGAACATAAAACAAACCATAATCAACGGTTTAACAGAAAGATATTGGATGCAATAAAGAAATGAAACAACATATACAAGAAATTCGTCATCACGAAGAATAATGAAGATTGGAAAGAATATGAAACAAATAGAAATTATGTTAAAACAATTAATAAACAGAGAAAAACTAAGATTTTATGTAGATAAAATAGATGTACAAAAAACATAATCCAAATAAAAGATTTGATCAAAGCGAAAAATGATAATGAATAATGAAATTGAATTCGGTGGAATAAAATATGATAAGAACGCAGTAATTGCAAATAAGTTTAATGAATTTTATATAGACATTGTTAAAAGCATTAATGAGACATTGGGGTCAAATGATAATCCAGATATTCAAGTGAATTCGAAAACAGTATTGTTTGAGTCTTGAAAGTTACTAGAATATAGTGATTTCAAAAATGTGTTGTTCTCTATGCCCTTAAAAGGGAGCCCAGATGATATAACACTTGAATTATTGGAAAATTCGTCTGAAGAAATATAGGATATATTGATTAATATCACCACCAGCTCTCTTGAAGAATCAGTAATTCCAAATCAACTAAAAATTACAATTGTACCTGTTAGAAAGGTAAGTGGTACTATAAAAGCAAATGAATTTAGGCCTCTGAATACATTGCCATTTATTGCAAAGTTATTAGAAAAAACAACGTACTTGCAAGTGATGCAATTCATAAATAAAACAAACATCCTGACACAATATCAGTCGACTTTTCGACAAAAATTCAATTGCGACACTGCATATCCGTATGTCCTCAATGACTGGAAGGAAAGCAAAGATCAAGGGAAAGTTACCATCGTCACGTTCTTAGATATAAAGCGAGAATTTGAGACAATTGATAGGAGATTAATACTTAAATTAAAAAATTATGGTATAAGTGGGAGAGTTTTAAAATGGATAGAAGATTACCTATATGAGAGAAAGTAAGTTTGTTTAAGGTGTTCCGCGTAACGATTTGGACACCCGGTATATAAGTGGAATAGATAGGGATGATATAGAAAGAAAGCTTAATGAAGATTTGGAGAGTGTACGAAAATGGTTTGACTGCAATAAACTAAAAGTGAATAGTGACAAAACAAAAGTAATGATTATTGGAAAAAGTGAGGATTTCACAATTAAATTGGGAAATGAAGTATTGACAACAGTGGACAAAATTAAAAATTTAGGGATAATAATCAAGACAATTAAAGCTATCAGAACATGCTGGCTACATATGTAAAAAAATAGCAAAGAAAACAGGAGTATTGAAAAGAAATGGAAAACATCTTTCGAGGAATACTAGATTGACTGTGTATAACGTAATAAGATCTCCTACTACTTTGCCGGCACTGTATTGTATCTGGCAAAATCAAGTGAAATAAACAGACTTCAACGATTACAAAACAAAGCAATGAGTACAATCCTAAATTGTAAAAAAGATACAAGCATTAAATATATGCTAAAAACATTAATAAGTGGATAAAAGTAGAAGACATGTTGCACATTAACGCCCTAATTTTTGTGTATAAAATTAAAATAGGAATAGCACCAGATTACTTGACAAGTAAATTGACAAAGTTTTGTGATGTACATAATTATAGCTCAAGAAATAATACCAATTTTATATTAGGCCATAAAAACACTAAATCTGCACAGAATTCAGTTTTCTTCAACGCTGTACAAGTGTACAATAAATTACTTGCGAGTACAAAAATTGCAACATTAAAACAATTTAAAAAATTGGTGGTCGCAAAATATAGTGACAGAGCAACGGACCAAAGCCAGAGTGACAAAGATAAGTGTTATTATTACTTAAGTATAACTATAAGTTGTAATGTGCCTGATAATTTTATTATTGTGATATTGTATGGCTACACAGCTAATTAAATTAAATTAAAAAAAAATTAATAATTATAACATTTGTAGGTTATGTAATTACGAGCTCTGAATATGTACAACTGTAATTGTAATAGCTAGCAATGCTGTGGCCTTCCAGATGATTAAATAAATTTTAATGCAATTAATTGATATATATTTATGAAATACATAATTATGTTGTAATAACACATTGATTTAAAAAAAAGATAATATATACGATTAATCTGTATCCGAACTATCACAATCACTTGTAACGTTAATAACCATTTCATCTACTGTAAAATCCAGCACTTCCTCACGTTTATGCCACTGTTTTATAATCTCCTCTGTATGGCGTACACGATTAGCCCAAATATGTTGATTACATTGTTGTAAAACTTCGTTCCACATACTAATTACATTTTGGCCTTTGTAGCCATCTCTTCCTATACGCTTGTCATAGTATTCTTTGGCACGTGCCCATATTAGTTCAAATGTACTGAATTGACAATGATAAGGTGGCAATCGTGATTTTATTAACGAATAGAGCTCGGTTTTGAATGAGGTAGGATCATAATTAATTTAATTTTTTTATTAACCATGAAATCATGTTACCTTTCGTCCAAGATGATGTTGGTAGTTTTTCCACTGACATGGAATGATAAGGCGCATTATCCATTATAATTAATGAAAGTGCTTCTAAATTTTTTAGATTTTCAGTGAGCCATTGTTTAAACATATCCCCATTCATTTCACCATGGTAACTTTCTTTCAATGACTTCAACGCAAATAGCAAAGAGGCATTCCGTACAAATCCTGTGGCAGTTCCTGCATTAATAACTATAAACTTTTTACCATCATATCAATGAGGTTTTCGTACACTCTTTACATCGTCATCTTGCCATGACTTTCCTGGATTTCCTTTAGAGTAGATCCGTGTTACGTCAATAAATACTGCTTGCCTATGAATTGGTGTATTGATTTCGCATGTATTGTTTCAGAACCTGTGTTCTCTTTTCAGCTATATTTCTTTTTTCTAACAATGTTCTTCGATTACACTCTTTCTGGAACTTGAACCCCATTACATGTAAGGCACGATTTAAACTTCTATCACTTAACAGAATATGGGTGTTACGAATTTCTGCATTTAAAGTTGCAACTGTGACATGTTTTTCTGTAAATAATACAATTTAGACCTAATGTAGAAGCTATATATAATTATAATACACTCACGTTGTTCGTACATATTATATAAGGTATTCCTGATGGGACATTTTCAAGGTTATCTGCAAGATCTTCGGATTTAACTTTCTTACGTGCCGTTTTTTACCCTGACTAGACAGAATTAGGTTGAATTTTGCCCGAGATTTGATATTTTTCACTATTGTGAGAGATAAAACCAAGGCATTTGCCACACACTGTAAATTTGAGATCACTATTAATAAACATACGTCGGTTGCTCAAAATGCACTTGAAATCCGCCCGCTTCTGTAAAAATATTGATAATACCAAAGGATAGTCTTTGATAATACAGAGTAACCATTTTCCATCTTATATAATTAATTTTTAGACTTATTTGGCCTTTTATTAAGAAACTTGATAAAGCAAAGTTATGCAAAATTAAATGTTCTGTCGTTATTCAGATATTGAAAAAATTTTAACAAACTCTTAAATTCCACCTTACGAATTTTTTTTTGCCGCCAAATTACATGTATCAAAAAATCGGATAGAACATAATTAATCGATGTTTTAAGATCTATGTGTAGGTATTCTTATACCTTAGAAATATGCAGCTGTTTCAGAAATATTTGATAAAAACAAAACTTCAAGTACTGTCCTTGCCAGGAATGTTTTACCGCTACGTTATCATATACAATCATATGGTGTAATATGAAAAACACGAGTCAAAATTATTTTTGTTATAATAAATTCTGATTAGAAAATATACCCCGAGATGGCAGCATTTAAAGCTGAAGTAATCCAAAACACAATTATTTATTTATTGTAATTTATTTTGTAAAAATTAGAGAACATTGATTAACGTAATGATAACGGTTGAAAAACAATTTTCTTGAACTCTTAACAGGTGTTTGGTACGTTATTTTTATAGCCTGAAGGTTTTTATATGTTATAACCTACAAACAATGCCATTTTCAACAAGATGTAAACATTTAATAATTGTAGCGGAATTATAAAACATGAGAATCGTCGTGTTGTAAGTTGCTGATAAACAGTCATACAATTGTTTACAGATTCAATTTATAGGTTAAAAATTTGCATGAAACAACTATCGAGCTGCATTATTTACACTTCGCAAGGCTACTATGTTTCATAATCATAATTTCTTATTGTTGATACTAATTCAGTAGAAATGATGGCACACAATAAGATGGTAACATTAATACACAAAATGGATGGTAAGTTACGTGCCTAAATAAAATAGAACTATTATTCGTAGGAAGATGACATTTCATGTGGAACATAAATTCTATGGGAAATGTGTGAATTAATATATTGAGAAGCATTTTACCACAAAATATATTGTACTTACATTATTAAAATACATTACTAATAGAAATTGTATTAAATATGAACTAACACACTTGTATGTTGTAGAAACATGCTTTTTAAAGTGTAAAACTTTCTAAT
The DNA here is from genome assembly GCA_036346205.1 of Vesta saturnalis. Taxonomy (NCBI): domain Eukaryota; kingdom Metazoa; phylum Arthropoda; class Insecta; order Coleoptera; family Lampyridae; genus Vesta; species Vesta saturnalis. The sequence goes on from JARFJB010000821.1 coordinate 3,318,394, forward strand.
CAGAGTCACTATCTACATCCGAGCTTTCAGAATAGTTTCCGGTGTTAATAACCAGTTTGTCAACTGTGACGTCCAACATTTCTTCCCGTTTATACCATTGCTTAATTGTTTCTTCAGTATGTTGCACACAATTATCCCATACAGTTTCACCACATTGCTGTAAAGCTTTGTTCCACATAGCAAGTACGTTCTCATCTTTATAGCCATCTCGTCCAATATGCTTGTCATAATATTCCTTTGCATATGCCCATACTAAGTCTATCGCATTACTTACAGTGATATGGTGGTAATCTTAACACTTTGTGTCTGTAGCTTCTTATTATTTTATCTAATTCGTACCTTTTTTGTATTTGAAGTGACTTAATTAGACCATACAACTGCGAAGGCTCTTCTAAATTTCTTAGCAAATGTTCAATAAGCCATTTTTTAAACATGCCCCCATTCATTTCACTATGATAATCTTCCTTAAACGATCTTGATGCAAATAATAGAGCAGCACCTTGTACAAATCCTCTCGCGGATCCGGCGTAAATAACAATAAATCTCTTGCCATCGTAGCCTTGACGTTTTCATACACTCCTAATATCTTCATCCTGCCATGATTTTCCTGGATTTCGATTGGAGTAGATCCACGTTTCATCCATAAATACTACTTGCCGACAATTAGGTGAATTAATTTCTTTAATGTATTGTTTAAGAAATTTCATTCGCATTTCTGCGATATAACTTTTTTCCAATAAAGCTCTACAGTTAGAGGTTTTTTTTAAAATTTAAATCCTAGTGACTGGATTGCACGATGAAGACTTCTGTCACTTATTAATATGTGACTGTTACGAATTTCTGCATTTAAACTTGCAACTGTGACATGTTTTCTGTAAATAAATTAGTATGTCAAACGTGCAAAAGATTGTGCATGCATATTGTATAACGTATTCCTTACGCCCATTTTGGATGTTTCAGGTAGATCGTCAGACTTTGTTTTCTTGCGTGGTTATTTTATTAAAACAGGGTTAGATGCAGCTCGAGACATATTTCTTAGTCTCCTGAGATATACACAAGGCGCTTGCCACACACTGTAATTTTGTGATTGTAATGAATTAAGATATAAACACTTAATGTCATACTTACTTCTTGGACAGCAGATACTATCAGGGGACCCCCGTTTTCTTTAAAGTGTGGAATAAATGATGATTAAAAGAAGTAAATGCAGGAAATGAGGAAACAGTCAAAGGGTAAAGAAACAAATTGAGGTTGTGTAATCAGTCAAATGAGAATTAAATTCATATGTATATAAAACAAATTGATTTCGTGTTTATAGGTTTACTAGTTCTACTACATTTGCTTAATCAATACCATATGTCGATTTCGTCAAATGCACTACAAATGTTCACCATCCTTATTTAATTCACTGGTTTATATATGAAGACAGTATAAACAAATTGGATAGCTAAATTCATAAATTAAAGACGTACCGGTAAACATTCCTGGCAAGGACAATACGTATGCATTATGGCTCTGGAGTTATCGTGGATACTAACATACATCCACACACACAGACATCATGGCCGATCTTGGTGAAACTTTGTTAAACATTGTAAAATGAGATAATTTGATTTAGCAATATTGAAACAAAAAGTCGATTGCGTAACCTTCTATACATACATATGTAGGTTGGGAGGTAAAAATAGATCAAGTTTTGTATTGTTAATGAGCAAGTCAAAATTAAAGTCAAGGCAAATAGTATTTACATACAAAGAGATAACAAATGAAACATCAACTTCCAAACCATTTGAAAAAATTGATAATTTTACATCAGGTGGTCTATAAATTACACTTAAAGCAAAGCTTGATATTGGTATATCCTGTATATACGAATATTTTAATTCATTTTTTAAATACATTCAGTCACCTTCTCCTCTATCACCGTCCTTTCGTACAAACCTGAAACCATCAACAGCAAATGTATCAATTTGAATTCGGTAAACCTCTAACATTTAGTGTCCAATTTCAGCTATTTGTGTTACTAAATAAGGTGATGTTTTTCTAGCACATATTTAAAATTTCATTTGTAACAATTATTTATTCAATTACAAATTAACAATAATCCCACTAAAATAAAGGTTTGTACAACGTAAATATATATTTTGGAAAGGGTTATAGTTAGCTAGTGCTAATACACTTAACTAAACAATGTGTTCATGGACCCTAAATAAAACAAAAATGAATTATAATTATCTGGAAAAAAAGTAAAGTACAGTACTATAAGTAATCCTACACCTGGCCACTGTAGTCTGTAAAGTATCCATTAACAATTTTGTATATGCCCTTGCTTACATATATTTCCAAACTCCATAGTTAAAATTCAGTATTGGCTATACGGAGAACAGCATTGTCGTTTATGGAGCCACCTGGTATCTCAGGACCGTACGCTACATAAAGGACAATCTACTAATTATTACTAAACAACATCATTTGTAATTTGTAACAGTTACCTATGATATTTTTAAATAATATTATTTTCCAAATGTTTTTTAAGTGCGGTCCTGTGAGAGGTCTGGTAACCATATCGGGATCTTTCCCATTTAAAATACATCGTATGCTCCCACACTGAATGACTGTGGGCCACAGACTAGTTAAGCTGTTGTATATCTATACAGGGTATCCAGAAACTCTCTTGACAAACGGAAACTACACATACTAGACATGATTTTATGTTGATTTAACCTGAATTACCTTAATCCAAAAATGCCTCCTAAGGGAGTTAGAGCCCTTTGAAGATGGCACCGCCAAATCCCGTTTTGTTAAATATCTCAAAAAAACGTAACAAGTTCAAGCTTGGTACAACGAATAAGTGGATAATGACAAACCGGCCACTGAAAACACGTTTTTTTATTTCCATCAGAAGCGGTCCACTTGGGGGAGGGGGGCCAACAGCTTTTTTTTTAACGAAAATTTTTTATTTTCTATTTTTAATTTATTCAAAAATCTCTCCAACCAATTTTTTTGTTTTTTTTATATTTTCTAGGCAACCGGCCACTCTTGTGAATGCAACTAACTTGCTTCTTCTAAAGCTACTAGTATAGGAGATATGAATTTTCAAATATTTAATATTGAAATTGTTATAACTTTCTAACTATTTTGGTTACAAACTTGGGATTTTGGAAATTAACTTTGTTCATTTGCGCTAACGAAATGATATTACCCTGATGAAAACACTACTTCCGGTTTTTCCGGAAATTGAAAACATTCCTCGTATTGCTGGTATAACATACACATATTCTTACTTTATTTGAGAGGCAGCGAAATTTGCTTTAAAATGATATGAAACAGTCCATAGTTATCTTGAAAGATAAACGAGATATCTATTTTTAACTTTCAACCTACATATACATAAGTAGGTATAGAAGGTTATGCAAGGGACTTTTTTTTCACTATCGCTAAATGGACTTATTAGCTCATTTTACAACTTTTAGCCAAGTTTCGTCAAGATCGGCCATGATGTCTGGGTGTCTTGAAGAAGGGGAGGGGGGGGGGGGTATTAGGGCCAGTTTTTGTTTTCATCAAGATATAAAAATACCCCATATCCCATATATTTTTTAGTATTTTGCAAGAAAGTCCGGTAATGCACTAGCATTCATCTAGTTTATTTAGTTATTAGATACATTTATTTTATAATATAATGAAGAAATAGCAACTCTTTTTAATAAATAATAGTAAAGGGTAAATAAGGTATTTAAAACTAATCAGTTGATTACAGTGAACCTTCTTAAATATCTTTCCTATTCCTAATAAGTAATTATTAATTATTAATGGCAGGCATTAAAAAGAAATTGTTTACTATCCTTCTAATTGTAATAATCTGCAATTTCTAAAATTCAATTTATTTTAATATACTGTAATAATTACACATTAATTATATTTATTTAAGTTGTGCTCTATTATTTGTATAAAACAATAATAAGGAAAATCATTTAACTACATTTTATATGTTAGTTTTTATACACGACAAGTTAAATATTTAAAAGTTCCATCTAATTTTGTTACGAAATTGTTGAGAACCTCTGATTGTATGATGTAGTCAACAAGGGGACATTGAGTCGTACGGTTGCTGCCGTGAAGCGGCAACGTCGTCAAGAAAAATTCTCGTTTAGTTTGCACTACCCTACCCTTCCTGCACTGAATTTAATATTTGAAACGGCCTATAAAGTATTTTTTGAGGATGATTTTTCCAGATCCTTGTTAAATTAACGTTTTTTTCTGCTTCCTCAGTAGTCTCTTTAACCAGATACGATTCTGTTGCCGGTTTCGTTTAGGTTACACAACGGTTTCTTCCGTCTCATATTCGTCACCGTTCGTATGTTACAATTAACAATCTAATTATAATTTTACCAATATTAATAACTTACATTAAAAATGAGTCCTTGAAAGGTTAACTTTGTAGTGCGCAAATATATCGCACAGAATCGAGACAATCAGCTGACTTCAGGCGCATGATCTAGCAATTAGGTATTAATGGCGTCGTATACATTTTTCTACCGAGCTAGTAGCGTAGTGGTGACACGACCTGCTTAGCATTCGGGAGGTAATGGTAATACACATGTAGCGACATGGTTATGCACACACCATAGTATTTTCCTCAGAACCGTAACTCCGTTCCTTCCAATCATATCCTGACCACACCCATCCTTAATTCCACCATGCATATAGTACAGGGTTTTCAAAGTTAAGTCTGCACTATTGCTAACTTTCTTTTTAATGGAGCTACGAAGTCGGTTAAATTAGCAAAGTAGTGTGTTTTTTTACGATGGTGGAAAAAGAAAAACAATTGGAAGTCGCATTCTCGAAAAATCGACGAAAACATACTTTTTTCTAATGGAACACCCTGTATATAATATTCTCAGTCGATAGAGAATTAAATTCTGAGTAAAAGTTGTCATATGCATTTCTATCCTACAGTAAAAAATAAGGGAGATTTTGCCGATTTTTTACATGTAATTTATTACAAGAACTTTTTGGTAATAGATACTTATAGTGCATTTCACGAGAAATTAGACCTCTGCAATATGGCCGCCATTTAAATTTGTCACCAAATAAAGCGCGGGAGCACTCATTGCCGTAGTACCTTTTGTCATATAAAAAAAAGTGAAAAACTTATTTGAATAAATTTATTATTAACAAATTCGCCATCACCACGCTCACCTAGTATTATTATTATATACTATTTTAATACAAATATTGTATAATCTTACCGAAGTTGCACTATAACTGTACAAATTTTCAATAAAGTTCTCGTCTTCAGTTAAAACAAAACTTTCTGCCATTTTAGTATAAAAACTACACAATCACTACAACCGTTACAAATTATTGTTTACAGTATAATGGCAAAATGGAAAATTGATTCCACATTTATAAGCAAAGCAAGTGGTCATTAATGATTTCTAATTCACATTATGCTAATGGAGTAATTTGCAGTTTCAACATTAATTACGAATTAGTAATGGTAAATTTTCAGAAATTCTTAACAATAATATTTGTTTGGAACATTCTTTTATTTTAACGATGTTTATTTCTTACAATTAATTTAATTGAAAAATTTTCAATTTTACTAACCTAAATTACCTCTCCGCATGATACGCTACAGAGTTGGCAAATAATATTGTAAGACGTTTGAAGGTCGTATTTGTTATTATATTTGTCTTTTGCTATTATAATGTTGTAGGAAAGGATGGAAAATGCGGTTCAGAGTAGCCAACTGAAATATCCCTTTCATTACAATGTTACACTTATAGCATTTTAGTTATTTTATAATTGGATGTTGTTCATAGTGGAATGGCAGCCATATTATAGAGGTCTAATTATTCGTGAAATGCTACGAACGGCCCCGTTCGCTGGCCTCCTCGGTCTCCGGGCATAACCCCTTTGGACTTTTACTTGTAGAAATATTTAAAAAATGAATTGTATAAAAGAAGTTATACAAATATCGGTGAACTCCAACAAACGATTATTCATATTATTAACAGTATTGATGCTAGAACTATTTCGAAGGTCACAAGACGCGTTTATAAGCACGTAGAAAAAGTATGGAACAAAGAGGAGACCTTTTCCAGCATTTAATTTAAGACCTGTTAATTATTTATTATTTAGAGCGTGTTCAAATTCATAAAATAAAGGATTACTTTCGAATCGTAGCCTACTTGACGAAATTAAAAAATCGGCAAAATCTCCCCTATTTTTTACTGTAGGATAGAAATGCATATAACAATTTTTGCTCAGAATTTAATTCTCTATCGACTGAGAATATTGTATACAGGGTGTTCCATTAGAAAAAAGTATGTTTTCGTCGATTTTTCGAGAATGCGACTTTCAATTGTTTTTCCACCATCGTAATCAGCGTAAAAAAAACACACTACTTTGCTAATTTAACCGACTTCGTAGCTCCATTAACAAGAAAGTTAGCAATAGTGCAGACTTAACTTTGAAAACCCTGTATACGTAATGTATGTATGTATGCTGGGAATCTATGACTGTGGCTGAAGGAGCTTCTTTTTTTCGACTGTCGTGACAAGTATTAAACAGTTGGGCGACACGTTTTGTAGACGTTTTAACTTTTTAATTGGTGTCTCTAACACCCTCATAATAACTGTGCAAAAGTTGGCGTTTAGAACAATTATGTCGTGTAAACCACCTATTCTGTCGTAACGTCAATATTTCCCTGTTTCTTACAACCAAGCACCTAATCATATTTTAACAAATAAACTAAACCACATAATGACAAACAATTTAAAACACAAATCTAAAAATTCTATGTAGGATTCTTTAGAACTGCCCCCTCAAGAATGTATGCGTTTATTAAATAATTTTTTATTTAATAATGTTGAATTAGTTATAAGAAGTGAGTTGATTCAAATTCATTTCACATTCAATAATATGATTATCTACAAAAAAGATGGTTAGCTATGAGCAGTCCAATATCCCCATTTTAGTTATCTTTATGGATAATTTATAAGATCAAATTTTTTAATTAAATGGTTCTGATAAGGTAGTACTTTGGTTTCATTATGCTGATATTTTAGCTTGTTTTGATAGTTGTATCAGATTTCATTGATGTGTTTTTAATTGATATTAACAATTTATATCGTAACATAAAATTTATACTACAGAAGGAACAAAATAGATCCATTAATTTTTTAGATTTAAACATAAAAATTAATACACACAATAAGTGTGAGTTCTCTATATTCAGAAAACCTACACATACAACATTACAATTCCAAACAATTCATGTCACCATAAAACACATAAATTAGCTGCATATAAATCCTATACTCTGGCCCACAGTTAAAATTCAGTACTGGCGATTGGAGGACAGCAGTTCCGAGTCATGAGTTTTGGAAATAAAGAATTATAGAAATTAATAATCTCAAACTTTAAAATCGTAAAAGGAAAAAATGATTATGTAGTCATTTAATGAATCGCTTTAATCGCAATCTATATCAGAGTCGTTTTCATCATCGGAATAGTCTTCTAAATTTATGATTATTGGTGCAATTTCGTCTTGTAAATTGTCTATTTTCCACATTTCTTCTTTTAACATGAGCGACGTAATTATTCCAATGGTCAGCGGATATGCGATGGTTGGTAAAAGCTTTCTTAATTAAACGCTCTAGTCTTTTCTTTGAAATAAGTGTTGTTTGAAGCCACATACCTTTTTATTTGGTCCCACACCATTTCAATAGGATTAAACTCACAGTGATAAGGTGGCAATCTCAAAACTTTCACGTTATATATTTCTGCTATTGATTCAATTTCATATTTGTAGAACTGCTCTCTGTACGCAGCAGTTCACTCTTTAAATAATCTTCTGCAAAATAAATATCTTTCTCTGTTAACCAATCCCTTATTTGCTGTGTGTTCCATGCTTTTTTTGGAAAATCTAATTTGCAGGAATGGTATGATGCATTATCTAAAATAACAACATTTTGCTATATTCAGACCCCATATCGCTTAGCAGTCTTTGAAATGTTGTTTTCGACAAAACTGGTAGGTCTTCGTCGTTATTAACTTTATTTAAAATACTGTGAAGTGTTGGTGGTAGATTTATCAAAAAAAAAAATTGTGCACAATCCTCCTAATTCTTGACTTGACTCCTTCGTCATAGGTATTTTCCCTGAATTAGACTGAGTTTGGTTTTCTTTCCGTTTTTGGGGTGGTTTGAGTTCCCCTTGCTGAGCCACTTCGCGTATTTTATAAATTGTGCGGTCGGACAGTCCGTACATTTTTGAAACATTTTCAATAGTAAATGACAAGCTCTGACCGTTGTGTAAGTTCAGGTGATAGTTTAGTACTTTTAAAAGTGTAAAGAGTAGTTTTTTTGGGTTGAAATACATGTTTTAGGCCGGCAATAGATGAAACCCTTACATGTAGTAGCTATGAACAAATAATTTTTAAGGTAGTAAAATTTTTAATATCATTTCTGTTAAATGGAAATACATTAACTCGACCACATTTGACCTTATACATGAAAGGAAAATTTTACTTACAGTATGCCAAATTTCAATTTATAATTATCGTAATAACAACGTTAGTTTCGTAAGCAAGAGTAAAGTGTGGAAAATGCGATAGGAGCCCGTCACAGATAGGCAAATATTTTTCAAAATTGAAACTGCCAGTATGCAGGAATAAAACTTGTCATTGAAACCGAACGAATTATAAATGTCTACTTATTATATAGAATTAGTTGAAAAGAACATTTTATTAAAAGCGTTATAATTAATACAAATAATAAATTAAATCTTGCATTAACAATAGAAAATTGAAAGTCAAATAAATAGCATAATAATCTTTAGTAAATAAGCCTGGTTTGAGCGATAAGTATTGTAGCGTTTAAACGTACTTTACATAGGAAATTTTATACAGATAAGGTTGCATTTTAAATTCAATAGATGTGACGGTTCAGTAGCCTAACTGGCAACAAAAGGAAATTTTGATTCAATAAAAAGTAATTAAATTAAGATTAACTCGTTGCATGTGATAATAGAATTTTTCTGCTTTAATGCGGATGGAATTTATATTGACCGACACGTTATAATAGTCACAATGCGTTTTAATTGTTGTCAAAGATATCAGTGTTAATTGATTTTTAATTAAATAAAACACATAATGCTGTTCGTGACTGACGCTGTAATATGGGAAATACCTAGAGCATCCCTGCATAGAAGTGAGGAAGCTATATGGGGAACCGATGTGCCAAAAATGTTCTCTTTTTCTTTTCGCTTCATGCTAGTTGCTTTGAACGCAGATTTTAAATTTGACGTCGTTTCAATAATGAGGTAAAGAGAGAGTGATAAATAATTCAAAATCATATCTGGTTTGTTAATTACGTGCTTTGAGGGTAAATTTTCAAAAATAAATTTACGCGATTGAGAGGATTTTGAGAGTATTCAATTTGCGTTAACACATTTATCCGCCATTTTGTTTAACCGTAGTAATAGAAGAGCGGGTTGTTTTACCAAACAAAATTCATCAGTCATCATCTATCTTTGGGTTTGGAAATATACTGTTTGTCAAGGGGAATTGTGACCCTGTATACCGCCCCCTCGTCCGTTCGTATAAATTTTGTTTTAGAGACATCAATAACCGTTAGGGAACGGATGCTGAAGTTTCCTCCACTGCAGCTACCCGAGGTCGCCTTGTTTGGAAACGAGCCGTCCAGGAGTGGTCCAAAAGAACACCCTGTGCATAGGCTTTTTGTTTGAGTGGTGCCCGAGGCCGTATCTGTACGCCCTGAAGCGACGACCGTCATCAGCCGCCGGCCAGGAGCGATACTGAAAAATAAAATACATTCCGTAACTTATAAGTATAAGAAATAAAATAATTTTCCAAATCAGGTGTGATTTTCTGAGTTGGACTTCATTGTGAGCAAGCGAAAAATCCCTTTACAAAAGTAATCGTTTTGACTGCAAATCAAAGGTCATATTCTGGTTAAATTTAGAAACTGGTAACGGATCCATGATATAAATCGAAGTCTCTCTCACAATGTGACGTACTGGAAATTTGTTTAACTCTTAAGTGTGTTCTAAAATAGGGCTTATTTATATGGAGAATTTCTAATTACTCATTAACGCTAATGACAATGTTTCCAGTACTATTTGGGAATTATTAGCTCATTATCTATAGATTTAAACTTTCCTACAATAAAGAACAATCTATTAGTTATTACTGAATAATATCATCTATAAGTTTATTATAACAGTTACCTATGATATTTTTAAATAATATTATTTTACCAAATGTTTTTTAAGTGCGGTCCTGCGAACGGTCTGGTAAACATGTCGGGATCTTTCCGATTTAAAATACATTATCGTATGCTTCCACACTGAATTATAACTGTAGGCCAGAGTATAGTACATAGAGCAATCTCATTACCATTAAACCAAACAAGTTTCAATAAAGAAACATCAATTGGAAAACAAATTGCACAGATAAATGATTATATTTCAAATATAACTGACACTCGAGTTAAAACTGAAGAGTACAAATTATCAAAAACATTTACCCAGTTAACACAGAACAGGAAGAAAATAAATACAAATAGATACCAATTTCACATTTTGGAAAGATATCAGAAAAAGTAGCTCACATATTATGAAAGAACAAGAAGTGCAAAGTAGCTTCACAACTAATACCAATGTTCTTAAATGTTTATTTAATGCAAAAGATTCAATTAACGATATTTTGAAGTCTGGTATTTATAAATTAAACTGCACATTTTGTAATTCTGTTTATATTGGACAAACACTTAGGAACCTTGATACTAGATACGAAGAACACATTAGATGTTACAAATATAAACACAGACAACTCAAATTTATGCCAAACATTTAATCGTAAATAATCACCTTATGACTTCATGAACATAAAATTTTTTCTATTTTTGTAAGAAAAAAGCCAAATTAGATGTTTTGAAAACATTCAAAATTTACAAACATAAACAGAAAGTACCTTTAATAAATGAACAGCTTAATCTTATAGACTCACCTTTAACAGATATTTTAAATATAGAATTATAATACACATCAAGTTTGCTGTTTTACTTTAATGATTTGTTACCATAACTACTTGTTTGTTATTTTACTTAAATACATTTTCTCTTGATGATGCACATCATATTGAAACATGTAGAGAAATAAATAATTATATAAAAGAAATTGTCGAATTATATTGTGTTTTAAACATTAATGCACTATTAAATATGAAATTCCTAAAGTAAGGTTAAAGAATATAAATTTAATTAATACGATTAGCTAAATTTATTGTGCAACTGTATAACTTAATTTTGTGCCAATATAATAAGACCTAGTAATTACAAAAGTTTATGCAATAAAGTTTTTCATTTATTTTATTACATTTCTTGATATCTTATCAACACTTCATAAAGTATATGAGCAAAAGGAATTGATGATGTTCATTTAAGTCCTTTTCTACAGGCATCACTTGAATTATTTTTCCAGTGACTAAAATTTAAAATGCCAAGACTAAAAATACACTATTTCATAGAACGAGATATTAAGTAAATTATACTATTTGTGAGGTTTTACGTGTGGCCACTGCAATTCAGTCTGGATGATGTAAATATGCACATTAAAACTGCAATGGTCAATATAAAGCATAAAAAAATAAACACTTTAATTGGAAAGGACCTTAATGCTCAAAGCAAATATACTCGCATGTCATATTTTATTGGTTTCTTACTCGAATCGAGTACTCGGTAACTTGAAAAACTGCATTGTACCCCACCAATGCAATCATGCAATTTTTTTGCACTGAATGCTTAAAATACCTAACAACACAAGCATTAACTGCTTAGTAGCATTATTTGTTTTACCCGATAAAATGGCACTAAAATATTTAATAGAGGGTGGACTCCGCCACTGATTAGAAAATAGTGACGAAATAGGTTTCTATGTTTAAAGACAAAATAAACACATTTGTAAGTAAATTGCTCTAGATGACTATCTGAAGACAGACCACTGCTCTGAGTGTATGTACTTCCAGGGACGATTTTCATCCACACACAGCTACCAGTATTTCAAACACTGTAGCAGTCACAAGAGAAAAGCTGTTTTGTAGAATAAAAAGAAATTCATAATTTCATTTTGTGTTTAGTGTTTATATGTAATTATACTAAAACTTTTAAATTTTATTTTGCACACATTAGTGTGATTAGTCATAGAAAAGTATAAATGACCGCTTCTTTACCAAACAGTTGTTAGAATTACCCATTGCATATGGGTTACAATGATGAATAAAGTCTAACTGTAAAGCACATGCACAACTTCAATGAGACTGAGACACAATTGAAATGTGACCAATTGGAGTTGTAGTAGGTCCTTAGTGTGCTTACTTTAAGGCTATGTTGAGTTTATTATGAACCAAATCAAATTAATCAACTTATGCTCATCGGTTAATCATTCAAAATGAATTGAAGTCAAATGAATGCAAATACAATAAAGTGAATTAATTTATTTCATTATTTTTACAGTTATGTATAAAAAATACAAATCAAACTATAAATAAAATAATGCTTCTTACCTCAACACTATTTCGAAAGGCATCCTCTACACTTCCGTAGAACCTATAAAAGTCACCACAAAAACTTCATAGGACACACTCTCCAACCTGACCGTATCCAGATTCAACATTTAGTCCACACACTTCCCGGTTCTATCAGCGATACTGAAACGAGTCCGCAAAAGTATAGTAAAACCCCATCACAATTTGTAACCATACGTTGACGTTTTATTACATTTATTCAATTTATTTATAGTGTTCTCGTATTTTTACATATTTACAACACATTTGGTTGCATGTCCTTAAAATCTACAATTTTGTTGAAAATTATCTTATTGAGTAAACAAAATGCAGCACCAATCGTGTTATTAACCACATATTTATTGTATACATGACAACACTGTAGAAGACACAATCAAAGAGGATTGTTTGATAATAATAAAGCAACTTTAATTTGTTTTACGTCACACTGTTTATAATTAAGCTTGATAATTGATACATACCCACAACACTTTCAACGGTATCATTTCCAGTACTAAAATAAGATACAGGGGGTCCAATTCCCGTATAAGCTAGACACAACGTTTGTTTTCTTTGTTCTCTTTCTAATGCATCTAAAAAATTAAATTACAATTAAATAAATCAGTTTAAAAAATAATTTACCTAATGTAATATCATTATCTAACGCCAATAATTGTTTTGTTAGTTCTAACGTTGTTCCCAATGAATTACTTGCCCTATTATATGGTAATGGTTTATGTGTTAATTGAGACCCAGGTGCTTTATTATGAGAACTATTATTTGAACCTATAGAAGACGTGGAACCTGATTCGGAAACCTCTCCACTTCCATTCTAAGCAAACAAAAATAATTCACTACCAATTCTAAAAAGAAACTTACAGAACTGTCGCTACTTTTATCCTTATTTTTATCTAGTGCTGATTGAGGAAGAGCATTTGATAATATTTCTGCTAGATTTGTGCCACTATCTAAGGGTGCGCTGTCTCTAGAAACCCCCATTTCTTCTATTAAAACAAGCTAAATAATTACGGATATTAACTAAACCCGAGTACTTACGTTCGACGTGTGCAAAAGCACAAAAGACACCACGAGGACAATAACCTGATTGCTGTACATCGTTGCATTTTGTACTTTTATAAATTTCTGGATGAAATTGTTGTTCTGTTCGCGTATGACAGTAAGAACATGAATCTCCCGCATCACAGTTACCTGGTTCACCCCATTCTTCACCGTGCTTTACATTAGGACACGGTGTCGACCGATATTTAAATTTCCGAGGACTTCGTCTTTTATCTTTACTGTTATGATATTGAGGACAGGCATACCCTTGCCTACATAACCTCGGTGGCCTTTTGCATGGCTCTGTTTTGTAATTTGCCAAAACATAATTTGTATCTATGAAAACAAAAGAGATAATATTATGTTAATAGGTTAGAAAAATTTACCTTGCCATTTTGGATCTTCATTCATTAAATTACGTTCCTTATCTAAAGCGTTGGGACCATTCGCATTATTACCTTCTGTTTCAGCCGCTTCTAATGCTTGAATTTCTTTAATATCATAAACAGGTGGTCTATGATCATTTATCCCATGAGCAAATGCACAATGTAATCCATTTTTTACACAATATCCTCTAGAGTCTGTATCATGCACACACATACACGTTTTATAATATCGTAAATGATATCTCCTCTCAGTATCACCTGCAGTGCGATGTAAATACGGACAACTGAAAATTACATTGAGAAAGTTATAAACTTTAATCAATTTGAAATTAATTTTTATTTCAAATAAAAGTGTTTAAAAAAAGGTAAGCCAGCATAAATTATCAAAATTTTGAATGTCACACCCACAACGTCTAAAACATACAGGTTAACCAAAAATAAAAGGTGTACTCACTCATCTCCATCAGGACATATTCCTGTAGTTTCATCATATTTTGTGCAATAATTGTCTGCGCTATAATTAAATGTACCATCTCTTCTTCTAACGGGCCTTCTTCTTCTTTGATTCATAAAATGCCAATGAAAACAGGTGAATGGACGATGCTGTGTACATTTGTGTTGTAAGAAGAGCGGGCATTGCTCGACGCGAAATTCCTTCAAATATCTACGAGAAAGTGATCTACACATATATATGCATTCGAAAATATGCCCAATTTAGTACAGTTTACGTCATGATACGTTTAATGCACTAAAAATATACTTACGAATAATGATTCGGTTTCTCTGGTTGAGTTGTCAACAAAGGTTTAGACTCCGACGGCATTTTGTAATCACTACCGCGCACGAGCAATGCGCAAGGCACGCTTCCGAACCGCCAATTAAAATTCAATACTATTATCACGTGACGGTTAAGATTTTGTAATTTTGAATACTCAAGGACAATTCTGTTTTGGTTTAAACGCACTTGCAGATGCATTATTTTAGAAAAATTTGATTCATGTTTGATTGATTATCTAGGTTAATTCCATATAAATATTCACACATGGCCGTAGAATAAATTGCAGTTTACTTAATTTCACATAAATGTTTTTCAAGTGTTTCTTTAGACTTTTTGCGTTCCTTTTTTTTATACACAAGATATTACAATATTTTTTTGCAATGCGTGGTACCGGCTTTATACAATAACACTATAGAAAGTACAAGATTTAAAGTTTCGTTCTTTATTGTGATTATACTATTGAAAAACTATGTATTACTAGTCCAATTCAAATCATTCCAAATAAGAAATAAACACAGTTTTTGCAGGGCCGGACTGGTCAAGAGGCACAGGGCACGCCAGTGTGGTCATATAGCATAATACGATTATATGCAATGATAATACCATTGTTTATACATTTAACAGTTATAACATCAAAAGAGAAATGCTATACATAATCACCAGTAAAGCCCGTAACATGTGAAAAAATGTTTTATTAATCATTTTCACTTAGGAGCCCGGCTCTGTTTCAAAAATAATGCAAAATAAATTATCGTCCATAAATGTTTGAACCACTGAATTGTACAATTTTTTTATAATTCAGTGGTTTGAGCAGGTCATGACACCTGTCAAATTTGGCATTCTTTACAAAGAAATGGATACATAGACTTATTTTTCAAAATATTGATAAATATTTCCCTGAAAAGTTGATTCTTCTCTAATTTATGTCCACATACAAAGTTTTAAACATTTTGGACAAATTTCGGTTTACCTCCATTTTTTAATAAATGGTTTATTGCCAATGTTAATTAAACTCAATTAGAAGATCTAATTGTAAAAATACGATTTCTACCCTAACAGTAATTCAAATTCAAACTTTGATAAAAAATTTTGTTAGTTGTTTGGTGGTTTCTTATACTAAAAGGTCAAAATAATTGTCTGTTGGTAATAGTAATAGAATAGTATTAATAAAACTTTGAAAACCGTTCCACAACAGTATATTAAAAGGTAAATAGCACTGAACCTATATCTAGTAGGTCATGTAAATAAAAATCTTTTTTTTTAACTAAATTGCTTTTTTTAGAATTAAAACAATATTAACTTTGGAGGAAAAGTAGGAATGATACTAATAAGTGGGAAATGCACTCCATTTGTGCCACCATCCTGAAGAGAATTACTTAAATGCCTGTTTAAACCATTAAGCAGGTTTATGAAAAGACCGGTATTAAAAGAGTTTGTAAGTAAAAGCATATCAATGAAGTACTCAAAAGAATTATACACTTAGTGAATTCACGAAAAAAGTAACGACAACTGCCGGTATTGTTATCACGACGCTGCGCGGTTTTGGAGGAGCACCCGTGTTTGTCGACACGGCTCTCGACTCCGAGAACTGTTAGGGATTCCACTAGTCAGCCAACTGATCCCGCCCTCCAACACCGCCCCCAACGGACAACACGAACCAGACACTGGAGGAGTACACCGACAGTCCTACAGCGATGGACCAAGCACAGATCGCAGAAGACACCAGGGAGAAAGAACCCCCGGTAATCAAAGGGAGAAGTGGGTCGCTTTCTCCCGCGATCCAAGGCAACCAGCGAGGGAATCCGGGGACCCAGTCTACCTCACTCCAGGACCGAGACAGGCTGATGAGGTATATGGATAGGTGTGGTACTGTGACTGACCTGTGTGGAGTAATCCTCACGCACGGTCAAGAGTTGGTTGTCTTTTGGGGTAATCACATAAAGGTCTGTCGCGAATTTTGGTGCCCAAGGTTAAGTATACAGTATCGACTACATATGTTATGTCTAACATTACCATTTCTTCTACAGCGCTTCACGCTTAGAAATAATAACCCGATAACTCGTTTCTCCCTTTTACAGATACATTGGGTATCAACAGACACACGGGCATAACACCCCACCACAGGACACATCCACATCAACATTCATCCACAACCAACAAGATCCGGCAACAATCACAACAACAACATTATCAACAACAGCCACTATAACCAACTGGAGTCCACAACACGCAACATCCAAGTGGTGAAGGAGGAAAAAACCTTCGAACAGCACACGAAAATAATATACAGGTTATATATATTATATTATATATATATAGGCTGTAAAAAACGCCCCAAGCTGTAACTCCGTTATTTCTTGGCGGATTTTAAAAATTCAAAAAAAACAAATTAATGGTTTGATATACTCTACAAGACGTCACCAATTTTCATTTTTTTTATCTTTGCCCTCAGTGTCAGCGATAGTCAACTTTTTTTTTCTTAATGGAAACGTGTTTATTTTTACGTCATATTGTAGACAATTTTTTTCAGAATTCAACAGTATAACAACTTAATATTTATTTAACATTTGCATACGATTTAACATAATTTTATAAGTCGCTTTCTGTTTCGCATTCATTTCCACACATGAAGACTTTCCTTTAGCAAAATGGACTACCCCTTGCTAAACTCAATAGAATTTATCTCCAACAAGATGGGGCTCCTCCACATAATGCACATGTGAATTTAAATTGGTTAAATAACATATTTGGGCAAGGTTGATTGGGACAAATGGACCTACTCGGTGGCCTGCTCGTTCCCCTGACCTCACGCCACTTGACTTTTGGTTTTGGGGTTACCTTAAAGACCAAGTCTATTTAAACCAGCCCCAGAATGAAAACCACCTCAGAACAAGAATAATCGAGGTTTGTCGAGAAATACCTCTAAATCTTATAATGAACGCTACTTATGTAGTTGCGAGCTGTGTATTCGTCAAGGCGGCAGACAATTTGAACAATATTTGTATGCAGATTCTACTAATTTAATGTTCTTTGCGTCTTGTATCAAAGCTACGTTTTGTGGTCCCGATGTATACTTTTCCAACATGTAAAGATAAACTTATACATCGTAATTGATAAAGGGTTTGAAAAATCTTTAGGTGATATGAGTAAAATTAAACTTTTCGTAGGTTTAAAAAAAGTCCTATCGCTATTTGATTAGGAATTTTAAATTAATTTGTGACATTAGCTTGAAAGGAAGAAAAGCAGTCCAATTAAGAACTGGTTTTTTTTAAGGTTACGCCTAGAAGGTGTAACAGCTTGATTAATATCTGTAAGTGAATATCCATTATCTTGTAAGGATTATATTAAATATTTATATTCATCATTCAAAAGTTCAGGGTCACAAATTCTTTTGTTAATCTATTAAAGATTTAATTACAAATTTTTGACGTGGATGGTGGTTGGATAATTTATGAAGGTATGATCAGTGTATCGGCTTTCTAAACCTTAAAAGATAGTGAATTATTATTTCAGATATTAATATGTCAAGCAATGGTAAACTTGCATTAGTTTCTTTTCCAGTTAACCTGAAATTAGGATGTATACCAGTTAGCTGTATGGATGAATTTTTATAGTTGCTGCTTTAGAACGTGTTATATTAAGTTATGTTTGTGATTAATTCTTCAATTTGACAAATGTTTAAATCATTTAATTTTTCAAAATTACTATTTTTGAAATAACTTAATTTATCGAAGATTAGATTTTTATTGTATCCTATTAATGTAAGTAGGTTTTATTTGTAATAGTGTTAATGGTGAAGTTTAATATGTTTAAATAATGTTTATTTCGTTTGATTTCCTTAAAATTTAATAGAAAGTTTCGTAAAATTAAGTAACTTAAAGAAAGAACGTAGATTTAAATGTATTTGATATCATTCGGGCGACATAGAGTCGGTTAATTACAGTGGTTCAGTTTAATATTGAGTATGTTGGTTTTGAGTCATAAAGATAGAATGTGGGACTAACTGTTTGAACTTAAATAAAAATACCGAGATATCTTTCACGTTGATTCTGCTGACGTTTAGAATTTTGAAAATTATCGAGCCTTTACGTTTGAGAACGAAATTTGTGGAACTAGATTTTCTTGTGAGTGGTGGGATTCGAAAATCCAAGATGGAATTTGGTAATAATTTGGGGGATTCGGTTTTTGACAGCGCTCACGAGGAGTGTTACTGGGACGTTTGTTGTTACGGCTTAAGGGGTTGGTTAGAACGTTGATAGATTGGACCTTTTGGTGTTTAACGAACGAACTTTCGTGTTGTGAGGGTAGTTACCTACTATTTGATGAAAACCTGTGAAGAGATGTTAAGCGAAATTGTCCAATCACCAAAGGACAAGACCTAGTGCCGATTTCGATTTTACGTAATAAAGTTACCTGGGGATCACCGTCGTGTTATTTTAGTGCTTCTGTGACCTCGTTGGTTTATGTCGCTGTTGCGGACTTATTAAATTAACGTTCTTAGAGCGCCACTTAATTGCCGTGCAGGGCGTGTTGAAGTACAAAGAAACTTTCGCAGAATATTAAAACTAGATTTATATCAATAAAGTTAATAACCTTTTGGGATTGGTAGTGTAAAGAAAACTATTTAAAAGATAAAAGTTATCGAGCAAGTTGAGCGCACAATTCATTATTTTAAAAGAAGTTTTTAATTAATGCAGTAACACTTTACCGAGATTCAATCAAGGAACCATTTGAAAAAAAATGAAATGGTCAACATTATCACTCATCATCTTGTGTCAGACTAGGGAGATTCCGTATCCGTAATAGCAGTAGTTGGTCACCGGGTTCATTTTCGATTGTGGTAACACAGAAGAGGTGCTAACTTAGACATTAAGGTAGTATAATATTGTGTTTTATTGAGTATTTTCAAGATCTTTTGCGTGTGTGCCTTAAATTATATTCTTTGTTAACGAAGGTTCGAAAGCGGAGTCGGTTACCTTTTTTTTTTTAAATTAAGTTGTTGCTTTGGTTTAATTATTGTAAGTAATCATAATTCTGATGCTCCGCCTTCACACTCTTCATTTTTGTATTAAAGGGCAATTGACCCTGAAGTAGTGTGGTTTAATAATCCACAAAATATTTAGGTTAATCAATTTAGAACGGCGTTACGCAAAATTCTGGCCAGACCTCCCGTCGCCAATTAAGCATTTGTTATTTTTTTTTATACGCATTATCGTATGTTTATATTTATATTATTTTTTTTTAATTTATTATAGCTTTGTTTAGGTATCATAAATTTGTTTTAATTCTGTAAAACCCTTTTGTGTTACATAAAAGTTTTTTAAATTGCAAATTTACCGGTAATTTAGGAGCTTAAGTTTTAACGTAACGAAGTTACAGTTTCTTTATTGAGGATAGCGTTAATGATATTCAGTGTTTTATTGACTTCTAGTTGACTATGAATTCATTTAGAGTGCATCCATTAAGTGTGATTTTTTTTGTTTTGTTTTGTTAAATTAATTATCCTAATTATTTACACTGAGGTTGTAACGTAACGTAACATTATTGAGTGTTAACACGCTTTTATTTGTCAGGCGTGTAGTGCTATTTTGAAGCCCTATTCAGGTGGTTTGCTGAGTTGCTGTCGCAGGACACCTGGAATTGATTGCGGGTAGGTAGGCGTATGTTTTTTGTATGTTTAGACACGCTATGTATTCGTAATTTTGGCACGACGTCCCTTATTTTGACTACCAAACATTCTGGCGCCCTTAACCGATCCGATTACGTCTTCATCCCCTACTTTGACTTACGTACGATTTACTATTCTGGATGTGCAAAATTTATCAACATCTTACCCACTCCCATACGCTGACTGGTCGGTGCAAAAAGGCCAATTTTATCTGTAATCCCGTTCTACCACCCGTTTATACCGTTACAGGTAAAGATGGCGCTTCAACATGGGACGCTTTAGGGTGGTTTTTTGTAGATTTCTTATTTTTTTTTAGGTGACATCTTAGGATGGTATTTCTGTATTTTCGTTCCTTAATTATTTTATTGTTTAACTAAGTTTTTTATATACGTATCAAAAGATTAAAGATGGGTTATAAAATAAATGTAGATAGGCTCACACCTGGTGAGGTAAAATACGAAATAGCTGTTAGAGGTGGTGATCTCTCGTTAGGGGTAACTGCGTCACGTGCATTGTTACGTAATATTTTGAGTGAGGAAAGTAGTGGTAAAATTTCATCACGTCCCGATTATCCTTTCGATTTTGAAACAGATAAGAGTGCTATCGAGGAAACTAAAGTAGAAATAGAAAAATTATTAGAGGAGGTTAAAATAAATCCTTCCACAAAAATTTTAACGACCATAAAAACTAAGCTCAAATATTTGTTAGGTAGAGTTAATAATTCAATTCCGAAAACCGATATCGATGTAAAGATTAAAGAAAGTTTGTTTATTGAGATTGCGGTAGCTCAATCTACATACGAAATTTTGGACAAACGAGTAGTTTCAAAAAGTTCACCCTCGGAAATATTAAGTAGTGTTTCGAATAATGACGATCAAACTTCAAAAACAGATATTTCAGTACCGATTAGTAATTTAAATTTAAATACATCACCTGTTAGAAGTGTAGTTGCAAAAAGTACACCGGTTTGCAAGTGGAATTTATCATTTTCGGGAGACTCTAAATCCTTATCGTTAAGTGCTTTTCTGGAACGGATTTCAGAATTACAGATTTCACGTAGAGTAGATGATGCGCAATTATTTTCGGAATGTTTAGATTTATTTACGGGTAACGCTTTGATTTACGTTCGTTCTGTTAGAAGGGAAGTTAGGACTTAGAGTGAGTTGGTGGAATTATTGAAAATTCAATTCCAGCCAATAGATTATGACGATAGATTACTAGATGAAATTAAGCGTCGTACTCAAGGCACGGACGAGCCTATGGGAATTTATATCGCTGTTATGCGGACTCTATTTTCGCGTTTGAACGAAACTTTGTCGGAGGATAAGCAATTACGCATTTTGCGGAAAAATATCGCCCCTTCTTATCAGGCACAATTAGGTTTAACGGAGATTAACTCTATTAACGAACTAATTAAATATGGATGACTTATCGAGGAGAGAGTTCAAGCAATGAATAGTTATGTACCGCCTAGTCGGAAACGCTCCGATCTAGAGGTAGATTTAGCTTACGTGGGAGGAACCCCACCGGTTGTCACGAATAAGAATAAGGGAGTACCGATACAGGAAGTAAAGATAACGCCGAGTAGAGTTGAGGGTAGGTCGTGTTGGAATTGTCAGGAGACCGGACATCTGGCGTCAAGTTGTAAGGACATTCCTAGGAATCGTTATTGTTATCGTTGTGGAAAGAAGGATTTCACCGTAAAGAATTGTCCTGTGACTGTCAAAATTTATGGACAAGAATTATTAGGTTTATTGAGGGATAGCGTTAATGATATTCAGTGTTTTATTCCACTTCTAGTTGGCTATGAATTCATTTAGAGTGCATCCATTAAGGGTGATTTTTTTTTGTTAAGATTATTATGTTATGCCCAATTATTTACACTGAGGTGTAGTAACGTAACGTAACATTATTGAGTGATTAACACACTTTTATTTGTCAGGCGTGTAGTGCTATTTTGAAGCCCTCTTTCAGGTGGTTTGCTGAGTTGCTGTCGAGGACACCTGGGATTGATTGCGGGTAGGTAGGCGTATGTTTTTTGTATGTTTAGACACGCTATGTATTCGTAATTTTAGCACGACGTCCCTTATTTTGACTACCAAACATTCTGGCGCCCTTAACCGATCCGATTACGTCTTCATCCCATACTTTGACTTACGTACGATTTACTATTCTGGATGTGCAAAATTTATCAACATCTTACCCACTCCCATACGCTGACTGGTCGGTGCAAAAAGGCCAATTTTATCTGTAATCCCGTTCTACCACCCGTTTATACCGTTACATTATATACGGTAAAACAGGTCTTCATACAGAATTCTGCATTGGCAGGAAGAGTTTCAAATTCTTCTTCAATCCTCTCTTTTAAATGTCGTATATCGCGTATTGGGGCGGCAAAAACTTTATCTTTAAGTACTCCCCATAGGGCGAGGTCACACGGCGTCAAATCGGGCGACCGCGCGGGCCACTCAATTCTGCCTCTTCTCCCTATCCAATCGCCAAACTCGTCGTTTAAAAAGCACGCACTTGTAGTCCGTAATGAGGCGGGGCTGCGCCCTGTTGAAAATATTGAATGTCATGTAACTCTGGATTATTTTCAAGTTCTCCTTTTAAATCGATCAGAAGTTCTAAGTAATTCTCAGCATTTACTGTCCCATCAAAAAAATACGTGCCGACAAGACCACCCGCATAAATTCCAGCCCATACATACATACATTTAATTCTTCTGTAATGGTTGTATGAGGGTTAGCAGATGCCCAGTACACGCAATTGTGACGGTTAATTCTCCCGTTCAATTTAAATTGCGCTTCGCCCGACCAGAGAATGGATCGGGAAAAATTTGCGTCGCCTTCCGCACATCCACTAAACCACTTGCAAAATTCTAGCCTGCGATCAGGATCGTCTTCATTTAAGGCGTGCAACAATCGTGGACGATAACAACGCATATTTGTTTCCTTTAACATACAACGTACACTGCGGTCCAATATTTCTAATTCACGAGATGTACGACGTGCAGATTTGGTAGGTGCTTCGATGAACGCTTGGGCGATGGCTTGCATATTTTCTTTTGTGCTTACGATGATGGGGCATGTAAAACCGACACGGTCTCTGAAAATATCTTATGCAGTTTATACACCATTTGTCTCATAGGAATAGGTCTGCAAGGATGCTGCGCCGCAAACTCTTCAAAATTCGTTTTGTAGTCGGCATTGTAACGTAGGTATCCTGTCAAGAGGCACACCCGTTCGGCTGTCGTGTACTTTCTACTGAGCTGCGCTGCCATCGTGATGTGACTCGGATGAACGACACGAGTATACTAAACTAACTAACCCCCCTCTCATTCTGAGCATTCTATAAAGTAGTCGTGCGTGATTATTTTTGCTAACTGACTTTTGCCGCACCCCGTATATATATATATATATATATATATATATATATATATATATATATATATATACTACTATAAGAATAGTTTTTAATGAAGGAATAGAAGTTCAGTATAATAACCATCGAAGAGGCAAGTCACAATCGATTCAAACTTAAACTGTATGCACTTCCCACACGAGTTAATCTTTTACTGTATGTACTTAAAAGTTAATTTGAAATAAATACAGTTAATGATTATTATATTGAACGTGTGTTCCTTCATTAAAAACCATTCGTATAGTTATTTATAGTATTGAGTATAGCAAATAAAAATTTACAATCAGTCACGTGTTGTCATGTGCAAAACCTTAGCGAATTGCGGGTTCACATGACATACACAAAAGTTGACTGTGATCCTTCATTGTGAATAAAGATTATAATATATCGTAACCAGGAAAGTACATACAGTATAAGTTTGAATCGATTGTGACTTGCCTCCTCGATAACTCAGTTGGAAAAGCCCCACTCTAGCAAAGTGGAGGTCGTGGGTTCAAGTACCACTCGAGTTCATCTTTTACTGTATGTACTTTAAAAGTTAATTTTAAATACAGTTAATATATATATATATATATATATATATATATAATTGTAAACCATATTTTATCAATATACGGTTAAAAAAATCATAGAAGTGATTTTGTGATAGAACGTCGAGATCTGTATCATTAAGTTTAGTATTTTGTGTTTTGGTATTAGTCCACGTGTATTTGAAGAAGTTGACAATCGTGGTCAAGTAGACTTATTTATACAATGACCAAAAAACATTTTATCAAATAGGCTATTATATAACAACTTTAGATACGTTAGAAGCTTGATTTCAGCAAAAAATTAATGAAGTGTTATAAAAACTGCGTCTCACAAAAGCGTCAATTAGTGAAATTTGTAAACCAGTATCAAGGCATATTCTGTATATTTTTTAATAGTCTCAATTGAACCATAAAAATAACAACAATCAAACGTCATAACTTTGACAGCTGAAAGCGTAAAAAAATTTAAAAAAGATGCAAAAATATGCCCATTTTAATTGCATGACAGGTCTGAATGTTCCTCTATTATACCAATCTTCACGAGTCAGAGTAGTTGCGTCATAACCAACTTTGTTTTATTACCACCTTTAGAATCCGTCTATTGTGCACGAGAGCATGCTGATAGAACTGATTTAGATTGGAAATTCTGTCCGGTGTTGTCAAGAATTTCTGACATTAAACATATGACATAACACTTATTTTCTGATATTTTGTTTACTTATTTTTTATTATTGTGATAATATAAACATAACCCCTGAAGCTGAGATTTGACAGTTGCCAGACTTATTTTTCACAATCTGACTACATCGGCGTCCTATGACAGTTTCAATATTAGTGACGTAACTGCTGTGACTCGTGAAAATTACTATATATTACATTTCCTAATTATAATCATGAAGTATTTTGCCCGGGATGTGGCACAGCCCCATAACAGTATAACTAAGATTGTTGCAGATGTCTACTGCATTCGCAAATGTGGAATATCTGCATCAATTCTTATATCTGTATTAGCTCCGCATCCGCATTATTTTTTGGACGTAATGCAGATGCCAAAATTCATAAATATTGCGCAGCATGACGCACGTTTCTAGCTGGGTATGACTAAGACTAATTGCAACATCATCTTTCGAGTTCACGTTGCGACTGGATTAATTACAATTTACAGCTTGTAAATGGGTGATTTGCCTGAAACTAAGATATACACTGTCTTATTTTGGATTAGAGCAGATTATGGAAATCTAGGGAGAGTGTGGTAGCACTGTCAAAAGAACAAAAAGTAACTACCGTAGCTTGACTTTTGAAAATTGTAGGTTATATTTGTAAAATCAAGCTAATGCAGCCTCGCGGCATAATTTTTCACACTATTTAGGCTTTGTAAATTCTAGTCTCGGACCTTGAACGTCTATTGCTTACATAAAACGGAACTTGCACATTTTTTATAGTGGTCATAAATGACAACATCGTGTCTTATCTAATACAATGAGATGTTTTGTTAACCAAATACACGTAAAAACTAATAAGAATGCCTTCTCCTTTTCTTCACTCTTCCGAAATAAAAAACAGAGGAGGAATATGCAGCAAATCCAGATCGCACTATCATAAGTAATCCAATGTGAAGCTTTCTTGATAAAATTTACCTACCGCACTTTTCGCCTAGTGCTTCGGTCGCAAAGTCAATAGGTAACCTGAAGATCAATATGTAATGCCAAACAGTAGGGCCTTTTTCAACTGCATTATAGCATCTGAAGAATCTGAATCCATATCACTATCTGAATCTGAATCAGATTCTCCTAGTGCTATAATGACAGGTGGGTCCCATACGTTTCTCCCAATCATTTGAAATAATCTTTTCCGTGTGGAAACAAAAAATTTGCCACATTGTAGAAGAACAGTTGGTAAAGCCTCAAGCAATAATTTCTGAAACCAATCTTTCGATGGAGGTTAAGAACTTCTTTGCTTATTGTAATATTTACAAAAACCGCATGCTATTTCAATGGAGTTATATTGACAATAGTAAGGAGGCAATCAACTACATAAATTTTCCCTCTGGTGAATTTTGTTCCAGTTGTTTTCTTTTAATTTTGCCCTCAATTTCGACCCCGTGCGTAACCAACCACTCCTGCAGCTGATTTTTGTTACTAGGAAATGAGGCTTGTCTAACTGCACCGAATGATACGGTGCGATATCCATAACCCCCACACAATTTCCGGATACTTTGGACAGCAAAGGAATCAGTTGTTTAATAACCCAATTTTGAAACCGAGTAAATAGTCGCAGTTTTCCAAAAACCCTAACGCGAGTAAAATGATTCACTTTTAGATTCACTTTTAATGGATTACTTTTCATGTCTGAATCGTGAACCCAACGACGGTTTTTCCGAAATGTGCAATTCCAAAATTCAGATTTTCCACGCTTACTACAATATGTTGACTTTAAATTGATTTAAGTTCTTACGTGTTTGAAGTATGTCCGACACCATTACTTTTTCCCCGTTGCACTATGCATATGGCATCTTAAAATTTGCTACTCTGAATTCTTTGCGATGATGATTTTTCTCGGCAAATTATTATTAATTCGACTCCTCATATTTACTTAAGTAGGCAACGCAGCATGATTACCATTGACAAGACGGCGTTAGATTGACTTCTTGTCATTTTGATAAATGGGAATAGTGCTGTAGAAAAAAAAATCATGGCCTCCTCTAATGCAAAATAAGATGGAACAAAGTTTGATTCTGTTTAATTACTTGACTAAAATACGTACGATGACTCCACCCAACAAAAATTATTTCTTTCATGTCTGCGCTGCTCTCTGTTCGCAAAAGGGCAAGTGTCTTAAATGTTGCTAAAAGTTCCATACATCTCATTATGCGTAGAGTTTTATGTCTCCATCTCTACAAGATACAGTTGGTTCAAGAATTGAAGGTCACTGACGCTGCTGAGAGGCTCAACTTCGCCAACCAGGTGATTAAACGATTTTCGTCCTTCAACGTTTACTTTTTTTCTCAAATAAGGCAAATTTTTACTTTACCGGACATGTTAACAAGTAAAACTGCCGATACTGGGGTTTAACGAATTCAAAACATAACGATGAGCGGCCACTTAGCTCACGAAAAGTCACAGTTTGGGCTGCAATTTCGGCGCGAGGGACAATCGGGCCGTACTTTTTGAAGATCAAAGAGGTCGCACAATAACTGTCAGTTCGGGGGATTATACGTGCACTTGATTAACAACTTTTTCAATCCAGCACTGCAGAATTTTATTGGTTCCAACAGGATGAGCGACTTCTCACACTTCTACCATGTCTTTACCTGTGGTCCGTTAACTTTTCCGTAAAAAATTAATATCCAAACGAGGCGACATAAACTGGTCCCCACGTACCCAGATCTGACATTGATGGACTTCTTATAGGGCTACCTTAAACCAAAGGTATACAGCAACAATCCTTCCTCTCTGGATCAATTGAGAGGAAATATCCGAGAAAAAATTACAGCGAACACAGAATACGTGTTTCCTGTTTAAAGCTGTGATAGCAGAATAACGGAACACATTTAAACGATATTATTTTTAAAAAATCTCCCATGGACGGTACTTTATTACAAAATTATACATTTTTCATTAAACTAATACATTGTTTTATTATTTATTTTTTATTTTGAAAAAGACTTTTGAGGACTTAAAGTCGGTATAAACTGTTTCATTCTAACCTCATTATTAACTGGAAAGAGGTCTATTTGCACTTTCGACGTTTCTAACATCCCAAGTTCTTGTTCAAAATGAACAGAAGCTAAGAAATGGCCGAATTGGCATTTCTAAGAAAAAACGAGTAGGTACTTACATTTTTTATGATTGTGGACCTGAACAAGCTAAATTTGGCCTATCGTGCTAAAGCACTCAGGAACACTTAGGAGGATGGATAGAAGGATAATGAATTGCCAATAGATGCCTATGAACAGCTACCTTAAATTTGCTCATATCATAAGTGAGAGGAAAACAGGAACTAGGGAGGTCATTCCAGAGTTTAGAAGCCATGTAGAAAAATGTGGATTGCGCCCGTTTGGTACGAGAAGTGGAGAGTTGTACTGCATACTGATGATGTCAATAAGCGAACCGAGTGTTTCTCGCAAAGATAGCTCGAGATGGTATCAAAGAATATAATTCAGTGGCACAATAGCCGTTGTAATAACGATAATACAAAGAAAGAACTGAAACCATTCTTCTATGCTCAAGGGACTGTATGTGAGAAGTTAAGGCGGGTCATTTATAAGCCTAATCGCTCTCTTTTGAACACGATCAACGATATCGAGAGCGTATTGGGGAGCACTAACCCAGAGGTGAGAATTATATTCCAGATGAGGCCGAATTTGGGCCTTATACAGCAGAAGGAGTTGTCGAGAGGTAAAGTACTGCTTAGATCTGTACAAAAAGCCTATTTTACGAGCAGCTGTTTTGGTAGCTGACAGAAGATGGTCAACCCATGAGAGATTTGAAGAAACAGTCATACCCAACAGAGTAATAGAGTCTGAAAACTTAAGAACTGAGCCATTCATACTTACAACAGGAAATGATCGATCTTTTTTGGCGGACACAAGGCAAAACTGAGTTTTGTTAGCATTAAATTTAAATAGATTATTGCTTCCCCATTCGAGAATACATTGAATGTCTTTGTTGATTGAATTTGCCATTTCAGCTTTAATTTCTTGATTTGACATATAAGGTGGATTATCACTATACGTATACTGAGATGAACTACAGTGAAGAGTGCTATCGTCAGCAAAGCAATGGATGGGGTTAGTTGTTGAATAAATAAGGTCATTTATGTACAGCAGAAAAAGTGTAGGCGCTATAACGGATCCCTGTGGTACGCCCGCGTTAATGTTAACTTCTTTTGAAAAAGCGCCATCAACTACGACACGTATTCATCTTTTATCAAGGAAACTAGAAACCCAGTTGATGAGCGTATCATTTGGCAAGTAAACACTTATGCCAAACTTGGTCAAATGCCTTTGAGGTATCTAAAGCGACTACAACTGTTTCACCGGACTGCTCTACTGTATTGTTCCAAATTTGGGTCACATATGAAAGAAGATCACCTGTTGAACGACTTTGCCTAAACCCATATTGGTGGTCACTAAGGAGTTTGTTAGTTTCAAGGAACGTGAGCAGTTGCTGTTTGATGGCCTTTTCCATGATTTTAGACAAAATGGAAGTGATGGCAATTGGTCGGTAGTTTGAGGGATCGGTCTTATCGCCTTTTTTGGGAATAGGTTGAACATTTGCTAACTTCCATGATGAAGGAATTCCCCAGAAGACATAGAGATCGTATAGAGCTTAGATAGGACTGGTACTAGTTCGGGGGAACATTTCTTTAAGACAATAGCTGGGATACCGTCTGAGCCAGTCGCCTTATTGAGATCAAGCCTACTGATGATCGATTCCAAGAGCTTGTACCGAAAATGAATTGGTTTCATAGCGTATGAAGAAGAGTTGACTAGGGGCACATCTTTTCCAGAATCATTGAGACACGAGTTTGATGCAAACAAATCCACAAAAACATTGGCTTTGTCTACAGAATCAGCAACTACCGATCCGTCATTAGATGTCAGGGGGGAAAATGAAGATGTTCCAAAGTGTTTACTAATGGCTTTAGCTAAAGACCAAAATTTACGACTGTCTAAAGGAGATGTAGCTAGTTCATTGCATTTTCGTTGTTCGAACAACTTTTTAGTTTTAGTGATGTCACTTTTGCAGATATTTCTAGTACCAACTACTGACTGTCGACCGATTTATTAGATTTCCATTTAATGTAATATTTATTTTTTAAAGATATTGCATCAGCACAAGCCTTATTGAACCAGGGTTGGGAACGTGAATGACCTATACGGTACTCTTTTTTGGGAATGTATAACTCCATTCCCATGAGGATGACTTCAGATACTGAAAGAGCGATGTCCGAAGAAGAGGACGGCTTAAAACAATATTCACGCCATGGAAATATTGCAAAGAAATCCCGTAAATCACTCCATCGAGCTGACTTAAAACACCACAAGGTTCTATCGGTTTTGCGAAGAACAGTGGAATTAGGTACAGTAGAAATTATTTCTATTAGACAATGGTCGGAAAGACCTAAAGGCGAAAGAACGGAAGTTTTATAAACAAGAGGGTTTGATGTAAGAAAGAGATCTAGAAGATATGGAGTATATGGTTAGGGTTATCAGGGATTCTTGTGGGTTCAGAAATCATTTGTGTGAGATCACATGAAATAGCAAATGTGTCTGCACTATGACCAGCATCATTTGTAGTAGATGAAAACTGAAGCCAATTAGAGTTATGAACATTGAAATCGCCTACAATTGAGATATCGCAAGATGGAAACTAAGTCAGGAGATAGTCAACTTTCATACTAAGGTAATCGAAGAAGTTTTGAGAGTTACTGTCATTAGGAGACCTATAAATGCAACAGTAGAATTTCACAAAATTAGGACCAGAATGTCTAAACCAAATCACGTCAAAATTTTTATTTTTTCAGGAAGAAACCCTCTTGTAAACAATTCTGTCCTTCATGTAGGCACATACGCCTCCTTTATATCGAAAGTTAGAGTGAAGGTGGTATTGAGGAAATTGCAAGTCGGGTGACTCAGAGGAGACTTGTGTTTCAGATAGATACAAAATATCAGGTTGTAATTGTTCAAGATGTTGGTGAATAGCATTAAGATTAGACCTGATACCGCTGATGTTACAGTAGTGAATCAGAAAGTTGATACCTTCGATAATCGAGGTAGCTTGCGCCCTGCCCTCCCGGACATCCGAATGGGACAGGATTTTACGTCTGGCATTTATTACCCTAGAAACCACAGCCATCTTATTTTTTAATTTGGAACTTTTAATCCGATAGGAAGACAGTGAGGGCGAGAAGGAAGAATAAGGATGAGAATAGATTCAGGATAAAGGAAAAGGTAACCGGCAGGGGTTTGGGACTATTCGCCGTCGCCGGTTCGCTTTCGCCGATTCGCCGTCGCCAATTCGCCGTCGGGACAGTTGGCCGTCGGTCAAATTCGCCGTAGGGACGATTCGCCGTCGGGGGATGTTTTAGGCGAATTTATAAAATTAATTTGTTCTTAGGTATGCCAACACACAAAATTAATTCATAACGTAAAAAAATACTACAGATGTAAAACGATTTTAATAAGTAAAATAGGATATGTACATATTAACTATAAATTGACCTACATATTGTAATTATGTGGTAAGCCCCTCAGATATTCTAATATATTAGTACCATTGAAATTCCTAACTAATCTTAAAATGCGGTTATCGGCATTCCTGTACTTCCTCAACTTTAAGGGTGGTGGATTGCGGAAAAACCATTTATTTAAAATAAAGAATGTCATAGAAAGTCTATTTAAAGTAAGGACCTTCATTATAAACTCATAAAAACACAATTTTAAAGAGACACTCATTACCAACTCACAGAAAATCTATTTAAAGTAAGGGTGTCCATTATCATACGAGAATATAATAGCACATCAAAAAGCAATGATTTGTACGGCGAATCGTCCCTACGGCGAATTTGACCGACGGCCAACTGCCCCGACGGCGAATTGGCAACGGCGAATCGGCGAAGGCGAACCGGCGACGGCGAATTGTCCTAGACCCAACCCGCAGCCCTTACCGAGCTCAGAAAATAGGAGACCCAATATTAAGAAGTCCATGGTAAGGGTGGTGGTACCTCTCCGGCTGGCATGTAGTATACATGCCTACCACCTTTTGTTGTATACAGGAAAACTGACAAGTATCTAGAGCTCTCCGCCCAAACCCACACTGCAAATCAAATAGTAATAACAATATTAAGTAGTATGTACTTAATTTTGGCAATCTCTATCAAACTAAAGTAAATGATATGGTATACCATCACAAAAATTAAACATGTAAATAAGTAGATGATAATTTATTGGACAGTTGATATGAACACATAATTATTTAATAGTTATTTGTGTATTAAGGGCATAATTAGCAAATTATGATACGAAGAAATGTTTAAAGCCCGACATATCGTAAAATTTGCCCAAAATGTGGATTGGAGGGCCACTTTAAAGAATGTCGCCGAGTTCGGTCAAAGAAAGTGGATATAGTCGACGAAGATAATGGGTATAAAAACTCTCCTGATACTTTTAACTTAGAGAGAACAGAACTTGATCTCTATATTGGCTTTATTCAAAATGAAAATGTTTCTAAAAATGATTGGACTGAAAAATTAACACTTCCTGAAAATAATATTGTTAGTTTTAAGCTAGGCACGGGAGCCCAAGCAGATATATTAACAATGGATGAGGTGAAATAATCTAAGTTAACCTTACAGAGTCTAAGGTAAAGTCATTAATTTCTTACGGTCATTACAAAACACCCGTAATAGCTGAATCTCGAATGTAAGTGTGCACAAAGCAGGGGCTAAAGCCAATTTTAAAGTTCCTGGTTGTATCCTCCGGTCATCAATGTATCATTGGGAAATCCACATGTGAAACATTAGGGTTTGTTAAAAGAGTGGACACAGTTGCAAATGATATATATATATATATATATATATATATATATATATATATATATAACATTGAGTACTGATTTGACGAATGTCATACGCCGACAATTTCCGCTTAAAGTGATAGAAGAAGTTGCGGCCAACTTATATCAATCTTCAATATTTACTAAATTTGACTGTGCCAAAGGTTTCCGGCAAATTCCAGTAACGGACAGAATGTCAAAATATCAGGTTATTTACTCCATGGGGCAGATATCGAAGTTTACGTATCTCATTCGACCTTGCCTCAGCGCCGGAAGTTTTTCAATGTTGGATGACATCTTTATCGGGTAAATATATATATATATATATATATATATATATATATATATATATATATATAGGCTGCATCCTAATAATTTTTAGTTGTTTTATAAACTATTCAGCCAAAACTATATTATATATATATATATATATATATATATATATATATATATATATATATATATATATATATATATATATATATATATATACCCTGCTCTTAGTGATATTTTTCGTCATGAATAACCTTGCCCTTGTTGTAAATAACCATCTCTTGAACATTCTTGTTTTAGTCCTGACATATGTCATTGGTAACTTCGTCCTCTACCTCGTAATAAAGCATTTTTGTAATTTTCTATGATATGTGTACCTACTAGTTTTATTTCTTTATCATGTGCAGAGTAACACTAGGAATTAACTCCAGAGTTGTTACTATTATTTCATATGATTCAAGCATGGATAACAACAAAAAATTTATTTTCTCTTCTTCCGATAGCGGGCTTCCAACATCTTGTAGCTGTCTAAAATTGTTTGACATGGATATATGTTCTGTAAGTGAAAATCCCTCTATGTATTTCATATCATTGAGACGTCTCAGAAATAATTTGCTTCTAGTACCTTTTTTCCTAAATTGACTATCTAGCTTCATCATCATGTTGTACGCCGCATTTTCTTCTTGAATATAATCAATATGGCTGTCGGCCACTGCACTTATCATTGTACTTTGAGCGTGTGCTTCCAAATTTTTATTTTCATGGGCATAATCACTCTTTTGAATCGCGTCCAATCGTTTTCTTTTAATAAACTACACACTCGGAACTTTCATAGCCCAAAATCCCCTCCTGCAAATTGTTTTATTTTGATGTCAGCTACTGCGATGTTTTTATATTAACAAAATACTCTTTCTCTGATAAACCACGCTCCGCTACCACTGTTGAATATTATTAACATTTTATTCTCTTTTAATTAGATTATATTCCCTTATTACAGTTTAAACAAAAAACATAGAAATATAATTCTCCATTCTTTTTTTTTCAGACTTCTTCATCCATTAATATATAAACATAACTTAACCTTCACGCCATTCCCTTGTGGGGTAGGGAAAACAATCCCTGCCTCAGTGCCTCTTATTTATTTTTCATTCGCAATTTTCTCCATGCTTTCCTACCCCCGCATACCTCCCTAGCTTCCGCAAGATTCATACATTGTCTCTGACAAGTCCTTTTGTTTTTAAAACTCTTTATCTTTCTTTCTTTCATCAAACGTTCTACTACATCCAGCCAAGTTTTGCGCGGCCTCCCAGGCCCGGCTTTACCTCTAACGTCGCCCAAATATAATTGCTTCGTTAATCTTGCGTTGTTCATTCTCGCTATGTGACCAAACCAATGTAATGCGCTACTTTTATATCTATCCATCATCGTCTTTTCCTCGTCACACTCCGTCATACACTCATTCTTTATCTGATCGCTTCTTGTTTTACCACATGCGTTTCTCAGGAATCTCATACCCACGGCATTTATTTTTCTTTCGTGCTTTTTTTGACATACCCATGTCTCACTTCCATACAGTACTGACGGGACAAATACGAAATTACAGATTGCTCGCTTCGCAGCTAGGCTCGTGCTTTCGTTTCCTATTGTCGTCCACATACTTCTAATCACTTTCCTTCCATCATTGACCCTTCGTCCAATCTCGCCATCCATTATCCCATCTGCAGTAAACGTCCATCTTTAGGTGCATGCTCTCACAGACTGTATCAAACTTTCTCACAGCAGTTTGTAGCTCATCCGCACTGTCACTTAATAAGACTGTATCATCTGCATACACCAGAACTCGCACATTTACATCATCAACTATTACACCATTTGTATCGGTACATGCTTGCCTAACACATTTATCCATGTGCCTTGTCGCACTCCTTGCTCAATATTAAAGTATTCACTCACACCTCCTCTCACCCTTACACATACCCGGTTACCTTTGTATACTGCTCTTATTCCATTTATTAGATCTTTATTTACGCCATATTCATTTAAAATTTCCCACAGCTTCTCTCTATTCACTCTGTCGTATGCTTTCTCCAGATCTACAAACGCACAGTACAGCTTCCTTTTTACACCAAAACATATTTCGATATCCTGCTGGAGAGCAACCATCTGATAAAGACATTCTCTCCCTGGCATGGAGCCACCCTGCACATCCCAAGTCTTAGTTTGTGTAGTTTCTCATACTCTATCAATCAGTATTATTCCAAATACTTTACCAGGTACACTGAGCAAACTTATTCCTCTGTAGTTCTTGCAATCACTCTATTTTCCCTTATCCTTATACAATGGTACATTGATCGCGCTCTTCAAATCTCTCGGGACGTTTCCGCCCTTAAGGCATACATTGAATAGTTCACACAATCTTCGTATAAGTTTTGCACCTCCATACTTCAGAATTTCACCAGTGATTTCAACTACGCCTGCTCCTTTACCGTTTTCAACCTTGCTGCCGTTTTCTCTACCTCACTTATCCCAATATATCCTTCTCAGTTTCATTCACTATTCCTTCTACATTCTCCTTATTTAACCTTTCAGTCTTACTTTCCTCAATACTATACAGCTTTCCGAAATATTCTTGCCAGCATTTCCACTTCGCAATCGTCCCATACTATTTCGTTGGTCATATTCATCACTCCTGCAGCGTTCTTTTTTGGTCCACGTTTTGTATTTTTGACCCATTTCTAGAAGAGTTTATTGTTTCTCTCAAAACCACCTGCATTTTCTCTCCTTCTACAGCCATCACTTCTTAATCTGTACACCTCATACAATCGCTTTTTCTCAATATCATTTTTGGCAGCAATCTTTGCCATGTACGCATCTTTTTTCTTACATACTGCCTTTTTTACCGATTCATTCCACCAAGCAAATTTTTTGTCTACCTACAGTCGCTCTTCCATATGTCCGCACGGCACAATTGACAACACAGTTTTTCAAGCTTATCCATGCACTTTCAACGTTAGTGTCTTTTATTTGTTTGTTCCACACTGTTTCATTCACATTCAACTCTTTACTCACTGCATCTGTGTATTACATTCTCGCACCATTATCTACTAGTTTGTCTACCCGAATTCTGGACGTTCGCACTATGTTTGCTTTCCTTTTCCGAACCCACTTTTGCCCTAAGCACACTCTCAATGCAACCAAAAAGTGGTCCGATTCACACTACGATCCACGCATTACTTTTGTGTCTTTCGCCAGGTTTCTAAGTCGTGCATCATACACTATCAAGTAAATCATACTTTTTGATTCACCTCTTTGCCATGTGTACGTATGCACATTTTTATGTTTAAACTATGTATTAGACACAAACAGGCTACTCTGCACACAGATGTTCACCCATCCGTTCATATCTCCGACTATCATCGTTGTTTAGGTTAGGTGTTAGATAAACAGGGAACGGGTAACCGAAAAAAGAAGAACCCAAATAGACAGCGATAATACCATATATACAAGATACCTCAGACAAAATGCGAAAGATAAGCAGCAAATACAAGATACGCACCGCCTTCCAATCGACCAGAACGCTCAGGGGAATACTAACCAAAACCAAACCATACAATGAAGATCAGAATTCCAAGAATAATTGTGTATACAACCTACCATGCGAATACGGCAGAGCAGTCATAGGAGAGAGCAGTAGACCACTCAAAGTGAGAACGCAGGAACATAAGAACAACGTCCACAAGGGCGAAACAGAAAAATCAGGAATCGCCGAACATGTTTGGAATGAAGACCACCGCATCCAATGGAATAACATACAGATAGTGGCAAAGGACGAGAACTCAACTCGTCGGAAACTCAAAGAAGCCACATACATCGCACTAGCAGAAAATCCAATAAGCCAAGCTAGTATAGAAGTGAAACCCATATGGGTTCCAATAATGCGCGAAGAGCTTAAGCGCAATACACCTGCGCAAGAAGTTACGGCGCAACAAACTTCTGCGCAACCACGAAAAAGTTTACTATATATATATATAAGTTCTAAAAAATATATGTTGGATTACTCAGTGGTAAAGGTGTCAGACTAGTAAGTGAAAGGTACCAAGTTCGAATCGGAGAGTAGTCAAGTGCTCAATTGCGAAAACAGTTCTTCTCAGGACTAAGCCTCATGACGGAAGCAAAGTCCGCTTCCGAAACGTCGTGCTCAAAAAGTATAAACTGTGGAAATAGGCCGATCAACTCCACTAGTAATAGATATTGTATGCAAACGGTCACAGATGCAACGCAAAATCGCTCGAAAAAATATTCGTTTAAAATATTTTCAGTTAATTAATGGAATGGAAGACATTTTAGGTTTAAAGGATATTAAAATTTATCAGAGAATGGGGGACATGTCCTCAATTTGGATACCATCTCTGTAATCGATTTAATGATGATAACTTAAGATATTGTAGTGATGGAGATTTTTGTTTCGTTACAATGGTTGTGCTTCAAATTGTCCTCTGTCCACTGAAAACTCACAAACTACAATGTGTTTTCCTAAAAAAGTAAACCAACAGTATGTGAAACATAGCAAAAATATAAGTTCCATTCACTATTATTTTTGGTAGACTAAAGTGATAGGCAAAAACCTGATCACAGTGATAATAATTATAGCAGTTGATTCAAAGTGCATAAAAGTTCTCGCAACACAAATAAAAAGATGTGCAAACAGACCTGATATCATAGTTAAGTGAAAAGTACACTTTCAATAATTAAAATACTTATCTTTTTTGGGTTTTTTTAATGGTGTATTTGTAGATTAATGTAGTACAATCTAAACGTTTCGATAACACTTACGCTATCTTCGTCAGTAGTAACATTATCTATTAAAATTGTTAAAGATATTGAAACAATTTTGTGAAATTTGAAAATTGTTTCAACATCTTTAATAATTTTAATAGATAATATTACTACTGACGAAGATAACTGGAAGTGTTATCGAAAAGTTTAGATTGTATTACATTAAAATACAAATACACTATTAAAAAGAAACAAAAAAGATAAGTATTATATGTGTAATAATCGTGAAAGTTTATGTTTTCAACTTTCAATAATTGTTTAGCTGAAATTTGTTTTAATTACACATTTAAACCTGTAAATTACCATTTTACTCAATACCAATGTGTTACTCCTACATAATCAGCAAAAAAAATAAGTGATGAATGTTAGAAATAATTTTTATTTACAAATTTCCACATACAAATCCTATCCAATAAAATTGGGTAGACAAAAAGAAACAAACAAAAAAAAAAACAGTATTCATAGAATATAAAAATTACACTCTTGCTTGTGACTAGAATCTAAAATTACTGTAAAATGTAACAATCAATATAATCTGTAAATTTTGTACGAGAGAATAATAGTAATAAGATGATCGTGCCACATCAGATATTATTACTAGCATAAAATGTTAGAATATAAAATTTCTATTATTCTACTCTCAAGTATATTATTAAAAACATTTCATTGTTCTTTTTGCTTTAACACGTAAATACAATGTGTGTGATATAAATAAAAATTAATGCTATAAGCCTCATTTGCGACATCGACATAGAATTAAAAAAAAACTCATGTAAATGTAATTAAAAGCAACAACCACTTCTTTCTTAATAGTACAATGGAAGCAAGACTTAATTATGCTTGTATAACTTTTTCTCTTAATTTTCTACTTTTCCAAAATAGATACTGTATATTTTATAAAGACTAAAACTACAAAATATTATTTCTACTGTTTTGTTGTACCATTTATGATAATGTCATGCATAATCACTTTTCAGTTCGTAACTAATTTGTACCTAAATAAAAGCAAATATAAACAGCACATTCACAAAATTTTAAAACGGCATAAATTATCACAGTAAGTATAAAATTCAAAAATACACAACGCTTACAAAATATTTTTAAAGCTATCCTACAAAAAGGTAAAATCTTTCTTAGCAAATGTTAAAATAGGATAAAAGTAAGATGGAATTAGTTTATTACTGTATTAATGTAACCACATGAAGAATTATGTGCCTCAAAACAAAACTGAAAATACGAATGTACTTACTGGTCTACAAAACCTAGTAATAGAAGTATCCTGGAATAAGACACTTCGTACCTACCACAATAAATCTGTCGCAATAAAATGAATCCATCTTAATATAACTTAAATCGGAGTTAAAAAATGACCTAACTTTCTGAATTCGGAACAAATACATTTGTCACGAATTGTCCATTTGCCAAAAAATTGGCAAGTCGATATGCGTGCATCGCAATTATTTAAATGCAATCCAAGCTAACACTCTTAATAAATTCAATTTACTTATCACACACGATGATAGCCTGAGATATATTTAATATAGTGTTTTAGACACTATAAGCATATCTAAATTTTGCATAATAAAACTAAAATTATAAAGGCATTTTGTATAAGGTACAATCTCAAAAATCTATGTATTACATTTAATCATATTTCTTGAGCACAATTTATAAAATGATAACTAACTCAAAATATGATATAAATCTACATTGAAATTTGAAAAATTCAGTGCTTAATAAATCACATAAAGCTATTTACGTTAAATTAATTTGATCAAACAGTTGTACCGTATGTACTAAAAACAACTCTATCACTATCAAGTGTAACATCTTCAGGACTAGCTAAATCAACTCTAACACTTCCTGAATTATTACGTTTACGTTGCCCCCAATCTCTTAAGGTCCACTGATAAACACCATCAGTCGAATCTTGATTTGACGAATGGCATTGTTTAACATCATCAACACCATTATCTACACTCTCAATTGTTTCTGAACTTGAACTTGCCGTTTCATATACATCTCCCCCGCCTCGATACCTACTAATACCTAGAATACAAATAAAATTTATTTAATCTTTCAAATATGTAAATAATACCAATTTCATCTGGTGAAGAATGACTTTCTTCAATACCCCGAAGAATATTTTGGCAAATTTCTGATTCTAGTAAAATTGGATCATCTGAATCACGATTATAAATGGTAATAGCAATATGTGCGGGATGAGGTATTGGCAATGGTATCATCAGCTTATCAGGCATGTAAGGACGTGATTGTTTCTTCCATGGCATTAGTAAGCTTATTCTTGTACCATCCTTTAACGATCCTAACGCCATTTTACTGTCACTAAAATACCAATATGAAAAACAATTATTGTAACAAAATAACTTGCAGGCAATCGGGCGTACACAGATGTATTGTTGGTTGCCTGCATATCCCAGAGAATAAACATAGATTCATAACATTTTTGTAATCTTTACTTTTCTTGTTTATGCATTTAATTTGACATTTGTCAACAAATATTTCAAAATTTAATTTTTTTCTAATTTTATGTAAACGATTCGCAACACGTGTGCTGTCAATTTTGGTGCTTGGCTTTCCTTCCGCTACGCCTCGGTTTAAAGAAGAACGGCCTCACACCAAGAAATGTGTAAACAGCGCAATAGTTTCAAAAATAACTGTTCTATTGATGTTCCATCAATGACAATTAATCAAGAATAGACCTATTTGTTTACAATTGTATGTATATCAACATAATTGCAACCTGCCAGAAGATGGCTACCCCCACAGTTGACAACATCTGATTCTGACAATTGTTTTGATACTATTGCAATGTTTTTTCGAACATCTAGATAAGTGCAACATTATTATTTGTTGTTTTTTGTATAACGTTTTATAATGGTGAGACACTGCTTAAATCGTAACCCAACATTTCGTTGATAAGTAAACAAACCATAGACGTAACATTGATTATCTGCAAAGACCCCTAGTAAGCAAAAATTAGAAAATTCATGTTTTGTCTGCTTATTAACCTGAAGTGCAAATACTGTTTCACATTTTACTACAACTTTTTAATAAATAAATGCATGAAAGCGTTGTTTTTAATTGTGTAACTCCCCTCCCTTTTCCCAAATGTTATGTTGGAGTCAAACAATTCCTTATAAAACGATAACGAATGTTGGGTCTATTCTTGGTTAATAGTCATTGTGTGCCACCGAAATGTGTTTTAAAACAATCGTCATAAAGTATGTTTACCATGCACAAAAGTCCAATTCAAGTACATAAAAATATAGGGGTGACTTACTTTTTGTCATTCTTTTTCCCTGTAGCTGACAGCTTAGAACGTGGATTAAAAGCAGAAACTTCGAGATAAGGTGAATGGACTTGAATATTTCCTCGTGGAGTGTAAACATTTCCTAATAAATCAGGACCTCCTGCTCCTAACTGTGCACTGTGAACCATATCAGTGTAACGGTTTAAATCTGCATGAGGATCAGGATCTAGTCGAAAACTTGTAT
Source organism: Vesta saturnalis (assembly GCA_036346205.1). Lineage (NCBI taxonomy): Eukaryota > Metazoa > Arthropoda > Insecta > Coleoptera > Lampyridae > Vesta > Vesta saturnalis. Next base: position 3,360,014 of record JARFJB010000821.1, read on the forward strand.
CGGTATGATCTAATGGAGTTAATATATCTAAACTAAATAATTCAGAGTATAAAAGACTAGTTAACCCAGCCCAATCACCAGGACTTAATGCACGACTTTCCCAAAACTGATCTTCTGTACAACCGAGTTTGGGTAAAATACGTACAGGATAAAAACGTTCTAGCATTAATGCACCTTGTTGAATTGCAATCTAGAAGTACCAAAGTTAAATTAATAGTTAAAATTATAAGAAAATTGCACCTTCAAATCCGCTGTCGTTAGTTTAATTTTACTTTTAATACTAACACTTAATCCAGTTTGCAAGTCTCGTCGTCGACGTTCAAGTTTCTCATGTAAAACAGCAATAAGATCTTGACCTTCCTTTTCCAAAACCTTATAAGGTCCACTTTTTGACAATTGTGTTGAGAAACTACCAAAGCAAGCTTCGACAAATTGACTAAAATCTTTTTGTGGTTGTAAAATTGTTTGTTCCATTACAACTTGAAATGCCGCAAGTTCGTCCCATTCCATTTTAGCCTCAAACGCAGCTAGTGCTTGTTCTGGACGTATTTGAAAATAATAATCAGATGCTAAACCTGGTCCTGCTATACGTTTTACAACAAAACTATCACTTGCTGGTACTCTACCTCGCTTTTTTATTATTAAATGAAACAGTATTGAATCCCACAATAATCGCAACCAATAACGTGATATTCCAACTAAAAGTAAATCATGTTAGTTACTGCAATCTATACATTTCCGGCAAAACTTTCTAAATGTAATAAGGAAGGAATGACAACACAAAATAATATTTTTCATTTAACCGTAGTGTTGATTTGTAACTCGTAATTTCAGCTTGTAGCACATAAATACGATTCGACATGTAGTTCAGTGCAGCAACCATCTCCTTGTGCGGATATTCAAAACTAATCTCAACGTCAAATTACGTCAAAACTTCTGGTCTCGAACAACTTTCAAGATCAACTAATTTGTTTGTCCATGAACAATTCTGTCAAATTCTAAGAACTTGAAATAAGGCGAAGGCTCAATTCCAATAACTTCAACAGGGTACAGGTCAACCAGATGCTAAAGAGTATGAAAATTTTTCAAAGTCAAAATTAACGGATTGAAAATGAAGTCAAGATCAACATATGGTTAACTTTAAGCTCTGGTAAGATCTTCATAATCAAATATTAAAACTATCTACAGAGGAACTAAAGGCTGTTAACCTAAAAATGGACACAAGATTAAATAGATGTTAACAATTTTTAACAATTCTTCAGGCCAAAATTGTATCAACTATTAATCTAAACTATTTCAAGGTCAATTAGAGCCCAATTAAAATTATTGAAAAATAATTATGGCCAATAAAGATAATGACTAATATAATTAAAGGATCTGTGAAGATCAATATAGTAGATCAAAGTCAATGTTAGCCTCAAACACCTTTCAAGACAATTAATTAATTAATTTGTCTTCGAACTATTAGCGAGATCAAATTGTAAAAACTAAAAACAAGCCCAAGATCAAACAGGAGTTTAAGCTCTTACATTAGTGTCAAAATAATATTTTGAGACTCTCATTTTACCGCATTTGCAATTGGTTAAATGCATTGATTTTTGTTCGACCTTGAACACAGTTCAAGCATTTGATATTGAACACTTCAGAGTTAAGTTTATTGATTAGCTCCATTTTGAGATAGAAATTGTTCGAGGTCATTGACTTCTGGTTGACATGGACACCATCTGAAATGGTCATTCAATGTCGAATATCCTTAGTTGACTAACCTTGTTTTACCGTATTGATCTTGAAAATTGCTCCGATATTTCTCTAGTCGCTTCTGGTTGAAGTTTATTCCGTCTTACCATATTGACATTAAATATTGTTTAGAAATATTGACTTCTAGCTAACCTTGAGCTCATTTAATTTATTTGACTTTGAATATGTCCAAATTTTAGCCTTGATTTGGTTTGTATAAATAGACTAATTACCCTTGACCTTGCCTTGACTACTAGCTGACCCTGCTCATTTTGCTAAGTCTCTGATTGAGTTCTTTTTTGCTCCAGTTTTCATCATTCTTTGCCTATTTACCTTTCACATTAAAAAAAATAGATAGCGCAAAACACTCCCCATACCCAAAAGTCTCTAGAAACCCAATTTCATTGAAACACACTCCTTTATAATGGGTGGTCCTTGGGGCTCACCACTGGCATAGATAAAAGAAGTCAGTCAAGGTATTGTTATGGAATCGATGGTATGTCACTGACTTTTTTATATTATGTCGACTTTTTTTAATGTGTTAATTCAAAATACACAAAAAACGTCTCTTAATTTTTTTAATACGAGTCGTGTTTGAGCAAAAAATATATAATTGTATTTCTTTAGGTTGACTTAGGAATAGAAAACCGATCAGACTTCTTTCATATACCAAGTTTTAATAAATTAGGTTAAAATGTTTCTGGTATGTTAAGTTATGTTTAGTTTATAAATGACTGTTAAGTTTATAAATTAATGACATCAATCTTTATTGATTAGACTAACATTGATTTTATATGTCTCAAGATGTCTATAATACAACATAATCCTTCCTTAACAAAATAAAAAATTAAACAATTAAAAATTTCAAAATAATCAACTATAAATATAATAACATATTTAATAACTATCGTTCTCTTCTGAGAATGTAAATCGACGCGGTTTCACTACTTTCTTGCCATAACGAGTGACTTATCCATCTTTTTTATCAGGATTCTGATTATGATAACTACATGTTTGTAATTCATTAACAATTTTGTCATTCGCATAGATATCCATAGAGTTATTTCAATTAGACAATGAAAGTTCTGATGTGCTTTTTTTTATTAAGTGATTCCTATTTCTATGATAAGTACCACCATCTGAACTTTCAATTATATATGATCAGGGACACGGTCCCACTTGAATAATAGTAGCAGGTGCCCATGATGAGTCGAGATTTTTTTGAAAATATAACTCTCCTTCAAATACAATTATTTTTGGTTGTAAAATATGTTTCGTCACTGGCAGTTTTGTCCGAAGACTATGTGACATTAACAATTGAGAGGGAGAATATCCACTACCATTTTGGCTATTTCTAAATTGTAATAAACCAATGTATGGATCCGAATCGCTTTCCTTAGATTTATTAAATATATTTTTTATTGTTTGAATAGATCTTTCTACAAAACCATTACTTCTAGCATATTTTGGACTAGAAGTGTTATGAATAATGCCCCAGTCTCTTACGAAATCTTTGAATTCCTTACTGTCAAAAGGCCATTGTCTGAAATAATTATAGACGGAATTCCATATCTAGCAAAGACTATTGTAATTATTTGAATAGTACATTATTAATTGAAGGCACCGTCATCACTTCAGGGAAATTCGAAAAATAATCAACTATTAACAAGAAATTTAATTTACCATACTCGAAAAAATCTATTCCAACTTTTTGCCGAGGTAAAGTTGAAGGCTCATGTGGAAGTAAAGGTTCTCTAGGATTTGAATTTCTAAATTTTAAACATATGTGACATTGTTCAACAACATTTTAATTTCAACATTCATATTAGGCCAATAAACTGTGGATCTGGCTTGCCTTAAACATTTTGTTATAGCTAAATGACCTTCGTGCAAAATACACAATATTTCATTTCTTAAACTTTTAGGGTTACTAAGGCAGTGCCATTAAATACTAATCCATCAAGCACATGCAATTCATGTTTAATATTAAAAAACGATTTTATCGTAAGATCAATTTTGTTCTTTGAACTTGGTCTTCCTTCAAAATGGTATTACATTAAATTTTGAAAATCTGCATCATTTAATGTGGCCAACCATATTTCATTCAACCTTTCAGGTGTAATAGCTAAATTGCTCATAAACAAATTTGCATGTACCGGGTGGCCAACTAAGAACGGCCGTCGGCCATATATCAGGAATGGATTATAGCACAGGTTGGGGAAAAAAATTTTTATAACAAAAGTGGCCTCGAGAAACGCCTGGAAATTATTTTCAGAATTGTAGGTCTACTGCTAGAGGGCGTATTTGACAGTTACAATTTTAAAAAGCAAAATTTTTCTAAATTTACTCAATTAAGGGCCATATTAAATATTATAATCTGATTCCTCGACAAATTCTGCATATGTTTTATTTGACAAGTTTTAGTCTATCTCTTCAAATAAGGGGTGGGAGAGAGTGGGAACCTTGTTACGAAGAAACGCCTTTAATTCAGGTTCTGCTTGACCGATTTTAATAAACTTAATGTTGTTTGAAAGAGCTTTAGTTAAACAATAGAAAATTTGTAAATTTGAAGCAATCTGATTAATAACATAAATGCTAGAGGACGCTGTTTAATATTTTTTTAATATTGTTTTCTCTTTACAATTTTAAATAGAAGCATAAAAATTTAAGTAGGTCTTTAAAAAGTAGACTAAATTAGTAATAAAACAGTGAAAACTGCAAGTTGATATCTTTTTCCTATCCTAAGATATCGTAAGAAACAGGTAAATGGCGGGAATTGTTCTTCCAATGTCTAGTAGGCTAGTTCGCGTTAATGGAAATTATTAAATTTAGCCTGGATGAATAGATCTTACATTGGTCTGCAGTAATTTAAACTCGTTTCATACTAATGTTATGGTTGCCGGTAGATTACCTAAATGTAATGCTGTCTCTACTAACAATGAGAACAAATTATAAAATAATAATGTGATAAATCTAACATTTTTTAATTATATAAGAATGTTATATTTGTTTTCAAGCGATGTGTTAGTAAATCAAAAGCATAAAATATCAATAAAACCGATATTTGCCCAGCAACAACAAATAGTTTAAAATATGAATTACGATTTAATGATGACAACAAAATTAGTAAAGAGGGCCATGTAAGATATAAAATAAATTCCCTGTTGAAAACAAGCAAGCTATGATTTTCACGCATATATCAAAAATTATTCATAGTGTTGCATTTAATAGACTTTCTTTATCTTTTCGTACCAAAATGATTCTTACAAATGCAGAAGCATTTGATATGTTGGCAGTTTATTTTGAATGTATGAGAAATGCAACCGTTGCTTCTAGAATGTATGCACTGCAGTACCCAAACAGACGGCATCACAGCAGAAGAGTTTTTCTCCAACTCGCACACCGTGTGAGTACTACTGAAATGTGAATCTTCCTGTGTCGAAGACAACGCAGAGGTAGAACAGAGGAAAATGTTATTGAAGTTTTAGCTTATGTAAATGTTAACCCTCATTCAAGCACCAGAGCTATAGCTAGAGACTTGGGTATATGTCGAACCACCGTCCAAAACATTTTAAGAGAACACAGGTGACTACTCATTAATTAATGCATGTTTTATTCGGTATTATAATGATAAAAATGTTTTAATTTTTTTTTTTTTGTCGTTATATGTTTCTCATTTTTATCATACCGAAAATGTCATTACCTACATCACAGTTAACTTGTGACAACATGACTAATGTATTTGCCGCCGTTTTATGTCCAGTTTCAATAAAACACCAAATTATTTAAAGAAATTATCTTATGCTATGTGAACAGATTTTAACTAACAACATGATAATTAAGTGAGGCAAAGTAAAGTAAAAAGGTACCAATAATAAAAAATAATGAGAGCCCGGGCGAAAAAAAATTCGTAATAACATTGCAAGAGTTAATGCATTTAAAGTCCTTTTTCGTTTACTAGCAACGAAGAACTTCAATGTGTCTTATTGATCTGATTACTTTATAATATATACTGTTTTGGATTGCACCCATATCACATAGTCCTACACCATAGTTTGAATGCTCAAGATTTCGATACCAGGTTGGATTTTTGCAACTGGCTCTCAAATATGATACACGACGATCCTGAAATACTTTCATGAATTATGTGGACAGATGAGGCTACTTTTCATAGCAATAGTAGTGTAAATCGACATAATATGCACTACTGGTCTGAAACGAATCCCCACTGGATGCAGGAGGTCCAACATCAGGGTCGTTGGTCTGTAAATGTGTGGTGCGGGATTCTAGGTGGAGAAATAATTGGGCCTTTTTTTTTTTTAATGAGACTGTTAATGGAGAAAGATATTTAGATTTTTTAAGCAACGAATTGCCACTTCTTTTAGAAGACATACCCTTGGCCATTCGTCGTGACATGTTCTTGCAACATGATGGGTGCCTGGCACATTATTCTAGAGATGTTCAGAATTTCTTAGATCAATCATACCCTGAAAGGTGGAGAGGACGTGGAAGTTTATTTATTTGGCCACCAAGGTCTCCAGACCTAATTCTTTAGATTTTTATTTGTGACATTTCGAACATCTAGGGCGACACTAATTACATAATTATTTATTTAAGGTTTTAATTGTTACATTTATCACATTATTATTTTACAATTTGTTCTCATTGTTAGTAGTGACAGCATTACATTTAGGTAATCTAGCGGCAACCATAACATTAGTATGATAACAGTTTAAATTACTGCAGACCAATGAAAGCTCTTTTCATCCAGGCTAAATTTAATAATTTCCGTTAACGCGAACTAGCCTACTAGACGGACGTTGGAAGAACAATTCCCGCCATTTACCTCTTTCTTACGATATCTCAGGATAGGAAAAAGACATCGACTTGCGGTTTTCACTGTTTTATTACTAATTTAGTCTATTTTTTAAAGACCTACTTAAATTTTTATGCTTCCATTTAAAATTGTAAAGAGAAAACACAATATTAAAAAAATATTAAAAAGCGCCCTCTAGCATTGATGTTATTAATCAGATTGCTTCAAATTTACAAATTTTCTATTGTTTAACAAAAGCTCTTTCAAACATCAAGTTTATTAAATAAGGTTAAGCAGAACCTGAATTAAAGGCGTTTTTTCGTAGCAAGGTTCCTATTCTCCCCCAACCCTTATTTGAAGAGATAGACTAAAACTTGTCAAATAAAAAATATTCAGAATTTGTCGAGGAATCTGATTATAATATTTAAGATGCCCCTTAATTGAGTAAATCTTGAAAAATTTTGCTTTTCTAAAATTTTAATTGTCAAATACGCCCACTAGCGGTGGACCTACAATTCTGAAAATAATTTTCCCGAACCTGTGCTATAATCCATTCCTGAGATAGGGTCAACGGCCGTTCTTAGTTGGCCACCCGGTACACGTAATTCCTCTTCCATGTTATCTTCATCAGGAGGATCAACGGGTGCCCTACTCAAAGTAACCGCTATAAAAAGTAATTTACCTTGAGTAAAAACAACATTCAAACCAAATTTAACATCATTCTTTATAATCGAGTAGGCACGTCAGACAATGGTTTCTTAAATAAAGTTACAAGAGGTTTGTGATCAGTCTCAACTGTTATCAGTTGACCATAAATAAATTGTTTAAACATTGTACAACCAAACTGAATTGCAAATAGCTCTTTTTCTATTTGAGCATAATTGCATTGAGCCTTATTCAATGATTTTGATACAAAAGCAATTGGTTTGTTATTTTGAAAAATAACTGCTCCGAGTACGAACTATCCACAGACAAAGTTATAGGTAAATAGTGATTAAAATATGCTAAAACCGGAGCTTGAGTGATAATTTCTTTTAACTTTTTATACTCATTTTCATGAATTTCATTCCAATGAAAAACAATATTCTTTTTAAACAAACTATGTAAATTGATGGTTTTACTTTCAAGATTATCAATAAAACTTCCAATTGATCATTCCTAGGAAACATTTAATGTCTGCGACACACTGAGGCTTTTGCATTTGGCAAATTACAGTTATTTTTGAAGGATCTGGTTTTACACCATTTACATCAAAAATATGCCCTGAATATTTAACTTCAGATAATAAAAAGTTGCATTTCTCCTTATTAAACTTTAAATTAACTTAATTTGCTTTTGCAAGTACTTTTTCTAAGATTGCATTAAGTTCTTCTAAAGTTTTGCTGTGAATCAATACGTCATCTAAATATACCAAAACTCCCGGTATATCTAAAAATAGATCCCACATGGTTTTATGAAAAATTTCTGGAGCACAAGATATCCCAAATGGTAATCTTAAAAATTTCAAAAGGTGTAGCGAAAACGCACAAGTTTGTACTATTTTGATTTAATTTAATCATCCAAAATCCAGATTGAGCATCAAGCAATGAAACGTACTGTGTTCGTTAGTTAGTTAGTTTTTAATTCTTCAATTGTTGGAAGAGGATAATGAGACCTTTTATAGCTTTATTTAAATTTCTTGGATCTAAACAAACCCTATACACTTTTATTTTTATTTTCTACAATCACTAAAGAATTAACCCCATCTGTAGGATAATTTACTTTTTCAATCACTTCAAACTGATCCATTCGTTCTGGCTCACCTTTTAATTTATCGTGGTACTTTTGAATAACTATCACTGCTTATACATCTAACATGTCTTTTACTATTACAACACTTCGCATAATGTCCCTTTTTTTCCACAATAATTACATGAAACCTGTGATGCAGGACACATACCTGTGAAGTTGACCACAAAATCCGCAATGTTTATTATTATTACTAACCTGTTGTGGGCCATTATTATATGACTTACTATTAGAAGATGATGGGAAGTCCTGCTTTCGAGTACTAATCACCTTTTGAATCTCAACAGCACTATTCCTATCGAGCTTTCAGCATCTTGATGTGTTTTCTCCATACTTCTGGCGTTCTTTTCCGCTTCTGCTAAATCAACATTAACTTCTTGTAACAACTTCTCTTTAATTGTTCTATAATCTGAACTAAGTCCAACAATAAAGTACATCACGTACCAAACTTTCCCGTAAATCACATGACAAGCTAAGGTTTTTTAACGCTCTTGCAAATTCTTCAATCGATTCACCTCTCCTCTGCGACCTTGTTATAACATTATACCGTTAAATGGTTAAATTTTTTTTAGGAGCACAATGAGAATCAAATTTAGAGACTAAATCATTGTAACTGCATGAATGCATATCAAGGTTTAATGACATAAAAATTGGCAATGCGTCAGTACCTATATAGTGCAAAAATATTGCTACCTTTCTAGTGTCACTTTCCTCCTCAAGATCGCTAGTCTGAAGAAATATTCTGATGTTCTGATACCAAACATTCCAGTTATGAGCTACATTCCCTTCAACGTTTAAGGGACCAATTACATTAGAATTTAATTTACATTTTCGTTCGTAATACGCTTGCATACTGCTCTCACCAGTTGTAGTTTTAGATTCCATTTTGATAACCCACACCTGATACCATGTTAAGTTATGTTTAGTTTATAAATGACTGTTAAGTTTATAAATTAATGACAACAATCTTTATTGATTAGACTTTAACTAACAGTGTTTTTTTATGCCTCTAGATATCTATAATACCACATGGTACATGAAGAAAACAGATTTTTTTGTGAACTCTGTATCTTCCAGACAAAGAGTTTTTTCTTAGAATAGAATGAAATGACCCCCTTCAATATCATAAAATTCTTAAGGATCACCCTATATATACAGATTGCTGACATTTGTCTTCAAGTTTTTGAGAATCGTCCTGAAAAATGGTTCAAGGTTATTTCATGTGGAAACCTCGTTTTAAGTCCATCCATTTTTTATTTAAAAATTAGATTTATTGGATTCAAGTTGACTAGCACAATTACCCAAGGCCACCGTCCTCTGACATCACAATACCAAACCCCCTTATTTCTTTCATGTGATTGACGTAAACTAACCTCAACGTTATTATGTTTTATATGATCTGTCAAGCGCCTTTCATGTGACATATTCTACTACGCATACACTTAAAAAAGCGTTCCTAATGTTCAACCTCAATGGTGGAGTGCATCAGAACAAATATACATGGACAACGGTAATTCAGAATTGCATTCAGTATTGAATTTTAAGTGTCCAAGGATATTGAAATAGGCATGACACCTACTTAAGTGTTTTCGAGTTCTTGAATTACTTCTAATTGCCCTTGGACTGGTTTTTAATTCCTTAGAATTTGACCTTGAGAGTAATTCAAGGTCTAACGCACTAGTTGGCAATAAAAGCTGCTTGAGACCAATAACCTTGACTTGAATTCCTGGATTTTGACCGAGATTAGTTTTGAAAATACAATAGAAGGTATGTGCCATTACCACACTACAGGTCGATACTACGAAGTGCAAATCGTAAATACTAGTTACAAATCATAATTACGAGATATATGTACAAATTACCAAAGGCTAAACAAAAAATACTATTTTATAAGGTCCCTCTAAGCAAGTATTCAGCTAATTCTATAGCTAATTTATTGTACATCTTGAAATATTAAATAGCGGTAGTTCGGAAAAATTCAAAATTTTGCAAACAAAAAAATATAACACAACCTCTCACCTGCTAAAATAATGATTGAAATAATAGGACAAACAATTAATGCGACAAAAAGTGCCGCGAAAGGTTGTAAACATCCCAACAATAATATATTCCAAACAACTGCTTCGAAAATAACAAAGAACCTATTTCTTTTTGGTTCCGGACTATCTAAATCGTAAATAAGGGCATTTGTCAGTTGTATTAGAAAAGTAAGGACAGGCATCCATACAACAGCAGTTGCAGCAATAAACATACTACTTAAAATAGTAACAACACAAACAATTGGTAATACAATGACCAAAGCAATTGTACCAAATAAACCTTTAATGAAATAATTCCACATCCGATTCATATGCCTTGTAAATCCTTTTCCTATAAAACCTGTATCAGGTTTTGTTTCAAAGTAAGTTCTCGATTTTGATATATGCCTCCATAAAGTTATTAATCTTGATGTTAATGTTTCTGTTAAACTACTCTTTCTAGGAAATAATGTGCCATTTACTTGCGATAATTCCAAATCAGGCATAAATGGTTCCAGGCAAAATAAAGCTCTTAATCCAATTGGACTGCACCATGGTAAAACAATTCCAAAAAAGAAGACAGCATTCCATGTCCAACACCAAGTACGGTGGAAATAATTGAAGAGACGCCATAAAGGCCATCTAGTTGTCGTTGTTCGTACTGTTTCTTTCTCAACTAGGAATACCTGTGAAAGATAATTAAAATAATATTACTAGAGAGTGGGTACATACTGGTTGGCTGGGATCGGATCGAGGCGTTGTTATACTTGTAGCTTGTTTACTTAAGACAGTAGGTACAATTTCGGATTGACCTTGAAAATTTCTTCTAACAATCCAATGTGACGGAATCCAAATTTGAGTTGGCCATAAAAAATTACGTGTTGGTGTTTTAACTTTTCGTAGTTCTCTTAACAGTGCAGGTTCACGCTAAAATAAATGTCGTGTTAAACTCAATTCGTTTTCAAATATTAAACTGGATTAAATAACTGGACCGGATTTAAAAATATGGCTAAGTTTAACGCCCGAGTTGCTATACCTCCTACTACCAACAAAATTGAGTCATCTAATCTTTTTCTTACTCCAATTTTTTTTTCAATTAAATTGCAACTAGTGAAAATCATATAGTACCATATGTTGCAAAAATTATTTTGTTGTAAATGGCACGATTGGCTTATACAATGTTCCAATAGCTAGATTAAAACTGTCCATTTACGCGTTGACACTGTTAATAAATACAAATATTAATGCGCATGTCAAAGAAATCCAGTAGAGCTACGGTTTTTTTGTCACCTTTACTCGAAAAATATTAACCTCTATTTTCAAATAATTTCCGATGCATATTCAAATAATTCAATATTAACTTGTTGGTCTTGTGACATTCACAAGCCTAGTATATTTAAAGAAATTTTAATATCTAATTTCTTTAAAGAAGTGGTAAGAATTTTTTCCACATTATGTGTAAATACTTGACGCTTTAAAAGAATCAAGAAAGTTGCGCTATTTAAACCTGTGTCTAATACCAGTAAAATACCTTCATCGATCCCTAGTAATAAATATAACAATTAAAATTTTTATGAGTGGAAGTTTATTAGAGGTTACGCGACTTTAGTAAATTTATGTTTAACCAGCAGTGATAAACAATTGTGAAATTGAATTCTTCTGGAAAGGTGATGCCTATCAGTTTGGGATTACACCTTCCTGTATACGATACAGTTTATGCCTTACAAGACATTAATAAGTACGGGATTAACGCAACTAAATTTGAAGTACTTTAGATTAAGAATATACCTTGAATTCTGTTACAATTAAGGATGTTGCTTGTTTGACGTTTATTTGTACATCATGTGCACTGAATTATTGATTTCTATTTAACCCACCTAGTTTAAGGTAAAATTGAAAAGAAATATCTGTATGTGTTCAGAATTTTAAACTAAATAAGATAACTGTCTACACGCAAGGTGTGTACACTGTGAGCCAAAAGTAACGGACAAATTCATTTAAATTTAAATAGTTTATTTTTTAAAATCCTCGAACAGTTCGATTTTTATTTTTAAAAATGCACTTTATATTCGTGTTTTTTGTTTCTACCTTACGCCAGCAGCATGCACCTTTTTATTTTTAAATGCAAAGGCCATACTTGCTGCACATCAAATGAAACCTCTAAGGATTCTGAATTCAACACACTTAAAATTTTGAAAATCGGTTCATGCTAACGGTTTTTATGGATTAAAATGTAAAAAAAAGTAATTTATATGATTTTTGTTTATTTAAAACGTTTTTTCAACATTCTTAAACTTTTTACTGTACAAAACTCGGTACAAAATAAACAATCCCGCAAACATAATAAATAAATAAATTAACATCTTCAATAAACATAATTTTATTTGGTACAAAAATGCAAAACAAATAATAATAATATAATGTAATAAACAATTCATTAAAGAGAAATTTAACAAAATAGAATACTGTTAACTAAACAAAATTTGAACAACGCGAAAAACAATGATAAATTTCATTTCACTAAACACGATTTTTCAACATAACAACTGTTCGCTTGCCATCCATCAACTTATTGACAATACGCGATTCTGTTTGCGAATTATTGAATCGTTTCACCAATATTTTCGTTTATACCTCGAATTTCTTCAGTTATTCGATTTTTTAAATGTTAATATTTTTAGGCATGTCATTTGATTTAAGTAATCGGATTGATTGAGGTCGGGAGATCTTGCGGGCCAGTCAATAGTTCTTGCCAATCCACGTATCTGGCAAGTACTCTAAATATTGTCGAACATTACGTGCAAAATTTGGCGGTGCCCCATGCTGTTGATACCAAACAGTGTTGTTTAGTGTACTCGGATTTCCATAATTTGGAAAAATAATAGTAAGTTCAGGAATCAGATGATTTTGTAGAAATTCTAAGTTTCTGTTGCCAGTTAGCGTTTCTAGAAAAAAATGCGGAAGTCCATGGGGATCTTCCTCGATGTTCACTAGCATATGAATTAGTGCATTTTCATTCGGTTTGGGGTGGCCGGATTTTGGAACATTGCTCACACGTCCTGTTTTTAAATCGCAATTGAGGTGATGGCAATGCACTAACTGATTATGAACAATGTTCTCAAAATGCTGACGTTAGCTTTTCAGGTACTAAATGTCGCAATATTTTGTTGGCGCTATCTAATAAAGCTAGGTCCCCTTTAAAATTGGAGTGGCCAACCATTGGTTGCACCATGTTGTTTTCTTACATAAGTTTGCGGAATCGTACCATTTGTCGGGTCAGGATTACTTGACAGCGGCAAAAACGTGTCAGAAGCCGGTGCTCAAAGTTGGGCGTTGATAAATGAGGTCAATTGGCGAGATTACGGTTTGTTTACGAGAAACTTTTTGGCGTATTTTTGGTCACCCAAGAAACAGGTCATTGAACGCAATAAACTCTATAACATGCGTTATTACGCAGAAAAAAGGTCACTGGTCGAATATTTTCTGAAACAAATTAACGACTATTGCCTTTTTGATCCTCCTATCTCGGAGGAAGTTATTTTGTGCGAAATTATGCGTCAATATCCCATTGCCAATCATTATGAGGAGTCTGTTCAGACCGGAGCTTGAATGGAGCTCTTTACTTTTTAGAACGGTTACCGAGAAATGACGTTCCGCGAGTTCAGGCTGTCAATTTTGTTAGTGAGTTACCGGCATCGTTACCTTCTTTTAGTGTACCTCCGCCATTTTGGATCCTTAATGCGACCCCTGTTCGCTCTTCGGGAACCGACCCTAGGGGAAACTAAGTTCTTTTTCGAGAGCTATGGATGTGATTCTATGGCCCGAATTACGCCAGTTTGTATTCAATTACGTTGATGATCTTTTGGTTGTGTCTGAATCTTTCGTGAATATGTACAACATCTTAAGAAACTTCTTGTTCGACTTAAGGAGGCCAATAGTGGCCATAAATATTAGAAAAAGATATTGTTACTGCCCTGTCAAATTTTTGGGACATATAACTACTAGGGGCGTTAAATCTGATCCCGAGAAATTGTCTTCAATAAAACAGTTCCCTAGGCCAGGAAATGTCAAACAGCTGAGAGCCTTTCTTGGGTTATGTAGCTATTATCGCCGATTTGCTACCCAATCGTTCCTTTGTTGAGGTTACTCCAGAAAAAAGTTAAATGGCATTGGGGAGAGGTAAGGTGCTTATATTTATGTACTAATTGATTGTTTTTCCAAATTTTTACGGCTCTACCCAATACGCAGGGCTACTGCAAAAGGATTTCCGTAAAGTGTATACTCCAAGATTACATCAAGTATATCCCCATCAAGACTATTTTATCAGACCATGGAACCCAATTTTCTGCAGAGTACTGGCAGAAATCACTTAAAAGAAATGGAATTCGGGTCCCTTTTTGATCCATCCGACACCTCGCTTCCAACCCTGTGGAGCGTGTTATGAGAGAACTAAGCTGGCTGTTTAGAGTCTACTGTCGAAATGCGCATGCTAGTTGGGGTAATCAAGTTAAAGGTATAAAATGTCTATTTAATGTCGTTCCCCATTTGAGCACTGTTTACCCCCCTTGTGATATTGTAAATATTCCACGTCCCAGGGACCATTTTCCCTTCACCACTGAATCGCCGGCGGTGATTTGGAATAAAGTTCGTCAGAATTTTGACAGGAGTGCAAGAGCGCGCGTACGACGTTTCAAACACCAAGATGACAGGTGAAGTTTTACCATAGGACCGAATCCTAGGAATATATACGGCTGTGCCCCAGGCACCTTGCGCGGACAAAAATAAGTAGAAGCCTGGTTGTGTATACCCATTTTTTATCTTTTGTTCTTATTTTTTCCTATTTTTATTATTAATATTATTTTATGCATGTATTGTTTAGTCATATTCTCTGATTGTCTATTCACCATGTTGTCTAATAGGCGTTTAGCTGGTTGTTAATTAAGTTTTGTTTTAGTAATAATGGCTCTAGTTCGTAGCGGAAGGTAGCGAAGGACCACGATCCGAAGCGACGGATGTTGAAAACTCTCCAAATATTCCCGGGCGGACATCGTCGAGCTTTCAAAGGGGCGTTCCGTAGGTAGCAGACCGAGAAAATTTTATTATTGTAATAAACATTTTTAAATCGCAATTGTTACCGCAATAGAAAGGATATTTTACGGGTTTAAATATCTTGATAAGCAGTCGTAATTTGCTAATGTTTTCCGTGATAATTTTATATTGTGTTTTATGTAAGAAATGCGGGAATGTATGTAATTGATATTTGAGTAAGGGTTGAACAGAAAAAGAAAAAAATAAAAACACATGTTAGGATAGAAACAGATGTCCGCTCGAACTGCTTTTATGTAAGGAGTGTAACGAATTGCTGAATATTTGTACACGCACATTCTTAATGTAAAAATGTCACTAGTTTAATAATTAATTACGTCGGTACACGCCGCTATCAAAGACATATTTGTTTGGTACTTTGAAACTCGAGACCTAAATGTAGGGTTTGTTACGGACGAAAGCATATTTTAAAATTAGATTTTGTTCAGTAAGGCATGTGGAAAAATGTTCCCACGTAATCTTTCTGGTTTTTTATTACTTTTATTGATTTCGGGAGTAAATATAGTTAGTTCATGTCGGAAGAGGGGGAGTTACAGTTAAAGTTTTGATCGAGCCAGATCGATTTGATTAATTAAATACCTTCATTGTAAACAGTCTGTCTTTATTTTCGATTTCAGGAGATCAAGTTTAAGACGTCTTTTACATTACATTGGCTTTTCATCTAAAGTAGATGATGGCAGGAGAGGTTTACTGGAACAATTACGTATTGCTGCCAATCGTGTACGATTCTTAAGAGAATATTACAAAAAGAAAGAAGAAAAATTATACAATCCTGTGTTCTTAGATGAAACTTGGATGTTCTGTCGAGAATCACACAAAAGAGACGGGCATGATAAAACTAAGGAAACTGTGAAGAATTTTTTAGATCTATAGTTGTTCATGCAGGTAATGAAGATGAATTTATTTCTGATGTTCCACTTTTGTTTTCTACAAAGTCACAAAGTGCAGACTATCATGGAGATATGTGTGTGGAGTTGTCTACAAAATGGTTTCAAAATAATTTAATTGCAAACTTAAAAAAACCATCTTTAATTATAATAAACAATGCTAGTTATACAAAACATTCCAAATAATCCATCTAAGAAGGAAGAAATTTTCTATTAAAGCACAACATAGCTTATGAACCTAGCATGTTTAAAAAAGAATTACTGCAATTAGTTGCAGATAATGTGATACCAAAGGTGTACTAAATAGATGAAATAGCACACAAGTGTGGACATAGGTATTATGGTTACCACCATATCACTGTCAATTTAATCCAATTGAACTGGTGTAGGCAAACTGCAAAGAACACTACAACAAAAATATAAGAAGACATAATTCCAAATTTAACAATGCCCATGTAAAAGAAATATGGATGGAATCCTTGCAACGAATTGATGGGACATTGGCAGAAATGCATTAAACATGCCGAAGTGTCTATGTTAAAGTGGTGGAGAAATGAAAAACATTTTGAGGTTGTGCAAGCATTAATTATATCTGTTAACGATTTCACTTCTAAGAGTGACACTGATAGTGAATAATTTTTTTTAATTTAAATGTTTTAATTCCAATGCAATATAAATATTCTAATTTTTACATAACATATTGATAACTCTACAATAGGTGGACTGAATGCATGTACTGATTTATGTATATTGCTTTTCATTTAACTCGGAGCAATATGAAATCTATTTTGATTGTGATGAAATTTCCTTAAAAATTGTGCCTTCACTGAAATTTAATTTGAAGAGAAAATATTTCAAATAAAATACAATTGATGTTCTATAACGAGTTCATAAAAAATACAATACCAATATTATAACATTGTAAATGTCTAATTATGTGTGCCTCTCCAATTTGTTAATGAACGTTGTGTCACACCTTAACATTTACATATGTTTGAAATGGAAACTACAAATGAGAGAATAGTCTATGAATTATCACAGGTACCAATTCTATATTCTGAAAGATATAACATAAAAGTTTTAAGTTCAATAGTATATACCCATCCGAAACCAAGGTTAATAAACGTTAATAGAAACACTGTACTAAGACATATTCCAAAAAATTACATTCCTCAAAATTTGCATATGCATAACTATAAAAAAAACCTCAGTAATTTATATTTTCACGCATAATTGTGACCAAATAGTCATTATTCGTACAAGTTATTTGAAATGTACACATAAAAACGAGCTAACTTAATATTCAGTGGCAAATAACTACTTTGTACAAAACATAGAACTTACAAACAATTTTCTAAAGTATTTACCTCACGCATAAACGCAAGATCACGATTTAAAAAATAACTAGCTTGAAATAATCGTTCTGAATTGCATAACATTAAGGCTTCCTCATGTCCACTCCATTGATTATCATTTTTAAATTTATGTTCTGCTGCTAATAATCGTGACCTTAACCAAGGTGTAATTCTAGATAAAACTGGATGAGTACTATACAGTCTTGATTTAACATTTTCTTGTGATTTCAAAAGTCTATGTTGGACGTTTTCTAAAGCTCTGCAAAAGTATGATTAAAGTTAGTTAACAACAAAAATTGCTTACTTATGCATCAATACTACACTTTGCGCTTGCTCGACAAGTAACTGAGGTATACCTTCTCCTAGTCCAATGAGATCAGGATGTGAATGTATGCTATTATAAACCCGTTGCAAATACTCTCTCATTACTGCTTCATTCACCTCCTGCAGTTAAACATTACAGCTAAAACCAAAACTAAGAGCAAAACTACCTTCTCTATGTCTTCATCTGGCATTTTCTGTGCACGAAGCTCTGCTATTAACCTTTCACGGAAATGTAAAAACCAGCCTCTTGTTTCTCTTTCTAATATAGCTACCAAAGTAGGAAGAGCTTTACGCATTAACAATCTATCCCATAATCTTAAATCTAATTCTATATTTGACGGAGTTAAATAACGATAAGGTACAGCAACTGGTGGTTGTGAACATTCACGGGCAACTTCAAATTTTTCAGTTGCTGCTCTTCGTAATTGCCTTCTAACATAAGAACAAATTATTTCTAAAGACTCTTCGTACTCAGGCTAAAAATATTACAAATGATTATTAGTTTAATAAGAAGTGGAAAAATTCTTACTCTACATATTAATTCGGCAACTAAATATTTACAACGTTCTTCTCGTATTTTTGCATCTAAGTTATGAGCCTGAAGGCTAGGAAGTCCTATTAAAAGATCTAGAATACGTAGAAAACCTTTTAAAAGTGCTTTTACTGCTTCCGAAACGCTAAAGAAATGTGAAATCAGTCGTCCTTTAGCCGTTACAACTAAAAACCGTAAAGCTAATGCTAAATCATTTAGAAGTGATTCGTGACTTCTTTCTGTTCCTTTTTGCAGAAGTTGTGAAAGTCTCCAGCAATGTTGCTGTCCAGGAAAATTGAGAGATTCAACTTCAAATTGACTGAAAACACAACATGCAGATGTTACTATAGCATTAAATTCTATAAACCGAAGCACAGATGATACTTTCAATTATTGACAGCTTTACTACAAAATGACTCACAGAAAGGATTATAATTGAGTTATTTATTAAGCATGTCCAACAATGAGTTTTGCAATATTTTACTTGACACTCTTAAGTATTATGCCATAAAAACAAACAAAATGCACCCATCCTCAGCAGTCCACTGTGACAAATTGAAAGGGAAAAGGCCACGTATTTCATTCCCTCCCCAAAGGGGAGGACGGGCTGCTAAAGCTTTCCGAGCTCCTTCAGCCACAATCATGGATTCCCAGTATACATACATACATTACGTATATATGCATGGTGGGATTAAGGATGGATGTGGTCAGGATAAGATCGGAAGGAAAGGAGTTAGAGTTCTGAAGGTGAAAATACTATCCCAGCATTCGCCTAAGTAGCCGCACATGGTGCATATACGCAGTAACCATCCCGCTACATGTGTATGAGGAAATCGAACCCATTACCTCCCGAATGCTAAGCAGGTCGTGTCACCACAGCGCTATTAGCTCGGTTGTGAATAAATTAAGAATTTATATATATATATATATATATATATATATATATATATATATATATATATACCCATACGCACACCCATCCACCCCCCCCCCCACACAAACCCACACACACACCCACGCACGCACACCAACGCACGCACACATGCATGCACGCACGCACGCACCCACCCAACCATACACACACACACACACAAACATATATACACACAGCGTGTTTCTAAATTAATGCAAAAAAATTCAGGAGTTGATTCCCCGTATGAAATTATGATGGGTCTTTCCTATAACAAAATTTCCTCAGCCCACCCTCTTCTGTCAAATTGAGTTTTTATTTTTAACGCAAAAATAACAAACTACAAACTTACAAGTAAACTTCAATTTGTAACTATCAGCAACAGAGTTTGACATCAGCCTAGTAAACATTAAGTATACATGAATGAATTGCCAGCCTACTATTCCATAGCTTTTGTAATTAAAACAAGAAATCACACAGGATATTGTATTTTATATATTTTTTCTCCGAATCTATTGGTTCTCGGAAAAAACTTTAAGATTAAGAAATGTTTTTAAATAAATAAGGATTTTAAGTAACATTTTTATTTCACAAAACTCAATCTCGAAAAAAAGATTTGATACTAAATAAAATAAGGGTTGCTAGTTTCATCCCCTCATAATGTAACAGGAATGTTGAAAAAATACTGGTGGTTAGTCCTTTGCGAGTGCACGGAAATTACAAAAATTTCAAGAACAAACAAAATACACCCACGTACCATACAAAATAAAAAAACACCGAACGCGCTACGTTATCATCATCAGCGGTCGACTAGGTGTGTGGTATGTAGGTGCATTTTGTTTGTTATAGATCCTGCCATAGTTCCAGTATTTCAGATTTTTCATAAATTTCAAGCGCCCATCTTTACTTAAATTTGCGAAAAAAATAAAACTCAAATTTACTCACCACCTTTTAAGGGCGATATCTCGGAACGGAGGAAATTTTGTTACAGGAAAGATTCATCATAATTTCATACGGGCAATCACCTCATGAATGTAGAAACACCCTATATATATATATATATATATATATATATATATATATATATATATATATATATAATCTTTTAAATAAACGTACAATTAATTCAACGTTTGGAACGTCCTTTGTTCCTTTGTACAGAATAAATTCTTGACAAAGGGAACAAAGGACGTTCAAACGTTTAATTAATTGTACGTTTATTTACACAAGTTTTAAAGAAAAATGTCTTATTTAAACATTAATACTTGGAAATCTAAATAATATATATATATATATATATATATATATATATATATATATATATATATATATATATATATATTTACTGAGATAAGGGTGTTTGTTAGTTGTAATGAAAAGCAATGAAAAATTATGATTATTAAAACATTATAACATATTAAATTAAAAGAAAAACTACTAAAACAAATTCTCAACGTGGTATTTCTTCTTTCGTGGCAAACAAATTTACCACAGCGTCGTAAACTTTTGTTTTGAGGTCGCTCCAAACACAAAAATTCAACGGATTAAAATCAGGATTATCTGCGGGCCAAGAAAACGGACTGCGACGTCTTATCCATCGTTGTGGAAATTCAACATTTAGAAAATTGCGAACTGCTATGGAGAAATAAGCAGGGGCACCATCCTGCATACAGTTTTGTTTAACATCTAATCGCAAATCATGCAAAAGATTAAAAAAGTCATGTTGCAAAAATGTAGGTATGAATGTCCATTAATTGTTTCCAGCAATTCAACAGGGCCTAATATGCGATCTCCAATAACACACCAAACGTTTATCTAAAATTCGTACTGGAAATGACGTTCTCTTGCTGTGTGTGCGTTTTCATGTCCCATACGTCTTTATTTCTAAGGTTAAAAACACCGCGACGAGTAAACGTACCTTCGTCGCAAAATAGCACTTTGTTTAAAAACATAGGATCGTTATTTTGCATGTCCAGGAACATGCGACACAAACGTACTCTGCGAGTAATAAGTTTTGTACACGTGTAAAGCGAAACGGCTTAAGTTTTTCAATACGAAACATTCTATGAATTGATGATTTACTTATACCACTAGCGGCATTCATACGTATTAAACTTATTTCCGGATTTTCGGTTACGCGAACTAATATCGCTTCCTCCTGTTCAGGAGTAATATTTTTTGGGCAACTAGCATCTCGTCTTTTAGAACGAAACGACCCAGTCTCGCCTAATCGGTCATAAAGATTTTTAAATAATTTGTGATCAGGCTGCATTCTATTTGGATGTTTCTAGATACCTACGCTTGGCATGACGTCCATTGAAGTTTTCTTTTGCATAAATGCATATCATATCCCGCATCTCTTCGTAGGAGTATAAGTTATGTCGCGGCATCTTTTAAGTATATTAATAATAATCGTACTATACACAATCTAATTACATACACCAAATTAAATCGATAAATGTCATCAGTACTTAAGATTTTGTTTCATAAAACACCATGCTACTATGCTTTTTCTTACGTTGTTCTATTTATTATGTTTTGCATTGCAACTAACAAATACCCCGTATCTCAGTAAATATCAACTTTAGGACTACAGCATGTTGGGTTCTATCGACTTATTTGCTTGTAAGGAATCTACTGGTGCTCTGTGTCCCATTAATTTTTACATTGTTCCATTCATTATGTTTTTCATTACAACTAACAAACACCCTGTATCTCAATAAATATCAACTTTTGGCCTAAAGAATGTTGGATTCAATCGATTTATTTTCTTGTAACAAATCTACTGGTGCCCTGTGTCTCATTAATTTTGGGACACCCTGTATATGTATGTGTGTTTGTCTATATATATATATATATATATATATATATATATATATATATATATATATATATATATACAGTGTGACCCATTTCAAATGGAAACCTCTCTGTAAAAAATGTATTTATAATCCTATGTTAACGCTTTTTTTTTTTAATGATAAACCATCGAAAACTCCACTTTATGACAAAAATTTAGAGATAAATTTCAATTTTCAAGGCTTTCTATGATTTATTTTCAATGTCGAAAATGGACAAATTTGATTAGCGACTTTTTTATTGAAATTTTAACTACACCACTGGATTCAGTAACCTCTCATATGGGTAAATCCCAAGTTCCATGAAAAAAAATTTAAAAATGACAGACCTATGACAAAATTAATGTAGGCAGTTGTGCGACACATTTTGAATGGAAACACCCCTGTAAAAAATGTGTCTATTATCTGATTTTGACGGAACTTTTTTTAAAAGATACACCATCAAAGACTCGACTTTGTGACAAAAATTTAGAGATAAATTTCAATTTTCAAGGCTTTCTATGATTTATTTTCAATGTCGAAAATGGACAAATTTGATTAGCGACTTTTTTATTGAAATTTTAACTACACCACTGGATTCAGTAACCTCTCATATGGGTAAATCCCAAGTTCCATGAAAAAATTTAAAATGACAGACCTATGACAAAATTAATGTAGGCAGTTGTGCGACACATTTTGAATGGAAACACCCTGTAAAAATGTGTCTATTATCTGATTTTGACGGAACTTTTTAAAGATACACCATCAAAGACTCGACTTTGTGACAAAATTTAGAGATAAATTTCAATTTTCAAGGCTTTCTATGATTTATTTTCAATGTCGAAAATGGACAAATTTGATTAGCGATTTTTTATTGAAATTTTAACTACACCACTGGATTCAGTAACCTCTCATATGAGTAAATCCCAAGTTTCATGAAAAATATTAAAAATTACAGATTTGTGACAAAATTAATGAAGGCTCATAGTAACTTTTGCTTGATTTTTCTAAAATTGAAGTAGCCCATAAAAATAAACAAAAGAAAGATAAATTAAGTGAATAGTTCTAATAATTTGACGTTTTACTGTAAAATTTGTTTTCCATGGCCCTCTATTATTATCTGCCATTACTCAATAGAAATGTAAATCAAGTAAAAGTTGCTATGACCCTACATTAATTTTGTCACAAATCTGTCATTTTTCAATATTTTTTCATGAAATTTGGGATTTACCCATATGAGAGGTTCCTGAATCCAGTGGTGTAGTTAAAATTTCAATTAAAAAATCGCTAATCGAATTTGTCCATTTTCGACATTGAAAATAAATCATAGAAAGCCTTGAAAATTGAAATTTATCTCTAAATTTTTGGCATAAAGTGGAGCTTTCGATGGTTTATCATTTAAAAAAAAAAGCGTTAACATAGGATTATAAATACATTTTTACAGAGAGGTTTCCATTTGAAATGGGTCACACTGTATATATATATATATATATATATATATATATATATATATATATATATATATATATATATATATATACCATCAGTGGGTAATGCTTTGTTGAGTTTTGAGTAGCTTAAAGGACCTTGTGATCGTCATTATTCATTAGAATTTGTTTATTTTTGATGATCTATAAACTTTTATATCAATTAAGTTTGTACTCATCTATTACATGATTTTTATCAAACATACGTAGGCTATGATAGACTTGTCCCATTTGTGAACTAAATGTTCTTTATGGCGAATTTTGATAGATCGTTTGGTTTGCCCTACTTTTATTTATTCACAATTTTTACAATTAGTTTTATAAATTTCTGACCTATCCCACTTATCCACTTGATCTCTTGGATTGCCTAAAAGAGTTTGCAAACTATTATCTGAAATGGTGACTGTTTTCAAATTAATTTTGGAAAAGAAATCGAGTGTAGTTATATTATAAACCCTCATCTTATGTATTTGTTTCCTAACTATATTCATAACCACTTCATCTGAAAACCTGTTGTATGCAGCAATTTCTTCAATAGCGCACAATTCTTTATTATAATTTTGAACTGAAAGACGAAAATTTAGCAACCTATGAACTACAAAATTAAAAACTGCAAGTTTATGCTGCGTATTGTGATTAGCGTCAGTGGTTACGAATCTTTTAGTGCTAGTTTCCTTATGACATATATCTATATCTAGTTTATTACCATCTTTGTTACCAGAGTATTAAGAAATAGGAGACCGTCATTTGTCTCTATGTTATTGGTAAATTTCATTGCCAAAAATTTAGAATTTAAAGTTTATACAAAGTTGTCAACACTACAAATTTTAGTATTACGGATGGCAAACACATCATCCACATATCTCATCCAAATCGCGTTTTTTCTGTTTCAAATTTACCTATGAATAGATTGGCCATAAGTGGAGATAAGCTATTGCCCATTGTCGTACCATGTTCTTGTTTGAAAAATTAATGGTTAATTATGAAAAAGGTTTGTTTCATAGACAACTCTGTAAATTTAAGAAATTCGTCTATTTCTGCATAATCCAAATGGTTTTATTTTAAAACATCTTCTAAATACACTAAAGTTTGATCTATTGCAATGTTCAGAAGCAATGAACAAATGTAGCAAGAGATTAAAATTTCATCTTCTGTAAGTTCAATGTTTTTAATTTGAAACACAATCATGTCGGAGATAAGGTATCTTTAATCAGAACTCACAACTTTCACCAGATAAGCGACAAAGAGTTAACATGTTCAGTGTTTTTTAATTTTTGTATGGTACGTGGGCGTATTTTGTTTGTTATATAAGTTCCAGATTTTTCATTATGTCACAATGTTAACAACCTACTTAATGACCTTCAAAATATTACGTAATATATCTAGAAAATATTGGAAAACTTCAATAAATAATTCAATTATGACATGATATTTCAAATAGTAAGGATCATCTGTGTCAATAATTAAAGAAAAACAAATTACATGTCGTTACTGTAAAATGCACAAGAGCAAAAACACTCTGCACACGTTTTAAAAAATAAAATAAATTATAAAACTGAAGTGTTGACCACACGTTAACAAAAAAGTACACAAACATTTTGATGATGCAAATCACACAGACATACCCTAGGTGCCTGATTGAGTCAAGTTGTTGGGAGTTCAAACGTTTAGGCTTTCCATACTTATCCTTGTGCAAGCTTTACAGAACAACATACGCTGTGAATTAGCTTACTTATAACACTGTGATTTAAATGTAAGCATACGCTTATAACATAATTTGTAAAAAATAATTTATTTAAATTAAAAAAATTACAAAATTTGCTTAAGGCTATTAAAAACTACATGCATTAGCAAAAATTAATTAATGTACATAGGCATACCCCCTCTCTCGAATAGATTCCAATTGCTTCCCTGTCAACTTTCGAGGTTCACCTTTAGAATCGACGGCAACGGCATCGAGCTCATCAAAAGATGGTGCGACAAAAAGATCACGTAAATATAACTCACGGAGATGGTATTTAATCTTGTATCTACCTAAAGAACCATCTGAAGAAATTTGTTGAGGAGGAAGTAAATCCTTTTGAAAGATAGGAGCGGGAAGTACTAAAACTCTCAAATTATTTTAAATCTTAACGATCACAAAAGCTTACTAATTGGAAACATTTTCCAGTGGTACAAGAACTGTTCAGCAACTTGTTTGATATTATTTACAAGCTGTTCAACTTCAGGTGGAGCTCCAACTAAATTCACTTCAAATCTTAATGGTTCTCTTTCCAAACGTAATGAATCATTGCTAGCATTATTTGTTGGAAGTAATGATGTGGGACGAGGATAGGGTGTTTCGTTTACACTCGATCGTGATGTTACTAAAAAATATTTTTCAGAGAGAATAATTTTAATAAAGGTGGCATACATTGAGATCCACTCGAGTCATGTCTCAGCTCGTTCTTCTCATAAGGTCCTGAACGTGACCTGTGATGTTGTTTAGGTTCATGCTGAATGTCAAAGTCGCAACTTTGAGCCGAATCAGATCTATGATGACCTGAGCCTGATGAACTTTGACGATGATGGCCGCCTGATTCGGCTCTTCTATGTGATTTATTCCCTGAAGTTGGACGATTCATTTTTAATTTCTCATCTCAATCAAGAGATTATAATGTACTTCTTATAAATTCCATTGCACATCATCTACAAAAAAAACAGTTATTTTTACGTAAGGAAGGTGGACAGAAACATACTAACTTATGTAATAAAGATTATTACTATGATTAAAACTAGAACTGCAAAATTTAAATTTAATTTTCATTTTCTTAACCATATTCTATTTTAAATTATTATAAGTTTTGTTATGAAAGGATAAGTTCAAAAATAAATATGTAATTAAAAATTATTAATTTTATTAAATACATAAATAAAAAATTTACCTCGAGTAGGATTTGAACCTACGACATGTACCTTGCTTTAGTACCTATCGAGATACAAGCCCCAAACGGGTTTTTGTCATTATATATGTAGAATTAATGTAAATTCTAAATATAATGAGATTACAGTCAAATTACTTATATTAACGGAATGTGAGCCTGCAATATCGCAAGGAATCACACATACCAAAGCAACTTGACTAATGTTAAATTATTATAAGTTTTGTTATGAACAGATAACTTCATAAAAACATAATTAAAAATTATTCGTAATTTTATTAAATACATAAATAAAAAGTTTTGAACCAACGACATGTACTTTGCTAGAGATACCGCTCTAACTTATTTTAAATGTGAATAAATAATACCAGATCACATTCTTTTAATAAAAAATTGAAGATGCATAATTTTAAATATAAATCGACTGATTAATTTCCTATTTCTGTATTATAAGTGTTTTGTAACTGTGGTTTCCTATTAGTGGAGTTGATCGGCCTATTTCCACAGTTTATGCTTTTGTGCGCGAGGTTTCGGAAGCGGACTCTGTTACCGTCATCAGAAGGTCTGTTTTCGCACTTTAGTCGAGTTCATATGTTATATATAATTTTTTCCCAAGCACTTGACTACTCTTAGATTCGAACCTGGTACCTTTCACTTACTAGTCTGACACCTTTGCCACTGAGCCACGGAGTAATCCAATATATATATTTTAGAACTTATATATATATATATATATATATATATATATATATATATATATATATATTAAACTTTTTCGTGGTTGCGTAGATGTTTATTGCGCATGTTGCGCAGTAACTTCTTGCGCAGGTGTATTGCGCTTAAGCTCTTCGCGCATTATTGGAATCCATATGGGTTTCATTTCTACACTAGCTTGGCTTATTGGATTTTCTGCTAGTGCGATGTATGTGGCTTCTATATATACATTAAACTTTTTCGTGGTTGCGCAGAGGTTTATTGCGCATGTTGCGCAGTAACCTCTTGCGCAGGTGTATTACGCTTAAGCTCTTCGCGCATTATTGGAATCCATATGGGTTTCATTTCTACACTAGCTTGGTTTTATATGTATATATATATATATATATATATATATATATATATATATATATAACTTTTCGTGGTTGCGCAGAGGTTTATTGCGCATGTTACGCAGTAACTTCTTGCGCAGGTGTATTACGCTTAGCACTATTGGAATCCATATGGGTTTCATTTCTACACTAGCTTGGTAGAAATGAAACCCATGTAGATTCCAATAACGTGCGAAGAGCTTAAGCGCAATACACCTGCGCAAGAAGTTACTGCGCAACAAACCTCTGCGCCACCACGAAAAAGTTATATATATATATATATATATATATATATATATATATATATATATATATATATATATATATATATATATATATATATATAGGATTACTTCGTGGCTCAGTGGCAAAGGTGTCACACTAGTAAGTGAAAGGTACCAGGTTCGAATCTAAGAGTAGTCAAGTGCTTGGAAAAAAATTATATACAACATATGAATTCGACTCAAGTGCAAAAATAGTCCTTCTCAGGACTAAGCCTGATGACGGAAGCAGAGTCCGCTTCCGAAACGTCGCGCTCAAAAAGCATAAACTGTGGAAATAGGCCGA
The DNA here is from genome assembly GCA_036346205.1 of Vesta saturnalis. Taxonomy (NCBI): domain Eukaryota; kingdom Metazoa; phylum Arthropoda; class Insecta; order Coleoptera; family Lampyridae; genus Vesta; species Vesta saturnalis. The sequence goes on from JARFJB010000821.1 coordinate 3,388,384, forward strand.
TCAACCACTAATTAATTCCCTAATCTAATGGTGTTACTTATAAATGAATATCGTTAAATTGTGTGTTTATGTAGTTATTGTTAGGAAATTAAAATGAGTAATAATTTTATTTATTTCTCTCAAAAAAATTTTTTTTACAATATTGAAAATAAATATTTAATATACAAAATAAATTATTATATTTTATGAGTATAAAGCCCTTTTTTTTAAATACAAAAAAATAATTAGAGTGCTGAATTACGTTGAAGTGTTACATAGTAAATACTTTCTTTATTTCTTAAAGTTGTGAATTTTATGAACAAAACCATTCTTTTCAAATGTGACAGTCCAGTCGTTTCTCGTTATTAAAACAATGTGTGCCAAATTGAACTTGAACCCCTAAAACTATCCTTGAGGGATGCTTCATTTCATAATTGCCTTTCCCTTGTTTTTGTCAAATATTTTCAAACCCCGTGATACTCGCACGGTACACTTGGTTCAGAAAACTTACTTTCATTCTTTCTTCATCCCTCCCGTTTCTACCCTTTAGGGGATGATTTCGGGGAAAAATCAAAACACGTGTTTCTTTATTTCTTAAGGAACATCTAAACATCAATTTTCACGTTTCTGGACTTAACGGAGTTTAACACGTATTCACTTTGTTTAAACAATTCATCCCCCTTTGGAATCGATTTTACTCCCCTGAGGTAAAATTTCAAAAAGCGGCGAAACATGGGTCTGTTTGATTATTAATGTGAATAGATTCCCCGATTTTCAGATCTCCAACTAGCCGAGTTTTACAACAAAACATATTTTTTCGGCCCTTAATTTCTACCCCATAGGGGTTGTTTAAAAAATCTTCCCTTAATGTGTGCCTATGTGGTAAGGGGTGTATGTTACCTGAAGTTAAAGTTTTTAAGCCATTATTAATAGTCTTCATTAATATATTGAGTTTGCGCATGCGCAATACAACTAACGTATTTATATGAAATGTTAACCACGCACGCACTGTTTTGTTAGTATGCACATGTTTATATGAGTTACTAATGTTTATGTTGATTCGTTATGGACCGCTCAGGAGTAATCATCCTCCCCAACCCTGACTATTGGTGTAAAGTTGCGATTGTGATATTGTAACAATTGCAATCAGAATTGTAATTATTTCTGATGTTAAAAGAAACAGAAGAAGAAAGATTGAATTTTTAAGAGGTGTGTTGTGTGTGTGTGTGAGTGTGTGTGTGAGTGTGTGTGTGAGTGTGTGTGTGAGTGTGTGTGTGTGTGTGTGTGTGTGTGTGTGTGTGTGTGTGAGTGAGCGTGTGCGTGTGTGTGCGAGTGTGCGTGTGCGAGCGTGCGAGCGTGCGAGCGTGCGACCGTGCGTGTGTGAGTGCGTGTGTGCGTGCGTGTGTGCGTGCGTGCGTGTGTGCGTGCGGGTGCGTGCGTGTGTGTGTGTGTGTGTTGTGTGTGTGTGTGTAAGGGTAGTTTAAAGGTAGTGTAATTTATATGTTGGTAGGGTCTAGACCATCTCGCCCAATGACCACAACCTCCAACTTGATGTCAGATTTACCGCAACACATGACCACAACGCCAAATTTTAATGTTGACCATAACACCCAACTTGACCACAAAACTTTGAAAATGAGCACAACACCCAACTTGACCGTAACACCAAATGACGCATGTGTTAAAAATCGCCTACGACGTCTTATCACTATCATACTCGACCATAACCCCGAACTATATATTTGACCACAACGCTCAAGACGACCACGATTCCATACTTTGGGAACGACCTCAACGCCCAACCAATTGGGTAATTAATTTGTTTAATGTATTATTACGAATGAATTACCAATGTACAATATCATTGAATAATAACAATAATCTATGTCAATATTCAGTGATGTATAGCTACCTACGTTAACAATTCCTCATATAAGCGTATTAGATTATTAGAATACTTCAGTTACGGATTATTTTTAAACCGTATTTATTTTCTAAGCGGTACCTTTTGAAGAATATCATTTCCAATAGGTACATATTTCGATATCAACTTTATGTACACCTATTGTGTACCTACTTTTAGTACCTACACTTTTTTTACTCAGGCCTCCCTGTGACATTTTCATGAATACGCCACTGCTATTGCGTGTATCGTTCGAGTTTTGCTAAATACAGCTTCAAATTTTAATAACGCTCTGTCTATGAAGTCGATCTTTTCGATTTCGTAATTTCATAAAGTAAGATCGCCATAATTATCATGAGGGCCCCTTTCTCATCCGCGGCGACTGTTAAAATGACTTTCCATTTGATTTGATTTTGAATTTTCTTCGCTTTAGAAAAACGGTTATCTCGACCAGGGTTGTACTTGCGTCGCTCTAACCGTTCAACCATCGAAGCAGATGAATAACATAATTATTGCAAATTCTATAATCTATAAAATATACATGTTTAGAATTTCTTTGTAAGTTGGGCAGCATAACAACGGACACATTTTTTTAAATAGGCTCTGTATAATTAGATAGTTTTTAACATATAGAAATTAAATATGAAGAGTGGGTGTGGTTTCCTTGCAAATTCACTAGTTTCCTTAATAATAAAATATGGTAGTTTTGCATTTGGTATCTTAGGTGCATCTGGTACTCATGCATGTGGCAAAAGATGCGGTTTTTACTATTTCTGATATTCGCATAGAAAACCTACTTTAGTAAGGAAGACCTTAGTGACCAATAATTTTGAGAAAAACATAACAGTCATTGATCATGTAATCAAAAATTGAGTTAGACCGTTTCACTAATAAATTTACCCTATGAATACAATTTCCAAGATACCTCGTTCCTACAGTACTGTGGAACTTAAGAATGGACATAATGTAGTTATCCCCGCCCCGCTTTTCAAGCTTTACAAGAGCACAATACTGAATAATTAATAAATTTAGGATCCAGCAAAATCTAAAGTGTTACAGATCGGCCCATAAGCATGGTTTGATTATTTTCAGCTTTTTCAACGGCGGGTGCACATGGATCACAATCCAATCATATAAGTGTTTGAATTCGACAATACGACACTTTACCAAAATTGTACGTAACAAACGATTTTGATCTTTTGTTAAAACTCCAGTCCAATAAATGTATTTGCCAAAAAAATTTTTTTTTTCTCTTCTTAAATTTTTCTTCTTATTCGGCCTTATCCGTTCCGGATGTTGGCTATCATCACAGCTATGCGTGTTTTGTTGACTGCGGAACAATTCGATGGATGTCACTCCGTACCATTTCCGTAAATTAGCTAGCCAGGAAATTCTTCATCTGCCCGGCCCTCTTCTTCCCTCTACTTTGCCCTGCAGAACCAATTGAATTAGACAGTATTTACTGGGATTTCGCATGACAGCCAAGATATTTCAGTTTTCATTCTTTTATGCAGTTAACCAGTTCGAATCTAAATTTCACTCTCCTGAGGAGAATTTGTAATGCGCTCGGTCCATGAGATTCTGAGAATTCTTCGATACGTCCACATCTCGAATGAATTAATTTTTTCCTCCATCGCATTAGATATCATCCATGCCTCTACTCCATACAACAGTGTGGAAAATACGAACATTTTAGTATTCTCTTTTTAAGTGCCATACTTAAATCGCGGCAACAGAGGAAAGGTTTCATTTGTGTGAATAGCGCTCTAGCTCTTTCTATTTTGCATTTGATCTCGCGGGAGTGATCCCACACTTCGTTAATGTTACAGCCGAGGTAGTTGAGATTGTTCACTCTCTCAATAGGTTTATTGTTGCAGTATACAATATTTCTGTGTACTAGCTCTTTGCTTATTATCATATATTTAGGCTTTCTGATGTTTATCTCTATCCTGAATTCTTGGCTTATGACATGCAATCTGTTAGTAATTTCTTGTAGTCCTTCCCCACTATCGGAAATTAGCACAGTGTCATCTGCATATTTCAAGTTATTGATGACTTCTCCATTCATTTTTATGCATTCTATAGAATCTTCCAGTGCTTCTCTAAATATGTTTTCCTAGCACAGGTTGAACAGCAATGGTGACAAAAGACACCCTTGTCATACTCCACGTTCAATCTCCACTGTGCCTGATTCAATCTGATCGACCTTTATATTTGTCTTTTGTTTCTAATATAAATTACTGATTATTCTTATGCCTTTTCCATCTATATTCGTCTTCTGAAGTATTCTTAGCATTTTGTCGTGTAGACAGCGATCGAAGGTCGTGGTGTAGTTTATAAAACACATATGTACATTGCAGTTCAAGCCTCTGCACGGTTGTATGAGAACCTGGAGAGTGAATAGTGCTTCTCTAGTACCCAGACCCTCCATGGGTGTTGGTTCAGGGGAGCGTTGGTCATCTTTGAATAGGTCTTTTATGTATTGTTGCCATAATTATACTTTTTCTTGTATCTCAAGGACTACCTTTCGTTGTTCATTTCTAATAGTACCCAACGTTCTTCTTCTGTTTCTCCATGTGGCTTCTTTGACCTTCTTGTGGACATTGAATGTGTCGTGCTTTTGATTTATTTCTTCGATTTCTTGACACTTTTTGCTCATCCATTTCTCTTTTGCTTTTCTGCATTCCTTTTTAATAGTGTTGTAGATTTTACAGTAGTTATCAGGATTCCTTATTTTTGAAATCCGTCGTTCTTCGATTAATTTTAAAATGTCATCAGTCATCCATTGTTTTTTTCTTTTTCCGTTGTATTTCTGTTTTTAAGTGTTGGTCACAAGCTTCGGTCATTGCTCCTTTAACAGCTTTCCACGTATGTATTTCTCTATTTATAATATTCTTGGGTTGACTCATCTTGAAGTTTCGCGTAATAGTACAGGTTCTTTCTATGTTTGATTTTTTTGTTTTGAGAATTTCGTAATTTCATTTTTATTGCACTAACTAAAGGGGTGTCGTCTGATGGAACGTCTGCGCCTAGGTATTTTTTTGTAGAGAGTAAGCTACTTCGAAATCTTCGATTGATTAGTATAAAATCTATTTGATTTCTTATAATAAATAAATTCACCCTAACTTTTTTCAATTTTAAGATATTTTGAAAAAAATAAAATTTGTCAATTTCAATTTTTCTCGATAACGCGACCGCTATAAAACCTTTACATTATTCAGACACTTTTAAGATAAATTTTTCGGTGTAAACAGAAATCCCCCATTTTAAATTGTTTCCAGGTTATTAGCGCCATCTTTTGTTTTTCTTATGGTGGCCATACTGTATTTTTGGTTAGTTAGGTAGGTTATGTAGAACATGCCTGGAAAATCTTTATTTGAAGGGGAGATATTAACAAAAAAATTAAATTGATTTCCAATATGAAATTAGTAGGCTTTGAAATTAAACACCAATAATAAAAATAAAACGAAAAGATACTGACGTTTAACTTCATATTAACACAAATTTCCCAATAGAATTAGTAATCCATGGAATTAAACATTACTGTGAAACAAAATGATAAGCTGTCAAAGTACAATTAGTGCTACAGAGATTAGTTAAGTAAAACATTGGGTACTCGTAGTTATAGATAAGTAATTATTATTGAGTATTAAGATTAATAAGTTTTGACAATGACACTTAAATATGCAAACGAAGAAAAAGTTGATATGTAGGAAGTGTACTTCAAAGCAAATAGAAACTCTGAAAATGCGTGCACGAGTTACATTGAGCGCTTTTCGGAAAGACGGCAACCACACAGGACACTTTTAGCAGGATAATTACGAATTTACTGAACTTTGGAAGTTTAGAACAAAAAAGAGCTAATTACGAAGTCAACGATTCTGATATACGCCGAAATAATATTTTGCGAAACGTTGCTAACAATCCAAGCACATCAGTTCGCCGAATGGTTCCAGAAACTGCTATTCCAAAATTCACTGTTCAGGGAATCTTGAAGAAAAACAAATACCACCCTTACAAACCAACAATTGTACAAGGTTTAAACGATAATGACTATCACCGAGGAGTACAATTTAGCAGGTGGTACCTACAAAAATGTGAAGATGGTGGTAATTTTCCTAGGAAAAGACTGTGGACAGATGAAACACTATCACATTGGTCTACTGAAAATTCACATTTAGTAAAGCAAAGAAGATTTCAAGTTCGCTTTGGTTTTAATGTCTGGTGCGATTTAATTGGTATAAAATTTTGGTTACATCTTTATTATGTTTTTTTTGGTTTTCTTTTCTCTTTTCTCTTAATAGGTCTTTTCGTCTTTGATTACAATTTAACTGATAACAGATATTTGGAGCTACTAACAAACTAGATAATACCTTCTTTAAGACAAATTATTAATCCTGACGACATGCAAAACATCTGGTTCCAGCAGGATGGTTGCTCGCCCATAACATTCGTGAAACATTTTTAGGAAGAAATCTTTAATGAAAGAGTGATTGCAAATAATAGCCCAGTGCAATGGCTGCGAGATCACCCGACTTTTATTTATGGGATACCACTAAAAATGAAGTATTTATTTATGAATAGCCAGAAACTAGGGAAATTTTAGAACAAAGAGTGCTAGATGTGCTAAGATCATTCAATCAAAACACACTTCGTAGAATTTGTAACTCTGTTAGAATAAGGTGTCAAAAGTATGTGGAACAGAATGGTCATCATATTGAACAGTTTTTTTAAGTGACTGAACTTTTAGTACTGTTTCTTTACTTTTTACTTTGATGACTTTTCTTATATTTTCGTTATGTTACAGCATTACATATCGTTTTCGCTTTCATTTCTTATTGGTGTTTAATTTCAAAGCCTACTAATTTCATATCAGATTAATTTAATTTTTTGGTCATATCTCCCATACAAATATAGATTTTCTAGGTATCCTTCAAAAGCTGTTTTTAAGTACTAATCAAAAATTCAATATAGCCACCATAAGAAAAACAAAAGATAGCGCTAATAACCTGGAAACAATTAAAAATCGGGGGTTCTGTTTACACCGAAACATTTATCTTAAAAAGTGTCTGAATAATGTAAACGTTTAATAGCGGTCGCGTTAGGAGTTATCGAATTATTGAGGAAAATTGCAATTGACAAATTTTGGTTTTTTCAAAATATCTTAAAATTGAAAAAAGTTAGGTTGAATTTAAAATGAGATTTGTTGTGAGCACTGAATTTTGCAAAACATTCCCCATTTCATCGTTGCCCTATCTCTTCTAATAACCGAGATACCAATGGTGAGCATTGAAATGTGGACACAGTGTATATAGAAGATATCTATATTAATAATTTTCCAATCACCGAAGTTAAGCGGTAAGTACTTTGATGAGTGACCGAAAAGTGAAGCGGTCAGTACTTGGATACTAACACATACAGTGTGTCTCAGCGAGACAGTTCATTAGAAGTTTATGGGGCTGTGACCAAAATAAAGCTTGAAAATGTAGAATCAGGTATAATTGATTGCATTATCTTCAACTAAAATATTTTTAGACTTCTAACGTTTCCGGTTATACCAGAAGTCGCCATCTACTTTGTTATTTTCAATGCAACACCCTATATATGTTTGCATTTTTAATGGGAATCTTTTTTTATTGAAATTATACCATTACGGTTTTTGAGATAAAAATTATTTTCTGAAATGTTGACAGCTGGTTGACGTTTACAGAATGGACTGTAACTCCTATTTGGATTCAGATAAAAAGTTAAAATCCAATTAAGTTTGTAGTTTAAAGATGCCTTTATCGTATGCATTTTTTAAAATGAAAATAATGAAGAATAATGCCTAAATTTATACTTTTTAAGCCAGATTTAAAAAAAACATTAAAAAATCCCAAAAAAGATAAGTATTTTATTATTCACATTAACTTCAAATGACAAAAAAATGGATGTAGAAAACTAGAAACAAATTATAATAAATTTTCGAAATGGTGGTCGTTCGCATTTAAGCGTACAAAATTTGCTTCTATTCTTCTAAATTTACATTTTGTGATCGGAGGTATGCTTGACAAGAATAGCTCTGCGGGTGAAGTAATAAAAATAAACCCCGCATACTGTTGCGCAGTCGTCGACAGAGAGATTGGAAGGAGATTAGTCATTTGAATGAGACGTTCAGTGTGCAACTTTATGTACTGGGTGTCCCACATAAGAACCTATATCCCCTTAACCTTCCGTCGGGCGCAATGCAAATCCGAACACGATCGGGCGCAATTCATCTGACACATTAATGTATACAATTAATGCAATTTTTGAGTGCAGATAAAGAAAAACGTTTCAAACTTAACTTTTCACTTATATTTGCGGTTATTTATGCTTTCAGATAACGTTTTAATATTTCTTTGCAGTTTTCATTTACAAATTTGAACAAATCATCAAATTGTTCCAAAAAAAAAAAACTTTTCTCAAAAACATAACTCAAAATTCACTTTAACTTTATAAAAGAAGTCCACATAATCATAAAAATCAAAAAATAAAAACAATGAAAAGTTATTCATGAGCTAGGTTGAGACACTATAAAAACTGAATCATAACATCTTGGCATGCTCCAAACAGAATACTTCAACATTACATTTCAGACATTTATATTTTGAATAGCGAACTTTTTTTCATTTGACGACATTTGGAACACCTCTTTCTCTGTCCGTTGTGGCATGCAAGTGCAGGCATATCCTGATGTTGTGAGGTAGGCTGGAACTCAAATAAAATAATCCTATTACACGAACGGGCGCAATAATCTGACAGATTATTATTTGTATCTCACAGTAAATAAAGGTCAATATCACTAAATTAGGGACTAGAACTTGTTTCACATGCTATTTTAGGTTTAAAAAAAGAAATATAAACAAAAAAAAGTGAAAATTCGAAAAACAAAAATACTTACACGATCGGGCGCAATTCATCTGAGAGATTAATGCACCCCTCACGACACTCAGCGAAGTACTGGAGAAAAACCGAAAACGATCTTTTGTAAGCGGGAGGGAGACAGGAAGCTACTAGGAGACTCACTCCATTCCCCTCCGATCTCTCTGATTGGTGCAAAAAAAAAACTCGTGACTTCATCTCACAGATTAGTTGCGCCCGACGGAAGGTTAAAAAAAAGTTAAATACAAAGTGTTATTGTTTTTAAGAGAACTTTTATATTATATTCCTTTCACGTATACAGGGTGCTCAGCTTTTCATGGTCAGGAATCAACTCTTAAAAAGTAAAGGGGACACCCTGTACATGATTTTGGATATGGATTCCTCATAACAAATAAGGGCGACTTTCAATAAAATATTATATAGCTATCTCTCGTCGTTTAGGATTTAATAGCCGTTTTATTTATTTTTTTTGCTAAAAACGTCTTTATTTAAGGTAGTAGGAAAAAATATAAGTATATCATATTTGGTGAATTTGCCATTTTTATATTACAGACAATACCACAATATATAGTTCTAGTTGTTTACTTTGGTAGAGGGTAATGTCAGAAATTGATCCGATCGGGATATATAAAATCACCTATAAGACGTAATTTTAAATGGAACACATCTCTAGCCATTTAGAAAATATTCATAGGTAATATCACAAGAGCTCAGATTTAGCCGGATATTTTTTGAGGTTACTTTCGAATACTTACTTTCATTGGCAATTTAACGAAAGCTGTTTTGACAAAATCACGAGAGCGTAGCTCGAGTGATTTTGAAAACAGCTCGAGTTAAATTACCTATATGAAAGTATGAGAAAACATTCCCAAAAAATACCCTGCTAAATCTGAGGTCCAGTGGTATTTGGTAAGACAATTCCATGAATAGATTAGGTACGTTCAAACTCAATTCAAATAAACTTTATTTAACAAACTAGAGAACAATAATTATTAATGAAAGCAATACTTAAAAAGAACAATTATTAAATACACAGTTATTGTATACAATTTTTCCAGTCGACGTTGACTCCGTTATATACTACGTTTATGCCGATGGTTTCAACCCGATCGAAATTTCAACTCAAGCCTGTAGCGTTTATTTCAAGATTACATTTTCAATCCCCCTCCAAAACATTTCAACCCGGTCCAAATTATGCGCACAACTTCAAGTGTGTTATTTTATTAAATCGAAATATTTGAGGTTAGTTTAAATAAAACCGTTCAAAATGAGAGAAAGCGAAGTAATGATGTTGTGCGTTATGTATTTACAAATTATGCATACTATGTTGAAAAATTCTTTTATAATATATCGACGTTTAAGAAAAAACCGTTTGAAAAGGAAACAAATCGCAACGATGTAAGTTTATTTTAATTTTAAAGGAAAACTAATTGTAATCTAAAATATATTTTATTTCGGGTGTTTCCAATCAATTTGTTTTTCGACTCATGTAAACTTATTAAAAATACCTAGATTCAGATCATTAAATAAATCAAGAAGTTATTATTGGTGGGAAGACATAGTTTTAAAGGGTTTTGATGATTCAGACTGGATAGAAAATTTTCGCGTTTCAAAAAGTACTTTTGATTATATTTGTGAACAATTGAAACCTCAAATAATGCCAAAAAATAATTTAATAAGTAACCGTTGGGTTATGTTTATTTCCTGTTTAAAATCGTGACAAACATGAAGTTAGTCACTATCAAGCCGACATCAAGCGTTTATCTCGTCGTTTCAACCCGATCGAGTAGGTCGAGTTGAAAATTTCAACCCGATTGAGATTCCGTTTATGCCGAAGGTTTCAACCCGCTTGAACCGATCGGGTTGAACTCAATCGGGTTGAAAGCATCGGCATAAACGTAGTAATTGACGCAGATCTCAAAGTTGTCACAAGATTTGAATGATGTTCTTGATCAAGTTGTAAGTAAGGTTTTATGGACTGTGAAGAAGAATGTCCGGTTATTTTAATTAATTCTTTGCCTGCTTTTGCTAAATTTGACACAGTGCCGGAGCGGTGAGAATGATTAGAAATTTTTTTATTTTTAATATCAAGTCCGATTTTTTAGCTGAAATTTTAGTCCACTTAAGAATTTCGTTGATTCCTATAGGGACATTCTTGTACCAACCTTTTGATGCATCATTTTTCCAAAACGGATTAGGAGTTAAAAAAAATCTATCGGTTGTAATATAGTTTGGTCTATGTGACATGATTTTATAAAACAAAGTTACTGGGCATATATTAGAGTTTTCTGGGTTCTTTATTAGCCATTTACTATCAGTACACTTGTTTGAGCCACCTTGACATGTTTTAGAAAAGACTGTATTATATTCAATGCGACCAGTTAAATCGCCATTATTTGATTTTTCTTCTTTAAAGTAGTGCACCTTACAATTCGCTGCCTCGCCAAGCTAATTCATAGGCAGCGATATGAAAAAATCTTTTTAAAAAACCAATTTGTATGCAATAAAAAATATCTTTCGTTTAGGTATATTTAATGAAGAAATACGTTACAAATATTTTTTAATGAGCTGACTGTAGTAGATTTTCAACAATATACTGTAGTTTATCATTTTAACTAACATGTCTGTATTTTCTGAGAAAATCATTCACTACAAATCGTAAAATTAAACCAAATATTGCATGTAATCAAAACCAACTAACGCTGCAAAATTAAAATTACCATGGAAAACAAATCAAGTGCTTTGGAAACCAACGTAAACAAGAACTGTCAAATAATAATTTTGATTTGTTGTTTGTTAAGTTTTTAGCTTATAATGTTTTATAGTGCTGAAGAAAGGTTAAATTTATATCAGTTATCTCCAAAATAACAAAAGCATTGAACTAACTATTAGAGCATATCGTCAAAAGCATCCGGAAAGATCCATATTTGGGCGAATTGAACGAACAGCATGGTGTTTTAAAATATGCAAAAAGAAATAAACCTAAAAATATCTTGGATGATGAAACGCAATTAAATATATGTTTGTATTTCGAAGAATTTACAGAAAATTCCATCAGAGATGCAGAAAAAGACTTAAATATTGCTAGAACTAATATCCATAGGACGCTGGAAATAAATAATTACAGGGCGTTTAAGCTTGCTAAATTACAACTCTTAGAACCTAACGATCATATTCTACGCTTGGAATATTGTAACTTAATGATGGATTGTCATTTTCGTGACCCTAATTTTTTTGACAAAATTTGTTGGACGGACGAAGCGATATTTACTACCTCAGGGATATTTAATAGAAAGAATACTCACTATTGGTCTCAAGAAAACAAAAACAACATTAAAACTATACAACATCAAGGTTGCTGTAGTGTTCCTTGCTGGTGTGCGATTTACAGGAATCAAATAATAGGTCCTCTATTTCTGGATAACCATTTAAATTGTGCGAGGTACCTGGAACCTGGAGCTACTGACTAACAATATCAGACCGTTAGTAGAGATCAATGGTAACATAAATAATATTATTTACCAAATGGACCTTGCCATAACACCATTCAAGTAAGAAATGATTTAAATGAAAATTATGCAGAGGTCGTTGAGCGAAATGGAAATATTCGTTGGCCTCCGCGGAATCCAGATTTGAGCCCCCTGGACTATTTTCTGTGCGGAACATTAAAGGATAAGTCTATAAAAATAAACCTCAAGATGTTGATGATCTCAGGAATCGAATAAGGGGAGAAATTCAAAATACCAATGAAAGTGCTGCAGTAAGAGACGCCCTAAGAAAACTAGAAGTCATCTACACAACTTGTATTGCCCAGAATGGAGGCCATGTATCACATTTACTTTAATTTTCAGTTTTGTATTAGGTACAGTTTATTGGTTCTTTCATTATATGTATTTGTTTTCTTTGTTTTTACATATTAATTTGCAATTAAATGTTCACTATTAACTTCTTGCTACTTACTTAATAGTTCACAAAATTTATTGTATTGTTAAATGTTAAAACATTTCTTTATTTGTTAAAATATCGTAAGTCGTTGAAATAAAAGATTAAATATTACTGTTATATCGAACATAAGTATTTTATTTTACCAATCATTTGGGAGAATGATTTTCCCATAAAATACAGACATGTTAGTTAAAATAATAAACCACAGTATATTGTTGAAAATCTACTACAGTAAGCCCGTTCAAAAATATTTGTAACGTGGATAGTTTTCGTTAAATATTGTTCAAGTTCTACTAAGAACCTTGTCTCATCTTCCATGTATAAAATTCTTGATTTGCATAAACATTATTTTGTTATTGTTATTCATTTTCACTCTTTTGACAGTAATATTGAGGCACTTAAGGGATAAGTACTAAATCACAAACATTAAAAACTTGACATTTGAAAAATTATTTCTCGTATCCATAGCAACCATTCATATCATTCTCGAAATAATGGCTAAGGAATTAAAATGTTTCGTTTTTTGGAAATAACTCTAGAACAGTTCGATTTAGGTATAACATGTCATATCACTTTGTAGCAAATCTTATAGCCAATTCTACTACGTAACAAAAAATAGGGTATCCCATTAAAAAAAATTGATTTTGTTTACATTTTTAACTCTGAATGGTATAAATTTAGGTATTATTCTGAGACAAAGATTTTTATTTTAAAAAATGGAAAAAAGGAATCTTCAAACTACAAACTTAATTGGATTTTAACTTTTTATCACAATCCAAATAGGAGTTACTGTAAAAGTCAACCGGCTGTATTTCGGAAAATAATTTTTATCTCAAAAACCGTAATATGTGGGAATGGTATAGTTTCAATAAAAAAAATTCAAAAGTATGGTTCCCATCCAGAAATGCAAAAATATATAGGGTGTTCCATTGAAAATAACAAAGTATAACGAAGTCTAAAAATATTTTAGCTGAAGCAAACCCAATCAATTATACCTGATTCAAATTTTCAAGATTTTATTTTGGCCACAACCCCATAAACTTCTAATGAACTGTCTCGCTGTATAATCATGAAAACTATAGACATAAGCCTTGGTATTCAGGTCTTCTAATACAAACAACTCTCAATCATTCATTTCTTACAGCCAAATTTTCAAACATCGATTACACACAAAAATTCACGATCCATTTTTATAAATAAAGATTTCTCCTCCTACTTAGCAATAAACAAATTTAATTAATATAACAAATAATTACAAATGATCGTAATTACAAATTCAACCTATGTGGTGGCTTAACAATTCTACCAGAACGAGTATTTGAAGCATTCGTTAAAATTTTGAAAGTTCTGGGAGTTTAAGGTGGTTGAACCGAGATTGATGATTTTGGTGATTCTCTGTTAGACATTTCGACAACTGATACTTAGACATTCTCATGTCTGATTTTGTGTGGGGTATTATCGGTATCATTCTTCATATGAACAATATCTAGTGATTTATCGCTAACGTCAGTATCAAATACTGTAGGTGTATTTCTAGTTAGGTTTTTGATATTACTAAAGACATATCTACACTAGCATCCACAGGCACATTTTATGGACACATTCAGATGTCGTCAGCATTAACAAACTTTATGTAACGATCTACTTGTATTAAGTATGTAGAATGACTAATAATTTGGCTATTTTAGCTTTTTGCCAGAGTTTTAATTGTTTATTTTTAAAGTTAACTCGATTTATTGAATATAGTGTAGTGTTTCTATAGCTGTCTGAACTAGAGTGAAAATCATTGCCTTTTTTTTTATTTAAGACTGGTTTTAATAAATTAAATCAAGTTCTAGATCCTAATTTAAACTGTAGACGGTGTATTTCTGTATGTAAAGAAGTTATACAATTTATTTTTTAAAGCATACTGGCTTACTGTGCTACTTTCCTCGAAAAATAAAAGCTTTTTCCAGATTCTTTTTGACAGTCGGTACACTCCTCTCGGCAAGACAGTTAGATTGGGGGTGATATGGTGGAGATTTTATTGGTTTTATACCATTGCACTGACAAAACCTAACAAATCCATGCAAATTGAATGGTGGACCATTATCAGAAATGCGTTCTACAAGCAAACCAAAAACAGAAAAAATCTTTTAATATGATAACAATTTCCTTGGCATTAGTTCCATTCTTCATTAGTTTAACATCTAGCCATTTTGATTTATCGTAAACTAAGATCAAGAAAGTGTTATTATAGTTTTGAAAAAATCGATATTGACTTAGTAAAAATTATTTAATGGTGTTGGCCAATATAACAGATTATTGTTATTTGAGAAGTTTTGAACAATACCTAACTAAAAATTTAATTTTTAAAATTATTTCTGAAATAATATGTAAGGTTAACTATATTAGCAACGAAATTAAATATTAGTTTGGTAAGCGCTCAACGGAGGCGCGCCAACTTGATGTGAAATAATTGTATGGTATTGCTTGCTAACTCCCTTTTATTAGTTTCTCTAAGGTACAAGTACAGCCTCACTGATTTAAAAATCTAACTGACCGTTTTACCCATTGATAGCATGATACCCACAGAAGTACACCTCCTGTTTTAACTTTGAATGGATGATCCTCACTAGATCAAAGTTAAAGATCAAATAATTTTCAATTTACACACTACGGTAATGTGGGTGTTACTAGAAAGTATCATTTTGTAAAGATTGACTTCTATTTATTAGAAATTCATCACAAGTAATGGACATCAAACTTGACATCTAGCAAACAATGTGACGTTTTCGCATAATCTTTTATATTGAGAGGATTTATTTAATCTGTATATTACATAGTAACTGTGTTACCTTACTCTTTGTTAAAGACATATTCATTCTTTTGAGCAAGCGATGTCTTAAGTTGTTATAATAATCTCACCCATATAAAACAAATAATAAATAAAAAACAAAGCATGTGTTTATTAAGCATGAATAAGCAAAATATTATTCTACCTAGTACCTGTTTACTGCACTTTTCTCCAATCTTCAATCACAGCAACCTTCCTGAAGTTGTACAGATTTACGTTTTGAAATGATAGATAGGTTTAAGCATTCACCATTAAAGTAAAACATGTTAATAGATACAACAAATTACTAAAAATAACTAATCAGTCATGGTGTTAAACCAAAGAGAATATCTACTGCACTGCCCAGACAGAACCGCAAAAAAAATTAGTGAACTATCCACATGCGCTATGAATGTATTATATACATAGATGGCTTAAATAACGGTTTCAATGTTACAATGGTAGAGCAGTTTTGGTCTAGTGGTCGTATGCCACATGATAGGTATGGGTTCGATTCCCGGTAGATGAAATTTTTTTTAGGTTACAGTAGTTTTGTTTATCTAATCTACACTAGATAAAGAAAATACATTTATGCACATGTGCGATAGTTTACTAATTTTTTTTGCGGCTCTGCCTGGACAGTGCAGTAGACACTATCTAAACCAAAATGCCCTTTTCAAGGCAAACATTTGGTAATGTTGGTGAATGCACTCCCCAACCAAACGAAGCATGTTTTTGTCCTCAAATTTTAGTCTCTTTTGGACTCTGTAATGCTTGTTTTAATTTCTATATTCAACCTTGATTTATTTCATTTCATACAACACAAATTTTCTCTTTGAATTTATTAAAAGAAAAGGTATATTTTGTTTTTTCAATTTTCACATCAAAATTACAATTAGGCAAAGTATTTACAGTAAAAATTGTTAATTATGATGTATAACAATTTTACTAAGTGACTCAAAAATACAAAAGACTTTTTAAGTAATTTTTATAAATATTTTATACAAAGAAATTTTTCTGTCATAATTTTTATTTATAGTTTCAGGTAATTGATAATGATTATTAACTTAAAACTTTTACATAAAACAGATTGTAACAAACTCGGGAGTGTTAAAAATTGAGAAATATTGTGAATCTACATAAATAAATATAGCCAAAGTTTATATAATAACGAAACAAATTAGTCTTATCAGTAGCTATCAAAAATTATACAACGATAAGATTTGTTAATAATGAATTGTAAACACAATTATGTATGTCAATACATTAAATTTCACCTTTTCATAAATCAGTTCATCAACATAATCAATAACCTAATTAATACCTATTTCAGATCGATGTAAATATTTAACTGATGTGATTATAATTTGGCAAGCATTCAATTAAAAAGACCTCAAAGTGTCAAATACACTACACGGGAAACCTTTTGATCAAATTATTTATAAGCAAACGAACACTTTGTAGCAATTTTCCACTAAAATTATGTTTATAATTACATTAAGAAATGCATGTTTTTAAACAAAAAAAATTATACATCCGTAATTTATAAAAACATGTGTCCTATATTAACATGCATTCTTCTAGCAGATGTTCCCCAGTATCTTACGACATTCCTTATTTAATTTTATTAAATGAAACTATGTAGGTTTTATTGTAAAAATAATAAGCAGGTGGAGAATTAGAATAGTTTAATAAAAATAAACTGGAACGAGCAATTTTATATAATCTATAAAGTTTTTTTCTTTTAATAGAATTGGGTACTTAAATTTAAGACATGTATAAAATAGGATCAGCTTCTTTAACCATACACCTAATAATATACAAAGAAAATTAACTTTAACAATATTTAAATGATAATAAATGTAAATTGAAAACATTGCTCACCATCAATCACTGAAATTTCTTCATTACTCAAATTGAAGGTGGTTATTTAATTGTGGGTAGATTATAAACAAACACAAAAACGAATGTTTATTCATCACTTGATACAAACACTATCTTTGAATAAATACATTATTAATTAACTAGAGGAATTAAATGCTTTTAACTTCAAATATACTTAATTATTTTACTTTTCTATCTACACCCAGATGTCAAAAACTAAAATAGCACCATCTCGTTGTCATACTTTAAAACAAAAAAAGGAAGAAAACTGCTTTGTTTTTAAGGCAATATGCAGGTTCGTATTTAAAAAAAATTAAAAGCAATATTTTCAATTTTTTATTACCTCATATAGGTGTTTGTTGTTTCCTCAACAGTATTATAAGTCTTTGTTTCCGAAGGAAGTAAACAATGAAAATTAAGAACATCAAGTTCCTTTCCTCTTTCAAATATTTAATGTGTTGTTATAAGCATGTTATATAATTAGATAAATGATAATAGGGTAAGCTGACCATTTATGTAAAAAGGAAATACGGGACATGGACACATCACCCGAATAGTCTGAGAGATACCAAATACACCTCAGTAAGGGGAAGAAGTGAGAGAAATTTCTTTTAAATTAGATACAAAATTACGAGTCGTAGTGGCAAAGTAGTCGTTGTTCATAATATGTTTTTAGACGTCCCATCTCATAATGCAATAGTGTCAAAAAAAATACTTCTTTAAATTATTATAAGTTTTTGTTATGAACGAATAAGTTCAAAAGTAAATATGTAATTAAGAATTATTATTAATTTTATTAAATACGTAAATAAAAGGTTTACCTCGAGTAGGATTTGAACCTACGACCTGTACTCTAGCAAAGTAGAGGTGGTAGGTACAAACCCTACTCGAGGTAAACTTTTTATTTATGTACTTAATAAAATTATTATTAATTTTTAAATCTGTATTTTGCTTCGATTTTAAAAATACATAGTTAATAAAATGGTGAGGTAATGTTACTCATTTGTATATTTCTCCATTGAATGGACCATTCGTAAAATAGCTGGTCGATCTTGGAGATACTTAATTTAATATGTTATGTGGTATATCTTCACTCTTGAAGAAGTTAAAAACCTGAGCCCATTGTTTGTCAATAGAAACAGAAACTTCTTTCCTCTCTTTTATATTTGACTGGTTGTAATGCACTAAATTTTATCAAAATGTTTCTAATCATCTCTATGAATCTCAGGGTGTTGTTTTGAGAAGCAGTTAATGAGTTTCCAACATTTGACCACAGAAGTTCTTTTTTTTCAATACCCAACGAAACACTCGCAAATCTTCAAAGTGTTGTGTCTATTTATCCAAATAGGCTATACAAGTAGTATAAAACATGGTCACTGACGTTTTAAATTGAGTTACGGCTAGGTCTTCTCTTTCATTTACTAAAGATACTAGCATAGTGTTAATTTGATTTTGCAAAAAAACTTCATTTTTCCATTTTATTAATTGTTGCTTTAAATTTGATAGAACCATGTATACTTCTACCAGTGAAGATTTATGAAGTGTAGAAGCTTGTGAGTGAAGAAACCATAGCCAAACTTCAAAATAGTTGTTTTTAAAACTATTAAGAATCATGAAACATTTTTCTTGAGAGAGAAAGTAACTCTGTAACGGTTTGAACATTTTTATTATTCTGTCTATTGAAGGTAACAACGCTATCCGTCTGGTTTTACTATATCCCAACAGTTTTTGGCATTCAACCTTAATAAACTCACAAAATTCTTTTAATTGTACAACTCGAACAGTATAAATGTAGAATTAGGATAGATTTTCGAAATAATAGCTTCGATGTCAATAGTCCAGTCTGCTGATATTTGAATACAGTTATGAAGGATATAAGCAGCACAATTCACCCCTACTAAAAATCTTTTATGTAACTATTGAACTTTAAGAAAGACGTTATTTTGGCCGTGTCTTGTTGCTCCTCCAATATTGCAATTTGTGTTGACAGCGCACATTGTCATTACTTTTGTTGTTAATTCGTATTTGGCAACCGTTTTAAAAATATATTTGGATATGATGTCCGAAGTTTCACCTGGAAGATCTAGAACTTTCAAAAGTTTTACCTGAATCTTTCATAAAATTTTTACGCTTACGTGATTTAAACAATCGGTATAGATTGTTTCAAAATTGACCGTTCCAAGATCATTTTGTATAGAGCTTAACGATTCTATTTGTAAAATATTACATACAATACTTTCAGATTTGGTTCTAGCACATGTAAATTTTTGTTGGAAGCAACTTTTTATTAGCTTACTAGTGCAATCCATAGAACAAAAGAACTGATTGTAGATCACGTTGTGTATGACCAAATACAATTAATCGCAGCTAGCTTTTGTTCTTCATTTCCAAATGTGTCCTTACGAATGAAATGTAGTGTATTCAATCCGCTATTCTGCCGAACATGCTGTCGGTGGGATAACGGAATTACTACACTACCAACCGCGATGTTCAGAGGTTATGTTTATGTTCCTACCCGTTTATATTTTCTTTAGCCTACGCTGCGTTATAATCCTGCGCAGCTAGTTACAAGGGGTGTGATGTGATGTAAAGTGTAATTTTCCTGAAGGTGATAAATTTGCCTCCTTTCAATAATTGGATGAAAAATTGAAAACATTCCAAACTGACAATTATGCACAGTTATATTTGAGAGACCGTAAAGCTTTAGAAGCTGCTGAAAGAAGCAAACTCTAACGAATCAGAACTGCCAAAGACGGTTTAAGATATTATTCCTTGGTGTATGCCCGTATAAAAAGAGAAAGAAAATTCAGGCCAAGTCCTATTTACAAGTTGCCAGTTTGTGTTTATTTAAAAATTATTTCTTCTTGTAGTACGTTAAAAGAAGGATACCAAAACAACGGAGGCTCCAAAATGAAGGAATTCAAGAGGCCAAAAAGCTAATGGAATTAAAGTGCAATAAGAAACTGTTCAAAAAATATTTCACCAGCAAAACAGGGAAAAACAGTAACATTGTGGGATTTAACTTACATGAATATAGCTCGCTTGAGGAGTATCAGAAAAAATTACTTAACAAAAGTTGTTGAAATGTTGCTACTGTGGAATGCTACGTACAAATTGAATATCTCAGAATGCCACTTTATTTACGGATAATTATCGACAGAAATGGCCATTGTGAAATTGTGGCCGCCCTCTCGATATGGTTTCCGAAACTGTTGGTGGCATTAGCAAAATGTTGCAAATTGTTAAATGGACAAATTTAAAACGGAATGTTACTCATACAATCATGACCGATAATGACATGACGGAAAGGAAGGCATTCGTGGAGGAATTCCTCAAAGCTGCTGCTTCGCTTGTTTCATACTCTGAAGGATTTCAGAACAAATGTTACGACAGGGACTATGAATATAAATATAAGTACCATCCACAGGCAAGAATGTTTTAAAAAAAATGCCTTACTCAAACACAGAAGAAGAGTACCGTAAAGTGGGATTATTTGGGAATTTTTTTTGAATTTGCTGTTATGCGTAATGACCTTTTCTAGTTTTATACCTGGTTTGGAAAGAGCTAGGTGTGGGGTATATACTAATACCATTTAAGGCTACCCCTCATTATGGGGTTAGCTACTACATTTTTATAAAACATTTTCCCAAATATCCTTTACGTTAGATGATATTTGGGAAATATGGTTATTCTTGCGTAAAATCAAATAAATCTTCTTGCGTCGGTTTCGTTTCTGAAGATTTTCAGACGTTCCCATCATGTCACTGAGAATGTAAACAATCGACTCAGAAACAACAGATGCAACTTGTGGGCCATCTTCGTCTGTAGCAACAGTCTGAGGAAGTCGTTTTTTTTTGGATTGGAGGGATTAAGAGGGTATAATCAAGTTTTTTTCAAATCCAGCAATAATATTGTTACGTCCACAATCATTTTGCTCCAGAATCTCCGTGAAGTTGTCTTAATAATCCTGGAAATGAATCTTTATTAAGTGAATGTATTTTTCTTCCTTCTTTTTTTTTCCATTGTGTCCGAATTTCTCGCCAACATTTTTTTAATGGCGCGTAGAAAGCGACATCTCAAGGCTGACTTGTGTGGAATTGCTAGGTATGCATACGAATTTAATGTCCATTTGTGCACAGGTTTTCAATAAGTTTTCCGAAAAATGGGAAAATACATTATCTCCTATTAGCAGTTTCGAACCTACTTTATGTCTAAAGAATGGCACCACAACTGTAAAACTAAGGTATACTGCGTCAAACCATCTGCTTTTAGAACGGTTGTATACTTGTATCTCTTTCCAGTAGGTCCTCCTTCTGGACAGGAATCCCATAAGTGTTCTACTTTGTATACCACGTGCAAAGGTAAAATCTGTCATCTGCCGTTCTTGCGTACATTAAACTGATTGCCGTTTTCGTTGAATTTATAACCCGTTCTGGATATTTGGCCCCTCTTTTAAAAATAAACTTCTTGGCGCCAGGATTGTCAGCCAGGTTCGTTTTGTCGTTATTAATTACAAGGGACGGTGTTCTTCAGAAAGTCAAGCATTTTCAAAAAAATTGTTAATCACATCAACTTAACTCGGCACGTTTGCTAGAAATGTTTGCAGATAGCCTGTTGGAAATTACGTCGCTGTGTGGTTCTAAAAAATTTCGGACCTATTCCGGATCTGGCAAATTATTGGTGAAACGTGGTGCTTGAACAAATAAACAAAGATGTACCACATCAAATGGATAGCCCTACAAACTTACAACATTTAAATGTTCAATAAACATATTTTCCTCGACTTCTGGAAAGGTACAAGGACGGCCAGCTTATTTAATTTTATATTTTGCTGTAACAACCGACTTCCTATCGTTGATTTCGGTATGGCATATTTTTTGGCTGCTTGTAACATGGTCAGGTTATGCAACCTTATCTCACGGACGGCCCTGTCTAAATTTTCCTGCGTATAATTTCCATATGGCGTAAATTTTTTTCCGTTGCAGCTATTACTAAACTTCCTTCAATATTTTCTAGGCATTATTATCTGAAACAATACGTTTTATTTTGAATATTATATTAAATATGTTTCCCAATTAACCCCATCTGTCCATCCCAAATATCCCCACATTGCATTACAGGTTATAAAATAAACATATAAAAGCTATAAACAGACCTATTAATACCCATAACTTTTTACTCATCAAATAACATTAACGTAAATAGTCACTCAATCACGCAAATATACTTACATGAGAAAGTTTGCCAGATACGAAAAAACTTGTACAAAGGGTACTACTTAAAACAAAACCCTACAACTACAAATACCTTAGAATATAAAATACCAGCACAAAAAAAACAATGAAAGGGTTAAATATATAACAAAACGCCATTAAATCAGGTTAAAGTGCGTACAAAATTATAACATTAAGAGAAAATGAATAAAAAGCAGTTTAGTTTCACAGAAACACAATAATAAAAAAACACATGTAACCACACGCAAAATTGGGTCATAAATAATCAAAATAAAAATCATAATAAAAATCATAATAAAAATCGTAATACCAAACATGTAGCCCTTTAAAACCAATTATGCCGGTAAACAAGCACATAAAACAATGTAAGTTATGAACAGATCACAACATCCTGACCGATATATAAATTTGAGGGTGTTAGAAAATACGGTGCTCCTTTCTCAGGTTCCACATTCATCTATACAACAATAAAAATTAAATTGAACGTGTTTAATGTCTGGCCCAGGAGTGTACCTACTTGGAAATTACCTTTTACAATTAATAATCAAAGCAGTACCCGGTACCCGTTCACCAGTCACCTCTACATAAATATAGGTATAAACAACAAACATCAATGCTAATTCGCACAAATACCAGAGTGAGGGTGCCCTGTACTGTCTTTTATTTTAGCGGATGTTCGCTTATTAGAATAAATATTCCTTTAATTGATCACAGACACACATCGTTAACATACGCGGTTTAACTTCAAAAAGGGTGACTGTTATTTATAGATTAATATTTGAAAAACACATTACAACTAACCACCGAAAGAAAAGACAACTTACTGTTGGCGAATTCAAAAGAAAGTGTACACGCAAGAATTATTTTAAAGACAAACTGTTTACAATGACGGTATTTAATTAACCCAAAACCGATCTGGCTCGATTGCCACTCTAACTATAACTCCTCCCCCGATTTCAAACCTAACTATCTTTACTCTCGCAACCAACCCCCATTTTTCCAAGAGTAATATAAAAACAAGAAACATTAATTTAAGTTGGAACAGTTTCATATTATTATTGCACATCTTAATTTTAAAAATATGCATTAGTCTGTAACAACCCTACATGTAGCTCTCGAGTTTCCAAGTAACAAACAAAGATATCTTTGGATCGCGATCTGTACCGGCACAATTACTTATTAAGCTAGTGACATTTTTACATTAAGAATCGGCGCATAATAAATTCCAATGATTCGTTACGCCCCTTCAGCAAAGCATTCTTTTAAGCGTACACCTGCTAGTCAGATCTCAAAACACATGTTTTTCAACCCTCAGCCAAGTATTAGTTACAAACCATCCCACATTCCTTACATAAAATATATAAAAAAAATATTTTGAAAACATTAGCAAATTACGAGGTATTATCAACGTATTAAAAAAATCCACTAATTATCTTTTCTATCGCGGTAGCAATGGCGATTTGACAACGTTTATTAAAATAGTAAAATTTTCGCGGTCCGTTACCTACAATACAGTTAACTTCACAACCACGAAATGCTGTGCTGTTTGTGCCGTTAAGATTAAAGTTTTTGCCCCCATGAAAAACTAATTAGGCGCTAAATATGTTTTGTTAAATTTAGATTTTGCGCCCCTATAAAAAAAAACAAGTTATTGTAAAAATTACATCAACACGGCCAACCTTACCAAACCATGAACTTTACCGCTCGGCAAGGTTGGTAAATCAATTTTTTACGATGCTCACTGCATTTATTTAGATATGTTGTTTGTTTACCTGTATATTTGCTTAATGTGCATTTCTCTTATTTTTATTGTGTCATTGTTATTAAAACTCTACATTTTCCGTTATAGGTATGTTTAAGTGTATTTAGTTATATTTAACCCATTTTCTTACGTGATTCTTATTAATCTTAACTCTAAGTGCTCTAAGTGAACTCAAAATACGCTTATAGTTACTTATAAAACATTCTAGGGTACAAATCCTTATTTAATTCTAAAGCTACCTATCTACGTTTTAAATGCATAACATTGTTTATCCCCTACAATGCAGAAATTAAACGCCAATTATGTGCTGTTTTACGCAAAATTGCTCATAATTAGAAGCTCATTAACGCGCTAGGGAAAACTAATTTTCTACATAAGTTCATGAAGGTGAAGTTTGTCATGTCGATATAATTCTTCCAATAACTACTCTTATAGGATGACGTCATAAGATTGTAACAACCCTTTTCTGAGTTGCATTAAAATACACCGTAATTTAATGTCTTTCATTCATTTAGTTGTAAAAATAAGAAAAAGTTTTTAATTATTGAAATATAGGTATGAGGTAAGCAACTTAATTTGCATATCTTTTTAAGGGTTTATAGTGTATACTTCTTAAGGTTTATATTCCCTCTTCAATTTATTTTTCTGCTCAAATACGTTTGCGCAATACATGATCATCTGACATGATCTAACTTCCTAAGCATCCATTTTGCTCACTTCCTGATGCACATTACATCAAGTAGCTTTGTTGTGGTTTTTCCCCTAAAATTTATGTGAAAGTGCCATTAATTTAATGGTAAGATATCTTTCAACTCGTAATACCAAAATTTAAAACATTTGCTCTTTTCAGGCACTTTTTTTTACTGCATTTTTATTTTTTTTTCGATTTACAATTTAATTACATTTTAAGTACGCATTTCATTTTATTGTTGCGTATGCTTTCATTTTATGATTGCAATTTTTGCATTGAAAATTTCAAGAAATGCAATAAATGGATTTTTAAATTTCAGGAAGATTAATTTATAATAAGGATAATTCCATTTTTTTGGGTGTGGCTGATAACATTATTTCAAGAGATTGCGCAGTATGGTGCAAGGATGACATCACCTTGGTTAACCGTTTCGTAAACATTTAGATACCAGAGATTATTAAAAAATTTGTGTACAAAATTTTACAAAGGTATTTATGTAATGATTTTTTTTAGTATTTTAAGGTTTTTACAATTAGTTTTTAAGATATATTTAATTTAATCATATCACATTAACTGTCAATAAACATTTGTATATTTTTTTATTGTTTTACATTTTGATAAGTTTTAGTGTAAAACTAGGTTTAATTGTTCCGAGATAATTAAAAAAAATAACTTGGCGCCCGAGATCATTTTATTAGTATTACATTGCATTTTTATTATTTATGTTCGGTGGAAGTAAGCGAGCAGATTTAGTTGTAATTAAGCAAATCAAAATATTGAACCCCACCTACTTAAACTACCGACTGAACCAAAGGCACTATATGTGGTGAATGGTTTGTATTTCCAGTCAGTTTGACGATTTGTGTTAGGAGAACTTATTTCTTTATTTCATTATTACTTACATTCATTTTTTATTATATTAAATTTATTATACCATTTACACCTCTTTTATTTTACAAGATCAGCTCTACAAATAGTTGGTAAGTATTCGTGGATTTTAAACTTGTAGTTATTGTTAATTCGCGTATAATAATGAAACCATTAAAACCTTTTGCCTTTTATTTCCATTATATCAGTTTGATATTCTTAAAAACATGTTAATTTAATTTAACTCTATGTTAATTAAGTAATTATTCCTTTCCATTCTTTTTAATGGAATTTTTATAACTGTTAATGAACACGTTTCTATGAAACAATTTTGTGTGTATGTAATTGAACATGCAAATAAATCAGATATAATTTTCCGACTGTATGGGTGGTGCCTGTTTAGAAAGAGAGAATCTGCTTATACATAAAGCGTCATTGCATTAGGGTAGAAATTATTTATTATTTCACGTCATATTTAATTAGACTTTAATGTATTCAGCTTTGAACTGTAATCTGGTTTCCGCAAACTGTAAGACATAATTTCGGTTGATTGATTGAGATTGATCTGGTTGATTTGATCGAGCATGATTTGTTTGAGATTGATTGATTAATTAATTAATTGATTTGTTTGTGTGTGAGAAAGAGCCGAAAGAGAGAGAGGGAGAGGAAGAAACAAGATAGAGCAAGAGAGAGGTGTGCATTATCAACTTCTATTATGGAAAATGTTCATCAGTCTATACGCCACTAGATGGCACTAAAATCAATTTTAACTCGAAGGGACCAGGTCGCAAACCCTGATATAAGTCCTGTCTTACAAGGCTAGGATCTCCTTATTAGAATACAATTTTGTGTGACGGGGCGAAGGCCTACAGTTGTAGGATTAAGTTAGAACCACACACAATTGCACCAAGGGGGCCACGATAGGGGCTAAGCTCTACACTTGTCTTATAAGGTTAGGGTTCTCATACCATCTCCAGCCAGGGGGCGAGGGCCTGAGAACAAGTTGCGAAGCCCTACACTTGTCTTACAAGAACCTCCTTATTAGAAATACAACGTATAAATAAATTTCTCGTATAGGTAAAAGATCATCCGAACGTACCCAATAGCATATGACCATTTTAAAACAATAGGATCGATAATTTTAATAATAATATTTTATTAGGGTAATTATGCAATTTCCAACATTGTATGCGTGTGCGTTTGCCTAACCTCCAGGGGTACTGCTCTTAATACAACCAAAAGCACCTTAATTATGGTTAAAGCTGTCCATCAAAAATAACTCTAAGACCAGCTCACGTGAGCAAGTATAAAATTACTGTCAAAAGGCTCTATTAGGTTGATTGAAAAGAAACCATAGTGAAAATACCAGCATCACGTGGGCGGCCATAAAATAGGGGTGAAAACACGTTCTACACGTGGGCGTGTAAGAAAACAAAAATAATTAGGAGTTGAAAAAGGCAAAGAAACCATAGATAAAAATGGCCACGTGGGTGTGTAATTAATGCAGACTTGTACGTAAAATAAAGTGGAATGGTGCATCATCTATTATATAATTGGCATAACATAATTTATAATCAAAATTTTGGGCCATAATTGTAGTAGAAAACTCGATATCAAGTTCACGTCTTAAAGTTAGCCGCGTCGTCTAATAGCTTGTTTCTTATATTTGTGGCTAATTCTCGAAAAATGTGGACCAATAGGAAATAGCTTTGAATGAATAGTCGCGTAATAGTTTACATAACGGATTCAACGTCAAACTGAAGAAGCTCTGTTGGTCTTGTGGTACATTGACCGCCTGACACGCGGTGGAGTTAAGTTCGATATCCGACTCGTGCACTTCTTTCTTGTTAGGTTACAGTAGTTTTGTGTATGTAATCTATTTTTGTTAGGTTACTGTAGTTTTTTGTATCTAACCTAATTCTGTAAGGTTACAGTAGTTTTGTTTATGTCTCCTTATTAAACACGTAAATTTTAGATTTTTATACGTAACTAAGTTGTCAAACAAGAACCCATGATTGGTCCATTTTAAGATCTAACTCAGTTTTCTATATTAAAATTGATTATTATTATGTAAACAGGGTAATTTATTCCTAACTATGAATTAATTGCGATGTAATTTTTGAAATAACGTTTCCTATGGGACGCAAACTTTATTTAACATAATTCCAAAATGACTAAAAATTCATTTATGCAAGTTCCCTGTAAAATACTCGTGCCAAAGTAATTTTACAACTTGTTTGGGCACAAAATTTAATTTTAACGGCATAAAACTGGCGCCTAATTACGGCACAAGAAAAAATTAATTTTAGCAGAAGTTCCCAATTGTGAAGCTAGCCAAGTTAGTGTAGCTTTACAATAACTTCGTTCCTCAGTCAGTTAGCACAGTTTATGGGATTTTTGGTACACTTATTTCCTATATGGGCCCAAAATTTAATTTCAACAGATCAAAATGAGCGCCCAAGGTATCACATTATTTAAAAAAGACCCGGGTATCTAAACACACCTAAAAAATATGCAGTATCTTAAGAATAATATACAAACAATTGCAATTTTCAGTTTTATTTAATCTTTATCAATTTTAGTAACACATAATAAATTATCGTAAAATGAACAACTAGCGACAATTCTATCAAATTCATCCAAATAAGACCAATCAGCTCCATAAACCATACTTTCATGTTCACAATAACTCTGAATTATCTCTAAATCTGAATTGAGAATGTGTAATCCACCTAACATACAAGCACTGAGTAAAGATTTTGCTGTGAAAGGATCCCATTTCAACCGCCAAACAGGTCGGCATATTTTTATAACTACTTGGCTCCTTAAGATTGCGTACATCCCATAATCGTACATTTTCATCATAACTAAAATTTAGTCTTCACATAAAATCATTAAAATTAAAATCTACCTGCCCGTTGCTACAATAAATTCTTGGCATGTGTTTGTATGTATACTTGTAACTCCAGCTTCATGAGTTTTATTTTTAGTAACTGGTTCTAAACCTGTTCTCGAGTCAAACTTTAACAGTATTGAATCATCTCCTCCTGTACAAAGTGGTTACAAAATGTTTATTATCAAGTCTAGCTAACCTGTGTAAAATATATTTGCATTCCAATAATAAAATGAAGCAATCCATGCCTCAAATTTGTGAGCCTTATAACTATTTATTAATTGCAACTGATCAACACTAAACTGTAATTTATGCCAATTGCCCTTTGAATCACTGCATATAATTTCATTTTGCTCTTTTGACCAGTCAAGTGATAATATTAATGTGCCACATGATATTGTACAGGATGTAATTAATTCTAGGTTACCATTAAACTTGTAAATCTCAATTGCGCCAACTGCATTAGCTACACCGAGAATGGAATAGTTATTGATTTTATTATTACACCATTTTTGATCAAGAACACCAGGTGTAGTTATTGTTTGACATAATTTCAATTCGGTTCCAGGTGAAATGGAGAATAATAATATTCTTCCTATACGTTGTTGTGTTTCAACGATAAGTTGATAATTGGCACAGACAAAAAAGTGTTGGTATGGTCTGTGGGGGCACCATTCTACTGAATCCGTATTTAATTCGCTCTTATACTTATGTAAAGTAGAAAATCTACTGGTTCTTAATGTTGTATCCAAACTTTCACTCATTGCAGATTAGCAAAGACCTGCATTCTAGGTTAGAATCTTGTTAAGACTATTGTAAGGTCAGTTTAAATTAAAAATGTTGATTGTAATGCAATAATTTCTTAATAAATTGGAAATATAATTTTTTTTTGATATATTTGAAATGCAGAAATACAATAGTGTAAAAATTTGAAATTCCCGCGATTGGGTGTATATCGTATATAGGATGGGTCATATGAACCGTGTATTTGGATGCCAGATTTCAGAATACAAGGTATAGCAAAAATAAATTTAAGATATGAAAGAATATTAAACGCTTACCTTTTTTCTGAGTATTACAATTTGCTATTATTAACTTTTCATATCCATAATAAATTCTGTAATCTTTATCTAAGATTGCGTTTGTTTTTTGGTCCTTGGTTAACAATTTTTTTATACAGGTGCATAATTTATTAACCCCCTGATGCTCATGATATTCCATCTGGTGAAAAGAATTTTTAGTGTATTAATAAATTTCTTTGAAACTTGTCTAAAGCGTATATAAGTTTGGTTTTCAAATTTTCTATTTACATTTTGAAACAACGACGTGTAACCTCTAAGTGACACTGGGAACAATAGTTAAACAAATTCTTTAAAAAAATACACACAGATAGAGTTAGTTATTAAGATTTTGCGTAAAATTCATACCAGTAGAGGATGCGCAGTTCGCAGCTACAAAATTTATAAAGGATTTGCGTCCTCTGATGGTATAGGGCACATCTTAGACTGCACGATTCTTGCTTGTGATCATCAAAAAGTCCACAGAGTCGTATTGGTGGTAACACTCTCTGGGTACATGACACACGTGTTTCGGGTGACCTACCATATTTACTTACATATACTGGATAATGCATCGACGGATCCGGAAATACGTAAAGTTTTCATTGTTATGTCTTTTTGATGACAGCCAAGTATTATGACAAGTAGCATCTAAACCAATTGCAAAAACAGGGTACAACTGTTTTTTCCTCACGAAGTCCCATTTTCAAAGAGTACAAATTTCGTCAAAATTATGTTTATTATACATCTCAACGACTGGTCGAGAACTTACTTGAATTTTCGTTCGTTTGGGGGTTTGCAGAAATGATTCTGTCAAGTTCTTGAGCAGGTAATATATTATGGCAATTCGTTGCAAATGAGACAATGTTGTTGTCATTCCACTTAAGAATTAAAACATTTGGCTAAATGATTATCCTTAAATGCTTCTGTTGCCACATGGCCACGCTCTCCCAGTATTTTCAAAAGAGTGAGACTAGTAAAACAGTTATCGAAGTACAAATAATATGGTCTTAACTCTTCAGATAAACGTGTTTCCATAAACAAAACTACGGCCGTGCCAAGTCCATATTTTTCTAACTGGGGTAGCTGTGCTGAGTTGGACCCCCGGTAAGGTTTTCACGAAATTAGATACCCATTTGTTGTCGTTAAAAACCACAGCTTCTAACCAAATCTAGTTAGTATCCAATAAATACTCTGCTTAGCGATGTGACATCCATCCGTCATACATCACCACAGTTTCATCTGACGAGATGTTATTAGAGAACATATAAGGTAGTTGTTTTCAAATTCTTGTATAGTCGATTGAAATATACCTGTAGTTTTCTAAATGTGTGGTTCTGCGATAAATTGAGGTTATTTTCTAAGTGGAAGTACAGTTGTATTTCGTGAAAACGGTTTCTACGCATACTGCTCCAAACAGCTTGGTTATGAGTACACCAAAACATACAAATATATTAAGGTGACGTATTCCTCGTAATGTAAATGTAATTGTAAACAAAATTCACTTGCTGCAAGGTTCAATGTGTGGTTTTTTTGGATATCATATACATTGGACTTTTCCACAATTAGGTTAACTAGTGGACCAAAATAAAACATCTCATGCCACTCAGTCTGAGTAAGAGTAAGATTTGCAACAACAAAATTTTCGCCAGTATCTCCTCTCTTGCTGAATATGCTGCTGCTTAACAATTTCGCTACGAGTTTATTACTACTGCAAGATTTTTTAGTGTTGTTTTTTTTACCCGAAGTAGGATTAACTTTTTAACGGTTTTCTCTCGGAAGCTTTTCTTGTCTGCTAGTTATTTTGGTCGCCTGTTGGAGGATGAACCGATGTCAATTTTATTTCCACCTCAGGTCTAAGCAGTCCTGCAAGTAGATGCCTTACATGTCTGCTGCTCCTTCATCGCCTCTCTCTTCGCTAGTAACTTCGACATTTCCGGGTAGAAATAAAACAACTTCTAGAAAATACTCTCTTCAAGTTCATGCGGTTTCAATTTAAAATTTATTACAAAACATTTTTGCGTATTGAATGCTCTGAACAACATCCAACGTTCAGCGTCAGCAGTAGGTGACTTCGGAAATCTTAACAAAAAAAAATGAGGGTATTCTAAAAGCACTTTATGGAACCAACAGCAAAAATTATGTAACACAAGAATTACCTGTGTTAAACATCAAAACTAAATCAAACTTTATTGCCCTCTAGTGTGTAAAGTTATAGATTCAAAAGGGGTCTGTTATTGCTGGGTGTTCAATGAGTTTACATGGATTAACAATTGGTATCTATTTTTGTGGGCTCATTTTTAGAGCATTTCACCAAGAGAATAACGCTATTCTGCTGACTTTGTGTATTTATTGATGAGTTACTACGACATACAACATAAATAAAAACATGTAATAACGTTTTTCATGTGCCATTAAAAGTTATTAAATAATTTACATTTCAACCAGGGTTCATTTGAAATAATTAGAAAAAAACGTTATAAAATCGTGTATCACGATCTTCGAACATTTCGAATGTCACGATCTATTGAATTTGGGGGTGCATTCGTTTTATTCAAATTGTAAAACAACGATGATGACAGAAAAAGATGCACGTTTACCAAATATTGAGAAGCTAATTGGTTTATCAAATTACAATTGGAAATTGGCAGTGCGCGTCTGTTTACACAAAGAGTTATGGTGTTGTATTGAGACGCAATTAAATGGCGCTGGTACCGAAAAATAATCCAGGACAATCGAAAATAACAAAAAGTCGTGCTAAAATTTGTGAATATAAACTTTCACGATTATTACAAATTATTAACATAATTATTTATTTTTCGGATATTAAATCGTGTAATTTTACCTCATACCGGGTGCCCGGTATTAAACCTGAACATATGAATTTAACATTGGAATTAACATTTTCGCAGATTCCTACTTACCAATTCGACCCACAGAAAAACTAATGGTATCAATCAAAAGGGAAAGGGATTGCACATCCAAAGGTACTAATTACAAGAGTAAAAGATAAAATATTTAATTAAATAAGTAATTGGCGTTTTTTAAATATGATATACCTCGATTTGATTAGTGTTGTGGTCCATGTTATTAAGATTAATTAAAACAAATGACACAATTATGTAATTTAAAATACTAAATTATAAAATTAGAGTTTTAACACGTTATTGTAAAATCTAAACAAAGACAAAGAAAAATAAAATTACAATAAGTATTCAAACAAACCCCCGTTTTGAAACAAACTATACCCCAATCTATTATAAAAACTTCTTCTAACGTTAGCCAATTGTCTTTCGGTAATTAACCGGCATTCGTTATCTACTACTTCCCTCAATGAATTGGTTTCTGGGTGGCGCCTTTTATAAATTTTGCTTTGAAGTTGGGTCAACAAGAAGTAGTTGCACCACCTCTACCTATCCAACGATTTGGAAACGAATTATTTAAAAAATTTCTAACATCTAAACCAAAATGTACAGGGCAGCCGTCTTGTTGAAACCAGATCCCCTGATTTTCTCTTGCAACTTCTTCTAATGCAGAACAAACGACAAGTTGTCTTAAACTAATTGTCGGGTCCAAGTTTACCGTCCTCAAAACTCGTTCTTCAGTGTGATCTACTAATTCCATTTGTCGATTTACTGTGATAATTATTTTTAATTTTAGTATTTTAACGATAAAAATGTTATTTACTACCCCTAGATTTTGTTTATATTTCCAGATTATTCCAATTTCTGCACATAATGGTGAGCGGTACTTACGGACGGTATAGCTTTGTTATCAAAACTAAGGGCAAGTAAATCTCCAACCCCCTGTTAGTTAACACCACTGTAAAAGCTTTTTTAGTGTTTTAAAGGAAATATTTCGTTTTTTAGCCTTGTAGTTAGTACCTTTGGACGTGCAATCCCTTCCTCTTTTGATTGGTACCATTAGCTGTTCTGTTGGTTGAATTGGCGAGCAGGAATCTGCCAAAACATTGATTCCAATGTTAAACCCTGTGTTCGGGTTTGAGAACGGATACATAGTATACATGTTTAGCTATGGAAGGTTATGCGATCGACTTTTCTTCACTATCGCTAAATCTACTTATTAGCTGGCCAAGTTTCGCCAAGATCGGCCATTACGGCTAGGTGTGTGTGTGTGGATGTATGTTAACCGATAAAGATAACTTACGCGCGCGTGTGTGTGGATGTATGTTAATCGATAACGATACCTCGCGCGCGCGTGTGTTTGTGTATGCGAGAGAGAGAGGAGGTGTGTGTGTGTGTGTGTGTGTGTGTGTGTGTGTGTGTGTGTGTGTGTGTGTGTGTGTGTGTTGTGTGTGTGTGTGTGTGTGTGTGTGTGTGTGTGTGTGTGTGTGTGTGTGTGTGTGTGTGAGTGTGTGTGTGAGTATGTGTGTGTGTGTGTGTGTGTGTGTGTGTGTGTGTGTGTGTGTGTGTGTGTGTGTGTGTGTGTCTGTGTGTGTGTGTGTGTGTGTGTGTGTGTGTGTGTGTGTGTGTGTGTGTGTGTGTGTGTGTGTGTGTGTGTGTGTGTGTGTGTGTGTGTGTGTGTGTGTGTGTGTGTGTGTGTGTGTGTGTGTGTGTGTGTGTGTGTGTGTGTGTGTGTGTGTGTGTGTGTGTGTGTGTGTGTGTGTGTGGGTGTGTGCGCGCGGTGTGTGTGTTGTGTGTGTGCGTGTGTGCGTGTGTGTGTGTGTGTGTGTGTGTGTGTGTGTTAACGATAACTCAGAACAACACCTAGGTGCTGTTTAAAATTTTGTATTTAAGCTTGTGTTCATTCCGGTTGGAGCCGACTAGGTGTTGGGTGACATCCAGCGGCGGGAGGGGGGTTTATTATAGATAATACCGCAATATATAACTTAAACATATCGATTAATAATGTTCTATGTAATTATTCAATACGACGCAAAATTTAGCGACAAACAAATACCTAAGGTAGAATTTAAGTGTTAGTTCAAATTGTTTCAATATGCGAATAACGATTAATTTTATAAGCAAGTGTGCGCATATTCTTTAAATAAAATTTGATTTTACATAACTTTTCTTTACAAAGTTTCTTAATATAACGAAAGGTAAGCCTAAAATTAATTGAATATGAATGAAAATGGTTAAACTGTATTATTGATGTATTATAAAAGCGGGCGGCTTTGGGATTGTTTTTTAAGTTAACATGTGTTTATGTCTATTAATTTTTATATGACACTAGCAGTACCGTCGCGCATATATACGATCTCAAAATAGGGGGCTGCGATATTTAAATTTTGGAGATACACGTGTCTCATACTTTTAATTGAAGAGTATGTGTACCAATTTTCGAGTCAATCGGCCCATGGAATAAAAAGTTTTACAAAAAAATTTAACCAGCCATTTCACCCCCTTAGAGGTGGAATTTCGAAAAACCCTTTCTTTGAGGATACCTACACTTCACAAAGAACACACCCTCTAAATTTCATGTCTCTAGGACCAGCGGTTTAGGCTGTGCGTTGACATATTAGCCAGTCGCTTGTAACAAACCTTTTTGTGTATGTTTAAAATTTATGTTTATATTTGCAACTTAAGTGCATTTCGTGTAGCGTTTGCTGCATACCTTATTGGCGTAAAATCTCCATATAGTCTTTAAATAAATTATTTTAAATATTATACGACTGCACCGCTTTTTTGCGCTTCGAGTCATTTTCGGTCATTGCGCAGGGTTACTTTGAGCGTCCTTCATTCATTGCTTAAACTACGTCTTTAAGTAGAAGCCATTTTCGTTTTGTTTAATTTTTTATTTAGAGTGCCACATTTATATGGTGAGTTTTTAAATTTATCATACTGGAATTCGAGACATTTACATTTCAGGCAACTCAACTCTAGTTATACTCTTACCACTTATTTTACTTTGGGTTTAATTTTATTTAATTAAGAATCACAAACACTAGTTTTTAAGATATCATCATTATAATCAAATTAATTGTCGTAATAAAAACTCATTGTTGTCATTATTTTTTACTTGTTATTTTTATGAGTTTTTTGTGACTTTTGAAGCAACACCTTTTTTTTGTAAAGCGAAAATATCTAAGCAATTCTATTTTGTTAATAAGCAAATCAAATGTTATTGAACCTGGACCTATTAATCTATCGACGAGCAAAGTAGCATAAAATCTTCTAGTTATCAATTATTTTTCATAGCTAATTATAGCTTTGGGCTAGAAGTATTTAATCATAAGTGGGTGAATTATTTATACGACACCTCTTTAAGATTACACGCTGAATCCGTCAGGACTTAAGTTTATATAAGTACATATAAATAGATGAAGTTTTAAACGTCATTCTGGAATAGATTATTGTTTTTGTTTTTACAATGACACCTGTTTTCGTTATGAACGTATAAAAAAAGAGGTTGCATAGTTATCCTAAAAAAATTATAATTAAAATTGTTTCATTTCTTCTAATTTCAACTTTGTAGGTTGTAAGGTTGTGTGTTGTTTCACACCAGATATTTTATTGATCTTTTATATAAATTTAAACGTTTCGATAATAACTACAGTTATCGTCCTCAGTAAATGGTAGTAGAATATGTCAGTCAAAATAAATTTATGACATGTTTAAGAAATTTAGTTCATCAGAAATATCAAAATTCCAAAGGAGACATGGACCAATCTTAATAGTGTATGTGAAGATAAAGGATCAATAAGAAGGCTTGCATTACTTAGAATTTTATTCAATTTTGAGTTAGAAAATTTTAACAACTAAATGGGTACATATTTGCCAAACATTATATCGGTAGCTCAACAAGTTGCTAATATAAGTATACTATTTAAGATGAATTTGTAGCTGTTTCTAATGTTGAATGGTTTACCTAGTTCATTTGACCCTATGGTAATGACACCTTAAAATTCAAATATAACATATCATTTAGGGACTTAATTAAAGTTAGACTATTACAAGAAAATGTGAGGGTTGAAATATCAGAAGCTAGTAGTAATATAAATGATTCTGCATTAGTTGTAAAAAGTAAAAGATGGAACCGTAGTGGTAAAAAATACATTTTTAAACGTTAGAAACGTCATGAAACAGTTTGGAATTATATGTAATAGTGACCAGCTAGAATGCATAAGACAACACGCCATAAACAACACTTATGGTCAACACATTTAAGACATACATGTGCTCATACATCCACTCTGATGGATGGGTAGACAATTTCAATAGATACCTTAAGCTGAACCTTTTGCTGCTTAATAAGGAACCTAATCATTAACCGACAGTATTACTATTAGGCAACGTCGCTTTTTGTTAATATCGACAGTTAGGTTATGTTATGTATTTTTCACACATTTTGTTGATTAAAATGTAAATATTCTTGTATTTATTTTATGTATGTAACCACATTAAAAATATAAATATAATTTGCTTGTTAAACCAGATTTTTACTTAATTGATTAAATAAGGGTTGCTAAGGTAACCTAACTTATTTATTCTCCTTCAAAAATTTCAGACCTATTCTTTTTGATAACTGAAATTAATCTACAAAAATGTCTTTAAACTCAGGTGATAATTCAAGCAATATAAAAATAGTTGAATCTAAAAAAATTTGTTATAATTTACAAAGTGAAGATAAACGTGTGCGAAAGCAAGCTTTAATTGATTTGCAAACTTATTTGTCAAAAGGTGATGAAGAGTTTACAGAGCAAGATCTTCAATCAATCTTTAACGAGACTCATATTTATACACTTAAAGCATTTAGGGATAAAACAGAAGCTGTACGTAGTCAAGCAATTAAATTTATGCAGTTTTTTATTATTGATAAATTACCGAAAAATGATTATTATTTGACATATATATTTCCTGTATTTGTTGAACGTATTGGAACAGTTGAGTTAGTAGAAGAATCTGAGGAGGTTCGTCTTGAGATGTTGCAGTTTATGCAAGTGATTATTGTTAAATATTCCAATACTATTCAGTTAAAACCATTTTTGAATGATTGCGTTACTTGCTTGTGTGAAACTGTTAAGGATAAACATCCAGCTGTGAAAGAAATTAGTTGTAAGTGTATTACGCAGTTGGCAAATGCATTACCACATGATTTTCATTTGCAAGCGGAAAGCCTGGTGAAACCTGTGCTTACTGTGTTTGCATATCAACGTTTTAAAATCCGAGTTGAAGCTGTTAGGTGTATGGGTATGTATGTATAGCTGCAAAGTGTTGTGTTATTGTAGTTTTTTACAGGTGATATCGTAATGCATAGTACTTATAAAGCATTAGAAGATACTGCAGGCCCTATGGCTGAGCGACTATTTGATCAAGTTCCTGCTGTTAGACAAATGGTTGCAACTGTAGCATCACGTTGGCTGCTTGAGTATCGGGATCGCTACTCTTTCTTTCACAAGTTATTGCCATTAATACTGACAGGGTAATAATACTGATTTGATCTGAACTATTTTAATTAGTGATGGGTTTTAGTTTAAATGACGAAGTTGTAGAAACTCGAGAGAAAGCTTATCAACTATGGCAGATCATCGGTAAACAATATGAACAAGAAAATGAAGCTGAATTGAAAGATCAAATGGATTATTTAATCACACCTCCCAAGTATTATCCAGAGCATTGTGAGGTTTTATTTCCCATTAGTTTGATGCATATATACAATAGTTAATTCTAGTGATACGACCAAATTTAGGATGCCGTGCAGTTGTTCAACGTACCATCTGTAAAATTGCACCAGCATTAGCTCGAGAATTAAGTAGCTGGCAAGGTGATGTTAGAGTACGTTGCAGTCAATTGTTATGTGCGGTAGCTCTGCATGCCGAAGATTACTTTACTCAGCATTTACAAGATTTACTTCCAGCAATGTATATTGCTGCCCGTGATGATGACCAAAGAGTGGTTGTAAATGTAAGTAAATGAAGTAGTAGATTGTATCTACATTTATTATTTCTGCCACATTTATTTATGATTCATCAATTTATGTTTAATCATCTATACATTTGTGTTTATTTCAAGGTATTTTCTTGATTTATTTAAATGGGTTCTTGCAATAATGATTATTCTAAATTGTAGCCCATTCCTGGATTACGTCGTATTTAGGCAGCAATTGATTGTTTTTCATGATATGTTTAGCAACACTATTTTTATGTAAATGTATATTCTTTAACCTTATTTCGTGAAATTCATATTTAATAACTCTAATGTTTTAATTGTAATATAATTCCGTAATTTATTTTATATCAATATTTATTTCTCAGCATGTTTCAATACAACATGTATCTTTATTGAGGGAAAGTGTATTATGTAAAATAATACAAGTAGTTATGGTTACCAATCATAAAGGTAAATCAGCAAACTTGACGTAAATTATGGATTCTATATTTAAAATATCTGTTAAAGGTGAGTCTATAAGATCAACCTGTTCGTTGATTAAAGGTACTTTCTGTTTATGTTTCCAAAAATCTAATTTGTCTTTTTTATTACAAAAGTGTAAAAATTTAATGTTGTTCTGTGAAGTCATATATTTACTATTAATTGTTTGGCATAATTTGGTTTGTCTGTTTATATTTGTAATATCAAATGTGTTGTCTGTATCAAAGTTCCTAAGTGTTCGTCCAATATAAACAGAATTATAGAATGTGCACTTCAGTTTGAAAAACCAAACTTCAAAATGTCATTTGTTGAATCTTTGGCATAAAATAAACAGTTAATTATGTAACAAATTGTACATAAATATAATATATTGTCTTCCATTTTTAAAATCTATTTTTATAATGGTAAGGCAATTTCCAATAACTTAATCTTTTTTTTAAGTCATTATTGAGAAAATTGTAATATACTTGACTGCAATGATTAAAATGGTTTAAAATTATGCAATTCGCTAGTGAGCACTTAACCTAAGGTGGCAGTAGCTTTTTGAACTGATGAATATGTCTAAATGTTGTATATGACTGTTGTAATAAGTCCGTAGCATGTGTTTCACAGTTTAAACGGCTGTCTAACCATATTCCTAATTTTTTGCGCCTTCAGAAAAAACAATAACAGTATTATCTAATGCAAGAATCTAGAGTTAGCTGTTGATGTGCACAATCAGAAGAAATTGGGGATAAGATACACATGGCAATTGTTTTAGATGGGTTAATGATTAAACCATTATTTATAGACCACTTTGCTAGCTGTTGGAGATTGTGATTAATAACATTCACTGTTTCATTTAATTGATGTATAGCAAATAATTTATAAATGTGTGTCATCCGTGTACAAATGTACAGGACAGTCGTGTGTGACAATTGATAGTTTGCGTGTGAACTTGTTCTGTGTATTAATTTTTATGTCTAAATCTAGAAAATTAATGGCTCTATTTTGTTCTTTCTCTAGTGTAAATTTTTTGTTGGGAGGTAAATTGTTAATATTAATTAAAAACTCATCAATGAAATCTGATGAATTATCAAAACATTCTAAAATATTATCAACATGACACCAAAATACAGTCTTATCAGACACTTTTAATTCAAAAATTTGTTCTAAATTATCGATAAAGATATTAGCCAAAATGGGCGAAATCGGACTGCCCATAGGTAAACTATTTTTTGTGATATATATATATATATATATATATATATATATATATATATATATATATATATATATATATATATATATATATAGAATCAATTTGCATTACACCGCCCTAACTTCGTTAATATCAAGATATTTACATTTGATAATAAGTACTTTTAAGCAATTTTTGTGCTCTTTTCAATTCTCTGATTAAAACCATTAAAAAAAGAGCAGGCAAGTAGTGTGAGTTTTTAAATGAAACAACCTGAATTTTATTTTATAAATTGAAACCCTATAACATTCTGTTATATGACACCATTTTATTTTTATTTTAAAGTTATAAATAAGTTAGTTAAAAGCAATAGAAATTGTCGTAGTAGGCCATGCATTGCATAATTGAAACACAAAATAATGTCTAAAATAAAATTCAGGGTGTTCCATTTCAAAAAATCACTCTACATGTCGCTGCTCTTTTGTTTTTTCTTTAATGAGAGCGTTAGCTCCGCCCTCTCAGCTATTGTGTTTGCTTCGATCAACTCTACTTTTATTGTTCATAAAAAACTTAATCGCTTTAAACAAAAAAAAAATTAAAATTGTGTCATATTCAGAATTTTATAGAGTTTCAATTTATAAAATAAAATTTGGGTTGTTCCATTTAAAAAAACCACTCTACTTGTCGCTGCTCTTTTGTTTTTTTAATAGGGGTTAATCAGTGAGTTGAAAAGAGCACAAAATTACTTAAAAGTACTTATTATCAAACGTAAATATCTTGGTATGTACGAAGTTAGCAGCTGTGTAATGCTAATTCACCCACCCTGATATATATATATATATATATATATATATATATATATATATATATCTTATTGAATCTCAAATATATTTGATTAAAATGTATAACTCCATTTTTGTAACTAATTTAACATTATTAAATAAAAAATTATTCTTGAGTGGATGTTTTAAAAACACACAAGTACACGGTGGGGCAGAGAAGTATTCCTAACTTTGAAGATAAATTAAAAAATAACAACAAATGTGAGAACAAAACTTTATTGTGGGATCAGAAGGGTACAACTGGAAGTTAATTTTACTTTGTTTTAAACACCACATCATTCAAATGATGTCCCTCATTGTCAATACACTGCTGTAGTCGGTTTCTGAAGTTCTGCATAACTCTGCGAAACATCTGTTGCGGAATGCGGCCAACTTCAAGGCGTATTGCATGCTTCAAGGCTTTTCTGGGACGATGTTGAAACACCTTACACTTGAGGTAGCCCCAGAAGTCGCACGGAGTTAAATCTGGGGAGCGCTCGGTCCATGGAATATCATCATACCGGGAGATCAAGCGCCCGGGGAACATTTCCCTCAAAATAGCGATCGAATTTCTAGCAGTATGGGCCGTGGCACCATCCTGCTGAAACCACACTAGTCCCAAATTAACTGTTGAAGTTGTAGTTCAAGAAATTGTTGGATCATGTTTACATACCGCTCAGAATTGATGGTAACAGTGTGATTGTTCTCCTAAAAGAAATAAGACAATGATACCTTCACTGCTGATTGCACACCAAACTGTCACTTTGTCACTGTGTAGGCGTCTCTCATGAATTATTTTAGGGTTTACACTACTCCAATAACGCATATTCTGTTTGTTCACACTTCCAGAAATGTGCAAATGCGACTCGTCACTAAACAAAACACATGCATCTTGAGGCAA
Organism: Vesta saturnalis; assembly: GCA_036346205.1. Lineage (NCBI taxonomy): Eukaryota > Metazoa > Arthropoda > Insecta > Coleoptera > Lampyridae > Vesta > Vesta saturnalis. The sequence continues at coordinate 3,430,552 of JARFJB010000821.1, forward strand.
GCTTTGAATCAAAGTTTCACATGTCTGTAGTCCATTTTGCCATACCTGTTGTGAGAGCTCTTGAGTGATGACCATCTTATATGGTTGGAAGTGAAGGTCTTCATAGAGAATTCGACGCACAGTACGGTTAGAAAGCGCAAGGGCGGATGCATGCTTGCGAGCAGAACGCTTAGGAGTTTTCGATCTTCTTACACGGTCAATGTTTTCTGGAGCTCGGACAGTCCTCTGAGCCTCAACTCTCTTTTGCACAACACTACCACATGCACGGAAGTTCTCCACCCATAACAAATGGATTTTCGGTCAGGAACAGTATTGCGAGGAGGAATTCCATAACGAGTACGCAGCGCACATGCACTGCAACAATAGACTTGGTGGAAAAATACTTCTCGACAGCAAAAGCGCGTTGCTCGTTTGACCAAACCATGACTACAACTAATGGCTGTCCCACAAGTTTAATTTTTTAATTTAAGTTTAATGTTACTGTTAGATGTTCTTCGAAATTGACAAAGCGTTACTTTTTTAGCACTCTAATTACCAAATTAAGAAACTTAACCTGTAATAATTTTGTGTAAGATAAAAATAATGGAAAAATTCAAAATTCCTCAACACATGCTTTGCAGAGTTATGCAGAACTTCAGAAACCGACTACAGCAGTGTATTGACAATGACTTGAATGATATGTTGTTTAAAACAAAGTAAAATTAACTTCCAGTTGTACCCTTCTGATCTCACAATATAGTTTTGTTCTCACATTTTTTGTTATTTTTTAATTTACCTTCAAAGTTAGGGATACTTGCTGCCCCACCATGTATATTATGTGGGGCAATTTTATGTTTTGTAGTTTATAATTAATTGCAAAAAATGTTTAATGGAATGTTTTGATTTGTAATTTAAATTGTTAGTTATTGTGTGGTTTAGTTTATTTGCTAAAATATGACTAGGTGCTTAGATGTACGAAACTGTTGCTGTGTTGAAAAAACAAGCACAAAAACGTTTTGGTAACGATTTGCTCCTTAATAAATCATTAAACTAATTTAGAAATATCTGCATTTCCGTAGGTACGCTGGTTTATATTTAAATTCCTCGGATGTTCGATTTTATACTTCGCTTGCAATTTGTCATCAGTTATAAAAAAAACAATATGTAACATGAACTAGTAAGTATAATTTTTAATTTTAAAAAAAGGGGTATTAAACACATGGATCAACAATCTTATTTTTACTATCTACTTAAATCACTAATAATTAGCTAAGAATCTAATAACTATACTAAAATAATGGTTCAAACAAATAATTTTGGCCATCTATAAAAACACCGCAATTAATATAGACCGGCACGATAAAAGTCACACGCGGTAATATATGTTTTGCGAGAAAAAAAATAGTTCCAATGAAACTGATAATGATTGCAGCCAATTCTTGAATTTATATGTAAGCCTAATAGAACTTTTACTAGTTGAAGAAGAGATCTATATATTTACTACCTAAATATATGGACGGCTGTCACATTTAAATTAATTTTGGGGAGAATGTATACTTTCAAACCTCTGCAAAAAAATGTGAAAAGAGTACTTATCTGTAACTTGAGAGAATGTGTTCATGGGAGAGAATATTTTAACACACTTTGTGGCCTTATAATTACTTCACAAAAACTTTCTTTCTTCTTACACAATCAAAAAACGAGTTCTATCAACAAACTTTTTTCGTCGTTCTTATGGCACAGGGCCGCCATCGCAATCTATTTATGTTTTCTTTATCAATTCAGTTCTAAAATTAAAATTAACCTAAACACAAATGGATACAATTGTATGTTTCTTACAATATATGTTTTCAATTTACAATAAATAAAAGTTAAGAATTTAAACCAAATCAACATATTCTTGTATTTTCTTCAACAGAAACTACTGGTCTAATGGGCATATTTGGTTTGTGGATTTTATGAGACCGTACAGCTTTGGCATCTGTGGATTCTTGTTTGAAATTTATTGCTTATTTCAATCTGTAAAGCAGATATTACAGTTTTGTAAACTTTGTTTCACATCTTTATGAAATTTTGTTGTGGGATCTCTATTGAAAGTTTCTAAATTTTCGTCAATAATAAAATTATTAACTTTCTGCATATATCTTTTGAAATAATTAATAAAGTGTTACTTTTATCTGCTTTAACAAAAATTATTATGATTTGTTAATTTTATTCTTAACTGGTTTTGGTAAATGATTGTAACGTTTGTTGTAAGTTTTGTCTTGTTTCAATGAAAACTCTTTAAGTAAATGAGCAATTTGAAATTTGGGATAATTGTTGTGCTTTGCATTCTACTGCTAAAATCTCTTTAATTTTGTTAGTGAATATAGGAAAGAGGCAATACTGTAAACTCTTTATTAAGAAATTCTAATTCTTTGTTTTAAATTGAACATTTGACAAGTTTACGAATCTTGTGTGTAATTGTAGGAATTGTTTTGATTTATTTATTTAGAGAAACAATCTAAATTACAAATTAAAATATTATACTAAGAATTCTTTAGAACTAATAAACTACAAAATAAAAAATTACCGCAACATAGTATATTTTTAAGTTTTGATGCATATCTATTAAAGAACCCACAGACAAAGGAGTCCATAATGTAATCAATTTAAAAGACATGAAACACAATTAAGTATAACGTTTAAAAAAAAATTTTTTTTGTTTGAAGCTTGCTAAGTGGTTTCTATGTTTGTTTTCGAATGAATGTTATTAATTCAAAAACAAAGAGGGGTAACTGTAACGGGCGCCTTAGAAAATTTCAAATTGCGCGCGAAGTTATACATCAATTAGTTATTTTGTTTCTTTAGATAAAGAAATGGTTATTCGTATTTGAATGTGTTAAGATGAAAATATTGAATTTTCTGCACTACGTTATTTGCATATTTAATTGGAAAGTATTTAAATAAACGCGGCAGTTCAGGAAACGTAAATGTTTTGTAGAGGGAGAGACGCTGTCATAATGACGTGCCGTTTTAAAACAGTCGCCTTAAGTAAGCGATCAGAGATGGCTGAAAATCACCAACAGAGTAATTCGTCACTGAGGCACGCATTACAAGGTCAAGTTACCCTAAAATCAAAAGTAAAGTAAAATAACATTTAGTGTATAATAGGGAAGAAGTGAAATTACCTTCTTTATTAAAATAATAAGAGGCTAAGTAAACAATGCAAATAGTGTCAGGTTGGTGACAATAAAAAAAAATTGTGTAATAAATTAAAATTGCGTTACAGGTTACGCAATAATTAAAAATCACGTTTTCTATACGTACTGAAAGTATTCCAAGATTGTGTTTAAATATTGAACGTTTAAATGTAAAATAAGAAAACCGATCCAGTGTAATAGATCGATACATAAAGCAAAGTAACTGGAAAATATTGACAATTAAAAACACGCTCATTGGTAGTTCGCTTGCAGTTCGTCGCGCAAGTCGTTAAAATTGAGTAATTAAAGTAATAATTGATTATCAAGCAATTATTTACACAAATCAGTGTTGGAAAGAAAATTGCAATAGGCTTAATCCACAAAAAAGGTATAAACAAGATATCGTGGGAACAAAAGAATCACGGCGCTAATTTCATCACCGGCCCAATTGTGTCATCGACTGGACCACATTGCAGTTACGTCATCAGCTTTCAACTGGGCATCAAATAGGTACGATTTCTAATTGTCTAACATAATATTTACACTAGAAAAATAGCAAAATAGAGCCATTAATTTTCTAGATTTAAACATAAAAAATAATACATAGAACAAGTTCGAGTTCTCCATACTCAGAAAACCTACACATATAGACATTACAATTTCAAACGATTCATATCACCATAAAACACATAAGTTATCTGCATATTGAATTATAATTTACATCAAGTTTACTGTTTTACCTTAATGATTTGTTGCCATAACTACACGTTTGTTATTTTACTTATATATAAACGGCGAGCGCAACAAACTGCAACTCTTTCTGATCGTATTACTTCATGCGACTGACTCACAAAAACGTCATTATGACAGCGTCTCTACTTTCTCCCTTTTACAAAACAGTCATACCCGCGTATATTACCAAAATCTAGAGGAGCCAAATCAGGAGAGTGAGCTGGCCAACGAAACGGACCCTGATTGGCAATCCATCTATCATCAAACATGTCGTAAAGGTGGTGAGCAACAGGCCCAAATCGCACAAAACACGTTAAAACTTCAACTATCTTGGAAATAACGTTCTCTACTAACATGTGGATTTTCATTAGACCAAAAATGGGAATTATGTCGATTAAATAATCCATTTTTGCTAAACTTTGCTTCATCACACCATATAACTTTTTTTATGAAGTTTTCATCCTCTTGGGTCTTCATTAAAAACCATTCACAGAATTCTACCCTTCGAGGAAGATCACCTAATTGTAAGTGTTGCACCAAATGATATGTGTTTTTTAAATGCGATTAATTGTTCTCGTCGACAAACTAAGATCTCTCTCACAATCTCTAATGGAGGCATTTGGAGAGGCCGTAAAATAACCCAAAACATTAATTTCGTTTATGTCACTGTCCACTAGTGGTTTATTTTTATTAATTTTTGTCTTAAATTGACCAAACTGACGGCAGTTTTTAAGCAATCTTCTTACAATATCACCAGTTGCATTTGGTCGATTTGGATATCTTTCTGCAAAAACACGGCCATTCCGTTGAACAATTCTATTACACTCGCCGTAAATAATAATAAGATTTAAAAATTCATCATTAGTAAATCCTACATTTGCCATTATTTACTATGAAATACAAACTGGTAAAGAAAACTGTCAAAACAACATAAACAATTAACGTTCTAACTATAAAATCTTTGACAGCCATGACCTACCCTTTACTAATGTTGAAATAATTAAGTATTGTTAAGATAATGAAATATCTCAAAAGTGGTTGGATTTAAGTATAGGGGATACCGATACCAAACGAATGGGCTTAAAAAAATACAGCGGAAAATGTTACGACAAAGGAAGATATGATGCAGAGAGTCTTACTTGCTTTTAATTCTCTAACACCCGACCATATTTCCAGAATTACAAGACAACTTAATGAAAAGGATTCATAAATGTTTAGAAGTAGATGGTGCTAAAATAACAAAGTTGACGCCTACTTCCGGTATAACCGGAAGTGGCACATTCAGGACAATATTGTATTTGAACTCAGCGTCATCTAAAACCTACAGCTTCGTAATTTCAGATTTTTAACATAACTGTATCCGCCATTACTTTTAATCAAAATGTTCTTAATGTTTTGATACATTATTTTAATGGTAGTTTCTTATGTCGGATGTAGACTTGGTTACTTGGAAGAAGATTATTTGTTTGTGATTATGTTATGTGTTATGTTCGATGTGATATTCGGAAGAGACATAATATATATATATATATATATATATATATATATATATATATATATATATATATATATATATATATATATATATATATATATATATATATATATATTAATCTACTCGTAGGCGGGAGCGTGATTTTGGTTTTAATCAAAAATAAAATTCATTATTTAATTAAAAATTATTATCAATTTTGTTAAATACATAAATGAAAAGGACGAAACAATGAGTATAAAAACTATCGTTTTGTAAATAAATTTTTTTATTAAATAACGGTCCAATTAATGATTTTGATTAATGTTATCAAATCAGATTTTAAAAATACGAAAATTGAATAACTATATGTATAATTATGAAAACGTTTTGTACATACACGATAACTTTTCGATTAAACAGATACATGTATGTGTACCATTTTGTTGAAATTGTGTAGTACGTTATAAAAATTAACTTTAACATTTAATTGAATTCATCAATATTGATAGTTATTGAAGAAATTGTTTTGTTTTAACGAGGAATTTGATTAAATACATTTAACCGAACTTACATTTCGTAACTATTCAATATGAAATCTCTTCGTAACCCCTCGGTCATCTACTATATATAAGATTGATCTCATCTGCGTATAAAATTGATAGCGTAAAAATATGTGTACTAGACATGTTATTCTCAACTATTAACTTTGGATTTATATACGTGAAATCGTAAATTTTTTTTATCTATATTTAAATCGAATTGTGCTTTCATAAAATATCTCTAGGACGCTTATTGTATTACGCGCAGCAACTGAACAATTAGGTTTTTATTAAGAGAAATGGTTTACATTCAGAATGTAAAGTATTTAGGGACTTTCCTTAATAAATAATTAATCAGGACTAATTTGACTGGATATCTGGCTATCGGAATAAATTCAGGACAACTCTTGGATATTCTCTGGTGGTATTCAAAGATTACTTATAGGTTTCTGGTTAACGGGAAACTCGAGTGTTTTTGGCGTTAAAAAACGGGTTTCCTAAAATGCATTCCTATTTCGTGAAAACAAGTACCCGTCTCTCAAAAATGGGTACATGCAGAATTCATGTTAATAGTGTACTTTTTTGGTCATTACGAGACCTTGAAACAATGAGCGGTAATTAGTAACACAAATATATCTTTCTTTCACTCCAATGTAATTTCTTATGACTATGACGCTGTCTTTTTTACACATGTAAATTCCTACTTGCGTTAGAAGCAGTCTTGTAAACAGGTACCTGGAACGGATAATTATTTTAGGTTTTCGATTATATATCATCATTTAAAGAACGTGTGCAGAAGCAAGGATGTGGCTGCGCAGTAGCAAGTTTTCATGATGACGTTACCTGTCTCTCTGGCCCAGGTACTGATGCAGAAATAATATATTTTACTTTTAACTTGATAATGTAATCAGGAATTTTTAATTCTGCAAAATGATATATTAATTAATGAAAGCGTAAGTAAGGGCGTATCTACATTATTACTATAACATTGGGCCGAGGTGGCCTAACTACTTGTGCCTGTCGGTATGAACGTGAAATAACGAGCTGGTGTGGAGTCACGCGTATAGATCAGTAATAAATTAACTGCAAACACATACCGTGTTGTATATAGGTGCATGTACTACTGATTCATGTACCTAATATATTGGTACATTTAAATTTGAAACATTATCACAGTGACAAATAAGAATACAATGGATGTACTTACCGGTTGTGGCGAGTTTTGGTGACGATTAGTATTAAGAGTTTTGTATATAAACATTACTTCTAGAAACTACCCTTGGGACGTACAATTGCTGTAGGGAGAGAGTATGCTGATCATCAATATTATTGTGTATGAGCTTACTTAAACAAAGCGTGGATCACAAATTAAATTTGCTAAGCAAGGAGGAATAATTAAATAATTTGTTCGGATATTCGCCTTCAATGCGATAGTGAAATAAATCTTCTTTGAACTATCTCAAGCATAGTTGTGAAGTTATTATGAAGTGGTGTCTACACAAAGTTGCATGTTTGTTTATTCATAACGTAAGAACGAAATAGAGTAATAAAAGTACTAATCTATAATAATTTATCGTTCCTTATGATGAATTTTAACATTCGAGAGTACACGTTAGATAGTTGAACGTCAGTTTCATCAAAAAGCACACCAAGATCGCGCACTACAGATTCACGTTTTATAGTTTTTTATTCATGGAGTAATTAAATATTTTTATCCTTAATACGAGAGTAAGATATACCGCAACACTTAAAAATTTAAATGCAGATTATTGTTGACACACCAACGCGACACAAGCCTTTTGAAGCACTATGTATAGTTTGTAACTAATTGAAGACGACAAGTCATTAATAAATATCAAAAACAGTAAAGGTCTCAGGCTAAACTCCTGCGGCACTTACAAGTGCGATGGTAAAACATACGGAGTAGAAAATACGCATTATGAGGTCCATTTTATCGTTTTTTGAATGTGTAGTGGATTCCGCGATGAAGAGGCGGGGTAACAGTTGGTTAAAAGTATAGGATGGCGTGGATCGATGAGCCTGGATTGATTTGAATGGAAATCGTAGGAACTAATGGCAATGTTTTAGTGGTGCAGCTTATGCGATAATTTTGAGGTCTATTGTTTTTTCGCTAATGTAGTCAGATGGTGCCATGTATTGCTAGTATGTAAATTAAACCAAAGGAAGGAACAATTTTTGAAGGATGTTAAGGAACAGAAAAGAACACTTGACGTACTAAGGCAGTTAAGATGTTTATTGTTATGGACACAAATCTTAATGGCTTTAGAGGACGGTATGAACAGTAATAGTCAAGAGGGTGTTTGGGTGCAAGAGTTTTGATTCGGATAAATGAGTTAGCGTGATTGCGAGGGCACAGATTCGTTTGAACGTAACCCAAATGAAAGCTTTGGGGGTGTGTAGGAACGAATTCGAAAAAGGTCTATACTAGAAAGGAGCGGAGAAGAAGGTGGAGGATAACTGTTATTCTTTTGCAAGATCTGACGTGTTGACCGTGTCTGTTTGTAGGAGTGAAAGGGGAGGAAAGTAGTATATCGCACTATATCGTAATAAACAGAACTGTAGAAAGAGAAAAAGAAAAATTAAAATAATAGTATTAGTATCTTCTTCCTCTTTTCCTCTAAATCTCACTAGGAAGAAATGTCTTCAAAACAGGTACGGCATTAAAAGCGAGTGCAGACAAATAGAAATGTGCAAATGAACATTATATTCAAGACCGAAAGTGATGAATACTTATTGTTATCTCAATCTACTGAGTCGTTTGCTTAATAACACTAATCCTGTGTATACTTACGGTTTACAATTGCTTATAGACTATTTATAAGCATTTGTAACATACTAGATGCATGGACACGGATGATAGGAGTAGCAAGAGTAGCTTTTATATAACTGCGTGCATCTGTAGAGTTGAATTGCAAAAATGTGTGGCCTCTATTCAAATGATACCTTACATACCGTAGTTGCCATTACAATGTATTAAAAACGTTAAATTTTGAAGCAGTTCCATGATTTCAAACTTTGAAATGTTTTGTCAAAAAGGTATATTTACAGTTTATGCCGAGTCCAATAAAAGCATCCCGGTGTAAATTCGCCCAGTACTTTTGGTTTTAGCCAGAGAGGGAACAACTTTGGAAACATTTTTAATAGCAACTAGTGTTGTCAATAAAGACAAAAATATTAAAAATTCAGACGATAAATCTGTATTGTGTTTTATTTATACATAAACGTTTTCCTTTGAAAGGAAGCTTTTCTTAAGAAATAATGTATCTTTAATGTAAGGGCTATAAGAATTTTTTTTTACGTTGAACCAAAGAAGTATAACTATATATATTGTGAGGTCATTCTACAGTGTTGCGATATTTGAAGGTTATCCGGACTTTCATTTCTCACGACCATGCGATGTTGTTGAGGTCAAGGCCACGTATCTATTCAAAACCCCAACCGGAAATTTCATTGTAACTAGTTTAGCTAAGAAATCAATACTCCAGTCGTTTTAAACTTTCTGTGGAGAAAAAAATTGGTGGCCGCAATTTTTTTAATCGCTTCATTTTGATGTTTTAGACAACTTATTAAAAATAGAGAACTATAATGGCCAGGCTTAAAAAATTATTCAATGCCAAAGGTTACAAAAATCAGTTTTTTGCAAAAATCTCGTTTTCTATGGCTCGGAGGTCAATTGAGGTGGTACAAGAAAGAAAGTTCATGAAATTATCTACAAAAATGGTCCTACTCATTTTTCGCGTACGACGAACCGTTTGAGAACTACGGAGTGACGAATGTGAACTTCGAGCGCTGTATCCGTTTCCGCACCACCATTGAGGTAGAATACAAGGCGCGTTTTTTTACATGGCGTCACTGTTGAGTGTAAAAAAGTACGTTTCGTCTTGTCTTCATAAATTTCATGTGTTACTATTTCATTGTCAGGTTCTGGAGGGTCTGTATCTTCGTTATCTTTCTCATCTTTGCTGATATTTGTTACAAAAAGATCAATATCACTCATTAGAATTATTATAGGAACAATCAACAGCAGAAGCTTCAGGCATTGCATTGAGACATGATTGTCAATGACAGTTGCTGCATACAATGGAGTAGGAGCACTGTTGTTGATCTATATCTCTTCCCAGGCATGTTTGTACCTGGTAATATACACGATACAAGTGTTGTTGAGCTGCTGCAGTCCCAGGTGGAAGCGATGGTAATTTTACAGCAGTATTGAATCTTGTCGACTTTGCAAAACTTAAATACCGGTAATTATCAAGAGATGTTTCCGACTTAGGAGCTCCAATATAATTTTCACTCCATTCTAAAATATAAGTTGTTGAGAACAATTTTCTTGTTGAAAAATTTCGGCAGCTTGATACAAATCAGGACGATTTTCGAACATTTTTAATGTATTTTGCTTTAGTGTTGAAGAGAGCAGAAGTGGCGCCACATCCGAATATTACATGTAGCAATAAAATATGTTGCTTACATTGAGGATATTTGTAAAAGCTTGAAAAATTATAAAATTGTGTTTTGACCTTTCCTTTGCCTGGTTTCATGAAAATAATTGTTGCTGTAAATGACTACGTCCGATGAGAAGAACCAAAAGACCGATCTCCTCGCCTACTATGACAATAGCGTTAACAATTGATTCTTCTATTACAGTTTCAATAATTAACATATCGAAACGTAATTTGTTTACTCTCAACATGGACTAGGCCTACTGGGGACACCATGTAAAAAACGCGCTTCGTATTCTACTTCAATGGTGGTGCGGAAACGGATACAGCGCTCGACGTTCACATTCGTCACTCTGTACTTCGCAAACGGTTCGTCGTATCTGACAAATGTATATGACCATTTTTGTAGATAATTTCTTGAACTTTCTTTCTTGTAACCACCTCTATTGACCTCGGTGCCATAGAAAACCAGATTTTTGCAAAAAAAACTGATTTTTGTGACCTTTGACATGGAATAATTTTTTAAGCCTGGCGCTATCGTTCTCTATTTTTAATATGTTGTTTAAAACAAAAAGATGAAGCGATTATAAAAAAAATTCTGCCACCATTTTTTTTGCACTGATGACCTTTTTTAAGCTAAAATGACTGGACTAAACCTGAAGTTCCAAGGCCAGTTTCTTAGTCAAGAATCAAAACCAAAGCTAATTGACCGTTTCAAGGCTACCGACTTAGCATAGGAACAAACTTGCAAACTAGATACCTCTTCGATGGAAACCGGACAGCCCTCAGAAACAAACCTACTATATACGGCACATTGATCTCTTCAATACCATTGTCTTGGTGTAGAAAAAAACTAGATACATGACTGATTGTCTTCAAGGTCATATCTTCAAGCCAGTGTTGGTAGAAGCCAAGATTATCTAAAATTAGAACCAATTCCATGTTCAATATCATCCTGGTCATCATTATTGAATTCGATCACTAACTTGTTCTGTAAATTGTTTTTTATTACTAACTATACGTTACAAAATTAACATTAAATCAAAAAACGTATTTACAATAATTTTAGTTTTTTTCTAATTCAAGCACTTGCAGGACTCCATTTTAATTTCTTTATATTCTTTATTAAATCATTGATCTATTTAGACCTTTGTCTAACTGCAGGTGTCTTAATTAATCAAGATGGTGCTGCTATATTTTATTTATTAATAAATGTGATGTTTCTAAACTATGAGAAACATGTTCCTCTTTATATTGGAAAATAATAACCGTAATAGGCGCGACCGAAACCACTCGAGCTCTTTAGACATACACCTGAACTTATACTTTTTTATGGTACACTTTGAATATTATTCGTTTTGAACTGTGCCAATTTTTTCTATTCCTAGAATGTGACACAGTGACAATTATGTTGTCAGGATCATGCAACCCAGATCTGGTTTGATTCTTGGCTAAGTTATGTAGCCTTGAAGAGATCAATGAGTCATACACCTGGTTTGTGTTTCTAGAGAAAGTCCATGACCTTGAAGAGATGAACAAGCCATGCATTTGGTTTGTTTCTTGGCTAGGACAATGATCTGGAAGATGGCAATGAACCTCACTTCTAGGCTCATTTTTACGTAACCTCGTTTCCAGGAATTGATTCTTGACTTCCTTCTGCTTAATATTCGCTTCATAATATTATATAATTATTAGTTAATGTAATTGTGCCCTGAGATTGTATTATAATAGTATTAGTTGATTAATGGTAATTGGTTAAGTCTCAATATCTTATGGTCGCCATAAAATAATTTATTTATGAATGTTTAAATATGACAAAAATATCTTAGAACAATTTTTATCTGTTTAGGTGATACAAGCAAGTGAATACATCGGGCTGTTTGTGCCTGTTGAAACATGGTGTAAATTAATATTACCAAGCATCGAAGATGGTCCACAGTATGGGCAATTAACAGTTTTGGCAGCTTTAATTCGTGGTGCCCCTAGAAAGTATATAAGATTAAATTTGGAGGAAATTTCCAAGCTGTTAGCCGATGATAGTGTTTGCCACAGCAGAAAAGTAATCTCTAATACTATCGTTTTTGAAATTATACAATCTGTTTCAGAAAAAATTTCAAATAGAGTTAGTTAAGTGCGTACGAGCTATTCTCGCCAAATGTGAGCAAGATAGTAGCGAAATTGGTGAATATTTATTTAGAATTATAGTCACCACTGTTTCTCTCCGCGACTCTGAGAATCTTACAGAATTCGATATTTCATTATTAAACGAATTAAAGCAGTCTTTCGGATTTCTTTCCATCTCTCACATATGGAGCAAGTACGCACCTAACTTGCTTAAAAAAATTAACATTGATCCAAAAGCGTGGACTACAGTTACTGTAGAAAGATGCATTTTCGAAACTTTTCTGTTAGAATCAGGTAACAAGAATGATTTAATGTGATTCCATATAATTCTATTCCGTTACAGGTGAAGCATTTGGAGAAAATCTAGCACAAACTGGGGATATTTTAGAAAAAACGCTTGATACCGACGCCGACCCTGAATCACGTTTAAAAACGTTTATAGCACTATCCACAGCTCTCGACTCTAAAGACGAATTATTTAAGAATGCGATTGGTTTAAACGAATTCTTGCAAAAATTGTTGTCAGATGTACTTGTTCCTACATTAGTGTGGCATGCAGGATTAACTGCAGAAGCAATGAGAACGATGGCTGCTTCTTGCGTTTGTAGTGCTTTGAGTCCAGGAATTCAAGTTAACCTGTTTCCTGAAAGTGTGGTTTTTAGACCTTTTCTTGATAAATTAGCACCTCTTCTACTGTCACTAACCGAAGACAGCTCTAGTAGAAGTCGCCAATTAGCCATAGAAGCATTAACACTTATTAAAAATACTGCTGTTAAACGAAAATCGTGGCATACAGACGACCTGCTTAAATTTTATCCTGGTACTATTGTTTCGTGTGTCAGAAGTGACACTTTAATTTTTGTTGTAGAAATCTTGAAAAGGTTAGATGATCCAAATGATAGTGTGAGGTTGTCAGCTGTAAAAGCCATATCAATTATATTTAAAGAATCACCATCCGAATTTAAGAATGATAACTATCTGGGCCATCACGAACATATTATTGATACTCTATTAACACATTTTGACGATGATGATAGTGAATTGCAGCAACTGATTGCAGGTTTGTTTATTCTTTTGTTAAATGAGTATTAATGCTTTTGTTTTCAGAATGTTTAATAGTAATTGCAAGTGTTGCAGCTAAATCTACTTTAACTAATAAATACAGTAAACATATAAAATTGATAAGAGACAAAATAGCATTAGAAAATTTGTTTAAGCAATTTATATCTGTATCTTAGATTTCTATAAATAATTTTTTTCTTATTTTTCTCATGTCTACACTCCATCCCAATTTGTTTTTTATTAGGGTGGGCTCTGGAAATCTAGAAAGATTACAGAAACGCCTCCGTGAGGAAGAAAGTCTCAAAGTGGTGTAATTTGAGGTTATTGAGATAAAAAAATTAGTATAGGGTTATTTTTCTTCTCCTTCCCTCGGGCCCGTCTACCTAGCTGGTTCTGGAGACGCTGCAGCCTTTATGGCTTATTGTGTTCTCCCTGGTGGTTTGTTACACCCAGTCCGTGATGTTAATGCCCTGTAGCAGAGCGCACAGGTCGCTCGCGGAATGTGTTTAAGTCTTCCGGTTCTATCTGTGAGTACCGGAAAATCCGCTGTCTTTTAGCAGCCAGCGAGTCACAATCACACATAATGTGTGTAGCTGTTTCTGGTTCCTCACCGCAGAATTTACATGTGGTGTCTCCATCAAATTTCTTGATCTTCCTTAACAGGCACATGTCCTGTTTAGCATGAGCAGTTCTGTGGTTCCTTTTACGCAAGGTCCGTTTATGAATGGCTTGTTATGTGTTAATCCTGGTCTCTTTATCCAGTCTGTTTGATGTTGATCGCAAATCCATCCAATGATATAGTTGCGGATTGCGTGTTTTGTCACTCCCAATGTAGGTTCGATAATTACCGTGTAATAACAGTCATGATCTCACAATGCATTAGAAAAACTGTTCTATTCGAACGTTTTATGCTTATTAAGATAGATACTACTTAAATTTAAATCCTCATCATCATTAGAGGTATTAATCAACGCTTATAATACCATTAATTATATGTTGATTTGAAACTAGCCCATCAAAAGGGCCTTAGATTTATACACAAATTTCAAAAATTCGTTTCAACCCAATCAACTTTTAAAATTCAAGCCTGAAATGCTGATTTGGGTTAGCTTACAGTTTGCAAAAACCAACTTGTATATTTATTTATAACCAAACTTGAAATTTGGCCTCTATATTATTTTACATACAAGTTCTGTTTTATCGGAAATATTCATTACGTAATATGTCGTTATAGCCCTATACGATAATTACCGTATAATAACAGTCATGATCTCACAATGCATTAGAAAAACAAATCGAACGCTTTAAGTTTATTAAGATAGATACTATCATCATCATTAGAGGTATTAATCCACGCTTATAACACGATTAATTATATGTTGATTTGAAACTAGCCTCCCCCAAAAGGGCCTTATATTTATAAATAAATTTCAAGACTGACCCGAAACTAGTGTAAGTGAAAGTCTAAGATGTTGATTTCAAGCAAATCCATAAATAGATTTTAATTACTTAGATATAGAAACAAGATTTAAAAAAGTGTAGGATGTTGATTTGAATCTAGCCTCTATCAAAAGAGTCTTAGATTTATAAACAAGTTTCAAGAATTCATTTCAACCTGATCACCTTAGTTGACTTATCAGTTTCTGTCGACAAACATGTCTCCAGAATTCGTTTCAACCCGATCACCTTATTCGACTTATCAGTATGTTGACCTGAAACAAGTTTTGGTCAGAAGGTCCTAGATACAAAAATATGATGAAAGTCTAAGATGTTGATTTGAAGCAAAAAGTTTCTCGGCGTAAACAAGACGGCTGAAAGCCAAAAAGGTACACGGAATAAGATGGAGAAAACAAGGTATCAATCCCACGGCGAAAGGACACGCCTAACCAAAATTCACCCCAGGGTACCGGTTATAAACATCATCAGCCAAAGTGGACCCTAGATACTGCTGCAGCCCTCAATGCAAGATGCTGATCGAAACCGGGCAAAACTACAGTTTTAAACAACACCGGGTTCTGAGCACCGTGTCTAGCAGCAGATTGGACAGTTTGAGGTTGTCCTAAACCCTATTTATGTCTGAGTTGGTTCTCAACTTGTACAGCTTGTTCAACATGCAGGATGTAATTGACTTCACCTCCGATTTTGATAATACACTTAATTTTTTTTAAAACTATCAGATCAGCGAAGTAGTTCTCCCTACGTTTACAAGCAAATCCATAAACAGATTTTAATTACATCCCAATTATTAAAGCGCTAAGTAATATCGGAAACGAGATTAATATGCTGATCTGAAACCAGTTTCTATCAAAACATCTTTGATATAGAAACAAGATTTAAAATTTAAGTCTAAGATATTGATTTGAAACTAACCGCTGTCAAAAGGGTCTTAGATTTATAAACAAGAGCAAATGAAATCAATATCTTAGACTTGCAACTTGAATCTTGCTTCGATGAAAATACAGCAAATGTACAACAGCGTCACACAAACTCATTAAAAATGGTCAAACGCCTGGGAACAATTTGGTCTTAGTACCTTTGTATGAATCATCAAATCAACACATTAGACTCGCAACTTGCGTCTTACCGTACCAAAAATGCCACGATTGCATAGCAGTAATTATTATTTTGAACTGGAAACATATAATGGGGTTTCTCTGTTGACGGGTTGCATGAAGAGTTTGATAGATAATTAATCGAAGGTAGTGATTATAATTAACTACTTACGTAATGTATTTATTCGCTATCTCTAATTAATTTAGTTTGCGATATCTAATGGTCAGATACCATTATTTCAAACGAACACTCGTGGAAATTCAAAATTAACGTCTTAGACATACAACTTGAACCTTGGTTCGATAAAAAATACAGCAAATATATAACTGTGGCACAAAAACTCCTTATTGAAAATGGTTAAACGCCAGGAGGCAATTTGGTCTTAGCACATTTGTATGAACCACCAAATCAGCATATGAAACCAACATCTTAGACTTGCAATTTTAAATAGCATCCAACCGAGGATAACTGTTTTTTTGTTTTTACAATGTGGTTTTTATTTTTCATAACGCATTTATTATAAAAGAGGTTGTGTAATTGTTATTAAAATTATTACACTTCTTTTACTCCCTATTTGTCAGTTGCGAACTCTACCTATATACGAATTTTATTTACAACATACTTATTTTACTTTGAGAAAAAATCACCTTCAACCGACCTTGAAGTTGGCCATAGGCCAGACTTTGAAGTTAACCTTGTGATTTTTTAGTGGTTTAGTTTGACCTTAGAGGTGTACTATAAATACGTGCATTTGAGTTAGTTAAAGTCTTCAAACTGTGTTTTTATATTGTATATATACATACAAATTGTTTTAAATAAACGAGTATCTAATTAAGTAAGCAATCAATTAACATTTTCTAGTTTTACAATGTGATTTTGTAATAGGATTTATTATAAAGAGGTTGCAAAATTATCCACTGTCATAAAAATTGTATTTTAATAAAGCACAAAGGCATGTAAAGATAATGACAAGTGTTTTATAATAAAAGATTTTATTTGATCAATTTAACCTGTTAACATGTGCCAAGGTTATTTTTATTTTATAGAACCGGTCGGCCTTGGATTTTTTTTCTAAGTTAACATATATCATACACGTAAAATTTCGCGACACGAGAATTTCGGCGAAGGCTGTTTCGGCGGTACCACTCCAACCCTCCCCGAGCATAACCGAGATTGTAAGACAGGTGTATGGTGTCGCAACTTGTTCTCGGGTCTTTGCCCCTTGTCGTGATCGCAACTTGTTCGTAGGCCTTCGTGTATTGTCGTGGTACCCTTGCCGGAAAATTTGAATTAGTATTATTATAATAAGGAGCCTAATGCTAACTTGTAAGACAGGTATAAGGCTGCGCAGCTTGCTCTCGGGGACTTTGTCCCTTGTCGAGGCCCCAATGACGGAAAATTTGTATTTGTATTTAAGTCTGCAGGTTATAGCTGGAAATATGAATCTGTATTATAATAAGGGGTATAATGCTAACTTGTAAGACAGATGTAGGGCTTAGCAACTTACTTTCAGGCCCTCAACCAAAAATTTGAACTTTTATTGTAATAAGGGGCCTATTACTAGCTTATAAGACAAAACATAGGAACCTGTGTTAGGGCCTGCGCCCTCCTGTCATGGCGCTTGTTGGGAAATTTGAAATTGTATCGTCATCTTGTTGTGTATGGCCTAATGAATATTTTCTGTAATAAAGGTGGCACCATCTAGTATTATATTTCTAGGACTAATCAGGGTTTTGTTTGTGGCACCATCTAGTGGTATATTTTTAAACTAACGAATGCTTTCTGTAATAGAGGCGGCGCACCTAGCGGTATATTCCTAGGGCTAATTAGGGTTGTTTGTGGTGTAATATAGTGGTGTAAAGGCTAATGAGTGTTTTCTGTAATAGAAGTTGATCGTGTTCGTCTCTCCCTCGTCTCTTTCTCAAACATACAAATCAAATTAAATACTAAACTGATTTAACTTAATCATACTGCTATTTCTTGAATTGTGAGCTGATTTTGTATGATTAAGTTAAATCAGTTTGGTATTTAATTGATTTGATTAACTTGATTGAAGTAATTGATTTGTTGACTAGTTGATTTGTTAACAGGTAAAATGTATTAAATAAAATCTTTTATTATAAAACACTTGTCATTATCTTCACATGTCTTTGTTCTTTATTAGAATACAATTTTTATGACAGAGGATAATGGTGCAACATCTTTATAATAAATCATATTACAAAACTCACATTGTAAAACTAGAAAATGTTAATTGGTTGCTTACTTAATTAGGTACTCGTTTATTTAAATCAATTTGTATGTACATATACAATATAAAAACACTTTTTGGAGACTGTTATTTATTTATAACACCTAGGTGATATTTTTGTTTGTACACAATATAAAAATCTGATGAAGTCTGGCTTTTATACGATCAAAGTGAAAATTATTTCTTTAAAGCATGTTACCCTCGGTTTTTTATTTTGAATGTAAATTTATAAGTACAATGTAAATGCTAAATATGAGTTGCAGTAAACAGGTTTTGTGGATTACTTTCTAAATTAGTTAATAAGGGCAAGCAATAGCCAGTTTATATCCAGCCGATCATAAGTAGAAAACGTGTTTAGTGAGCTGTATAAAAATATTTCAGTTCAAGATATGGTTATTATTAGAACAGTTGAAAGAAAGAACACATCTGAAGGTATGCGTATTATTTTTTAATGTATGTTTTACTTGCTATTGCTAACAAAAATGTCGATAAAGGTTTTTAAAATGTATTATTACTCTTATAGGATGACGTCATGAAGTCAGATCTACAATAGCTGGTACGTATTCGTGGATTTTAAACTTGTAGTTATTGTTAATTCGCGTATAATAATAAACCATTAAAACCTTTTGCCTTTTATTTCCATTATATCAATTTGGTATTCTTAAAAACATGTTAATTTAATTTAACTCTATGTTATATATTAGTAATTATTACTTTCCAGTCCTTTTAATGAGGTTTTTATAACTGTTAATGATACGTTTCTATGAAACAATTTTGTGTGTATGTAATTGAACATGCAAATAAATCAGACATAATTTTCCGAATCTATAGGTGGTGACTGTTTAGAAAGAGAATCTGCCTCTATAAAAAGCATCATTGCATTAGGGTAGAAATTATTTATTATTTCACGTAATATTTAATTTAGACTTTAATGTATTCAGTTTTGAACTATAAGCTGGTTTCCGCAAACTGTAAGACATGATTTATTGATTTTGGTTGAGTGATTGGGATTGATCTGATTGATTAATCGAGCATGATTTGTTTGAGATTGGTTAATTAATTAATTGATTTGTTTGTGTGCGAGAAAGAGCCGAAAAAGAGGGAGAGAGAAAGAGAGGTGTGCATGATCAACTCCTATTATAGAAAATGTTCATACGCCACTAGATGGCGCTAAAAACCAATTTTAACTCAAAGGGAGTCGAGGCGCAGAACCTGATACAAGTCCTGTCTTACAAGGTTATGGCCACCTTATTAGAATACAATTTTTTTTATGACGGGGGCGAAGGCCTACAACTGTAAGATTAGGTTAGAACCCACACACAATTGCACCAGGGGGGCCACGATAGGGGCCAAGGCTCAAGAGCTAGTTTCTGCACTTATATATAAGGTTAGGGCCCCATACCATTTCCAACCAGGGGGCGAAGGCTCGAGCACAAGTTTTGAAGATCTACACATGTCTTACAAGTTAGCATTAGGTCCCCTTATTAGAATATTGTTGCGCACGCATTTGCCTACCTTCCAGAGGCTAAACTACCAAAGAGGCGGTAATTAGGGTGAAAATTACATCAAGGGGTTAAACATGACCACCGAAAAGAAGCCATAGGTGTGAACTGACAAAAAATTCTTAACACAATCAAAAGAGCTCTAATTAGGGTGAAAATCAAGGGTTGAAAATGGCCTCTGAAAAGAAGCCATAAAAAAATACGACCAAATTAGTGTGAAAATCAAGGGCTGAAAAGAAACCATAGGGTGAAAAAATACGATCCCCACGTGGGCATCTAAAAAAGTGAAAGGTGAGGTGTCCCACAGCTCTATCTTTCTTATATAAAAATACATAAAATAAAATATTCCGAAAACAGCAAATTACGACGTATTACAAAGACATCAAAAATCCACTAATTATCTTTTCTATCTTTGTAACAATGGCGATTTGACAAACGTTTATTACAATAATAACATTTTTGCGGTCCGCTACCTACATGTTCATCGGATGGATGTCGTTCCTTAACTTATATTTATCTGTATCTTTGTTAATGTTAGTTGCTATTTTATAAACGTAGATACACGTTACTGTCATTAACCTGTTTTCTATAAAAGTATTTCTACAGGATTCTCTGTATTGTAGATCAAAAATTACTCTGATTATTCTTTTCTGTAAAATACTACAGTGGTTTACATATGCCGCTTGTCCCCATACTATTAATATTATATTGTAAGCGATTATAGAGTACACCAGTGAATAGTAAGCAGACAACAGGTGAACAGTGTCCAATTCAGATTTTAAGTTTATTATTGCATAACAAGCTTTGTTTAGTTTTTTGCACACTTCCGCTATATGGTAATCGAACGTTAAGTTGTTGTCAATTATTGTACCTAAGAATCTAGTAGTTGTAACTGTTTTTATTTCTACTTTTACATTATTATTAAATATATTGAGTATTACACTTTTTTCAGGGTTTAATATTAACAGGTTCTTGTTACACCAAATTTTAAACCCGTTTAATACTAAAGCAGTTTTTATTTCTAGGCTTTTTTCACATTCAGTCTTCTCTATAACTGTGGTATCATCGGGATACATAAAAACATCCGAGGAAATGTGTTGTGACAAGTCATTGACAAACAATATAAGGCGAAGAGGTCCTAGAATTGATCCTTGACTTACCCCTAATGTTTTTGTACTAATTGAATGCACTGATCCGGCACAGACCAAAAATTCCCTATCAGTTAAGTATGAGACCAACCAATTCTTAATAACTCCACGCAAACCCATTATTTCTAATTTATATTTAAGAAAATCTGTGTTAACAGTATCAAAAGCCGAAGTAAGATCGAAGAATAAGCAATTTACAAACATTTTCGAGTCAATACAGTCATATAAGGTTTGAATGAAATTTATGGTTGTTGTTGCAGTAGACTGTTCTGGTCTAAATCCATACTGACTGCTACTCAAGATATTGTCACGAATGAAAAGGTCCTATTGCATATTGCCTTTTCGAATACTTTAGATGCATAACTTAGCAATGTTATTGGTCTGAAGTTTTCTATATTTTGTACATCCCCTTTCTTAAATAATGGAATAACATTTTCAGTCTTAAGTTTAGTTGGAAATTGGCCCTTTTGAATGGAGCAATTTAATGAAAAAGTTAAATCATTTGCAATTATATCTTTACAATATTTTAGTAAGTAATGGGAACCTCATCGATCCCAGTGCAGATTCTACATATGTGATATATACATATACATATATGTTGTAGTTTCCACGAGTGTTGTATCCATTTATATTATTAATTACATTCTTTCTCGGGTTTATCTCCTCGTGTATCGTGGAAGTTCTGATAAGAATGGTTACTCGTTTCGGCAAAACCATATTTGCCATCCTCAGGTCGCTAGTATTTTTGCTCGGTTTCTCGTTACACGAACTGAACTGACATCCGATGTACTATCCTGGTTATATACCCTTTTGATGAGTTTCTCTGCTTTCACGTTCTCCGATTTCCTTTATACTTTCACTTTTCTGTTTTGTCGGTTTCACTATTGTTTTCATAACTGCTATTGAGTTTATTCTCGGACGGTGCTGTTTTTGTTTGTTTAATACTAATTTCCATGTGGGTGGTGGTCTCCGTGTGCCATCTCTTGTATTTAGGTTATTTGGATGTTTTTAATTTCAATCATTTTCGTCACACAGTCAACACATGCTACTCTTTTTGTTTGATCAAAATTGATGTTCGCAGTTCCCTGTACTTGTTGCGCCAAAACTGATGTGGCGTTCTTCCTTACTGCTAGCCGATGTTCCTCTACATTGTGCTTATTCGTCTATTAGTTTGGCTGATTTATACCCCGTTCCAATCTCAGCAGGGGATTTTATAAATACCCTAATAAAATACTTATCTTTTTTGGGATTTTTTAATGGTGTACTTTAAATTATACAATCTAAACGTTTCGATAACACTTACAGTTATCTTCGTCAGTAGTAATGTTTGTTAAAAATTGTTAAAGATGTAGTAAACAATTTTGTCAAATTTGAAAAATTCAAACATAAACATAAGCCTGCTATTAATATAACAGTTTGAGAAACGTATAAGCCAACTATAAAATTGTAGTAAAGAATAACTAGGTCATTAAAATTAAATATTGTTAAACTGCCTCAAAGATGACAAACCAGAACACTCTCTACGACGAAAGCTAACAATGAAATTTGCCAGCCAAAAACACATTTAACAAAATTTAATCGAGTTATGATGTAAGTGTAAAGTTGTGAAAAACTTCAATTTTAAAATGATAGAAGCATTCACAAATCCAAACATTACATCAAATAAAATAACCCAGTTTAAAAAAAAAAAAAGAAATCCCAAAAAAGATAAGTATTTTATTATGAGTGTTAATGGTGAAAGTTTACATTTTCATATTATAAATACCCTGTTCCCCTAGATTTATTTTTGTTCGGGAGAAACGTTTCTATGTTCTTAGCTGGCTTGAAAATGGTTTTTATGTTTCCAATGACAAGAATTATCAATCCATAGCCATCACCATCACACCTAAAACTAATACCACTGCATTTAGGTACTTTTCATTTCCTTATGTGGAAGATCTTACGGCAAGAATTATTAATATTTTTAAGAAGTATCCTCAAATTAAAATTGCTAGAAATAACACTAAAACAATTTCAAAACTATTTACTAGAATTAAAACACCTTTAACTGAGCTTGAAAAATTTAATGCCATCTACAAGATCCCTTGTAAAGAGTGTAACTTATTTTATGTAGGCCAGACTTCGAGGAATGTTGCGAGTCGCATTGCTTCCAACCAAAGCGATTCTCGCAGGGGAGTGTTGTCTTGTGCTCTTTCTAAGCACACTAATAGGTTCTTACATTCTATGAATGATAAGGATACTACCGTATTAGCCATTGAACACAGCACTATAAAAAGGAACTTCCTTGAAATGGTTTTCATCAATAAGGAAGCTAATTCTATAAATAAGAAAACGGACATCAAAAACTTGAGTGTGGTTTATAATTATTTATTACAATGGTCTCATTGGGTAAATACTGAATTGTTTTTGTTTCGTTGTTGTTTTTTTTTTTTGCTTTTGGTTTTTAATCCATAAGACAGTATTTTTTGAATGTTTAGTCACTTAAATACATAGTTTAAAATTTCCCTCTTTTACTTGTTTATGTAAATAACAAGTGTTAATACAAAATTTTTATATGATTATCTTACCGGTCAATGTCAAGCGTTTTAATGTGGTAATATTTATTTATTTTAATAGTGTAGTTGTGAGTTTTTTTGTTGATTGTTATAACATACATTAGGTAATGTATATTTTTATAGTAGATTATATTATTATGAGCAAAAATTAGGCTTTATATGCTAAGGTTTGCAGTTTGACTGCCGGACGTAGTGAGGCACGGAAGCACATACAGCCATTTTGCTCCGAATAATATAATCCTGAAGTTGTCTTAATCGGAGCTGGTGGAACGGGAGTGGGTGTGTTCTTTTATTTCTTGGGTGTCGGCTGCGCAGGCGGCAGCGGAGGTGAACGTTGACAGAGCCGCTAGCTGGGTCTCAGCTGATGGGGCGACGTCGGTTGACAGTGCTAGTTGCATCTTGCTTGGACGCCTCCACTGTTTGTGGAGGCGGCCGTTGGTGAGTTGCTGCTCACTCTTTCCCATGGTAGGTCGAGCAGCGATGTTATATCGTACGATATGGTCTAATTTTCCTTTTTTAAAACATTTAATTTTAACAAAAACCAAACGTTGGAGGTTCATTTTCGGATTGAGAGCTTTAATTCAAAACAATCATTGAAATCGTTGTAGTATAAATCGCTGATGAGTTGAGGACAGAGAATAATACAAATGATTATAAATATAACAGATACTTTATTACATCTTTGTTAACTTTCACCCTCATGACATGAAGGTGTCGCTGCATCCAAATATTAGGTTTCGTTCACAATAAGTAGAATGAGCCGATAATAAGTAAGTTTATAATCAATGATTTAATATATAGAGGTATTTGTATGATTTAAATTCTTTTAAATTCGAGTATTAAAGTAATGAGGTGTAATACTTGGCTAAAGAAATTGCTTGGTGGTTTACGTCTGGATCACGAGTCACTTTATGAAAAAAAAATGTATGAAGAATATAATTATAAGTGAGAGATATACATACTATATCTCAACTACAACATTTTATATGTTGAGAAATGCAAAAGCGTTTAAACATTTGCCTATTAACTTCGAATGCGCACGCCATCTGTACACTGTGGTCCCGAGGAAACCCAGCATTGACTTACTTATAATAGTTATGTACACAACGTTACGACCCTTTGAAGACTGTCGTCTTCTCTGGTCTAAAAATCGGAGGCATGTACTTCAACTGGCAATTGGTGGAAACGGAAGTTATTTAATGTTGATAATATTACTTGTTTGTGGTACCATCGTGCTCAAAAAATACTGTACAGCTTGTTACTGTAGACACTTCCAAAATTCAAATTTTGTATGTAAATCGAACATCTCACGATTTTCAAGTGGGGTTAAGCATTTGCCAAACTCTTAGACAAGGAAAAGAGATTCCTAATCTAAGGTCAAACTGGCAAATTTGATAGATTACTGTCATTTTGATTTTTCATGCTCATAGCGCTCTAAGTGCTAACGCAGTTGATTATGTGCCGTTAAACCAAATGCACACAGCCAAAATTTTGCTGTACCAGTATTTTTTGAGCGCAATGGTACATTCATATCCATATACTAAATTTTAAATTTCCACTTTTTTTATAATAATTCAGTTATTGAATTGGAACAGCCAACATAAAATACCCAATTAACATTTAAAATAAAATTTGATCAAATTAATTTTGGAAAGTTTTCAAACGTTCCTCGTATTCTCTCTGATAGTGACGATTATAGTTGGCAATTTGC
The DNA here is from genome assembly GCA_036346205.1 of Vesta saturnalis. Lineage (NCBI taxonomy): Eukaryota > Metazoa > Arthropoda > Insecta > Coleoptera > Lampyridae > Vesta > Vesta saturnalis. The sequence goes on from JARFJB010000821.1 coordinate 3,455,824, forward strand.
ATTTGTTACCAGGTTGACAAGGTTGGTGTTTCTGTCAAAATGTCGTTTATCAATATTTAGATTTGAAAATTGGTTTTTGATTTAATACCAGAATGAAAAATCAAAGAATGTCTTCTTATAATTCAGTTAAAATAGAAGTAAAAGAAGAGAATTGTGCGGGTAATGATTACTTAATGGCGAAGGGTCGTTTAAAAGGCGTCTTGCGACAGTTAACTGAAAGAAGTGATTCAGACTCGGAATTAGATATTGACTCCAACTATTCACCTAGAAAAACGTAATTAATTAATTAAAATAATTATTATTCAATTAATATTGTTTTTAGAGAAACTCGGAAACGCAAAATTGCCCCACCCATGCCTGTCCATCATACATATGTAATGAAATTATTTGACCGTAGTGTGGATTTAGCTAGATTTGAAGAGGATACACCATTATACCCTATATGCCGAGCATGGATGGCGAATTTGCCCAGAAATCCACAAGTGATTGTTAAGTATGTGTGCATTTTAATCAAGGATTATTTTTAATACTATTCCTAAAGGAGAAGGTTATCATCTCCCGAGCCAGATGGAGTGCTCTGGATGAATATTAATAATAACATAAGTGAAGTAACACGATTACCACGTCCAACTGAACCATTTCATTCAAGAATACCTTCACCATTGCCTATACAACTGAATCAAAATAAAAATGAAATTAATTTAAATTATGTAAGTTTTGTTTTTTCAATATAAAAAAGGATACTTATAGAACTTTTAGGATGAAAAACCACCTGTCCCAAGAGACGTGCTTATCCGTAATCATTTACAGAGATGGGTGAATGTTAAAAAAAATTGGATTAATACGGCACAGAAGAATGAAGATCGATATAATAGAAGTATGCAATTGTTACAAAATATTTATAATAAGTAAGTTTTGTTTTTTTATTTATTAGAAGGAATTGTACTTTTTGTTTTAATTTTTTTTTGTTGGTTTATTTGTTTTTATGTTTTGTTTTAGAGCTCAAGAGGCAATGGAATAAGAATTATAAAATTATGTTTTAATTTGTATTTACGTTAAGGAAATATATGTGTTAAAAACTCTTGTTTGTCTTTTTATTTATACATCATTTAGTCATAAATCTCTATGTAAAAACATTCGTAACTCGAAAAGATTTCCGGAAATAATTTATGCACCAAGTAAAAAAATTAAGGAAATATTTTCATTCCAATTAATACAGAATCAATTAGATATTATCAGGAAGAAGAAACATGTAAAGTGGACATCAGAAGAATTGGTGTACATATTAACTTTGTAATATTTTAGTAAAACAACTGTTGTTAGTTTATCCTTTAGCAAAATGAAAATGCATATGATCAGACGGAAGATAAGGTGATTACACCACATAAATATATGCAAGTAGTTTGGCCTTTTTCCAGATTGACTTCATTATAGGTGATCAAAACATGTTGAATCTTGTTTTGACATCTGATATTGTTGTGCTTTATAGGAAAATAATTTCGAGCACACTTTTGGCTTTTTTAAATTCTAGGTGGCCATGACAATTGAGAAAAAAAATGATTTTATGTAGAAGTAACGTAGCATGTTGGTCATCAATATGGCAAAATGTTATTAAGGAAAGTTGTTGGAGATAAGAAATTATGACTATATGCAACCAGAGCCAAATAAAGATCTAGCCATGTACTTAAGTGAATTAATTGAGATCAGAAAAATACTTCATATAGGAACAATAGAACATTACACACATATGTTACACAGAATAATAAACGTAGCAGAAACGATGATATATGTGCAATGAAATCTACAAATTTTTTAAAAAGGCATAAGTATTTCTAGTACACCCTAGTGGACTCTTTTGAACATTTAAAAAATCAGTATATTATGTTTTTGACACATCGAATTAATCAAGATGTAGTGGAAAACCTTTTCTCACAATTATACTCATTACTTAGGCATTAATTAAGTGTATGTAGGTCCAAAGTAGATGCAGTTTTCATTATCACCCCTTAATGCTTTGTACAAGACCAGGATGATGTCGTTGGATGTCTCACTTCGTCAAAAATAGAAAACACCGGGATGTTACAACATACATAATTGATTCCATCTACATCATTTAAAAATGCACAGATGTAAGTTACAACTAAATTGATTGCAGTCTCATTAGTAGCACAATGAAGAAATTGTTTATAATTACAATGAATTCTGATACTTAAACTTGTTCCTCCTCATGTTTGACTGCAATTTTGAACACCTATACAAATGTGTAGTGAAAGCGAGGTTTCCATTATTTGGTGGGATGTATCGAGAGTTAATAAAGCAGCCTGATAGATTAATGCAAATGATCTATAATTTAGAACAGGATTTTAAAGAAATTTCTAAGGGTGAAACAATCTGACCTGAAAATAATGTAATTAAAAGAACTGCAATTCTTAATTAAAAAGCAGGGAGAAAATATAATCATTCTTAATTAAAAAGCAAGGAGAAAATATAATAAGTAGCGATACAGTCCAACAGTTTGTCAAAGAATTTTCATTAACATGAAATATCTTAATGACAAATCCATAGTGGCAGTATACGGACTGTGGACATGGCCCACAAGGAAAGTATAGGGTCAAACACTATGACCAATTTTTGGAGTACCTTGACCATCCCTAAAGGGCACTATGATATAAACCAACCATCATTTTTACAGTTTTTACATCTATTTGAGGGTAAGTTGAATTAAAATATGAGCTGGATCAGTATAGTTAGGGATAGGAAACCATTTCATCAATTTTTGGGATCTTCTACTGCCCCTTAAAATAGTTTTGCTATTAACAACTTTCATTATTCAGCTTTTTTATATTTCCCAACAAGTGAACCAGATAACCTAAAATTTGATCAGTCCTAGTTTTTTTTTTTTTGCATTTATTTCTGATCGTGTAAACCAATTGTAGTGTCCCCCACGTACCCTATCTTGAAAAATGTAATTTGAACTTATTTGCAAGAATGCAAATTCAAGAACAAAACAATCGCTAAGTGATTTCTCTTGACTTTACTGACAATAATGTTACTATTACTCAAATTTAATTGCTTGCCTTACATGGACTTTCCTGACAATAATTAAATGATTAGAATTTATTTGCAAGTCTGATATTTAATTACTCGCAAACCTCAAATCTGATCAAACGAAGTGGCCGTCTAGTGGTAGGTACGCTGTGCTATTTGAATTAGATGGACTGGATAAGGTAAGTGTTGCATCATGAGGGGCAGGTAAACAAAGAAACTACTCAAATTAAAATTAACGAGCTTTGCGCAATGGTGGTTCAGCCCGTTAATATATTATTGTGGGAAAGAACCACCAATAAAACCCACTGTATTCATAAATAAATAATTGCACAAGTGCATTAATAAATCAAATAACAAAAAAAAACAATGAAAGGGTTAAATATTAACAAAATACCATTAAAACAGGTTAAAGTGCGTACAAAATTATAACATTAAGAGAAAAATAAATAAAAAGTAGTTTAAAAATTATTATTAAAAAAAAAAACAACAAACCATGTAGTCACACCCACAATTGTGTCATAAATAATCAGAATCAAAATCGTAATACCAAACATGTGGCCTTTTAAAACCAATCATGCAGGTCTTTAAATAAATAAGCACATAAAACAATAAGGCAAATTACGGTACATATAAACTACAACAGTAAAATTGCACAGGTGATAATTACGGTAAAGGCAAGGACAAAATAAAATAGACAAGGAATTTACACATACACAATTGTTTAGTGACTACTAAAGTACAAAATACATAACAAAATTACCATATATTACATATGAAGAGAAACTAGTTCGCAGGCAAACAATTCTACTTAACAAACTGACACAACAAAACTTATTAAAACAAATCCTTACAAGGGTAAGTTGTAAATAGATCATAACATCGTGACCGATATATAAGTTTGCGTACGTTAGAAAAACACAGCGCCTCTTTCTCGGGTTGCACATTCATTTATACAACAACAATAACAATAAAATAGAATTCAAGGCGTTTAATGATTATTTGGACCCGGGAGTGCGTACCCACTTGGCAATTGCCTTTTACAATTAATAACCAACCGGTATCATGTACCCGTTCATCAGCCCACCTCTACACAAATATAAATATAAACAACAATGCTAATTCACACAAATACAAGACTGAGGGAGTTCTGTACTGTCTGTTATGTTAGCAAATTTCAGCTTAATGAGCCCGCGTGCGAATAAGATACCTTTGCAAGGCAATGCTCGATTTTTAATAGGCTATATAGGCTTGTAGAATTATTTGCTGCCAGCCTTAATTTATATAAAAATACCTACTTACACTTAAATATATATTCCTTTAAGTGATCACAGACACAAATCGTTAACATACGCGGTTTAACTTCAAAAAGGGTGACTGTTATTTATAGATTAATATTTGGAAAACACATTAAAACTAACACCCTAAAGAAAAGACAAATTAGCGTTGGCTAATTGAAACGAAAATATACACGCACGAAATATTTTAAAGACAAACCGTATACAATGAAGGTATTCAATTAACTAAAAACGATCTGGCTCGATTGACACTCTAACTGTAACTGCCTTTCCCTCCGATCTCAAACTAACTACCTCTACCTCCGAAAAACCACCCCCGCTTTTCAAAACAAAAAATTATTAATTATTGGACATTTTAATTTTAAAAATATGCATTCGTCCGTAACAAACCCTACAATTAGGTCTCGAGTTTCCTAGTACCAAACAAAGACGTCTTTGATTGCAGTGTGTACCGGTAATGGAATTGAATGTACTTAGAAACAAGAAACCGTCTCATTCATTCAAGGGCGTAGCCAGGATTTATAACAGGGGGGCAAATCATGGTCCATGGTCGTTCAAAATGTAAAATTTTAGGATAAAAAGAAAAGGCAAATGAAAACAAAACTTTGAGATTTTAATTATACTTAAATTAAACTAACATTTTTCATGAGTTTAAACTAAATTTATTCAAAACTTTCTTCACTATGTAGTCCTGATTTTCCTTCAAAAATTTTCGATGCACACTCATCAAACACAATCCAGCGAGTCTGTCATCACCCATTGTACTCCTGAGCCAGGTTTTTACCCTTCGCAGGGTACTGAACGATCTTTCCACGGTAGCAGTAGTGGATGGGAAAGCACTTAATATTAGCAGTGCGTGCCTTGTTGCAGGGAAAAAAACATTAGCTTCTTCCAAAAGTGCAGCCACTTCAATGTTCTTTAATTTGTCTTCTGCTAAATTCTTTTTCTTCCACATATTGTACCACAAATCTAATTCTGCAGAGACATCACCCAACTTGTAAAATTCCATGAAAGATTCTGCATTATTTTTGAAATCTTTTGAAGCTATTTTGAGCATGCTTGAAGGATGAAGATAAGTTAAAGCAAAAGCAGGTGTATTTTCGTTGGAGAATCTAGCATCCAAAGACGAAGTTAAAGAATCAAGATAGGGGATGATTATTGACCGCTTCCAGTATTCAACTGCAGACTCAGATGGTGGATTACTTCTGTGTACTTGCTTTTGAGTGACTCGTGGTACTGACAACTCAACCCCTACTTTCTCTGCGATATCAAGTGATTTTTTAAATAATTCATAAGAAACATTTTCGACATCTTGTCGATCTTCTTTGATTACATCTAGAATATCATCAATATGTTTCTTCACCATAACCAAGTCCATACTTTTACCTTGTAAAACGTTTACAACGGGTTCCAAAATTGCAGAATATCTTGCAATTATGTTTAAGCCTAAGATGAATATTGGTTTAGTAACTGCACAGTGCAATTGGTAGGCAGATTTTCTTGTTGCATAGTTTCCTTCGACAGATAGATGTTCTAGTGCTTTAACAATGTCAGTGAAGCTTTCTGAAAATTTTTTTATGCTCTTATATTTTTCCGACCATCTGGTCTCACAAAGCCTTGAAAGATTTGGAACCGATTTCCTACGGGCTGGCGATTCACGAAAGAAGGTTATTGTGTCTTTAACCGTTGCAATTGTGTTTCTTATTTCTGGTAGCTTGCTATCATTGACCACAAGATTTAGTCTGTGGCTGGAGCAATGGAAAAATAAAGATTTAGCGTACTTTTTTTAAGAATGGCCTGTACACCACCTTCTTTGCCGGCCATCGTGGAACACCCGTCAAATCCGAATCCCACACAATTATCGGCGGAAAAATTATTATCTTCTAAAAAACTTTGAATTGCGCTACCGATTGTAGAAGCATCTTGATATTTTAACTCAATGTAGCCTACAAATTCCTCCCTGATTATTTTTTGGCTGCTCTTTTCCAGCGATATCTGCTGTTTCATCAGCCATTACAGCATAAGCTTTTGCCCGTTTACAGTCTTCGATTATTTTTTTCTTTGACAACTTCACCGCATAATTGTATGATCTCATTTTGAATTGTTGGTGAGGTATAGACTGCGTTTTTTTGACATTTATCCAAGTGGCTCTTTAGTTTCTCATCACCAGAGTCAATCCTCAAATTTAAAAGGTCAAAGAAAACTCCCTCATTTCCTTGTTTTCCTCTAAGCGGCAAATCATGAATTCCACAAAATATTATGCATGAAATAATTGCTGACAATATTTGGTTATTTTCTTCAATCGTCTTATGGTGCCCTATTTGCAACTGGACATTAACAGGAGCATTTTCAAGAAATGCTTTTGCAGCAGCTGTTGAAGATTTGTGGTAATGGCTGCCAACGTGCTTTCTACAATCTTCATGTATATCCTTAAACTTCATGTGGGGCCTTACCATAAATGACCCCAAAACTCCATTAACTGTAGCAATTCTTGGCGGAAATAAAACACAATACAAACATAGAGCACCTTTCAAACGACTTGAGTACACCAGCCATGGAGTATATTGATCTAACCAGCGATGGTTAAATTTTCTTTTCAAGTGAATGGCATCAGAAGCAAAATCGTAATTGGATGGTGGAACCCAAGGGTTTGTCAACAATTCCTTCTTTTTTTCAGAAGGCAAGTTATTGGCACAACTAACATAACGACCAATGCCATTTTCATGGTAGCCATCGCGTTCTTCAGTTTGTTTAGAGGTCCCAGATCCAGAGACAGCTTCATGTAGATTTGAAGAACTACTTGAGCCACCTTCAAAAATAGATTCCGATTTTGATGTTCCGACCATTTTATTTTCATCTTCATCACAATCATTGCTTCCACTTCCACTACTGTCATCATGAACTTTTTTCCGTTTTAGAGATTTTTGACCTAAAAATAATAACCTAATATCATTCTTGTTCTTAGTCCCTAGTATAAAAATTAGTATAAAACAAAACTACCATGTAATGATAGCTTATAATGTGGATATACTATATCCGATGTTAATATTTTTTCTCTAGATTAAAAACACAAAATGAAATTAATAGCACGTATAAAGTGCTGTTTGATCTTTAATATGTGAAAATTTGAAGTTTTTATATTTAGTCCCATTTGAGATATCAGCTGTCAAAATCGGTGCATTATTGTAATTTTTGTTATAATTAGAAGTCAAAAAAGTCGGCATCATAATAATGAAAAATATATAAAATTATATTAATAATGCACAGAATCTTTTGCCAAAGCTAATAAAAATTGTTTCACAAAGATACAAGCAAAGAGTAAAGAGCAATTGGCAATTTTGTAAAGGGCTGCAATTGAATTTTTTTCCAAACGTTGCGATACAAATAATTTTGAACAAAAATTAACATCGGATATAACATATCTACATTATAAGCTATCATTACATCGTAGTTTTGTTTTATTTGGTGCTGGTCGAGCAACCAATTTTCAAATTTTTCGACCATTTCTAATGGAATGACCCTAACGTTCTAATTAAAAATTTAATTTTCTACTGAAATTATTTAACTTACCTTTTTGTAACCAATTTCTTATATCCATATTGTCTTTTCTGTGATTTCTGTCTCTTTATTCTGTGGTAAAACTATTGTTACGGATTTTCCCTCTTGTTTCTCAGGCAATAATTTAACACTGATAACTATTCACACCAACTTTATTTAAAACCAATAAAGTTAACAAACCAACACAAATATTCACTTTCTCAACACTTTTTAATTATTCCGCTTTTAAATCTCGCACCTCGCTTTCTATTCGCAGTATGCAACTTCGTATCCTGCACTATGTACTGTACTGTACTGTCTGTCTTCGCGCCGGATAGGCAATTTTATATACCCTTTTTGAGCCTAGAAATTGCCAGAACATTCGCATAGCCGGTTCCCGTATATTCCACACTTGTATCTCGATTTTTCTCGAAGAAAACCAGTGGCGTTTCGTTACACTATTAAATAGGACACTGTCGCTAGACAAGAGCACTTACACACCAACTCAGTAGTTGTTGCAAAAAATATTGTCCTATGTTAGGGTTTGGAGCAAGTTGTGTTTTAACCACTTGATAGTTTTGCACGAACTGCACTCGGGCGTGACATTTTTCCGTACACTGACGATCCCGAGTCTCGTTCAGGCAACTTTTGTTTTAACTTGTTGGTGCAGGTCTTACGTACGTTATAAGAGTATTTATTTCGGATTCTGATGTAGGATTGCGTATTGAATGTTTCAAAATATTTCACACTAAAACTACTTTGAAATATATTTTAGTGACAAAGGACACGCGAATAATTTTATTTATTAGAGCTTATTAATTAATTTTAAAATGTTCATAAAAGCAACGAAACGACCACAACAACAAACAAAATATATAAAACAGATAACAAAAAAAATATGCAAAACAGAAAAATATGTGTTTTAGATTTAATTTTTTGTTTATTAAAATTTAAAAATTATTTAATTTATTTTTGCTCTTCCAGGGGGCAGTTGCCCCTCCCTGCCCTTCGCTGGCTACGCCCATGCATTCATTACTTTACCACCGTTTATGGGCTTCCCATGTAAATTATATTTTTTTGCATTTATTAGTTAAACTTATATGCAGATAATGGTCTGACCCCGTACTTGGCGCAAACATTTTTATATTGATTGATATTGACACAAAGCAGACCATATTAATCTCCTGCCTCAATATGTTAACTTCATTTCTATGTGGTTCCTATGCATATAATATGTATATTATTATTTCATCAACTATTAAATAATCTAGTTAAGGTTATGTCCATTTATGATTATATAAAAGTCCTTAACACAGTGTTAAGTAAATTTCAAATTAACATCGTTGTCTACATAAAATTTTAATTACGGTTAACTTTCATATGCACAAATAAGTGACCAAATTACTGAGTTACCGTCCATGCACCCAGTTCAAATAACAGAGCATCTGGTTGCATTATGTACAATACATAATTTTTATTTGTCAAATCAGAATTTGTCATATGAATGGAAAAAATGGTACAAACAATTCAAAATGTGTCTTCGAAAAAGAAAAAGATGCCAATAAAGTTACCTTATTTTCGTTCTGATGCGCTTGAAATTTTTACAAGTTTCAATGTTTACATTGACACAGTAGAGTACAAAGAACTAATTCATAAGTTTGAAGCTCAGTTTATACCTAAAACTAACATATCAATTGAACGTCATCACTTCTTCACAGAAGACTCCAAGAGGCTGAATCCTTAAGACGATTACGTAACAGTCTTAACAAATTTAAGTTAACTTGTGAATACAAGGAATACACTGATATTAAACAAAAAATTATATCAGAAGGACAGATTACACTTGATAAAGGTGTTTAGATCGGAAGAACATTCACCAAGCGTGAACATTCTGCATTGTGGGAGCTGATCACAGTTAAAAGGATCCAAAGTCAATATGACCAACCTGCAAAAATCTATCAGTACAGCAAGATCTGTATGTTCCGGATGTGGATAACATTTCCGATTCAGGTGTGCAGCTAGAAAGGTAAAACCTAATTATTAAAAAAATTGGCCATTTTGCAAAATGTTGTTTTAAAAGTATTAATAATGTCGAAAATGTCTAGCTGTCATCAAAAAAGTCTGTTATTGTAAGCACAAAAATTTGTTAGTTAAAAGTTTGTTGTGGGAGATACCTACTCATAATTATTTATGATGTTACTTAATTGTGTCGATTAGACACAGGTGCTAAACAAAACAAAATGATGACTTTTGACTACTTATAAACGCCCCCCACACACACACAAAGAAACAAACACACCTACAACATGCACGCGCACGCGCCTATGCCCTCCACGCACACACTAACACAGACACAGTGTAAATTTAGTAACGCATCTGTGAAATAGTTAAGCCAGAAACAAGAAAAGTGTAGCACTGTCAACGAGCGAAGCAGAATATGTGGCTGCTTGTGAAGCCACAAAAGAGCTCATTTGGGTAAACAAATTATTATATGGATTAACTAAGTTAGATAGTGATGTGCCTACATTGTTTGTGTACAATATAAGTGCAATAAAGCTTGCAATGAATCCAGAATTCCATAAATGATCTAAGCATATTGATATTGAGGTTAAATTTCACTTTGTTCGTGAGAACGTTTGTGAAGGCGTTCTAAAGTTACAGCATATTTCAAGCACTGAACAGTGAGCAGACATATTCACAAAAGCTTTAGGACGTCTGCGATTTGAAGTATTGCGTAGTAAATTAGGGCTCGTACAAATTTCTAATCACAGTCAAAGAGAAAATAGCGACAATGATTGTATATTAAAAGAAAAAGAACACTAGTTACATTGCATGAAAAACTTGTCAACAAACAAAAACTAGGTATATATTTTTTTACCTGTTTACTAGATACTACTACAAACTTAAGTATTGTCACCATATTAAATTTGCCTCAACACTTCCTCACAAATTTAACATTGATTTGAAATTGGTACCAGCCCCAATTTACTACGCAATACTTAAAATCGCAGACGTCCTAAAGGTTTTGTGAATATATCTGCTAAATGTTCAATGCTTGAAATATGCTCTCACTTTAGAACGCCTGTTACGTTTAATTGGCAATTCTTGCAAATTTTCTGTAGTTAGGTATTAGCTGCCGGTACATGTGTGTACTGTGGGTTGCCTATTCATCAAAAATTGACAAATTTAGTAAATAAACAAATTCTTTGGTAATTTTAAATTTTTATTATTGTTACTGACAATTCCATAATGCACTTCCGGTAAAAAATTCTCCCTCAACGTCTTCCGCTAACAATTTTGACATTGAGATTAGAAGGTTGAATTGTGTGGATGCCATTTTCTTTATTCGATTTCTTTAATTAAAATCGCCCTATCAAAAGGGATCTGAAAGATTAGTGGCCTTTAGAAATTAAAATAATTAAGCCATTATTGTGGTTCTGGTCTTACCTTAATTATTTTCTCGATTCGAGGATTAAAAAGTAACCACACAATTCCAAGTTCTTTATCGGGTGCACATTCCACCGTAGGGGTAAATATTCATCGGAAGCCTAACCACACTGTAAATTTATCTACTTTATTTTAGCATTATTACTACCTTACTATTACCCTATTATTTACCACTCGTGGATAAGCTTCAATTGTGTCGATACCTTCTCCAAAGGCTCGCACTACACCGTAGAGGTATGTTACCAGCTTAATTCTGGATATCCATCACTAAATTAATTTATTGTAGCCGGTAGTGTAACTATCATGCCACTGTTGATGTATTATTATAGTACCACGATATACTGATGTTACACTATTCTCTGAAAGCCCACCGATTATAAGCAGTTCAACTACTGGAGTAACAGTACTTGCCTAAGGTCAGATCTGTGTTGTGTTTTGTCCGTTGTCCATCCACCTACAGTTCTGGATATTGTGATTTCATGTGTTGATGATTCACCGTCCAACTTTGTGCTACATGCTTTGTTAACCTACAAAAAATTTGTTGTGTGTATCAAATATTATAACAGTCAATTATTATGTACCTACTTACCTTCCCAAGTTAGTTATTTTTATGTGTCACTTTGCCCCCCTTTTTTTTGTAAATACATACCTACTTTTATTTTACATTGAACACTCTACCTTTGCTCGACTCATGCATTATATTAATTGATGTGACGTATAGCTTTTTTTTTCTTGTATAAAGCGCAGTATATATACGTTACACCTATCCATGTTCAACATGCTTATCGTTGACGACGCTTTATTGTCACTAAGCAGTTATTTAGGTGATAATAGTCATAATTAAGAATCATTATTTTGGGATGTTTTGAACCCCTTTAGTTTTGTTTCATTATTGTAATTCATCCCCTTTCGCGTAGAAGTAAATTCATAATTTTTTTGATAATACTCATGATTTATTTGTTCTGCTATCTGTATGTGAGGCTAGAACAATTTACTTTTTGCGTTTTTTGAAATATTAAGTATGTGTATTTTGAGATTTGCGAGGCCTATCCGAGTACTGGGTTTTTGTATTATAATTAGATAATAAAATTTTGTGGATCATTATGTTAGCCACTGCGTCGATTGTTCGCGCCGTTAATATAATTCCTTGTGTTATTTGGATTTTAGTTACGGTAATTTCTTTTTGTATATAGATATATTTTGTACTAATCTTTAAGATATCTGATCTCCCTCAGATCTTTGCTAATAGAAAACAAACCAGATTAAAAATTAAATTTCCGTTTGTTATAAATTGAATTTAATATATTTATCGTCCTCATCCACTTAAGTTTTGGTTATACAATTAAACCTTTCTTATTACTTTATCCTTCCTTTTGTGTACGCTTACGGGTCCTAAATTACTTATGAAGCTGAAGTAGTGTGAAATCGTTTCGAAGGTTCGTGTATTCAAAAAAAAACATATAATTAAGCTTCTGGCGCCCCTTTACTGTCTTTCTTTAAATATCAGTCACCCACGATCCTTACCGACTGTTTAGCTGGCCACGAACCCTTTTTTTTCCACCCCGCCCAATAAGCTACCTGCCTATTATCCTTCTACCTTCATTGTTCTTTTCTTTCTATCTGGGGTAACACGCCTTCACAAACTTTCTCACGAATGAAGTGAAATTTAACCTCAATATGCTTAGATCGTTTATGGAAATCTGGATTCTTTGCAAGTTTTATTGCGCTTAAATTGTCCACAAACAATGTAGGCCCATCACTATCTAACTTAGTTAATTCGTATAATAATTTGTTTACCCAAATGAGCTCTTTTGTGGCTTCACAAGCACCCACATATTCTGATTCGGTCGTTAACAGTACTACACTTTTTTGTTTCTGGCTTAACCGTGTCACAGCTGCGTTACTGAATTTGCAAACTATACCAGTTGTTGAGCTACGTGTGTAGCCCGCGAAATCTGCATCACTGTACACAGTCGTGGTTCTACAGTTACCTTGATAAAGTAAACCTAAATTTACAGTTCCTTTTAGATAGCCTAAGATTCTTTTTACTGCTTGCCAGTCTCCTTGTGTAGGTGTACAAAATTTCCGTGAAATAACACTTATCGCGAACGAAATATCCGGACGTGTGGTAATTGCTAAAACATTAAGCTTCCCACTGCTTGTCGGAACGGAACGTTCTTGTCAAATTTAACTTGGTCACCATCGTATTTTTCAAAAGGAGTACTTACAAAATTATAATCGATCATTTTGAATTGCTTCAGTATTTTGTTTACATGTGAAGTCTGATGAATAACAATTGAACCATCGTTTAAGCACTTAATCTAAATGCCTAGAAAACACACGGATCTGCACTACTTACGTGAAAATTTTAATCGCACGTAAAGTTCATTAACCTTTTATTCCAACATCTCGGCGATTGTTTTAGCCATAAAGACTTTTATTTAGTTTACAAACCCGATTTGTCGCGTCGTTAAATCCTTCTGGCTGGCCCAAAAATATTTCTTCCTTTAACGTACCATAAAGAAATCATGTACTTACATCGAATTATACTAGGTTAAGTTTCTCTGCTGCTGCCGCACTGAATACAGTCCTGATGGTATCGAAGCTTGCAACTGCACTAAATGTTTCTTGAAAATCTATCACGGCTTTTGACTGAGGCCTTTTGCTACTAACCTCGCTTTCAATTGCCTTCTTGCCTTCTGGAAGTGTCTGCATGGTCCACGTTTCGTTCTCCAATAAAGCTTGATATTCACTTTTCATAACCTTATTCCATTCGTCTGAATTTTTACAACTTACTGCTTCGGCACACGACTGTGGCACCTCTTCCAATCTTCCTCAAATTAAAATATAATCTTCAAGATAACCAGGCATTCGACGTTCCCGATGTCGTAAGGGTTGCTCCTCTACTTCTGTAACTTCCTCTGCATCCTCAGTAGTGGTTGGTTCTGACTTATTGGTCCTTACTCTTCAAAAATGCTTCTGAATGTAATTCTTTCTGCTCGTTCTCAACGTCCCGAATTATTGCTGCAGGTTCTCGTTGAATTTTCTTTCTCGTCTTTAAAACAAAAGGTCTCTACTTTTTACTACTTCATTTTCTTTTGGTAACCATAAGCAGAAACCATCCTTTTCATCACAATAGCCCACAAAACTACCAAAACACTTTTCTTGCCCCATTTTTGGCGTTTCTGTTTAGGTATATGCATAAAGCATTCTGTACCAAACACTTCATCTCAGGTCGTTTATTTTATTTTTTCCACAATTCGATGGGGCTTTTGTCACTTACTGTAGTGAATCAGGTTCTATTTAACACATAAGATGCTGTATTTACTGCTTCCGCATAATTTTAATGGTAAATCTTTGGAATGTATCATTGACCGCGTGCTTTCCACCAACGTTCGATTTTCTCACTCTACCATTCCATTTTGTTCCGGCGTATACGGCATAGTAACTCGTAAATTAATTCCTTTTGACTCAAGCACTGATTGGAACTCTTTATTATTAAGTACCGTGTCACCATCACATATAATTTCTTTTACACTGTTTTCAACATTTTCACATTCACTCAAGAATTGATTCAAAATGTGAGCACCTCAGTTGTTATTATAATAAAACCACTCGTGGATAACTTGAAAATTCGTCCTTCAAAGACAGAAAGTAGCGAGCACCTCAGTTGGATTCTTCTTGCATAGGTCCGCAAACATCAACATGAATGCGTTATCCTGTTGAGTTGGTTTATTCTGACGAATACCAAATAGTTTTCGATCCAGCTTTCCATATGCACGCCCAGTGCAAAATTCTTCCTCCGATTCAATATCGACTTCATTTATTTTCAAAAGGTTCTTTACATATCTTTTATTCTGATGACAAAGACGTTCATGACATAACTGCATAGTTTCTTCTTGTGTGATGAAATACACAACAGCAGCTTCTTCTGGAATGCACGCTTTCATGTTTAAGATGTACAAACTCTTTTCAGTTTCCTTGCCGCTTAATCTTACGTGACCATTATTGCTAAATGTACAACAAAATTTATTTGCTTTAAAACAGAAACCCTTATTTACGGTTTGACAACCAGAGAATACATTCTGTCTTGCCTTTGGAACGTAAAGCACGTTGTATAAATGGTTAACTTCTGAAATTTCTTCATTTATCATTTGAACGTAAGCATGCATGACACTGTTGTTGCCTACCTTTATGGGTCTTGGTTCAATGAATTCGGCATATTCCACAAACCAGCTTTTATTTATTATAAGTTATATGTGCCGTTGCATCTGAATCTGTAATCCAAAATCTTTTATCGTCTTCAAATTTACTGCACATGAATGATTCGTCTGTTGGTTTAAAAGGATTTTCTTTGTTCTGTTTATTTTTCAAGTTCTTTGGGCATTTGCTTGAGAAATGACCAATTTAGTGGCACCTGAAACACTTAGACTTTTCTTTTCATTTGATCCTTTCTTTACAAATGTTTTATTCGTCTTGCTTGCTACAAACGCTGTTGATTCGTGTTCCTTTGAAGGCAATCTCATTTAAATCAGTCTAAGTTGCTCTGTTAGTTTGTTTATGGTCCTTTCCATTACACGTTTGAATTCAAAGTATTCAACTGGAAGGGTAGACATAATTCTGCTTAGAAGTACTAGTTCTGGAAGCTTCGCTTTTATTAGCCTTCTAATTCCTTTCTATGTGAGAAATGTGCGTTATGATGTCTTCTTACGGCTTTTTTTTTAGAGTATCCTCCATTAATGGATCGATTTTGTTCATGCACTGATAACTTGTTTTAAGTCTCTATATAAGGACGATTCACAAGTGGCTGTTAGTTTAACATTTGCAGGATTTAAACTACCCACTAAAATTAACTGCATCGGCTTTCTTGAAATTTTTTAATTGTGTGGTATATTCCGCCTTTTTGGCTTCCGAAGCATCAATAGAAATCGCACTAGGTTTCACCTACTCCCCTCTAACTACTTCCAACACATCATTGTTTTTTAGCAACAAATCTACTTGGCGTTTCCATGTCGACCAGTTTAACGCGTCCACAAGCTTTTGAACAATTTGACAAAAAGTATGGTTACACGTTAATCTCACTTTTTTTTATATAGCACGAACACAATTTCTTCACACAGTCGCCCTTTCTACCTATTGAAACGGTCTGGGCCAATAACCTGTTGTGAATGTTAATAGTCAAGGAGAAAATAGCGACAATGATTGTTTATTAATAGAAAAAGAACACTCGTTATATTACATGAAAAACTTGTCAAAAAACAAAAACTATTATTATATATATTTTTTTAACTGTTTACTAGATACTACTACAAACTTAAGCATTGCCACCATATTAAATTTGCCTCAACGATTAGACACAGGTGCTAAACAAAACAAAAATGATGACTTAACTACTTATAAACCCTCCCCCCTCCCACAAACACACACTCACGCACGCGCACACACTCAAACACACACCCTTACTAAAGTGCTTTGTCTATGACCCACACGCATGCACGCACACACGCAGTTTTGTTGTGGTAAGACGTGTTTTTGTTCGCTCTCTGTTTTTGTTATTTCCGTTAGTTATTCAAGTATATATTTAAAATAAAATTTAATGCTACTGTGTTTCTTTGAACATAGAAGTGTTTGGTTATTAAATTTGCGGTTGTTAAAACATAACAATATTTTCTTTCTAAGAATAAATATATACATTATTATTATGAACATGCAGTGACATTTGACAGTGACCGTTACAATTATTAAACTTGTCATCATATCTGTTGCGCGGGAAAAGATGCTGAACGGAATGAACTCTAATTTCAATAGAAATATTAGGTATACAATTATTAACTTGAAAAATCTGGAACACTGGAGCTGTGACAGGATCTGTAACAATCAAAATACACCCACGTACCACACAAAATTAAAAAAAAAAATTAATTTTTTAACTTTTTTTTTAATTTTTTTTTTTGTGTGGTACGCGGATGTATTTTGATTGTTATACAATTATTACATAATGTCTAAAATTTTAGAAAATTTTGGGGTTTCTGATATCGCAGATCCCGACCAACTTTCATACAAGTTATGGAAGGTTTTCTGTAGATCCTCAGTCGACGTATTTAAAATGCGTGGCTACTGAGGAAGGCGAAATTTTCATGTAGGCTGTTTGATCTCTCTACCCTGGTTTCAACTTCTGTTAAAATTTTGTCAAACACTACTTTTATATCTTTGGAAAATAGCCCATTTGGATCTAACGTTCTTGATTCGTCCTTGCAGATTTCGTCGTGTTGCCTTTTCATTTTAGAACTAAGTTTGTTTTTAAGAACTGGCTCAATTTCTGATACATATGCATCTTCTCTGATCAAATACTCTCAATGCGAAATAATAATATCCTCTTTTTGTATCTCAACGTTCACTCTGTTAATATCTCGAAGAATATCCCAAATTGTTAAGTTGAGGATAAATTTAAAATACATCACCGCATGTAGTAAATGACCAGCTTCATACTTAGATTCTGCGGCTAGAGAGGATTCTTTAATTTCTTCCAGAGCTTTGACAACTTCCGGTAAATTATTTAATGGTGCAGTAACAGCTTGGTGTTTAGCCGACGATCTGGTTTGACTACTTCCTTTAAGTTTGTTTTTGTATACTTTTACATTATTTTCCACCGGGTGGTAGATCCAACAAAGAAACAATACAGTTTTGTACAAGCCCAAATAGGCTAACTGCTTCTGGACATAATGACGCTGGAAGCATGCCCACAAGATTTAAAGAGTGTGTTAGACATGGTACAAACTCTGCCAGTTCCTTCATGTGCATAACTCTGGATTGGACTTTATATATTTCTGAGATACGGTTCATTTTTGCTTGCACCGTATTTTTTTTGGAAATAAGCGCGCATTTGGGTTTATTTAAATTTTATTCAATCATTCAACATCAACGAACATTAAAAATAATTATTATTCAAGTTTTAATGGAAATCCAACAAATTCTTAAATTAGGTCAGGTTCAGTATATATGACTAAACAAAAATGTCATGTACAAAATGAAAAGAAAACGTTTCTTGCACAGCTTACATTCCACACTGGACTGATTCGTTGATTTTATAAAAAAAACTTCCAAACTATAGATTTTTTATTACCAATACAACTCCTTTTAATTATTGAAATCGACTTGCTTCATGGTTTATTTGACTTCATTGAAACTAAACTTAACGCAAATGATAAGGGAAAGCTAAGGGAGAAAAAAACACCTTCATACCATTTTTATTAGGATATCATAATAATGATTATTTATGTATGTCTTTACCACCGCAAGTGCAACGGGATAAGCGAATATGTTATCCCAGATGTAATACATCTGTGGCGATTGCCGATTATACCGAGCTCGTGTTCTCCTGAAAGACGAGAGATTGGCCTAAGTGACGTCGTTTTTCGAAAGGAAATCATTCCAATGATCATTCGATTGTAAATTTCACTTGAGAGGTGAAGTTTCGATTGTTGAAATCATTCTATTATGCCCATCACTAATCAAATCCAACAACTGAGTTTATTACTACAGCAAAACTTTCTGAAAATCAAAACGTTACAACTACAATGACATCGGAATTTCTACTGCAACATTGATTAAAACTTTTCAATTACACCAAACATTATTATGAACAAGTATGCTATTATACAAGGAAAGTTATGATACAAATAAAATAACGTTACCCAGCATCCTTTCGCCAGTTCGGAAATTTCCATTGTTGTAGCCCCAATTTCTTCACTATCAGCTGACACCTTTTTATTACAAAACTTCGCACAAATACAAATATACCAAAATCCTCAGTGAGTACATTCTTTTAAATAACCTTATATGAATACTCAAACACAATAATCTGGGACTTTAACTTCCACCAAATAATAATGTGGTACATTTCTATTACTCTTGAAAATCATGGTAATGTCTATAATCTCAATAACTCCACATACGTAACAACAATTTAGATCATATAGATCTGTCAATTTTCATAAATTCGAGAAACATTTCTAACACAAATTCTTAAAACACGCTGCACATCGGAGCCGACGTCGGTTAAATGTAGATTAAGAAGACACTCTTTTTTCTATCAGCACAAGACTAAATTGGAAATCTTCGACTTCACTTATAGAACTCGGAGTTCCTCGATAAAACGATAAACAATAAACAAATTTCCTAGGGGTGTAACGATAATCCATAACCGCATAAAAACGAACTCTAACATAGTTCCGATACTGTACAATCCCAACAAAATCACGGATCCCGTCCCCACTTAACCGTGACGACGAAGGCCCCACAACACTATCATTCGTAATTGTTCCATACTTCAACTGAACTAAAAGGGAAGCAATTATCCGCCCCCTCTTCTGAAAGTACTAAGATTCGATAAGTAACAACTCGTCTTTTCACATGGAAACTCGGCGATAAAAAAAGAAACCGTCAATTCAGAAAATGCACGAAACGTGGGAACACTACTAAGCACTGTAAACTGAGTCAAATAAATTCTCAACAATATTTACAAAAGCTAGACAAGCCAGACTAGATCACTATACCCTCATATGATCGAGTGCATGTAAACAATTTAATCCCGGTATAATTTATTCATTAACAAAAATTCTTTTCTTCTAGCAAACTTAAAATAATAAAATTCATCATTGTACTGAAATAATTCCTATATTACAATATATATATATATATATATATATATATATATATATATATATATATATATAGGGTGTTTCAGAACTATGGTGACAAAGCGGTATAGGTAATAGATTATCGAAAAATAAGTACAGTTTACTTGAAAACTACTGTGACTATTGGAATGAAAATCGGTGAACGTATGTTTCTTAACCCGAAAAATTTGATGGGCATAATTAGAATTTTGTACATTTATAGAGGACGCTAGTTATACGTATATCATTATATGTTTTCCTTCAAAACTTTTTTGAATTTAAATTCATTGACAAAAAAGTTCCAGAATATTAAAGAACAATCAATTCTGTTCAAAAATGGTACTCGTAGTAAAATACTTTAAAGTGAACGGTTGTACAGAAGAATGACAATTATTGCAAGTTCTTGCAAGTCGCCGAATGTACCAATGACAAGAATTAACATGTTTTGGGTAATCCCCAGGAATCGGTGCATTAACCCTTTGTGGATGATATGCATGTAAAATTCTCCAAACTGTCGTTTGAAACTCCCAATTTATTAGCAATTGCCCGAGTGGTTGTGGATGGTTGATTTTCCTTCTAATTGTGCAGAACGAACTCTTCGTGAAGCACCAGTATCCTGCATATTAAGTAACGATGTGTCACTTTTACGCAAGCGTCTTACAATTGCTGGAAATTTTGCTCTACTGGATGTCGTCGAGCATATATATATATATATATATATATATATATATATATATATATATATATATATATATATATATATATATAAAGTTATTTGACGAATATTTAATAAAAAATTTTTTTTCTCTTTCTCTTTCTTCACTATGGTACGTGTGTCAATAAAACCGAACTACAAACTTTAACATTTTCCATATATTTCGAATACGGTTGTATTCATCGTCAGTGGAATTTAACAATAAAAAGAACTAAATTAATATTAAAAATTGACAATTATGACAAATAATGCACAAGGTTACTATTTTAAATTTTCCAACATATTATAATTTATGGGTAAGCTTTCTAAATCTTTTTTACTGTTACAAGAAATTTTGTTATTAATTTTTATATGTAACATTTCTAAAATTAAACGTTTTTAAATTTGATTCTACATCTAAAATTTTGTGTTATCATATTGAAAGATGTGTCCTAAATCGTTTGAATGTTTAGCCAAAGCAGTACTTTTAGGTTTAACACGAACATCAGATTTATGTTGTGTTAATCTATTTTTTAAAGGTTGTAAAGATGTTCCTCACATGTTTATCACAAGAATCACAAGGAATTTGGTAAATAGTGTTAGTTATGTTATTTTTCGAAATTTTTGATTTTAATTTAGACATTAAGTTTATACATCTGTTATTAATTGAAAATACCGGATTTAATTAAATTTTTTAAGTGATTTATATATTATTATCTTGAGGAGCATATTTCAAAATTATTTTTGAATATACAGGGTGGCACGAAAATAAAGTACATATCAAAGTTATATTTTTTCTTATGGAACACCCTATAATTTTTTATATTTTTAGATACTATAGACCAAATAAAGGTAAGTTTCTGTTACAGTTCCTATACCTAAAACTGATCGTTTCTGAGAAATTTTGAGAAATATAAAAATACATATTGTAATTTAAAAATTGCTTACACCCTGTAACATAGAACGAGCTGCTCATAATTAAATCTACTGGTTAGCTGAAAGGTTAAGGTATACTACCATATAAAAGTTTTATTTCAAAATTATACAGAGTGGTGAAAAAAGTTGCTCCAAAGTTTAGGCACACATTTTACTGAATAACATCTTAAAGTTAAATGGAACACCCCGTATTTAGTGGCTTATTTCGACGCAGAATTAGATTCCTTTTAAAACCATATTAGGGTTCCCTATGCCTATCTCTTATACTTTTTACGCAAACGGCGTTTTTATATTTTACTTTTTATCTGCTATACCTATCCTACTATTTTTTCAATAATAGTGGGCTTTGGCCAAGATGGCGTTAATTATTTCGAAAAAAATGATTTGACAGTGACGCTACTTGTTAGTCAAACCATTATCGTTGTTTAAAGTAGTTTAAAATTGTTTTTCGAGATTGTTATATTTCATTAATTAAAATGAGAACTTACCCCCAGGAAGAACGAATTGATATGACCTTGGTAATCGGTCAGTGTGAAGAAAACTGTTTATTAGCGTCAAGAGAATATGCCCAAAAGTATCCTAACAGGCATCATCCTAATAAGCGTTCATTGGAAAAGATGTTGCAGCTTTTTCGAAGATCAGGCAGTGTCTTATACTAAGCCCGAACGACAAAAATCGGTTACCGGAAATGAGGAAAATGAATATTTAGTGATGTATTCTCTGGTAGAAGACCCTCAAACAAGTCAACGAAAAATACATGAAGCAACTGGAATAAGCAGACAGAGCATCCAAAGAATAATTAAAAAACACAAATTTTACCCGTATCACATACAACGACATCAACAACTTTCTGAAGAAGATTATGATCGACTACTGAATTTTTGTTTATGGGTTCTAGAAAAGTTTGGTGATGATGAAATTTTTTTTGAATACGTGCTTTTTTTCCGATGAGTCAAGTTTTCATAACAACGGATTAGTTAATAGACATAACTTTCACTACTACAGTGACGAAAATCCTAATATTTTTAGAACCCTTGATCACCAGCATAGATAGTGTGTTAACGTGTGGGGTGGAGTAATCGGAACGCAAATGGTAGATCCATACTTTTTTTATGGCCACTTAAACGGCGCCATGTTTCTTAGATTTATTAGGAACAATTTGCCTATACTATTGGAAACTATTCCGCTTAATATTCGTCAACGAATGTGGATGCAGCTAGATAGTGCTCCTGCATACTTTGATAGACGTGATAGGAATGAATTAGATGGGCAGTATCACCATAGATGGATAGGACGAGTAGGTCCACAGGACTGGCCAGCCAGGTCTCCGGACCTAACAAGTCTCGACTATTTTATATGGGGATATATTAAAAATATTGTTTACAATACACCGCCAACGACAACTAACAATATGAAATTACGAATAAGAGAAGCATTTCGTTCCATAACGCCAAATATGTTATCCAGGGTTCAGCAATCATTTCGAAAAAGAGTTCGCTTATGTATTGAGAATAATGGACACAACTTTGAACATTTATTAAAATAATAATTCTTTTACTATTTAAGTTTGTTAACCGTTCAATAAAATGCTTTTTAGATTTTCATTACAATACATTTACGATAAAGAAATTATTCATAAGTAAAATATAGAAACGCCGTTTGCGTAAAAAGCATAAGAGATAGGTATAGGGAACCCTAATATAGTTTTAAAGGGAATCTAATTCTGCGTCGAAATAAGCCACTAATACGGGGTGTTCCATTTAACTTTAAAAAGTTATTCAATAAAATGTGCCTAAACTTTGGAGCAACTTTTTTTACCACTCTGTATAATTTTGAAATAAAACTTTTATATCGTAGTATACCTTAACCTTTTAGCTAACTAGTAGATTTAATTATGAGCAGCTTGTTCTATGTTACAGGATGTAAGCAATTTTTAAATTAGAATATGTATTTTTATATTTCTCAAAATTTCTCAGAAACGAACAGTTTTAGGTATAGGAAGTGTAACAGAAACTTACCTTTATTTGATCTATAGTATCTAAAAATATAAAAAATTATAGGGTGTTCTATAAGAAAAAATATAACTTTGATATGTACTTTATTTTGTGCCACCTGTATATATATATATATATATATATATATATATATATATATATATATATATATATATATATATATATATATATATATATATATCACACACAGAGTGTCCCTAAAATGTGTGGACATCACTTAACCATAGGTTCCTGGTTCAAAAATAAGACGATTTAACTAAGCTTACCTATATGCAATTACGTTTCGTTTAGCTAGTATTCTTCTTCAAAGTTCTTTCAAGAAATAGTTATTTTATCCATAACGACAGAACACTTGGATCCATTGGGATAATATTCGGTATTGTGCTCCTTATAGATGTAGGTCATCTTTTAAGATGATATTAGTTATTATCAGTGGACTATTAGTGTACGAAACACGAGTAACCGGGCATAAGCCAGTCAAAAACTTTTTAATGTTAAGGCTAATAACTTTCAAAAACACAGTTTCAGAAAGAGACATTCAATAGTAATTTTTTTTGTTACTTTTTAATTGATGATATCTGTTAAGGTTTAGACACAAAAAAATAAAATCTGAGGGACCGCGCACTGCATTCTTAACCCTTGAGTAGTCGTGTGGGCAATAATAACACCATTGACGCGCGGATGACAATGGTCATCCATCAATTATTTTGGAGTTTATCAATTTTGTTTTTATTACAATATGTAATTTAATTAATTCTACACATTTACTAAATGGTTTTGAAGTCTCCATTTCAAAATTATTACTGAAAAGGGCAAATAAAGTGTTTACTATACATTTATGATACAATAGCACCATATTATGAATAGGTACAAAAAATAATTTATTCAAAGATGGCAGAATTTTAGTTTAATTTCAAACAAAAAAAAGTCTCACAGTTCTTTTTTATGAACTAAACATGCAGATAACGTAAAATTATAAATTACTTGTGAAATATTTTAGAGAATATTTTACTTCAGCTGTATTATTCATTTGTGTGCTAAAGCTTCCTAGATTTCTTTACTTTATAATTTTGTGTTCACCAAAACATACATTAATAGACATTATTTAATTGAAATTACATACAAATATTAATAATATACTAAAACTACTGTAAACAAACATTTTCAATAAAAGAGTAGGTACACACTTTTACAGTAATAGTCGCGTGGATGGCAATTGTAACAAACTTAAATTTATTGCCTTATTATAGCACCCTTACAATGTTGAAGGTTAAAATATTACTACACCCACAAATGTAATCTAGCAGTCTGGTATTCTAATAAATAAATGACGATATGATATTTATTAGTGACAAGTAAGTGTACTTTTAATCACAGTAATTATTGTTTATCAATTGTGAAGTGTCTCAAATTGTTGTTGGTGTTAGCTAGTGATTTTTAGCAGTTAATATTCTTCGTTATTTCCGTAATAATGGCTGTAAACTGTATTTACTCTGAGCAAACGGATATGTTGATGGTTTTAGGATATTACGAAGGAAATTGTCGCAGAAGTGCTAGAGTATATAACGAAAGGTTTTCAAATCGTCGGGTGCCCAATCATAAAACTTTTGCAAACATTGAAAGGCGCCGTTAGATCTTAGGCGCGACATTTGGTTTCTACACGATGGAGCACCACCTCATTTTACATTGAACGTTCGGAATCACCATCTTGTACAGCTTCCTAACAAATGGATAGGAAGAGGAGCTGACGCTCCTGCAAAATGGGCACCTCGTTCGCCAGATTTAAATATATGCCATTATTTTGTGTAGGGAGCTCTAAAGAGCAAAGTGTATTCTCGTCCTATAAACACACAAGACGAACTTTAGGCTCGAATACAGAACTCTTCACAGTCCATTAAGAATGAGTACAATTCAATTTTTTGCGTCGAATGTACCTTTGCATCCAGGAAAATGGTGGCCACATTGAGTACACTTATCACTAATAAATATCATAACAAATGCAGTGCGTGGTCCGTTACGTTTTATTTTTTTGTGTCTAAACCTTAACAGATATCGTCAATTAAAAAGTAACAAAAAAATTACTATTGAATGTCTCTTTCTGAAACTATTTTTCTGAAAATCGTTGGCCTTAACATAAAAAAGTTTTTTATTGGTTTATGCCGGGTTACCCATGTTTCGTACACTAATGGTCCACTGACAATGACTAATATCATCTTAAAAGATGACCTACATCTGTAAGGAGTACAATACCGAATATTATCCAAATCGATCCAAGAGTTCTGTCGTTATGGATAAAATTACTTTTTCTTGAAAGAACTTTAAAGAATACTAGCTAAACAAAACGTAATTGCATATAGGTAAGTTTAGTTAAATCGTCTTATTTTCGAACCAGGAATTTGGTGTTGTGATCTCCACACATTTTAGGCATATATATATATATATATATATATATATATATATATATATATATATATATATATATATATATAATATATATATATATATATATATATATATATATATATATATATATATATATATATACTCAATTTCTCTCACGATTTCCATATAATATGACAAGATGGACAAGTTGTTCTTTTGATCAAAGGTCATATACAGGTTTTATTTTTAAATACGCCAATGGACCCATTAGTTGGGTGTCCAAAAAGCAAAAAACAGTAGCTTTATTCACCACCGAAAGCAAGTATATGGCATTAACAAAATACAATTGTGTGTAATTAATCTAAACATATTGACATCAAGCAGTATTTCATTCGTGAAGTAATTCAAATGCGCGACATTAGTACAAAATATTGAAATATTGTCCCACTGAAGAAAGGGAAGCTGACATACTTACAAAAGCCTTAAATGGACCAAAGTTTACATACTTTAGAGATAAATTAGTGTTATACTTTGTAACTGTGCGGTCTAAAAAATATTCGTAAGGAGTAGCACGGAATGTTTTTTACACCACGAATATTATGGTTAGCTAGTAGAGTTCAGCTGTTATTGTTAAAATAAAAGTTCCATTTAAGTTGTTTGAATAATATATTAAATAAAACTTTATTCTTTAAGCAAGCATCTATTCTTTTTTCATGTTATAATTGCATTTTTTAAATCTACAGTATGCCAAGCTGTCTTATAAATCATATTTTATGCACAAATAAAAAGTAATGAAGAGGCGTTGTCAGGCAATCATGAGGGACATATGCCCTTACTAATAATTCTGTCTTGATAGAATTCTTCTAAATATTCACAAGTTCTTGCTGCAGTATGAGCAGTTGCATTAGCATGCTGATAATATCCCAATGCTATTTCATCACTGTGAAGTTGATTTATTATTGTAGTTAAAATATTCTGTAACATTCAGCTGTAACAGTGCCATCAAAAAATAGTAGACCTAGTATATGTCTTCTAGACATTGCCACATAAACCATAGTTTTTATATGATATAAGGAAGTTTATACAAATTAACCAGGAGCCTCATTAGATCATACTCTATAATTTTGTGAATTAACATAAGCTGTTAGATAAAACCACGCCTCATCACTAAAGAATGATGAATCTAAAATTTTGTCATTCTTCAAATTGTTATTAAACCACCAGAATAGTTAGTGCATGTTTCGTTATCAGGAGGGAGTAATGGATGCATTACAGTTACTTTATATGGATAATAATGAAACTTTTCTTTAAGTGCTTGTTGACACCTTCAATAACAAACCTAAAATACATAAAATAATTAATTACTGTCTTAGTAAAATAAATATTTCAAATTTTATACCTGTTTGTTGTGATAATTATTGCTGTAAAAAATTTTTTTAGACTGTTCCATGCATGTTTGTATACCATCTACAACATTCTCAGTTAAAACAGTTTCATGTCTACATGACTCACCATTTACCAACATTGCATGTAGTACAAAACAGTTCAATAAGTTTACGAATATGTCTGCTTCAGTTATGCTAATTAAATTGCCTGGTGAAGAAATGCATTACTTCTTTGATACACGAAATAACTGAATAAATCAATTCACCATTTCCATTTTGTCCTTTTAAAAAATAAACGTTTTTGTACACAATTAGTCTTAAGAAAGACTAAACTAAACAACAATAAAGGAAATACACCAACAATAATAAAACAAAAAACCCAAATAGAACAAACAACTCCCTAACTCATAAAACTAAACATGTCAAATATGTCAAGTTATACTGTTAATTTCATGGTATGGATCACAGATTTGAACTTTGATATTTTCACCATTGAGTATATTCACAGATGTACACCTGTGGTATATTATACTCAATTCTTTCACGTTATTTTATATAGTTACGACTACTTTATATGATTGACTTTAACTGTCTATCTATATACAACATTCAGAAATCAATATAATAAATACAAGTTTAAACATAAGAGGGCGCTACTCGTAAAAGTCATAGATTGTATATAATCGTGAAGCACTAAAAGGAGTTGTAAAAATTTTATTTGGTATCGCTTCTCGGCCTATGGCTAAGATCAAAGTGTAGTATCTGTTCTTATCAGCTTAATATCTGATACGACCCGCATGCGGGTCCAGTATATTAAACTGATTTTTGGAAATTGACGGAGGTTAGGGGCTTGCTCCATCTCCGTCGCGGGTTGGCCCGGTATTGCAGTATCTCCGGGATCGGCCCAAAAATTCAAATATAAACAAAATTTATTGTGTTTTACATAGGTGTGCGCGCTAGTTAAATAAAAAACTAGTTAGCCACAGGAAAACCACACATACCATATCGTATTATAAGAAATTAAAAAATATACAGAAAATAATTCTCTGAATTTTCATGATGTGTAACCGACCACTTCCAATTTTGAGAGAAAAAACCCGCACTCAAAACCGTACTTTATATTTCTGAATTAGCAAAGGGTAAAGAATTATATAATTTTTTTTGTAGGTTTTGAAAACAGTCCTAATTCCGTTGATTAATTAGGATTTTTTCAATTCAAACATTAAGAAGGTTTTTCTTTATGTAATGTCTAGGTGAATCATTATTAATATCTTTTGATGGGATTTAAGGTTGAAAAGAAAAAAATGCCTTCACATAAATGAACAAGATTAAAACATAAAAGGCGCTATTCAGGTATATGGTTCGTTCGGATTCTCCATTAAAGGTCTATTTTTTCTAGGTGTGTGTATAACGCACTTGTAAGTACATATTTAGCGCTCCGACTCTTGGAATTTATCGTGCGTGGATTCAACTGGAAGAAGTTCACCGGAGGGATGTTTCTGGACATCTCCAAGGCCTTCGACAAGGTTTGGCTCCACGGACTCCTCTTCAAGATGCTGGAACGCGGGATCCCGCTACCTATGGTGAAGATGATCCGGTCCTACCTCTCCAGTCGATGCTTCAGGACGAAACTATGGCAGGGTATTTTGAACGCCCTGTATACGTATTGGGTAATTTTGTTTGTAATTTTATTCACTTAAGTTAGATTCCGTATATTTTTTTTGTGTAAGAGCTTACTGTAGATAATAAATGTTCTGCTTGAATGGGTCACGCTGTATGTAAAGGAATTTTAGGAATGTGTAATGTGCATTAAGGAATTTCGTTTTTTTTTTGGTGTAATTACGTAATTTCATTAAGAAAAGTCAGTGTAGTTTTTTTGAAATTTTAAGTACGATCTTCAGTTTATTGCCCGAATCATATGTGGAGTTTTATTGAGATAAATTCGTTTAGTTTTGTTACCTAGTTTCATTACAAAGAAGCGTTGTTATCGCATTGGTACCGTACTGTCGCATTCGTGTAGAGGAACAATTGGAGAGTCGGAATGTTGGTTTTCATCCATGTAAGTAATATGGGTGGGCGATTGGTTGTACCTTTGCAATAACATTTCTGTATCGGGTCGAAGGAAAATACTAACGTGGCAGTTTCTTCGCCTTAAGTCGAGAGATCATCGTAAATTTAGGGGGGGTAGAAATTTTAAAATTAAAATGGTTGATTGGTTTGTTTGAATGAATTTGTATGGAGGGTCCTAAGCTTTTGACGCGTGAAGTCGTGCGTGTAGGTGAAGTCGTTCGGATTAGCGGAATTGGGGTTTCATCATTGTGCGAACTCCTAGTGAAATTTAGTTAAGGAGCGTTGAAGACTTGAAAGATTAGTCGAGTATAACCAAGTTTGGGATATTTTTTGTGAAGTAACATTTCAACCGAGCTCGCTCATCAAGTCAGTTTATTGGAGAAGAACGGCATCTTCGAGTGCGTTTGTGATAGAAATTTGGTTCGTGTTTTTTTGTAGTGCGAACCTGAGGACTATTGAATTTTCGTTAGTAACGAGATATAATTAGAGAACCCCTTTCCTAAGATTTAAGTGAACGTAGTGAACGATCGCCCAACCACACACATACTGTTTAGGATTGTTCTGTTCGTAATTAAACCTATTAATGTAAGCTGTGCAAAACGATTTGTTGAGTGTTTTCTTTTGTTAGTCGAACCTTAACAACCTCGAGTTAAAAGAAATTATTAAGGTGATTTAAGCTTCAATAAGTTACGAGGCATTATTCTAAATTAATTTAAAACGCAAGTTGAATACGTGGTAGAGACCTGGGGTAAGGCAGCTTCGTGTCGTCGACAAGCAGTAACATCGTGGACCGTGGGCTGCACGAGTCGTACACGACGCTTTCGCCGAGCAAGGATCATCTCCTATTTGCCTGTGTGGCCTAGGTAATGTAATTTATATTCTGTTTGTTGATCTTGCGACGTGTGAAAATAAAATTTGATTGTGTTTTATATGGAATATTTTATGTCATGTGTGTTAACGAAGGAACCTGTTGGAAGCAATTTTTTTTAATTTAGTGTTTCATTTTGTTAACGTTCTCGGACAGTTTCCTTTGTCTATTTAGTAGCGATCTAAGGTGTTCTTGATACCATTAATATTTTATGCAGGGAGGTAAATAAAATCTTACCTTCATTGTTCAGTTTATATAAGATTTACGTGCTGACGTAATTCAAGTTTATAGAATTTCTTTGAATGCAATTTAGCTTAAGATAGTTTTGCTACTGGCCAGAATTCAATGAGGTAAAAGTTAAGAAGATACGATTACCAATATATCCAAATTGACATGTTTAAATTTTAATTGTTTTATTTAATTATTTTGAATTAATAGATGTTTATCTTGGTTACTATTTTGGAGTAATTATTTTAATATTAAGCCTTGACAAAGGGTGATGATATATTTCTGAAATAGAAAAGCGTCGCCGAGTTCTATTGAGAGAAGTTGGAGTTTGGTTTCTTTTTGTTTTGTTTTGTTGCCAGATTAAGTTAACGTAACGTAATTTACAAGTTTAGAAAAGAGTTGTAACCGAATTGAAGTCAGTTTGTATGTGTTATGTTGATTTGTTTAAGGGAGTAATTTAACGTAAGGGGAACATTAGAGATTTGTATTGAATTTGAATATTGCTGCACGGTGGTAAGTTGATCAGATTAAGGTGCAGATTTTGAAGCCTTTTCAGGTGAAGCAGTATTGCGGAACCTGGATCTACGAGCGTTACGACTTGGTAAGTGTGGTAAGTTGGGTATTCGGACCACTACGTACCGTCGTTTAATTCGCATTTTAAAACACCCTGGTGTGTTCTTTTAGAATATCCTGGCGCCTACCGGAACCTATTGTGACATTTTCCCGATTTCGAGTTTGGTAGATAGCCTAAACTACGGAGACGGGACTGCTTTGTCCCAATAGACCCTCACCCGCACGCCGAGCTAGCCGTGCAAAAACCAGGTTTATCTTTTACCTTGTGCTAGTGAACATTTTTACCGTAACAACTACCCCACTGCAGGTCGCAGGACGACACCGCAGTCCTCGCCCAGTCACACAGCAACCACCAGGCGGGCAAGATCCTACCGACCTGGAAGGTTGGTACTGCAAATGGCGCATCGGAATCAACCTCGGAAAAAGCACCGCGGTCCTGTTCACCCGAAGATACATGAGGCCCGCGAGGAACATCTCCATGTTCGGCCAGGACATCCCATGGAGGGATTCCGTGAAGTACCTGGGACTCCTCATGGACAGGAAGCTCCGATGGAACCAGCACATCGCAGCCAGAAGAGCCAAGGCCTACGGCATCATCAAGAAGATGTATCCGCTCATGAAGCGGAACAGCGCCCTAACGATCGACAACAAGATGCTGATCTACAAGTCGATCATCCGCCCGATGCTGACCTACGCCTGCGAAGCATGGGCATACGCCGCTCCCTCGTACATCAAGCGCCTTCAGACCATCCAGAACAAGTGTGTCCGGATCATCACCGACGCTTCCTGGTACGTCAGGAACGACCACAAGGACCACAAGATGGCCACCCTAATGGACTTCATAAAAACCGTCGCACTCAACCAGGAGATGGTACTAGCGGTCCATCAAAACCTCGTCATCGCGGGGTTATGGAACTACGACGCCAACGACGAGACGATGCACAAGAGGCCGAAGATCGTGCTGTGTTGAATTATATGAAATATTTATACCATGTAGTTATGTGCCTATTTGTTGTTACATATCTTAAGTTAGTTTAAGTTAGGTAGGAATGAAATGACATGTATATACTATGCCCTGAATAAAGCAAGGTATAGGGAGCATCTGCCCGGTATACCGTAGTCCTAGCGGTTAAATTGAAAAATGAAATCGATAACCGAGGCCAGGACATCCCATGGAGGGATTCCGTGAAGTACCTGGGACTCCTCATGGACAGGAAGCTCCGATGGAACCAGCACGTCGCAGACAGAAGAGCCAAGCTCTACGGCATCATTAAGAAGATGTATCCGCTCATGAGGCGGAGCAGCGTCCTAACGACCGACAACAAGATGCTGATCTACAAGTCGATCATCTGCCCGATGCTGACCTACTCCTGCGAAGCATGGTCATACGCCACTGCCTCGTACATCAAGCGCCTTCAGACCATCCAGAACAAGTGTCTCCGGATCATTACCGACGCTCCCTGGTACGTCAAGAACGACCTACTCCACAATCACCTCAAGATGGCCACCCTAATGGACTTCATGAGAACCGCCGCAGCCAACCAGGAGATGGTACTAGCGGCCCATCCAAATCCCGTCATCGCGAGATTATGGAACTACCACGCCAACGACGAGACGAGGCACAAGAGGCCGAAGATCGTGCTGTGTTGAGTTATAATATTTATACCATGTAACCTATTTATTGTTACATATCTTAAGTTAGGTATGAATGAAATGACATGTAGATACTTATGCCCTGAATAAAACAAGGTCCGGTGAAGGTATAGGGGGATCTGTCCGGTATACCGTAGTCCTACCGATTAAAATGAATCTATAACCGAGATGGTACCGTAGTTGTGACACGACCTGCTTAGCATTCGGGAGGTAATAGGTTCGTATTCTCGTTACCGTCTACCTTGTATGAGGTTTTTTCAATAACAATTAAAAACATCGATTAGTAAGTAGGTACTTCTCGCTTATTCCCATTACTAATCCTATCCTGACGACACACATCCTTAATCCCACCATACTTAATGTAGTATGTATGCCTAGGAATCCATTGTTGTGGCTTAGGGTGCTCTGAAAGCTCGAGCAGCCCGCCCTCTCCCTTTGGGAGGGAATGAAATACGTGCCCTTTTCCTTTCCTTTATTCGATAAGGTAGGAAAAATTGAGGAGGTTAGCGGCTGAAATTCACAAAATTGCCCATGCTATTCGTAACGCTATTCATGAATCTACTAAATTTTCACCTTCCTTTGTGGCGTTTTGTCGAACTGTTCCGATTACTGAAGATTTTTATGGTCGTTTAAAAGATATTAAAAAGGATGAGTTTAATTAACAACCGTGAACAATTGATTCAAGATGTAAATGAACTTTCACCAATTTTTAAGAATGTAAAACAAAATTTACATGCAGCTTACGAACGAAATATCAAATCTTACAATTTGCGACGTCGTCCATTAAAATAAACGTCGGCGATTTAGTTTGGAAGAAGAACTTTACTTTATCGGATGCGACAAAAAATTATAGTCAAAAGTTAGCTCCAAAATTATTTTTCAAACGTAATTTGATTTTATTTTGTGCTTATTTCGCACCTTATTTTATTTATATATTATGTGGCCTTGCAAACCACTTATTTTATTTTTGCTACAAATATTTAGCACGATTGTTGATATTTAGATCACCTTGTGCAACTTATTTTGCCGGTTTTTTGGGACATTAGTTCTCAGGTAAATTATTTTCATTTATTGGATTTACAACTTACTATTGTTACAATAGTAAAAATTGAAATAACCATTTTGAGTTTACCTCTGATCGTTATTTAACGTGAAATTTTCAAACTCTTTACCGTTTGTAAGAATACTAGAAATGCTTAAATATGTTTTGTTTTGGTTCGAATTATTTTATTTTGGTTACTTGAATGTGATTCGAAATTCTAACTTTTGATGATTCCTGATTTGTCTGGTATTCCTGACTTGACGGTGGTTTGTGTGCTTCGGCTCACATCGTGTCAACCTCGTTATCAGTTCACATTCCGACTATGACTTCCTGATTATGACGCATGAGTACTTTAGGGGGGGTGGGGTATGTATGTGTTCGTAAGAGTGCACAATCCATTCCACTAATACACCATGATTGATTTTGACTCATCCGAAAGTGAATGGTAGTTTTGTTTTGATGTACCTTGGGGGCTTGGTTTGAGACCACCGGGGAAGGGTAGTGGAATCGCTCTCTCTCTCGCCCTCAATTGTCGCGATTTTATGGTTTGTGTGGAAGAAGTTTGACTCTTGCGTGGAGTAGCATTTTGCCGTGAGTTTTATCGTTGCACTGGAAAACTGTTCCCGGGTTCCCCGCCCTCTGACCCTTCAGGTCGTGGTTGGTTTCAGTTCTCTTTTACTTTAGCTTCAATTTTTGTTACCAGTTTCTTCATTTTGTTCCTCTGATGGTGGTTTGCTTCACAAACCCCACCAGCTTAAAGTTTTGCTTTACTTTATTTGAGGTTTTGGGCCCTATAGTTCAACTGGTAGCGTTCGCGGGCGGTAGTACGTCATTAGCTTCTGATTGTGTTGCGAGGGGTCTTTCCTGATCGACATCAACGCATTTTCCGTACTTCTTCGTATATTTAGGGTAGGATTTATTTCTATTTGGTCATTTATGTAGAATTTAGATAATACCATTTACGTTTTTGCTTGAATTTTAATTAGCTTAAAATTTTTTATATTTCATGTGTTTGGAATCTCCGCTTTGGTGATCTCCGAGTCCAAATTTTAGGGGGGGGGGGGTGTAACAAACATTTTTATGTATATTTAAAATTTACGTTCATATTGGCAACTTAAGTGCATTTCGTGTAGCGTTGGTTGCATACCTTATTGGCGTAAAAAATTTCTTTTAATAAATTATTTCAATACGTCTGCACATCCTTTCCGCGCTTCGAGTCATTTTCGGGCATTGTGCAGGGTTATTTTGAGCGTCCTTCATTCATTGCTTGAACTACGTGTTTAACTAGAAGCCATTTTCGCTTTGTTTAATTTTTTATTTAGAGTGCCACATTTATATGGTGAGTTTTTAAATTTATTATACTGAAATTTGAGACTTTACATTTCAGGTAACTCAACTTTAGTTATACTCTTACCACTTAATTTACTTTGGGTTTAATTTTATTTTAACGTTAACTTTGCAAGATGATGCAATAGCTTTGCTGCTGCGAAGTGGGATTTCAATTACCAAATTTTACTTTGAATCCTGTTTGGAGGTTTATAAAGAAATTTCTATATATTTGGAATAACGAACATATCAATCTGAGGTTTACTTCAACTTCCATTAAAATTGCGCAATAAAAGTGACGAGTCGACAGCATTTGCTTATCTGCTGAAGTTCCAGTGACACCCAAACCGTAAAAGAAATTACTCCAGGTATTTCATATTGTTAATTCATTCACGTTATAATTTAAGGCAATTAATTAAGAATCACTAACACTAGTTTTTAAGAGATCATCCATTATAATCAAATTAAGTATCGTAATAAAACTCATTGTTGTCATTATTTTTTACTTGCCGTCCGAGATTACATTATTTATTTTCAGATTTGAAGCAACACGTTTTTTGTAAAGCGAAAATATGTAAGCAATTTTTGTTAATAAGCAAATCAAATGTTTTTGAACCTGGTCCTATTAATCTACTAATGAGCAAAGTGGCATGAAATCTTCTAGTTATCCATTGTTTTCCATATCTAATTATAGCTCTGGGCTAGAAGTATTTAATCATAAGTGGGTGAATTATTTATACGAAGGACCTATAAAGATTACAAAGTACATCGCAGGTTTTATATATTTTAGACTTGCAGTGTAAACTAATTTATGGATTTATATTAAGGCATTTTGTAAAAAACGAGTGTCATTATATAAAAAACATGCATTTGAATATAATTAGGCTGAGTGATAGCTAAGAAAATACGTGACCTTTCCTTCTCTCTTCACGTCAAATTTTGTTTAATTTGTTAAATTCACCGGTACGTACTTAACCTATTTGTTTTAAAGTTCGTTACGAACCAGAACCTGCATAAAATGCCATTTTTAGTTATATTTTATGTTCATGTTTTTTCTGTATTCTGATCAAAAGCTTATGAGTAAATCATGCCTTGCAATTCATACATACACCATGTTTAAGCATTTTTGTATTACCACGAGTAAGATTGGTCTGGTTCTAGCAATGCGTAACAAAACGTATCACAGTTATTGATATTCTCGAAAGGATTTTTTATATTAGTAGGTATGCACTGTGAAAGCAAGTCAAACGAAAACAATTTAGAAAAGCACAAGAACATCGTTTCTCTAAACCAAATCGTTGTATTTTATTATTACATATAATAGGTATACAGTATCTATTTGTTCCTAACCTAAAAATATGTATAAGCAATCAATCTGACAACACGTACACTTGACAACGCTGATTACACGTCATTGGTTTAGTAAGTTTTAAGCTATGACGTACAATCTGTACAATTGTTTATACTTACAAATTTATTAGCAGCCATACTTCAGAGATTTATGCATTATTGGACATGTTATTTAAGTCAAAAAACAGTTACTATAGTGCCAATGCAATATCACTACTTAATTTTGCTTCAATAACATGAGATTCTCCTAATGAATTTTTGTAATAAAATCATAAAATAATCGTTAATAGACAATTTAACGTGTTGATAGTTAAAAAAATAATGTACTTTACACAGGAAGTAAGGATTTACTCTACCCCGCCTTGTGAAATCCCTCGACTACCCTCGAGATTCAAATAATTCTCGGTAGAGTAAATCCTGCTTACTTCTCTTGTAAAGTGATATACTATTTTCGTCAATTTATTAAAACTTTTGTATTTTTATTAGTTTATGATTATTATAATTTTGTAATTTACATGCTGGATAAAAATTTGATTGGCTGTTCATTATGCGTAATGCTACACCTGTCTTATTTCATGATGGACTCAGCCAAATATATTGAGACCTTGGCTTTTGGGTTAGCACGCCACTGCTTTTTCCCAACTGGTAGAACCAAAGAATATAATTAGGTACATATTCGTTGGTGTAATCATGATGTAAACTATTGCAGCAATAAATTTCAACCATTTGACGTTGCAGTATTGCACCATTTAAAGCTTACTGTAATAGGGCTGTTGACAATTGGATATTAGCTAACCCTGGAGTTCCAATAACAATTTATCAGGTAACTAAATATGTGGGAGAAGGTTATATCAATCCCTGGCACCTACTAATATTACATCAGGATTCAAGAAAACGGGAATATACCGATCTATTAAGGGGGTGGGGGGGGGGGGGCACATTTTCCGAAGTTGATCTTTTAATTAGTGCTGCAAGTGATAGACCAATGGAGAACGAATCTGAATCAGATGCTGCAGAACTATCACTCATTGCAGAATATAGCACTTGAAATGGACAGGGCGGGACATTTCAATGTCTGTAAATACGGAGGATGAACCTCTAGATTCGCCAATAACCGACAAAAAGTTTCTTAGTCCAGAGGAGTTTAGAGGATTCCCAAAAGCAGGTAAAAGGATACTGTGGGGAATAGAAAAACCAAGAAAATTGTGATTCTAACTAATACACCGGAAATTGAGGAACTGAAATATGCGAATCGGAATAAAGCAATGCATTCGAAAAACGTATCGGAAAAAGCCAAAAAAATATAGTTGAGTTAGCAGACAAGCCTCGAAAACAGAACCGCATTTTCGATATGTAGAATATTCAGATGAACTTGACTGTGATGCTTCTAATAGAGAAATAACTTTTGATTCTTTTATTCTGGGCTCGAAGATGATGACATCAGAGTAACTTTCCTAAGAAAGAGCAACAAGTTAGAAGATAGGTTCGTTTTTCCGCCTGTACCGGATATTTCGGCCATACCAAAAGAAGATGCTCCTTACGTCTCATTGTGTACCACGGATGGTACACAATGATACAGTTGGAGTCTGTGATGTCATGTGATTAGAGCAAGAGCAAGAAATGACGTTAGGTTGTGTTTTGATTAGTGTTTTCCATTATCGGCAGTAAGTTAGTAAATTTCTTACTACCTAGATAATAATTACATCTTAGATGATGAATTAGTGGAAGAAGTAGAGTGTACAGTAGAAGATTAAATGGATAACAGTCCGAAAGATGATACTATGAATAAAGGTAAATAAAATGATTCACTAGAAGAGGCACTCAGACACGGCATCATTATAGAGGAGCATCACATAAACAGTGATGCTAAGACTAACCATATGGTAGCGCTGGTGAGTACGGATGAAGACCCATCTTACAATGAGGAAAAAATACCCGATAAGACAGACTAAAAATAAACGTAAACACGTACGAGGCATTAAGAGACAACATAATATAGAATTAAGTGTGAGCGAACAAGAGTACAAGGGAAAGGGATCAATATACAGTCATAAATCAATTGAGGCACGCCCATCTAAGGATGGTAAAGTCAACTTTAAAAACTGTCACCTGTCGCACACTTTTGTGCGCTCAAAATGGCGAAGAGTTGAGAAATACATTATTTACAGTTTTGTTTTAAATGTCTGGGATTCCGAAAGAACTACGTACTAAAACTAGCAAGCAACTAACAAACGGAGATGAACGGTAAACGAATCAAGGAAAACAAATGCTCCTGTCCGCTGTTTTAAAAATCCCCAAGGCGTAAAGGTTCGAGTTTTTTCTATATCCCTTATCGTTGGGAGGAGATACTTATCAGCGATGGGTTAAAGATTCATGATCTCAAGAAGATGTACTTCCAAAGGACAAACCACTATCCTCATGTACCCTTTTAACAAAACCATATAGTACCAAGGAAAGGTCATCAATTTTACAAAGGCTTGTCTTACGTACAAATGTACCAAGCTATAATGTAGAAGTAGTTCAACACGTATTTATTTGGAATCATTTTTTCAGGTAAAACCGCAAATGAATGTATAGTCTATGAAAATTGGTGTAAAGAAAACAAGTCATAGGTATGTTAGAGCAGCAACAAATATTGATTCACAAACCTAGAACAGACCAGCGTGGTACGTGTTACCCATATGAGGTGGGAAACTTACAAGAGGAAAGGTATGATAACCACCGGGAAAAGAAACGAGAAAGCAAAGATGCAAAATCTAAAGCGAACGGTGAAGCGAAGTTAGTGGTAACTATGGTTTTGAAAGTATTTTGGTATGTCACAATTTGTTGATGTTAAAGATGTACCGGGTGGCCAACTAAGAACGGCCGTCGGCCATATCTCAGGAATGAATTATAGCACAGGTTCGGGAAAAAAATTTTTATAACAAAAGTGGCATCGAGAAACGCCTGGAAATTATTTTCAGAATTGTAGGTCCACCGCT
Organism: Vesta saturnalis; assembly: GCA_036346205.1. Classification (NCBI taxonomy): domain Eukaryota; kingdom Metazoa; phylum Arthropoda; class Insecta; order Coleoptera; family Lampyridae; genus Vesta; species Vesta saturnalis. Next base: position 3,495,332 of record JARFJB010000821.1, read on the forward strand.
AGAGGCCGTATTTGACAGTTAAAATTTTAAAAAGCAAAATTTTTCAAAATTTGCTCAGTTAAGGGGCATATTAAATATTATAATCAGATTCCTCGACAAATTCGGCATATTTTTTATTTGACAAGTTTTAGTCTATCTCTTCAAATAAGGGGTGGGGGAGAGTGGGAACCTTGTTACGAAAAAACGCCTTTAATTCAGGTTCTGCTTGACCCCAATCTGATTAATAACATAAATGCTAGAGGGCGCTGTTTAATATTTTTTTAATGTTGTTTTCTCTTTACAATTTTAAATAGAAGCATAAAAATTTAAGTAGGTCTTTAAAAAGTGGACTAAATTAGTAATAAAATAGTGAAAACTGCAAGTCGATATCTTTTTCCTATCCTGAGATATCGTAAGAAACAGGTAAATGGCGGGAATTGTTCTTCCAACGTCTAGTAAGCTAGTTCACGTTAACGGACATTATTAAATTTAGCCTGGATGAAAAGATCTTACATTGGTCTGCAGTAATTTAAACTGTTATCATACTAATGTTATGGTTGCCGCTACTAACAATGTGAACAAATTATAAAATAATGTGTTAAATCTAACAATTAAAACCTTAAATAAATAACTACGTAATTAGTGCCGCCCTAGATGTTCGAAATGTCGTCCATCATTTTCAACGCGTGAAACAAATCTCTGACGGGTGGAGAGAACAGCAGTTTCAATTACTGCCCATGCAATACTTCGTATTGTCTGTCGTATTCTTTCAATCATGTCAACTCTTGTTGTGGGTCTATCGGCATAAACGAGATCTTTTATTCGCCCCCACAAGTAAAAGTCTCAAGTTATGTCAGGCGACCTTGGTGGCCAAATAAATAAACTTCCACGTCCTATCCACCTTTCAGGGTATGATTGATCTAAGAAATTCCGAACATCTCTAGAATAATGTGCCGGGCACCCATCATGTTGCAAGAACATGTCACGACGAATGGCAAAGGGTACGTCTTCTAAAATAAGTGGCAATTCTTTGCTTAAAAAATCTAAATATCTTTCTCCATTAACAGTCTCATTAAAAAAAAAGGCCCAATTATTTCTCCACCTAGAATCCAGCACCAGACATTTACAGACCAACGACCCTGATTTTGGACCTCCTGCATCCAGTGGGGATTCGTTTCAGACCAGTAGTGCATATTACACTACCATCATTATGAAAAGTAGCCTCATCAGTCCACATAATTCGTGAAAGTATTTCAGGATCGTCGTGTATCATATTTGAGAGCCAGTTGCAAAAATCCAACCTGGTATCGAAATCTTGAGCATTCAAACTATGGTGTAGGACCATGTGATATGGGTGCAATCTAAAATAGTATATATTATAAAGTAATCAGATCAATAAGACATTTACCTGTTTCTTACGATATCTCAGGATAGGAAAAAGATATCGACTTGCAGTTTTCACTGTTTTATTACTAATTTAGTCTACTTTTTAAAGACCTACTTAAATTTTTATGCTTCCATTTAAAATTGTAAAGAGCAAACACAATATTAAAAAAATATTAAACAGCGCCCTCTAGCATTTATGTTATTACTCAGATTACTTCAAATTTTCAAATTTTCTGTTGTTTAACAAAAGCTCCTTCAAACAACATCAAGTTTATTAAAATCGGTCAAGCAGAACCTGAATTAAAGGCGTTTTTTCGTAATAAGATTCCCACTCTCCCCACCCTTTATTTGAAGAGATAGATTAAAACTTGTCATAAAAAAATATGCAGAATCTGTCGAGAAATCTGATTATAATATTTAATATAACTTAATTGAGTAAATTTTAAAAAAATTTGCTTTTTAAAATTTTAACTGTCAAATACGCCCTCTAGCGGTGGACCTACAATTCTGAAAATAATTTCCAGGCGTTTCTCGAGGCCACTTTTGTTATAAAATTTTTTTTCCCGAACCTGTGCTATAATCCATTCCTGAGATATGGCCGACGGCCGTTCTTAGTTGGCCACCCGGTACTATAAAGAAAATATACTTTCACACTTACTTTTTAAAAGATGGCGGTGTGTTTCTTTATGTTTGGCATGAAGGGGAAGGTGGTGTCGCCAGTAACAAATTTGTATCGTATATAATCGATTTTATAACAAAATCATACATTTTTGTGTCTAAGCGATAGTGTTATCTCAATTAGGTGATTCAACCGTCACTGATATATGCGCTCTACCGTATTTAGATTCAGGGGAGGTGAAGTATAAAATCAGACATACCGAACCTTCTACCTCTATATGAAGCTCCAAAGACAATTAAGAAATATAAATTTGAGAATCTCAGAACGATCTCTGATTTTCTTTATTATTCAATTTCATCACTGCAATGTGCTACTTTTGAAAGTAAATTCTGCTATGTGGATTTAAATAGTATATTGAGTATCAAGAACAGTAAGGGACGTTTACCAGTCGACGGCCATGTTTGGAGGCCGTAGACCGGTACAACCCTTAATGTTCGTGATGGTCATACTGTTTTTTGTACGATTGTATTAAATTTACTACAATTGAAATTATTTAATTTCTACTAAATAAACGAAATGCCAAAAGTGACGTTTTAAATAGAAATGTCCAATTTTTTTTTCTTATTGTTGTGAAGTATAGTACCTATATATAATTTTATGTTGGTAAGTAAAAGACGTCGGTAAGTAAAATACTTACCGACAAGTTGGGCCTCGCAACCAGTAAACATATCCTACTGTATTGGAAACAGATATGGTAGATAAAAAAAAAGCTCAATCGTGCAAAATAGTATATTATATATAGAGGGACCAAAGTGCAGCATTTAATCCCGCGAGTGGGGTTTGTTGCCTCGAGGGCAAAGCCCGAAGGCAACAACCACTCAAGGGATCTAGGCACTTTGGTCCCGAAGTATATACGCTATTTTTTGCACTTCCAAGGTACTTATTTTTTGTGTACAATAATTCCAAATTTGTTCGTGTCAATGTGACAAATTTGTATAAAATTATCTAGAAATCTTGCTATTTGCAAAAAAAAAACAGTCGGTTAGCATGGGAATTAGTAAACAGCGGTAGCCATATTTGAAAAAAATTTTACAAAAGGGTAATAAATATGTACAACGAATTTGATCTAGAAAAAACCGCTGAAGAGGCTTTAGAACACTTACTGCCTTCCAAAACTTGCAAAATTTACGATAAAGAGTATGATATATTTTTAAAGTGGTGCTGTGAAAAGAAAATTACAAATTTTAACGAAAATACTGGTATTTTTTAATGAAAAGGTAAACAAATTTGCTGCTTCTACATTGTGGGCCCAGTATTCAACGTTAAAAACTATGCTTAACGTTAAACATAATGTTGATATAAGTAAATTCCACAAATTGACGACGCTTCTGAAAAGGAAAAACTTTGGTTACAAAGCGAAGAAGTCAAAGGTACTAACTATAGAACCGATTGATACGTTTCTAAAGGAAGCTTCAGATGACACATTTTTAATGACAAAAGTGAGTATGTCCAAAAATCATTGTACCTACTTTTAAAAATGATTTTTTTGTAGGTAGCACTCATATTTGGTGTGGCAGGGGCTTGTAGAGGACTTAAATTAGTCGAATTGTCAATTAATGATGTGACTGATTTGGGCAACAGACTTCTTGTTAACATTAAAGCTACCAAAAATGGAACAGAGAGGAACTTCGCTGTAAAAGATTCAGATAAAACTATCATTAGTTATATAAAAATCTACAAGAAATATATGTCGTTGAGAAAAGCCGAAACTCCCCATTCAAGATTTTTTGTTCGTTACGTGTACAAGCAGTGTACAGTGCAACCTGTAGGAAAGAATATATTTGGAAAATTGCCCCAGAAAGTTGCAACATTCTTAAACCTACCACATGCGTTGTCATATACAGGCGAACCTCTGCATCTCTGCTAGCTGATTCGGGTGCGACTGTTGACGTTTTAAAAAGACATGGGGAATGGAAGTCTGCAACTGTTGCATAAGGGTATGTGGAAAACTCCCTGAATAATAAGACCCTTATCGCTGAAAAAATTTTTGGAGGTGGAGGTGATAAAAAAACACTAGCTACCTCACTCCCAGGATCTTCGTGCCAATCTGAACGGCCCACAGGCACTGATTCATTTGGAAATGCGTTCAACCTAACATCCAGCAGTATCGTTTCGGAAATCAATCGTCCGATATTTATTAATTGTTATAATATTAATGTTAATGTTTCGTAAAAAAATTAATGAAAAATATTTGAAGTTTGACATCTGTCAAATCAGTCCATATTTAATCCCTAGGGAATAAATGACCCACTTTAGTCCCTGTAGACAGAGACTAAAGTATCTATTTTAGTCTCGGAACTGCAAAAACAATATTTTAGCATTTTATACTCACTTCACTAACTATACTTTAACCTAAATAATACTCTAGGTTGGCTCAAATTACAAAAGTGTTATACTTGTATCAATTCAGAAAGGTTTTTCTTTCCTTAAGTTCAGGAAAATCCCACATAGCAGCTTTAAAACTTGACGACAGACGTGGGTAAGATGGCAGTTAAAATGTATTTAAAATGAAAAATACAATAGCCATTAGCAAATATATAAAACAGAAAATAAATAAATACAATTTCAAATACGAAAGGGTTATAAGAGTTTATTAATATTGTAACATTGCAATGGAACATGGTTAATCTTAATCATTATCATTTAAGCATACGAAAACTAAAACAGACTTTCAATTGGCGTTGAGGATAAAAGTTATTAGCATCAATTTCTTAGTCTCGCGGTGTTGGATCATTCATCATTCGCACCTCTAATTTTTGAATTGTAACCGGGTTTTTAATTGCAAGGATTATAATTAGTTCTTTCGAAGTTCCATTGTTAATATACCATGTATATTCGTAAATTGCAAATTATTTAATTAAATTATCTTTGGCTAAATATGATCATCTCATTGGATCACTTACCTTTTGGAAGTCTACAAAAACCAAGTTCCAAAAATAATTGAATAATCAAGTATAGCTTGTATTAGACTATCCACCTTTATTAATTTTAAATAAAGTAATTTATCTTCAAGAGATTAATAAACTTGTCATTATTACATTATTTCGATAGTGTAAGTTGTCTTGTATTTGTGTATTTCAAATCACATACGCCTTGCACCATTATTCATTTCAACCTAAATAGAAGGGGTGCAGCTGAGGACAAAATGGAGTGGGGGGTAAGCTACGCCCGCAAGATGGGGGTTGGGGTAAGGGTGGGGCGAGCGTCTTTCCGGGGGCCATTTTCAACCCCGAATTAGTGACCTTTTGGTAGTAGAACTTGTCCTCGGGCCTTCGCGCCGTATCAAAGGACAGAAATTAATCAAATCAATCAGCCGAAGCATACCACACCCAATCTCGGTCATATCAATTAAGCAAATCAGTCTCAAATAAATCACTCTCAAACAACCAGATCATTCTCAATCAATCAAAGCAATTAACCAAATGAGGCAAATCAATCAATCTCGGTCAAATCAAACAAGAAACTGAGCTAACAATTCTTCATAACCTGCAGGTAACGATTCTTCCATTGTATACACCTAGCTCCTGTGAGCGACCGCTTATATTGTAGACAAGGCTAGCCGAAACTCAGAGCTTGTACTCTCCCTAAACGTGAGGGTACCGGCGTGGGAAAACAGTCGGTCATCCGCAAACCAATCTCAATCAATTCAACCTCAATCAACCAAATCATAACTTACAGCTTGCGAAAATCAGCTTACTATTCAAAAATACTGGTATGGTTTAACCTACAGCTTGCTAAAACCAACCACAATTAAAAAATACCAAATTGATTTAACATCTTATGAGATACCCTTCCACATACCAAAAATTCGTTTTACAGCTAAATTAGCAAAAATACCTATACAATAACAAATATAACCAAACCAAACGTTTTGCAAATGGACAAATGCCCGAAGGTAAATAAACAAGCTGACTTATACTTCCAATTTTGATAATACACATGTTATTTGAAATTAACCCCGATTTCATTTCGTAAGGCAACTACAGGCGTTTTATTTTACCCAACGCTAATATACGTAACATTTATCCGTCTTCCGAATGTAGCCGAGCATATCCGAAAGTATCCGATTGACAATAACTAAAATAAAAAGGTCCCTGGATTGATATAATATATTGCAGTTTAAACGAAGGGTGGTGGTAATATTAATTATCAATACTATTGGTTAAATGGTTATATGCAATCGGGTACATTCTGATATGCATGACTACATTCGGCATTCGGGAGACGGACCAGTAGAGAGTTGGGGGTCGTAGAAACTGTCCTCGTTGAAAGCATCGCAACGCAAAATTTTACCTATATGATACAGATTCCGTGATTTTTACGCCAAGTCCAGGTTAGTGGGATCTCCCTGTCGGTGATTTGCTTGGCGATATGACCGATGAGGTGGAGGTCTACGGAATCAGAAGTATAATCACGGAGTTCGTGAGTGGGGTCCTAAGAATTACGTGTACAAGGTCCTCTATACACGTAAAAATGAATACACACGGTGTGTAAAGCTAAGGGAACCACCCTAAACTATAAAAATTCCCAAGTGGTTAATTTCGATACACTAAAGTCGCTAGTGTTGGATGGCATCGAACCTGATGCAGTGCAGTAAACGTCGCAAAAAGGAGGATGGTTATGACACCCTCCCTTACGGTTACGTGGCTCGCACATAGCATTACGGTCTAGCCCTAGTTTTAGTTTCTAGCTTTAAAAGATCCGTTCAGCAGCCACGTGACCATCTACTCTCATTCCTTGTAAGCCGGCCCTTACGTTTTGTGCCAATTTTGAATTGGGTCCCCCTTGAACTTCCTTTAATTTATCTAATTTGAATTCGCGTCAAATGTAAAGCCAGATTAATGTCTAATCAAATCCAGACGTTACTGTCAGATGTAAACTTACTCACTTTATTTATTTAAGGCGCCAAGTGTAAGTATTTAAATAACGGGGCGGCGTTTACTATAATTTGTAGCGTGTACAATTGCCTTGAACTAACTACAATCGGAGAAAGGTCGTGATCGAGATTTGATTGACTGAAAGATTTCAACAAACAACTAAATTTATTCCCTATAACTTACAATTCTCAATATTTTACTGAGTCTACGTTTATTTCAACTTAACCTAAGGAAAAACATGTAACAAAACAATTATTTCCAAAACACAAACAGGCAGGGGATAATCCTCTAGGTCTGGACACGATATGTCAATCCCAAGACGTTGGTGGTCTCGGGTGTCTATAGTACAACAAATGTTTACGTAATACGGAGTTGGAGCGGAAAGAAGCTTCCCACCAACTATATTTAGATTACAAAAGTTAAAGAACCAATACAGTATCGACTTTTGTAATAGTTCATTAGCAAATAAATTTCTTATTGATAATTTTCCATTATAATTAAATCTGATCTTATCTTAAAGAGAATAAAATCAATATTCTTAAATTTTAATTATTTATGTATATAAAAACTGTATATTTATATACGAATTCGAGAAATAAATGGTATGAGAGTCAAAAAGGATGAGCGCTTTCTTTAATGTCGGTTAAAATAGTATGTTGACCTGCGTTCAGAGAATCACTTTACTAACAGAACTAACGGAATCGATTTATTCCTTTTTCTTGTGTGTAGAAAAAGGATAGTTGCGTGTTATTTGCAACGAAAACTTATTTTTCTTTTTAATTGAGATTCTTTTAAATCGTTTCGGGAAAATCCTATTTTATGTACAGGACCTAGTATGAGAATAATGATTAAAGAAATTCACAATCCCTGTTTTTACGTAAACTTTGATCTTTAGGTAATTTACCACTGATCTGTCTTTGGACTACTAGATTCAACGGGGATTATCTAAATTGAATCAGGTTAGGTATACAGGCTTTCAAAAATATAATTCACCTAGCGGTCTATAAGTGGTTTTTATACTCTCGGAAAGGATGAGTTCAGGATACGGATTAGAAATAACGTATTAAAATTTGACTTAACACACGGGCGGTCTCTTCGTGGTTTTATCAAACCTGGGGGCCGGACTAATCTAACAGGATTTAACTTCTGGTGATTATATCGGCACGATCTGTTGTCTTTAATATGCCAATCTCTTAGCCCGGTCGTGTTTATGATTGGTGTATGTGTTTGTTTCTAGTTTAATCTCCCTAACGGGCGGTTATGCCTCGGGTTAATTAACAGGATAGCTCTATCCCTACAGGCCTACGCCTGTTATCTAGGAATGTTATCTAGGGATTCTTCTATCTCCTCGGGAAGGTCGTCAGGGAGTAGTGTAAGCATCGCAGGGAAATGCTTGAATTTTAATTTAGGTTTTGTTCGCGGGAATTGGGGAAAAGGGTAGTTGTAGGGAGTGGTGAGTATTTCTTTGGTTGGGATAGTATAGGCGAGAATTCTTTTATGCGCGAAGTTTTTCTGAAGTGTTTTGATTCTGTGTGTAACTGGTGGTATGTTTGCGTGTTGTATTGTGAGGTCACTAGAGTACCTGAGGGGTAACCTATGTATGCGTCTAAAAATTCGGCGTTCACAGGAGACAATAGAGGAAATGTGATTGGGGTTTATGTTGGTGTGTATGGGTGCTCGGAAATCCATAACGGCGAATGTATGTTTTGTAGGTGTGTTGAAATGTTTTAGGGTGGCAACCCCTGATTCTACCCCGGAGGGCGCCCGGTAGGTTTTCGCGGTTTCTAATCCTATTGAGTGTTCTTTTTACATCGGGGAGCCAATTGGGGGTTCTAGTGAAGAGGATTCCTAGGTAGGTGGCTTCATCTTGGAGTGCGAGTTTTTCTTGGTTTATGGTGAGTGAAACATTTCTGGAGGCAAGCTTTGGGACCTTATCTTCGGTGTAATTAGGATGTCGGAAGAGGATTGTTTCGGTTTTGGTGGGATTGACGGAAACTATCCACCGGTTGGCCCGTAGGGTTTTGGATATGAGGTGGGAGGCCGTTTCGTTGTTCCGATTAACCGTCCAGAAGGCGGTGTCGTCCGCAAACTGCGCAACGATCACTCCGAGTTGTGACTTCGGGAATGTCGGATCCGAATATAATATAGAGGATCGGGGCTAAGACAGAACCTTGCAGTACGCCTGCTGTAGGTTGGAAACTATCTGAGGTTTTCCCTACTTTGACCCGAACTGATCGATTGGTCAGGTACGAGAGTAAGAGTTTGGAGAAGGGGTCGAGAATGTTGAGGTTACGTATCTTGGTCAGGAGACCGGCGTGCCAGACCCTGTCGAATGATTGCTCAAGGTCAAGAAACACAGCCAGATTGCATTGCTTGTGATTGAATGCTCTGGTGGTCTCTGTAAGTAGCTTCAACAAGGGATCGTGACACGTTCGGTTGGGACGGAAGCCGGATTGGCTGCTGGGAAGGAGGTCGTTAAATTCGAGATTTTCCCTGAGTCGCCTGGCTGGTACCTGCTCAAAGCATTTTCCGAGGCAACTCAGGAGGGAGATTGGTATATAGGAAGAGGGTGACGTTATGTCGGCGTGGTGTTTGGGTATCATGACGATGGATGCCGATTTCCAGTCCGTCGGGAAGTAGGATAGGATTAAGCATTGGTTGTAGATGTTGGAGAGTACTCGGAGGGCTGGGTTGGGTAAATGGCGGAGGATTTTTCGATTTAGGCCGTCATGGCCTGAGGCATAAAAAGGATTCCCGTTATCGAGTTGGATTTCCGGAAGGTTAAGGTTGCGGAATTCTTCAAGGCGACCCTCGAGGAGTGCCTTGAACCAGTTATCGAATTGGGGATCATCTGGGGATTGGAAAATGGATTGAAGGTGGTGACCAAAGAAATCGGCCTTTCCTTGGTCGGAGGAGATTAGGTTGCCCTGAGGGTCGGTTACGTGGGGTTTAGGGTTAACTTTTCTTCTGGTCAGTCTATCGAACTGTTGCCAGAAGAGTTTACCATTTCTATAATCTAACTGGGAGGTGGTTTTGGTCCAGGAGTCTTCGGCGTGTCTGTTTGCTTCTCGCCTGATTAAGGCGTTAAGGCGATTGTATTCGGTCTTGAAAGCCGGGTCCCTGGATCGCAAGAATTGACGATAGATTCGTCTTTTCTCTTTATCCAGTTCACAATGTGTTGTGGGGGCGGTTTGCGGGAAATGTCGATGTTTTTTAATGGTACCGAGATATCGACCGCTTCCGTAATTGCGAAAGTTAGGTCTCTAATGGCTCTCTCGAGATCTTGGGTCGTTTGAAGATTGGGTGTAGGAAGGTTGTTGGAGATGTGTTCGGAGAACACATTCAGGGGGAGCTGGACAAAATGAAGTTTTGACCAGTAATGGTATGTGATCTGATGTGATCGTGGTGCATAGAAAGCACTCACGATCGAAATAGTGAGCTATGGGTTTGGAAACTATGATGTGATCTACTATTGAGGCACCTAAATGTTCGAAGTATGTTGGCTGTGTGTTGGCGATTCGCAAGAGCGGCAACTGCAACAGATCGGAGGATAGCCTGTTACCGTTGCCATTAGTTGCGGTATCACCGAATTGGATGTGGCGGGCATTGAGATCACCTAGGATAACTGCATTAGGGAGACTAAAGGCCTAGTTTAAAAGGTCATCGTATAGGCTGTTGTGGCCGGGCCGGTTGTAATAAGAAACAAATACTATAGGAGTGGGAAAGTGCACCGTCGCAGCAACGCATTCTACATGCCGTAGGTGCTTAGGAAGTTGAAAAGGAGTGGATGGGAAGCAATTTTTAATTAAGATGGCGGTTCCGTGGTGGCTGTTGTTTAGGAATGTGTGGTACGTGTTGAATTAAGGTATGCATCTGTTTGTGAGTTTTGTTTTTGTGATGGAGAGGATGTGTATATTGTATGTGTGTAAACAGTGTTTAAATAAGGGGCGTTTCCGACGAACGCCCCTGGCACTAACGGTCCCTGCTAGGATATGCGTTAGGAGGGAGTTAAGGATTGGGTTGGCGGATTACGGCGACCTTCATCCACGTACCGGATACGCAGATGTTGATCCTCCGTTGGAAGAATTTTCTGGATAGCGAATCTAAGGTGCGGCCGACCCTATCTCGTCGATCTGGGAACATTTGGAAGAAGGAGTGGGTGAGGATTTGTAGGAAGTCTTTGATGGATAGGGATTCGGTGTCGGGAGAGGGTTTAAGGTGGTCTGTGTCTTCCGAGTCGGATTCTTCGGAAGACAGGATGGGTTCGAGATGTCATCTTCGACGGAGAACTGCGAGGTTCCCGCCGCTTCCGCCATTTGAAGGGGTACAAAGCGTGAGCTTCCCCGCAGTTGTTACGCCTTGGTTCAACCAAGGATTTGCAGGAGGAGGATCTGTGACTATCGGCACAGTTGGGACAACGGATAGCACGGGTTGGACACTCCTCAGCGGTATGCTCCACCTGCGTGCAGGTGAAACAATACTTGGGAAGAGGGTGAGGGATAAGGGAGGCTTCGCAACTGTAGCGTCGCCCGAACATGACGACACCGCGTGCGAGGAGGTACTCAAGGGTGATTTGGAAAGAGGTGATGATCCGGATTAAGGATGTGGGGGTGTTAGTCACCTTAGTGGTGATGCGAACGGCCTTCCTCACGTGTGGAAGATCGATCGCACCGAGGATCTTGGGGTTCCAGGATGTCCATATCTATGTGACGAATAGGAGGGCGCTCTAGGAGTGGAGTTGAAGGGGCGGGGACCGGATATTTTGGTCAAGGTTACTGTTGGATCACCGAAATGGTGTGGCACCCTAAGCTGTGAACCATCCGGTAAGGGAGAGGAGGTCTCTAGGAGACAGGTATGGTTATGATTAAACGTTAAGTTCAACCAGGGAAGGTTAAGGGATTTAATGGAATTGTAAAAGGATTTCTGGGTGGTTAAGGATTTCGAGATATTGCGGATGCAATATCTCAAGGATTGAAAGAGGGTGGGTTTAGGATTGGGGAAAGCGGGTGAAGAAATCACTGCAGGTACAGGTGGCTGAGCCGGTGTGGGTAAGGGACGGGTTTGTGTATGTGCGGGTTTGTGTGTGTGCGGGTTTGTGTGTGTGTGCGAGTTTGTGTGGTTTTGTGGAGGCGGTGGAACATGTAGAGAAGTAGGAATGTGTGGATGAGATGGAAACGGACGAGGCGTTTGAATGTGAGCGTGTACATGAGGATGGTGGTGGAGACGCGAGGGTGTGTGCGTATGTGAGGGTTGTGTGTGTAAGTGTAGGTGGACGGGCGGCGTCGGGGGTTGGGGATACAACCGTTACGGTAGCACGGTGGCGACTGTGCTTAACCATCGCGGTTGTTGTTAATTGAGTTTAAAGTGTTAAAGAAAGAAATTGTTTTAAAGAAAAGAAAGGCCAGGTCTCCGCCGAGGTGCAGTCTCACACCCCGAGGAAAAAAAGGCTTGGAAACAAGAGACCTAAATAGCAAAGGAGAAAAACAAGTGTTAAAATAAAACAATAAATGAAATTAATTAAAAAATATTTTTATTAATTGGTACTTATTGTTTTACCCGGCGTCGATCCTGTAGTTGGCGGTGGCGGTGTCCTGGATGCTTCTGTTATTTTCGTTCTTCGCTCCTGCTGTATTCCCGCGGGTCCTGCTTGCTGCTAGGCTGTGGCTCCTCTAGTGATGACCGCTTCTTCGTATTAACTGTACGCAAGCAGTGACAGATCTAACTCCGAAGCGGCGAAGATCACGATGCCGGAACGATGAGCGTAAAAACGCTAAGTTCTTTTTTTGAAATTAAGAGATTTGTAATAAAAACCACAAGAGATCTTACGTGAGAAGTGGTTTACGTTCGATACCGATGTTCGGACTGCCCTGACTAATTTCGCATCTTGCTACCGTTTATATATAATCCGCAGTTCTACGTAATTGGATTATTAATTATGACTATTCACGATCTAACGTGATTAGTTGCAAATAGTAATGATACTTTGGTGGGGTTCTTGCGCAGAAATCTTCACGGTTTCTTTACTACGGAATAAGGGGTAAACAACTTAATTTTTAAAATGCATCGAAGCTTCTATAAAACATGCAATTGACAAAATTTAATTTGCGAATTTACGTAATGATTTTTCTGGATCTTTACATCCTTACCCTTTTATTTATATCTTAACCCTGTGATTATAATTTTAGATTATAATACACGACACCGGTAAAACTCTTTTGTTACATGCTTTTTTTACTAGTTGTTGTTTGGTAGTACAAACGGATGGGGCGTGTGTGTGTGTGTGTGTGTGTGTGTGTGCGTGCGTGTGTGTATGTGTGTGTGCGCGCGCGTGTTTGTGGATGTGTGTGTGTGTGTGTGTGTGTGTGTGTGTGTGTGTGTGTGTGTGTGTGTGTGTGTGTGTGTGTGTGTGTGTGTGTGTGTGTCTGTGTCTGTGTCTGTCTCTGTCTCTGTGTCTGTGCCTGTGTCTATGTCTATGGCTGTGTCTGTATCTGTGTCTGAGTCTGTACCTGTGTCTGCGTGTGCGTGCGTGCGCGCGCGCGTTTGTATATGTGTCTGTTGTGTGTGTTTGTGTCTGTGTGTGCGCGCATTTCTCTTGGAGCTGGTTAGATTTTGAGAGAAATTCAGCGACAGAGAGGGAGGTTTATTAGGAGCTGTTTTTCATTTTGATCAAATATTTCTGAAATGGCCGTATATTTCAAAAATATGAAAATACCAATATATAGACCTTAACCATATAGATTATGTTGTACGCAATTTTTGGTACGACGCGTAATTTAGCGGCCAAAAAGTTCCCAAGGTACGATTTAAGTATTTATTCAATTATTTTCAATAACGATCAATTTTACAAGAAAATGTATAAACATATTTTTTAAAGATAATTTAATTTTTCATAATTTTCTTAATAAAGTTTCTTAATTGAAATACGTAAAAATTAATAAATAAACGTAACAATGCTTAAACTGTATTAACGATACTTTGGCTTCCGAATTTTTGTTAAAGTTAGGATATTAGACATGAAGGTATAAACATTTATCTGACATAGATTGTTGTTGTGGTTGTTACAATGTTGCCTATATTCGTTATGAACATATTACAAAAGAGGTTGCATAATTATCCAAAAATAGTAGTTTTCGCAACTAGTGTGCTGTTTACACATTTTTTGGTGCGAGGCCGTTCTTTTTTACCCGAGGCGTAGCCGAGGGATAAAATATAAGGCCGAGTACCAAAAAGGTGTCAGCGCACGCGTTGCGAACAAAATTTTTTGTAATCGTTTACATAAAATTAGAAAAAAATTAAATTTTGAAACATTTGTTGACAAACGTCAAATTAAATATATAAGCAAAAAAGTTTATATATTTAGTTATATACCACTTTTCTATTTATGTATTAAAAGTAACGATTGCAAAATAGTATATTATGATATAAGTGTATAAGAGGGCCTTTAAAGCACGCGCGACATATTTCAAAACACGACGCGCAGCGGAGTGTTTTGTAAATAGCATCATAATCTCAAATAATGTTTTAATACATTAAACAGTCTTTACGTTTCTATAGCAACCTTTAAATAGGTAGGCACATCATAAACATCATTTTCCGCACGCTCCAGCGTGCGATAATCGTTGATTATGGCGCATGCGTAATAAAAAAGTTATTACTAAAATTATTTCATTTCTTTTAATTTTCACTGGGTTGTAAGGTTGTGTGTTGTTCCACACCAGATACTTTTAAAATAGTGTCATTATATTATCTGCCAGTCAATAACCACAGGAGAAACAGCGTAAATAGTAAACACCAAGCGGTACGTAAGGATACGCGATACGTTCTCCAAACATTCTTTAAAGCCAAAATACTCCGAACGAACACCGAAAACTAACGCACTTTAATCAATACTACAGAATAGATCATAGATTTATATCAACATTACATAATCGTATATTTTTGTCTGAAACCATGATATTTAACATTGTTAAGCCAGACGTATTTTAAATGGTAAACGATTTCTATTTGAAATGGAAAATGGTTTGGGTTGACATATTTAAAATAGAAAATGGTATTGTCTATTTCAAATACGAATTTTAAATAGATTTATACAAAATAGTTACACACCTCTGGCATTGTTTATAAATATACAATGCCTCTGGATAACAACGATAAGCAGAGAGCTGTGACGATATGGTTTATAAAATATGTTGGTAAATTAAATTTATGTTGGCGGCTTGATAAACGCGCCAGTTTTAGTAAATATAAGCACAGATGTGATATAAGTTAAACGTAACCTATAAAAAAATGTTGATCCAGTGGCGGTAGTTTTTATTTTTAATACGAACTAATAGATTCTTTTTAATAAAGAATGGAAGGAGTTTTAAAAACCATTGTACGTATATAACGTTACAATATTCGATAAAGTTACAAATTTTAGGGAATCCCTAATGTACTATGCCATCGAGCAGGTGTTGTTGGTACATGGCACCCTTTAAACCAAATTGGAATTTTTCCATCCAAACTTATAAAAACACATAACCGTGATATTGTTAGCCAGTATGGACCAGCTGATGCATTTGTGTTTAGTGTTGGGCAGCAAGTTATTCTGTTTGAACCAATTTTACGAAAACTGGTTAATGAAGCAAATGGTACATTTTTAAGTGTACAAGAAATGATGGCTAGTAATTCACCCGACGAAAAACTTGAATTATTAAAATTAAGTCATCAATATCGGTCAATTATAAGAGCGTGCTTAGAAAATCTACAGGATGAAGTTATGAGGGAAAAAACAAATTATAAAGAAGAGCTTAAAAATCAAGTTACAATTTTTTATTCTGTGGAGTGTGTATGGCATCTCTGTGAAATTTTATTTGTGGAGAGTATACCAGGTATGTTACAGTTTTAGTTGACATTATCTCATTGAACACGTTTAGGTGGTGTTATACTTCCACCACTTTTGGAGTGGGTGAGATTTCATTTTCCAAAGTATGAACGTAAAGCGACGATTATGCTAACCGATGATTCAATTGGTGTGGAATTACAACCGGATTATTGGCAAACAGTTATTGGCTCTCTAATGCAAGGTAGAATTGAAGTAGTTAGGGCATTATTGAGATTACATAGTGCTGCCGATAGTAAACCTTTTAAATTAGCGGATCAAACTTTAAAAACCATGCCACTTTATAATGTAACGTTTTTGAATAGTGTGTGTAGATAAGTGTTTAACTGTTTTGTAGATTTATGGAGGAGTATCTGCAACTGAATTTAATTTGAAATGGAAGCATTGGTTGGTTGACACCCAGTCAAAAATTGATGCCAAGTTATTTATATCGGAACGACATTTACATCTTATCATGAGAGTACTGTTTTATTATAGTCAGAAACTAATGTTAATTTAAAAATAGTTATCGGTAGGTGAGGAGGCAGCTTGGAATGAAGTGCAACTGCATTGTGAAGCCTGGTATGAACTATTAGCTGCATGGTTATTTTTCACAGAGCCAACAGTAAAATCGTTTGAGTTGGGGCAGTTCGCAAGAAGATGTATTACGAGAATGAATATTAGTTCACGGATGCGTCATTTGGATCACGTTTTACTTGCAGCTTTGGAATTAGATATTATACAAGTAAATATTAAATTTACATATTTTTATGATTGATTTTTAATTTTTAAAAAATCGGTTTTGACTCATTCTCAATTTAGAGCACCTCATTATGCATTAACATAAACAGAGTGCCATAAAATCATGATGTGACATGAAATTAATGTAATGTATATAATAGAGCAATTACAAAATCTCACTATTAAACAGGGTATCGATCGTTATTTACATATTGATAAATCATCTATTCAGTTATTAACAGAAATCAGTTATATTTATTACTCACTAAAGTTGATCTTTGTACACTTTTAAAATGCACTATTAAGCATTTCGGCACTAGGAAAAATACATATAAAGGTATGTGTAAAAGTCACTTTCTTATTGTTATTGCATACAACTCTGTTTCAAAAATGGAAAACTTATATTAAATTTTGTATGAATTTATAACTTTTTTAAAGATGTCCTTAACATATTAACTGCTGCAGCTATTAAATTCAATGCCTTCTGTATATAAAGAAACGGTTTAGTATTATGTATATGTAAGAATCATTTTGGTATGAAAAGATAAAGAAAGTCTATTAAATGCAACACGATGAATAATTTTTTACATATGCGTGAAAATCATAGCTTGCTTGTTTTCAACAGGGAATTTACGTCATATCTTACATGGCCCTCTTTACTAATTTTGTTGTCATCAGTAAATCGTAATTCATATTTTAAACTGTATTTGTTGTTGCTGGGCAAATATCGGTTTTTATTGATATTTTATGCTTTTAATTTACTAACGCTTGAAAACAAATATAACATTCTTATATAATTAAAAAAATGTTAGATTTATCACATTATTATTTTATAATTTGTTCTCATTGTTGTAGCGACAGCATTACATTTAGGTAATCTAGCGACAACCATAACATTAGTATGATAACAGCTTAAATTACTGCAGACCAATGTAAGATATTTTCATCCAGGCTAAATTTAATAATTTCCGTTAACGCGAACTAGCCTACTAGACGTTGGAAGAACAATTCCCGCCATTTACCTGTTTCTTACGATATCTCAGGATAGGAAAAAGATATCAACTTGCAGTTTTCACTGTTTTATTACTAATTTAGTCTACTTTTTAAAGACCTACTTAAATTTTTATGCTTCCATTTAAAATTGTAAAGAGGAAACACAATATTAAAAAAATATTAACCCATTAATGGCCACGATATTTTTTTTACAAAAAATTATTTTTCTTTTGAAATCTATATTAAAAATGGTCTTTTATACAAACTTTTAAATGCAACTATATTTGAAAATTTTCATATTAGTATGATATACATATGTACCCATATGAGTACACTGGGCTCTACAAAGTAACTTTTCTGTATTAATGAACTATACAAAGATTATTTTGGAAACTATATAATTATACAAAATACAAAGTAAATGGGGAATTATTATTATAAATGATAATTGTTAAAGCACTCTCTTTCAATACACAGAGTAACATTACATTTTTCACAGCACCAGCGAATTCGTTGGTGACATTCGACACATCTCAATGGTTTAGAAATTTTTTTCAGAAAATGTCCTCCTTCACGCTTTCTGACACTTGGTAAAGTACTGCCTGATGGTCTTCCTCTAGTGAAAGTAGATTTATCATAACAACTCAAATAATGTCGGACCAGAGCTCTTTGAAATTCAAGTAAACCAATGTGCGTATCTGTATTCGTCAATTGATATAACCTCCACGCGTTTACAACTGCCGTATTTATTAAATTGGTAAAAAGGAGCCACCACCATTTTCTTCCTCTTACACTTATTCGGTAACTATGTAGTTGTTGATCATGTAGGTCCACTCCACCCATCGACTTGTTGTAGTTTTTAAATAAGGCTGGTTGCGAAATATCAATTTTTGCCTTAGCTGCGGTCGACCAGCGTTTTACTTGTCCAGTGGGTTGTATTGTGTCAAAATTGGTTGCCATGGTCACAATATTATTGTCTTTCCATCGTACAAATAAGAGACCATCTGTTTGTTCGTATTGGTGCTCAAAATAACCCCTTTCTTTCTTTTTCATTATTTTTTTGTTGGTTAGAGGGCACTGCTTTGTCCTGTTGTCCCTTACAGTTCCAGTAGATCGCATACCTTTGTGTTTTAACTCTGTTAACAAATCATAACTCGTAAAAAAATTATCAAAAAACAATCTGTGATCTGATGGGCAAGCGACTTTTTCTACCATATCTAGGACTACTCTGTAGCCTAGTGGTATTTTGTTCTGTTGGACTTCTGGCTGCACTTCTTTGGCCCCACAGTAAGTATCCGTAACGTAGCAATAGCCATTAGCACTGCATAATAACCAATTTTTATAGCCAAAACGTACTGGCTTTCCCTTTATAAACTGTTTGGCTGAATGTCTTCCGAAAAATTTCACCATAGACTCATCTACACATAGATCCTCATGGAAGATTCCCCATTGTTGGAAGTTTTGGTTTAAACGATCTACAAGAGGTCTAAGCTTGGCCATTTTATCACGTCGGTTCAACGTTGTATTATCTGCAAGGTGGATATATCTTTTTATATCTAAAAATCGATTTCTCGACATGGCACTTGATACATATGGCACTGTGAGGTCTTCGTCGAGACTCCAGTATGACCTTTCACTCGGTAATTCATGATAACCAGTTAGTAGCAATATTCCAACAAAAATTTATATATCCGCTTTAGACACAAAAAATGTGTGATTATTTTTTTGAGATGAATATATATTTGTCTGTGTAACAATATAATCAAAAACATCGTCAGTGAACAGTTTTTGGAATACTTCAACTTCAGTTAAATTTTGGAGTTCATGCCTTACGATTTCCACCCGTTCAGTACATCCCGTTGTTCTGGGCATAGTAATGTCTGTATGAGCTTTTGTCCATTTTTGTTTTTCATTTTTTTTCTTTTTTAAATTTTGTAGTCTAACTGACAAAGGCATATTATCTTCTTCATCTTCATCAGACGTATAATACACTTCTACTTCTCCGGCAACGTCAGGCGGTAATGAAAAATGTCCCTGTACAAGGTCGTCATCTTCAATATCTTCCTCGTCAGTAACAACGTCAGGATCTGGTGGAATCAAAATTATATCAATTTCAGATTGTGAATTAGAAGCCTCAATATCCTCTAAAGCCGACGGCAAACCCACATATCTCTTTCCATAAAATTTTCGCACGTAAATAGCTTCAAATTCATCATTGATATCCATATCTGTAATAAAATCGAAATTCTTTTAACATTTGCTTTCACGTGCCCAGTGTACTCGCTTGGGTACATCATACTTTACGCCAATACTAAATATAACAAATAACTAATTTTTGCACAATTACATATATATCTATCTTAGCAAGCGTATTTCACATAAATATATGCATTTCATAAAAATAACTCAGTAAATGGAACTTACCGTAAATACTAGAAGTCTCTGCAAACGAATTTATTTTGACACGTGCTTACTTCATGAACAACAGACCAAAACAAACATACCAAACATTTCATGGTAACAAGTGTATATATCCGATAGAATACTGTTTTAGCAACTCTCTAACAAAGAATCAACCACAAAAGCTTATACTATTTCCTTATAGATGTCAGAACTATGTAAGCAAGTTAATTGTACTCACATGGGTACAGTGGGCGTTAATGGGTTAAACAGCGTCCTCTAGCATTTATGTTATTAACCAGATTGCTTCAAATTTACAAATTTTCTATTGTTTAACAAAAGCTCTTTCAAACAACATCAAGTTTATTAAAATCGGTCAAGCATAACCTGAATTAAAGGCGTTTTTTCGTAACAAGGTTCCCCCCCCCTTATTTGAAGAGATAGACTAAAACTTGTCAAATAAAAAATATGCAGAATTTGTCGAGGAATCTGATTATAATATTTAATATGCCCCTTAATTGAGTAAATTTTAACTGTCAAATACGCCCTCTAGCGGTGGACCTACAATTCTGAAAATAATTTCCAGGCGTTTCTCGAGGCCACTTTCGTTATAAAAAATTTTTTCCCGAACCTGTGCTATAATTCATTCCTGAGATATGGCCGACGGCCGTTCTTAGTTGGCCACCCGGTACATATCCCTGGGGATATGCATCTTTCTCTTCATTGTTATTGCGTGTATTTCAAATGGAAAACTTATATTGAATGTTATATGAATTTATAAATTTGTTATGCATGACCTTATAACACATTAGACATTTTTTTTTTCTTAGTATTTTGTTTCAAGGTGTTGCACTATGTAATGCAAAGACATGAAATGAAACGAACACAAGTCTATTTACACAGAGAAGTTCAGTTAAAGTTATTCAATTTTTTCATTAAAAAGTTAGTATAATATAACTAAAAATAACACAATAAATATACATGGTGTCCTGACAATCTGCTACAGTGAGTTCCCAGCACCAAATTTTTCCCTCTTTAAATTTTATCCATATACAGGGTGTGCCGACAATCTTCTACAGTGAGTTCCCAGGACCAAATTTGATCCCAAAATGCAGCCCTAAAAAGTTATATGCATTCTCAAAGTTCAATTTAAAATGTAGAAATATCACTTAATCTTCGTAAATTATGAACATTTTTTATTGATTTTTATACAGTCGACCTATCTTATAAAAGTCGAAATTTGATAGAAATTTAAAAAAAATCGCATAACTAAAACTACCCGTTCAACAGTGGCGTCAATCTTCAACCCTTCAAAAAAATTGTTTTTGCAAAATAAATTAAAATTTTTCTGCTTTATTTTGGTAATACATTTTAAAATAAAGGAATTTTGTCTCTTAAATTTTTTTTCTAAAATGGACGGTTCTTGAGAAAATTTTCAAAATAATTTGTATTCTGCAACAACTGATCTGTGCTTATTCGATAATTGAAGGGGCGAGTGGATAAAGGGGCCAAGTGACAAAAATTAAGTTTTAAGAAAACAGCAATTTTGTTAAGTATCCTGGCACTTTTGTATTATAATAAATACTTAATTGAAATTTTTAGAGTAGATTCCTTTAAAAAGTATCTGCCTCATAGGTTAAAAGTTGAATACAAATTATTTTTGGTTACCTTAATAAAAAAAAATCATACATGACCCCTTTATCCATAAAGGATTATACAAATTTATTATTGAAAGTGATATTGAAATAGGAGTCAATAAATTTATTTATAACGTCTTTATTTTTATAAACACGAAATCAAACTAATACATTAATCATACACTTTCTAGGGCAATATAAAGAACTTAGCAAATTATATCTAAAAACTTGACTTCTATTTAGTGCGCCTTTTCTTTGGCGGTTGGGGTGCTTCTGAGCTTGGTTCAACAAAAAGATCTTCGTAGAACCAACGGTGCTGTTCAGTTACGTATTTAATTTGTTCTTTGAGGTTTTCCAGTTTTTCTTTAGATATACTTCCAATTGTATTAGTAAATCTGACAAGTTCTACTTCTGATACTTCTACACGTGACGGATTTTTTAATAAATTTACCTCTTTAAATGGCGTATAAGAGTCATATGATTCTTTGTACATGTAGCTTCCAAATTTTTCGATTCTATACCGTCACGAACATGAACTTTTTCATTTAATGTACTCTTTTTTCTTTTTATTAGGCCCATACTTGCAGCTAACTTTTGAAAGTCATAAAAGAGATGCTCCATATTATTAACCATGGTACCTTTTTTGTATGCCCGTTTTATTAAATCTCGATATGGGACATGGGAAAGGTGTGTAGATTGTTTCGTTTTTTCGTAGAACTTTTTCTATTTGTCCGAAATCTGGATCTGAGTCCAAATAGGTGTGTCCAACCTCAGGGAATTTGTGTTCTATAGATTTAAAAAATTTCTTTAAAATTAAAAATTGAAAAAAAACATTATTTGAAAATTTTTATTTCTGGTTTTAGCTTGATCACAGTTTTGAACGAAATTCCACAAACTACTGATTACTTCAATGCTACCTCGATTTGCTATATTTTCTGCGGTTTTTCTCCATCTGTTGAAACAGCATGTATACCCAAATTATAGAACCACAATTGGCGCAAATAAAATGCCTTGGAAGTAGTTAATTTGGGCAGGGGCATTGTCTGCTGAAGATCAATAGTTAAATATATCATTTGTGCGAGCAATTTCCCGGTCAGATTTTAATAGATCAAAGCCGCATTTAACGTTTTACCGATGCTCTTCATTAGATTCACCACAGTCGCATTTACTACAAGTGTCACTTTTGAAGTGGCTGAATGATAAGTTGAATGCAGTGGGAAATATATTTGCATAAGAAGTCTTCTTTATCTTATAATTTCCAAGCTTATTTTCATTTTCACATTTTTGTAAATAGAGTCTGTACATAATAGACATGTTTAGTTGAGGAACTAAATACTTCTTATAGGGATTGCTATTGTGGGACTAATGTGAGGCCTCAGCTGGAAATTTTCATTGCTTTCAGGAATACACTCGTCACTGGAGTCTCCATCATAAGGATCTCTAGAATCTGAAATAAATAGAAATGTTTAAATAAATAAAATCGAAGTTATTTTGTATAAAAAGTTACTTTCATCTGATTGATCTTCGACACTTGCATTTTGGCAGCTTGGTTCTGTTGATGCTGATGGGTCAGAAGATAAGAAATCAGTATGGGATGTACTCCCACATAATATGTTGTCCTCAATATCAACTGAAATCGTGGAGTTGTTTTCCCCAGGCAACTTTTCATTGCAAGTTATTAATTATTCTATTTAAGTATTTTTATTTTGTATTTCTTTTATTAAACAAAAAATGCTTGATAAATCAGATGTAACTACAACGATAGTAGCTCTACTTACCTGAACACACAGCCCCCAATAAGCAAGGAAAAATAAGTACCAATAATATTTTATTATTGCGTATACCTACATACCATTTTCTATGTATTAAACTATTTCTTTTCTTTCAAGATCTGCCATAGTCTTCTTAACCATCAATTTTCCACGAGAAAGCATTTTATGTGCGTTTGTTAATGCTATAACGTCTTATTTCGACACAGTTTCACACCAACTTTTGAGGTTATGTACACAAATTACACAACACTACAGTCGGTAAAGACGAAAACAGGTAACCATGCCGTGCTATCTGTGGGTTGGAAGAAGAAATGAATTTTTGCTGATTCTACTTCAACACATTTACGTTGAACGTCTATAGTATGTTTGCTTATGGTTATGTAGTACTAAAGCCAACTAAAAAGTGACTGGAGCACTGCTAGTGCAGTGGATAAAGGAGTTAAGTACACTCATACAACAATTTGACCGTGAATAAAGGGATTATGTGATTTTAACTTCTTTATTCACCTTATTTTGTTAAAACATAACTCCTTTATCAACAGAATATATTCTAAAATACAACAGAATTTGCTCGTTTGAAGGGTTTAAAAGCTTCCTTTGCACTTATACCTTTCATCCAATACAAAAAATGCAAAATTTGATAAAACGTCACTTGGCCCCTTTATCCACTCGCCACTTCAATTCATTTGGTAGTAGGGTGCGTCTTCAAGACAAAACAAAATTAGTTAATTGTCAAAAGTTTTTCCTATTTACGTAAAAGTGTTCCTGTTTATTATTTTATTGTTATTAATAGTGATTAGGGGCCGGTTTTGGACCAATTCAAGGTCACTCGCCCTCTGGTGGTGGGAAATGTAAGCTTTTGGATCTCTTCAAGGTCAAACTTTTGGAGGGAAATTTAAATTTTTGGAGCTCGTTAAAAATAGAAATTGCAATGTCATCATCATAATATTACAAGGTCAGTTTATAATAGAAGGCTCTCTTTACATGTGCATGATTCAGTAAACTTTTTATAGGCCAACATGACGAAAGTAATGCATGAAGCAGCTACTCCTAACGTAAAAGTTACCCCTAGTAGGTGATAGAAATATTTTTTAGCAGATTTTTCCAAATCCAGGATTTTCAAACAAAAAATCAATTTTTCTCGAAAACGGGCCAGAATTTGCCAAAAATAAATTTAACAAGAAGAATGACAGGTTGTTGTCTATGGTAAAAAGTAAACCAAAGTCAAATGGTGTGTTACAATTCTTAGAAATCTAAAAACAAAATGCTCAAACTGAAAAATTATAGACCCCCAGGGGTATCATATCACATTTCTTAGAAATATAAAAATATAATCAGTTTATGGAAACAAAGAGAATGACAGGTTGTTGTCTATGCTAAAAGCAGGCCAAGCTCATACTACAACCCCACCATATGTAAATTACACATGAATCATTTCTTCAACAGGGTTTAGTCGTAGTACAATTGCGAGCAAGTAAAGTCGTTATAATGCAAGCAGCAATAATGTCATTCCTAGAGCGATATAGAAAAATGGACAGCATCTCCTGATGGTAGCAGTTATTCAGCATCTGCAGATTAGCTTACTGATGCAATTCTCAAAGCACACTCTCCCCTCTACCATCAAAAATCGTGATGCAGTAATATATAGGACAGTTCCGGTGTCAACTCAAAATTCAAAAGCGTTCTCGAATCACTAAAGATGGATCTATTGCATTGAAGAACAGCACTTTCTGTAAATCCTTCACGAACGTAAAAGACTTGGAGGTGGGTGCAAAATATAAAGTGATTGACATGAATACTATCGACACGAAGTATGCTAAACATATTATCATTGAAACCGAGATTTTTAAGTGCATACTTCCCTTACGGTTTTATGAATACTTCAAAAAAGAAGATCGCATTGAAAAGTTTAAACAATATCTGGCTGAGAAAGACGTGTACATCACCAGCTCCGGAACTGTAGGAAAGATAACTAATCTAACGTTTCTCTAAACAAAAATAATAACATATATCTATGTATAATTGTTTGGAAATAAATTATATATTTTTTATTGCAAAAAAATCTCGATTTCAGTAGATCAAGTTTAAGAGGTCTCGTACATTTCATAGGCTTTTCATCTAAAGTAGAAGATGGTAGAAGAGGTTTACTGGAACAATCACATATTGCTGCCAATTGTGTACGATTCTTAAGAGAATATTATAAAAATAAAAAGGAAAAATTATACAATCCTGTATTCTTAGATTAAACTTGAATTTTCAGTTGAGGATTGCACAAAAGAAGCTGGCATGATAAATCTAAGGAAAGCGTGAAGAAGAAGCCAATAGGTGAAGGAAAAAGGTTTGTTGTAATTTAGTTATAATATTATAATTCCTAATAAAATATCTGTATTTTTTAGATTAATAGTTGTTCATGCAGGTAATGAAGATGGATTTATTTCCAATGCTTCACTTTTGTTTTTTACAAAGTGCAGACTATCATGGAGATATGTGTACAGAGTTGTTTACAAAATGGTTTGAAAATAATTTAATTGCAAACTTAAAAGGACCATTTTTAATTGTAAAGGACAATGCTAGTTATCATTTCAAATAATTCATCTAAGAAGGAAGAAATATGTAATTTTCTATTAAAGCACAACATAGCTTATGAACCTAGCATGTTTAAAAAAGAATTACTGCAATTAGGTGCAGATGAAATAGCACACAAGTGTGGACACAAGAGTTTTACAGTTACCACCATATCACTGTCAATTTAATCCAATTGAACTGATGTGGGCAACTGCAAATAACACAACAAACATATAGGAAGATATAATTCCAAATTTAAAGATGACCATGTAAAAGAAATATGGATGGAATCCTAGGAACACATTGATGGGACATATTGGCAGAAATGCATTAAGCATGACGAAATGTCTTTGTTAGAGTGGTGGTGAGAAATTGAAAAAGATTTTGAGGTTGTGCAACCAATAATTATATCTGTTAATGATTCCACTTCTGAGAGTGACACTGATAGTGAATAATTTTTTTAAATTTAAATGTGTTCATTCCAATATAATATAAATAGTCTAACTTTTACATAACATATTGATAACTCTAGAATAGGTGGACTGAATACATGTACTCATTTATGTAAATTGCTTTTCATTTAACTTGGAGCAATATGAAATCTATTTAAACTATGTGCTAAATTAAAATATTAAACATCTATAATTTCGTTGAACTTCGAACTACATTACACTGTACACACTTTCTTCTACAAGAATGAAATAATCCATATTTATGTTATCGCAAAGTATCTACAAGAATTATGTCAATTATAAAGCAATAATATTGCTTCTAGAAGGGTTGCTATAAATATTGAGAACAACAAACGAAATGCAAAACTTATTATTAAATTTATTAAATACATAAACAAAAAGTTTACCTCGAGTAGGATTTGAACCTACGACCTGTAGTTTGGTAGCGTACCATGCTAACCAACTGCGCCATCAAGGTTCAAGCCCCAATTGATGTAAATTTTGTCTTTATGTATGTAGAACTGATGTAAATTCTAAATATAATGAGATTACAATCAAATTACTTATATTAATGGAATGTGAGCCTGCAATATCGCAAGGATTCACACATACCAAAGCAACTTGACTAATATTAAATTATTATAAGTTTTTGTTATGAACGAATAAGTTCAAAGGTAAATATGTAATTAAAAATTATTATTAAATTTATTAAATACATAAATAAAAAGTTTACCTCGAGTAGAATTTGAACCTACGACCTGTACTTTGCTAGAGTACCACGCTAACCAACTGCGCCATCAAGGTTCAAGCCCCAATTGATGTAAATTTTGTCTTTATGTATGTAGAACTGATGTAAATTCTAAATATAATGAGATTAATTAATTAATTAATGCAAAACGTTTATCAATTTTCTACCTGAGATGATTTAATTTATAATAAACAAAAAAGGTATTTGTTTACTGACAAATATATAGGTTGTGTACTATGATGGTATGTAATTGTAATCAAACCATGTCCTAAATTATAACAATTCATTGTCGCAGCAAAATATTTTTGACTCATCAATAAAATAAGTGAATACAATGGATAATGTTTCTAGTTTAAAATTATTGACTTTGACATTTTATGGAAATTTATGTGGAGACATCTGCCGATAAAAATATTAACTAAAAGATACTTTGCTGATTTAATGAAGACTTACGTCACCTAAATCTTAGTTCGTGTAATTTTAAGAAGGAGTCGCCCAACTTTATTTGAATCAATCTATAGCTACGTATTTTTTTCGTGTAAAATGAAGTCGAATTAGTTCCAAAGAACTTATAAGAAGTCGACTTACAAGCACTTCTTTAATTAACCATTAGTTGGTTTAAACACAATTTTGAAATCGTTATTTTTATTTGCATTTAAGTCAAATACAATAAATAAAATTAAGAGTTCAATAATACTTTTTTTGCGAAATACATTTCATGTCAAGGTACATATTTAATCACTACATGAATACATGCTATCCTCCTTTGACCCATACATTAAGCTTTTTACTGTGACTGGTAACTAAAATAATTTGTCAGTTTATGTAATAAGTATTTTACGTACTTCTTACATTTCAAATGCATATCATTAATTTTTCTCTTAATGACGTTTTTTATGTATCAATGTTGCATTTCTTTTAACGTTGCCTTTTCTTCTGAGGTGTACTAGGTACACTTTGACCAGCTTCTTGACTTGCAGTAATTCATGCTTTTCGTACATGTCACAGATTTTTCTGTAACTCAACATGCTTCAACAGTTCTCTATAAACAATGGTTTAGATATGACAGATTTTTAATTACAATACTGACCTGTATGATTGACGTTAGAGTTGGTGGGTTACATGGCCTGGTTGAACTGATGTGGAATGACCCAATAATACAATAAAATTATCCTAAAGGAAGAAACGCTGAACGATAATCAAGAAATTAACGAACCAGGTCCAAAAGTAAATTTGTAAAATACAATAACTAGACAACTTTATTGCTATATGTAAATGATCACAAATCAATTTTAATTATATGCAATAATTAATTAGGCGTAATTTCGACTAAACTAATAGTGTTAGTATGATTATAATAATTATCAGGTGTGTTATTAATTGTAGGGGACTAATAACAAGATTTACCTGTAACGGAGAGTGGTGGCAAGGAACAAAACAATGATTAATTATAATTAATGTAATTTAAGTAAATTTCCGGTCATTGACTTTCATGCGTCAACTTTTATGAGTTTAATACTCTCAAATCAATTGCAAAATCAAAAATGATATCGCGTTTGGCGTATTTGATATAAACTTGTCTTTGAACATAACATATTTTGTTACATGGAAAATTATTATGTTAATGTTTAAAAATTTGAATTTATATAATTATAATGACGATAATTTAAAATAAATGTTTGCACCTTACATTTCAATTAATAAAACTGTATCTATGGTCTTGTTATGACAATTTATACTATTAATTTCTGAAATTAATAATACAGGGCGTTCAAATAAATCTGAATTTAGCAGTTGTAGGGAGAATATGTAAGGATTGGTTTTTTTTTCCTTAGGTGTCACATGACAGTTGGAAAAGATATTTTTTTGGTAACGGAAATTATTGTTTCGTTACACTACGTTTTGTGTTTTACAGTTTTCTGGGTTGTCTCGAGAGTGACCTTTGAAGGTATTCAAAAATGCCTATTTTGTCTTCAACTGAAAAATATGTACTCGCTTTTTCGGTGGAGAAAATGGTAATATCCACCGTCAGGGAACACAAAAGAATTTGAACTTAAAAACACATGTAGCTTTAATGTATATCAAAGCTAATTTTTATCATTAGTTCGTTTAAACACCAAAACACAATGACGGATTAGAGATGTCAATACAGTCAGGTACACCAACTACAACAGTTAATAATGCGACTGATAAAAAAGTTGCATTTAAATGTTGCGTGAATTTTTGGGGAGGTTAACTATTTCTGTTTGGTAAACACAGTCTAGTGAATTCAGATCTGGTGCCTTGAGAATGAGTCAAAGCATACTTAGCTCATGTTGAGAAATAAAAATATTGCTGTTTACAAAATTTTAAATTTTGGAAAATTGTAATATTACTATTTGTAATTTTAGGTAATAAAAGAAATTCAACAGATGTCTGAAAATGGATGGTTCGTAACTCATTTAACTGATTTGTTATACCATGCTGGACGTTTGGAAAGTTTAGAAAATGTGGAGTCAGATGTGTAAGATATTATGCATTGTATTCATTAGATTATAATTCCAAATAAAAATTCTAGAGTTGGTGGTCGTTTGCGTGAGTGTTTTTTAATTGATTATGGAACATTGCTTATGGGACATACTTCATTATGGCAAGTCGGTTTAAGTTATTTAGATTATTGTGCAACTGAAGGTTTGGCAACAATTGAGCTTTTGCTAGCAAGGTTACCATTAAAAACAGAATCAAGAGCCCGAAAGATAATACGAGAAGCACATAAGAGGGATATGCCACAAATTGGTAAGTAATAATACTTCACTCTGACCACATTTTATTAATGATTTGGTTTTAGTTCAAAGCATATGTAAAGTGCAAGCGATGAACTCTATGCAGAGAGGACGTTCTGGTAATGCTTTAACATGGGCACTAAAATCCAAAGATGGTGTATTCACTTCGCTCTTAGCTGATAAATTTTTAAGAGACTATAGCACATCGGGAAAATTTGTAAATGAAGATTTACTTGATAATTTAGGTTCATCAATGCTTATCAGTGATCGATTAATTTTTCTGGGGAAATACTATGAATTTCATAAGGAGTATCAATTACAACATTATAGACAAGCAGCAAATTTATTGATCTCATTATTTGTGTCAAAACTTACACCAAAATAGTAAGTGTAAATAGCTTGCATCTGTCATATAGTATAAACCCTAGACAAACTAGTTAGTGTATGACCAAGTTTGTTGACACTGTGAGATGACTTAACATACATTAACGAAAATTAAATCAAGTTGACCACTGACAAATGGCCATGCGTACAATTTTAAACTGATTCAAATTATACAGGGTTTTCAAACTTGTTGGCATTATTGCTAACTTTGTTATTGGAGCTACAAAGTCAGTTATATAGGCAAACTAATAGTATTTTTCTGCTGATTACGAAAACTTCGCATTTATGCGTTGTGTCAAAAAGTTCCATTTTTTCAATGGGACACCCAGTATACAATATTCTCAATTGATAGGAAATTTAATTCTGAACAAAAATTGTGCTGTGACCTTTTATTCTAAAGTCAAAAATGACAAAGCTATTTATTTGTTATAATGTCATCAAGATTAAAATGTCAAATGGAAGTTTTGCTTTTAAGCGGTTTACATTTTGTTTTTTGAGAAAAAATGCCTTTTACCCATTCACTGGAATGCTATATTGTTTGTCAAAAAAATAGCCACCAAGCTCGTGAACGTTATTGTGCTTTGTTTCATATGCATAACTTCCCAGATCAAACGTACTTTTTTATTTTGTATCGTAAGTTTAGATAGAATGAAAGTGTGTTCGAGAAAACTAGAATCAAACAATTCATAATAAGTGAAGCAACTAAAATTGAGGTCTTAGGTTACTTTGAACTTCATCCTAATAATTTTATTCTCGATTTAAGGCAAGAAACTATTCACAGTATTGTAAGGAAATATAAGTTTGTGCCGTACTGGTACAAACCTATACAGATGCATCCAGTTTTGTCAGTGGTTCATTAATAAAGTGAGACTTAATGATAATTTTTGGAGCTTGATTCCTTGGAGTGACTAATCAAATTTCTCCAATAAGGGCATGTTTAACAGGAAAAACAGCCACTATTAGAGGCAAGAAAATTTGATTCTTTTCCATGCTTGTAACCCCCAAAGACACTTTAGTGTCGTATGTTCAAGAATTGTAGACCCTGTATTTTATCAAGTTGTGTTAACTGGAGAGCGGTATGGCGAAATGTTAACTGCTACACTTTGAGACTTTTTGGATGGCCTGAAATTAATGGATAATGTAATGGATAGATAACAGATGGCGCCCCTGCCCATAATGTTCGCCAGATTGATATCCTAGTACAAGACCTTTTTGATGATGGATATTTATCAACTAACGGCCCTGTCCGTACACCTATGATTTTTTTTTGGGATATTAGAAGAATGTGGTGTATGAAAGGTGGTATGATAATCTTGAGGATATTCAGCAAAACATTATTCATGTTATCAATAATATTGATGGTAAAACCATTGCCAAGGCCACTAGGAGCGTTTTCAAGCAGATTCAAAAATGCTGGTAGCAAGAGGATGACGTTTTTGAGCATCTAATTTAAATTTTGTTGTTTTTTTAAATTTATAGAAATAACCTAAACTAAAACGATACTGTTTCCTATTGTGGATGTGTACTTTATTTAAAGGTAAGGCAAAGCTACGACAACCAACACAGCCACCTTGACAAAATTAGATATAAGGTCATAGCACAATTTGTGTTCAGAATTTTACATGTTATATCGATTGAGAACATGGGTGTCCCACATGAAAAAATTAAACTTTTTGACAACTCGTGGACGCAGTGTTCGAATTTTGCACAGTTTTAACCATAGTAATCAGCACAAAAAATACTACTAGTTTGCCTATTTAACTGACTGTGCTCTAATAATAACGAACTTAGCAATAGTGTAGATTTAAGTTTGTAAACCCTGTATATTGAGTGTAGAATTGAAAAGCGCCGAAATTCTCTATCATTGCAGTGTAATCGTAATCTGGGAAGTGTTGTCCTCAATGACTATGAACCTCATAGTCATTGGTTGTGCTGCGATAAGTATGTGTTTCACAAAGCAATAAGTTATTCATAAAGGACTTCTAACGATTACCAGTTTTTGCATATTTGCGTTACTCTCGAATCGTAATTTACCTTAAACGAAGAACCAAATATCGAAAACCATTGGTCCTTAAGCAGAGAAAATCTTATTTAACTGTTAGTTTAGTCTATCCTATAAAGGTAGTATATAATAATACTTTATTAATAGCAAAGCTAGATTACACAAATTTGAAAGTGCAATATTTTATATATACAGGGTGTTTAAAAAAAGGCGGTCCTGTCTCCTGTCGGTAGGATAGGTAGAACACTTAAAAATAAGTGGGGTTTACTTATTAAAAAATTTTCAAAACGGCATCTGTATTCAAGATACAGGGTTTTAAAAACAATTGTTTTATACACATTTTTTACGATTATGTCGAAACTACTGGCAACATTGTAATGAAATTTTGTTTGAATATGTTTTGGAAGCTGACACATCCCATGGATTTGTTTTTATATCCGGCTCTCATAGAAGGCGCTAGTTACACAGTTGGTACCAAGTAGTTTTAAACATAACTTTTTTAATGTTAGATTTTCTAGTCCAAATTTTAAGTGAATTTAAACATCATTCAATTTGACACCAAAAAGGTACCATTGGTAAAACTCGTTATTGTGTACCGTTTTCGGAATATTTTGATTTGAAAATGATGAAGTAATAACCGAAGCTGGTATAAAGTAAGTATTCTTATTAAAAACCAAAAATATTAAATATTAAAATATTTTTTTCTGTGGTGTAATGGAAGCTCAAGGTCGCACTTTATGTGTTTTAAAATTTAATATACATGAAAAATAATGTAATTAAAATTTTTAATTTCTGCATTCACTATTGCGTCCATTCTGCGTCCTTTCTTATGTACATAGTTACTATGCCCGAGTATATTACTTTCATTGATATAACCATCCGAAATATATACATAACTTTCAAAGTTACAATTTTTTGAGCCGGCAACGTTATAATAGTGTTATGCTATTTAGCTATACAAAACCCTTCTAACAGTAGTTTTTTGTTGGACGTACTGTGTTTGTTATTCGGAACCGATTGTGCCCGTTTTTGCAGTTGAATGTAAAGACGGTTTGGACAACCGTAATATTTTGTTTGAAAATATTTCTATGTTTTCGCTGATAGCTATTGAATTCACATCTTATGTGTAAATAAGATAACGTTTTCCGAAAAATGCAATTCTGCATTTAGATAACCTATCACTGGTTCCATGCTGCTAAAAATAAAAAAGTTTTTGTATGATAAACATTTTTTTGTGGTTAACATGATTAAAGGTATCTTTTTTATCTTGCATTAACATCACGCTACCTAAATTTGAAGTGCCGATGGACAAAGAGTTCTCTTATGAACAAAATAACCTTCTAATCGAAGTCATAGGTAAAAATGTTAGACAAAATTTTAGAATCTTACTAGTTCTATCAAACACTTTTATTTACTAAAATAACACGACCAACATTTTTTTGCGAAACACGAAAGAAAGAATTTGAAATAACAATTAACTATTCGACTTTTACAAAATAATTTTAAATACTCTGTTCAGGTTGTTAGGCTGTTTCGGAATTTCAATAGCTTCTCGAATCTTCCTTGTATACCAATTCCTATCGTTAGCCAGAATTCTTGCGTTTTCACATTTTATATTGTGCAGTGTTTAAGGCATGTTGAGCAATTGCATATATGTGGTGTTTACGAAGTACTATGCTCTTGTCTACATTGGTGAAACTGGAAGAAGCATTAATACCAGGTTAACGGAACACAAAAGGTACTTACGTTTACTTCATGCTACTAAATCAGCAATTGCTCAACATGCTTTAAACACTCTGCACAATATAAAATTTGAAAACACAAGAATTCTGGCTAACAATAGGAATTTATATTAGAACAGTGATTTAATTTTAATTCTCTAGTTACTTTATTAATGTTTATCATTTGTCAACATTTCTCATTTTCATATTACACCTGACGAATGACAAGAGTATCAGTCTGAAAGCTTGCGATTTAATAAATAAATAAATACACCTTTTTCCCAAATAGTGTTTTTAGTCGAATGATGAAAGTTTCAGCTCATATGAAATGCCTATATAGGTAGACTCTTTGAAAAAAGTGAAAATGTTCGAGAAATTGAATAGAAAGAGGATAAACCAGCTTGGTCACCTAACCTTTTTAAAACGATGTTGGACTAACAACTTAATACCTAATTTCTTAAAATCAAACATCATTACCAAACTACTGGAGCAAAGAGGATTTTTAGTAAAGCGAATTTATCTCTTCTACGAGAAGTCGTCCAAGCTACAAGAAGAAATCTGGACAAACTGGATAAAGAAATCTAGCATTTGTATTTTCTTTTATTAGCACAGCTGTCGAATGATGGCTGGAGATTTCTTGACAGCCTTTTATGTAGAAGATTAGAAATATATGAAAATCAAACAAAAACTAGGCAGATAAGTAAATTTGATTCACTTAATAAATAAAAACAACAACACTATACGTACATCTTACACAAACCTACATCTGACAATCTTGTAGTTAATCTTGGTTCTTATAATCTTTTGATACTGCTCCCTCTGTTCTGTCTAAACAGTTACACGGTTCGTACCCAGTAGTTTTAAACATAACTTTTTTAAGGTTAGATTTTCTAGTCCAAATTTTAAGTGAATTTAAACATTCAATTTTACACCAAAAAGGTACTATTGGTAACACTCGGTACTGTGTACCGTTTTCGGAATATTTTGATTTGAAAATGATGAAGTAATAACTGAAGCTGGTATAAAGTAAGTATTCTTATTAAAAACCAAAAACATAGAGTATATTAAAATATTTTTTCTGTGGTGTAATGGAAGCTCAAGGTCGCACTTTATGCATTTTAAAATTTAAACCATGAGATAATGGTGGTAGTGCATGGAGAAAATACTACGCCTTATTTCCAAGTCAAATATTGGTGCAAGTAGTTCAAATGGGGCAAAGAATCCATTCATGATGACCCAAAGTGTGGCAGACCCCTGGAAGCACGAATTGACCAAATCATCAAGAAGGTTGGTGTTGATTGACCGCCGACTAAAAGTGTGATGCTACAGAAATGGGAACATCAGAAACGAATGTTTAAAATTCTACATGAAGATTTGGGAATGAGCAAAGTGTCGGCGCGATGGATTCCCAAGCTGCTCAGTCTCGAACAAAAACTGTGTAGACGACAAATTTCCGATGAAAATTGGACTGTTTTATCCCATGATAAAGACTTCTACAGAATTGTAACTGGTGATGAGACGTGGAAACATCACTGGGACCCCCACGAAACAAGAGTCCATGCAATGGGTCCATACGGGGTCTTGACCACCCAAGAAGGCGCAGACTCAATTTTCTGGAGGAAAGTGATGACCACAAATTTCTGGGACGCTGAGGGGATTCTCTTAATTGAGTATATGCCAAAATGGACTACAATAACGTTGAATGTATACCAAAACACAATTAAGAACTTGAACTCCGCTATACACGAAAAAAGTCCACACAATTATGCTCAGAACACTACTTCTGCACAACTGCAGGGTGCGTTAACCACGAATTGTTCGAAGTAATCAGTGAATGCGGCTTTAAGGAATTACAATATCCACCTTACAGTCGCAACCTCGCCCCCTGTGACTATTATCTCTTTTCAAAATTCAAAAATCACTTGAAATGGTGTCGATTTTTATCGAATCGAATGACGCTATGGAGTCTTATTTTGCAGAATTACCAAAAGAATGTTTTTCCGAAAACGTTATTAGGAAAATGTTGGAATAAGTGTGTTACTGTTAATGGTTCTTAGATTGACAAATTTTGTTTTTCCTCTAATGCTTTGTTTTCATAGGTAGGTAGATAACATAAAAACTCCCCTTCGTTCCAATATGGTAGCTGAGCACATACGGAAATTCAAGAAATTTTAAGTAGGAAAGGTGGGTGAAAGTGAAGTGAATTGGTTTGCATGGTCGCCTGACCTTACTTTAGTTTTATTAGTAGGGCTATGTTATATCTAGTCTTTATTCAGATATTAATATCGAACAGTGGAACAATTAAAATACAGTATTTGCGCCGGGTGTGCATTTCTCATAATTCAGCAAATGTGAATTTCACGATAGGGTGAGTCATTGCTTAACACTAAAGGTGATTTATTAGGACATTTATTAGCTTAAATGTCCTTAGCTGCATTCAGTTTATGTAGGATTATTACTAGTTATTTCATTTTTCATTGTTACGAATTGCAATTAATATTTAAAATATCAGGTCAAAGTGTAATCATTTTAAGTGATTGCTAAGTAACTGTCAGTTGTAAGTGTTCTAACTTTTATTAAACCTACTTACTTATTCAGTATACATTGATTATCTGTAACACCACGGTGTACTCTATACCAGGCGGGAATATAGGAGTGCGAGACGGGACGTCAGTAGGCCAATAATTGTAAAAATGCACCCACAAATTCTAATACACATAGTACTACGTTATTTAACGTTACAAAATATTGCATTGTATATTTATAAAAAATTACGAAACGTCTATAAATCAATTGTGAGCGTCAAAAAGCGTAAAATATTAATGAGTGACAGAATTCTTCATCGTGCAATCGAGTCGGTAGGATTCAAATTTAAAAAAGACTAACCGTAGAGCTTTATTGGAAAAAAGTTACATCGCAAAAATGCGAATTAAATTTCTTAAACTAAAATAAAGCAATGGTACAAACGCGAACGAACTGATTATTAACAGCCGAAACTATTCTGAAAGCTCGGATGTAGATAGTGACTCTGATTAGAAGTTTTACACTTTGTCAATCTACAGTTAGTAATACAAGTGTGTTAGTTCATAATTAATACAATTTATATTGGTATTGTATTTCAATTATGTAAGTATAATATATTTTGTGGTAAAACGCTTCTCAAGATTATTAATTTACACGTTTCCCATAGAATTTATGTCATATTCGTATGAATAATGGTTCCATTTTATTTAGACACGTAACGTATCATCCATTTTGTGTAATAATGTTACCATCTTATTGTGGGTCATCATTGCTACTAAATTGGTAACAACAATAAGAAATTATGAAACGTAGTAACCTACATAACCTGCAGGCTGCAAAAATAACGTACCAAACACTTGTTAGATTTGAAGGATATTGTTTTTCAACCGTTATCATTATGATAATCAACGTTCTCTAATTTTTACAAAATAAATCACAATCTCGGAGTATATTTCCTACTCAGAATTTAATATACCGAAAACAATTTTGACTCATTTTTTCATATTACACCTTTGATTGTATTTGATGACGTGGCGCTAAACACTCCTGGCGAGGATATTAATCCAATGTGAAGATTTGCTTTCGTGATGAAATTTGCTGCATCGTGCTTTTCATGACTGTTACGTACAGCGAAAGTAATTAACCAGAAATCGGAATCCATATCACTAGCTGAATTTGAATAGATTGAATTTTGTTCCTCACTAAATAATGTCATTCGACCCCCATCAAAACCGAAATCTGTTTTATCGTGATGACAAAATTTGTCCAAAGTAAAATATTCATTTTTCGAATTAAATTACCAATGTCTTAAACAAATAAATGTACCCAATAAGATTATAAAAATCATAAATATATTATACAAAGATATCAAAGCGAGAATACAATTTAACGGAAGTCGGTCAGATAGCTTTCAAATTAAAAAAAGGTGTTAAACAAGACGATACACTAAGCCCGCTACTGTTCATTATAGCTATGGACAGAATACTAAAAAATATTAAAAATAAAATAGAAGGTACAGAAATATGCAACCAGTACAAATAGACTCCATAATATATGCTGATGGAAATAACCTTCTCAAAAAGCAATATAATGGTTATAAATAAGAATAAAGAAAATATGTCTATAAGGATAAATCACTGTGAGAAACTGCTAGAGGAGGTTACAACCTACGAATATTTACGCTCGACTATTACAAACGATGGAGGAATACAAGCAGAATTAGCCAGCAAAATCAAGAAAGCAACAAACGTTACTATGCTTTAAATAACATGATTTTTAGTAAAAATGAAATAAATAAATGAAAAAACCAGGCTTATAGTTTACAAGACTATTGTAAACCCAAAACTGTTATATGCATGTGAAACTTGGGTTTTGCTACAGAAATATGAAAGTACATTAACAGAAATCGAAATGAAATTTCTAAGGAAAATCGCAAAAGTGACAAAACGGGATCACGTGAGAAATTTAGATATTTCAAGCGAAATATACCAAGAAACTGAAATATGAAAACATGATTCTCGAATGGTTTGGACATGTGATTAGAATGCAAGATTGTAGACTACCAAAAATGATACTAGAAGCAAAATCGACAAGGAAGAGGAAAAGAAGCAGACCAAAAAAAACCTGGTTAAATGAAGTGAACTGAAGGAGAGTAGCGACTAAGGTGAGGATCTTGTTCCTTGATCTGCGCATGCACCTAAAAAAACACTTGGTTTTGACTAACGGGGTAGAATGGTCGCCTACATCGCCTTCGGTGCGGTTTCGATTCCCGGTTAATGTAACTTTTTTTTTTTACTCTAAAAACTATTATAGCCTGCTCTAATGCATAAGATGCAATAAGATCGAACAGAGTGTACCTGATGGAACGGGTTTTTCGGTGGTGGTAAGTGAAGCTTGCCCTTAATGAACACCAATACAAAAATTAAGACTCATTTGAAAAATTTTATTTAAAGTATTTATAATTTACGGTATTGATTTTATTTCATTGTCGACTCCTGGGCGGTTTGCGGACCGCGGTTGCTCGTTCCAGGGGTTGTAAACGGATTCGGGCGCCACCCAAACATAAGATAATGTCCAAGCGGTCCAATCCTGAACATATGCGGCTGCTCCAGGTCTCTCAGTGGAGGATAAAATTCAGAGTCTTATCCTGTGGTAGAAAATGTACCTAGAACAAAGTTAAGGCGGACAGGCGGCGTATACGGAAGCTGACAAAGGTCACAGGTCCCCTTGACAAACAAAATCCTTCACCAATGATGGATGAAAAATTACTGATTCTTTATACATACGAGCTCTATTAATTTATTTAAATTTCAATGATTACGGTTTAAATAGAAGCAGTGATCAGTAGCAAAGCAACTTTGTTACTACTTGTATCAAAACAAATTAACCAATTTTCAGACTTGGTTACAGAGCGAGTATTTGTTAAGTTTAATTATATTAATCAATTTACACTACGCTTTACCTCATACTCATTAACAAAATCAGCTTGGTCTACATACTTAAAGGCTTAAAGCAGTGAGAACGAAAAGATAAAAATTCGGCCGTGGCACTTGCCTATATAGAATAAAAAATATTAGAAAGGGGGGCGGTTGGTATTCCCAGGTTTCCTATGATGAGGCAGCAGCGTCACAAGTTGTTTTAATTAATATTAAATCAATTAATGAATTAATACATATTTTGACCTTCCCAAATTATTGGTAATTAAATAACGGTTCGGTTGATATACAATTATTGCCATTTTCTACAAAAAAATATTTATTCTACAGAATGTTTTAATTAATAATTACGGACCCTTTTGTCTATTTCTAACTCAAAATTTACAGAAGTCGGTTGCTTCTTGCACATATGTTAGCGGTCGGAATGTATTATTAAAAATAGTTTCTTTACACATTGGGAACGAGAGTCCAATTTT
Source organism: Vesta saturnalis (assembly GCA_036346205.1). Lineage (NCBI taxonomy): Eukaryota > Metazoa > Arthropoda > Insecta > Coleoptera > Lampyridae > Vesta > Vesta saturnalis. The sequence goes on from JARFJB010000821.1 coordinate 3,535,225, forward strand.
CATTGTAGTTGTTTACCTGGATCATGCGATAGAAATTATTGCAGGTTTAACTTTAATTATTTATATCGAAAATGCAATTTTCCTAGAAATCAATTAATTTATAACAACGGTGTTAATTATTAATTATTTTATTAATTTGATACTCTCTTAATTATATTTATAGAGTTTCAAATCCTATTTTTGAACAATTTAGTGTACAAACTTGATTTTTATTGGACATTCATTACGAGTCAGTGTAATTATTTATACTACTTAATTCATTTCTTATCAATATGTAACGGTGAATACTTAATTAATTGACGGACTTAATTACGGTTTTTTGTTAGCGGAGTAAAAGAGAAAAAAAACTAATCTTCACACTCCCGCTTACTTTAAAAAATAATAAAAAAAAAAAAGGATTACTTCCCATAAAAACGTTCTTAATTCTAAAAAATTATTTAAGCTAAAATTCTTTGTGACAGAAAAATAAAACTATTATTTTTTAATTTGAATTTTTGTTAAATGTTTTTCAGAAATAACATTGTCATGTAGGACCGCTAATTATTGCAAAATACTTCTCAGGTTATGATTACACTGCATTAATACATACATGGACAAATATTATCATCTGTAAAAGTTATCATATGATTCCCTATAAATAGTTCTTCAGTTCTACACATGTTATGTTAAAACAATTCTGCTCATTAATTTCAATTTGTGATTTCAAGTTTTAAAACAGAATTATTGTACAACCAGAAATTGTGTGCAAAATAATTTAATATATCTTTATCTTCACCTTTTTAGTTACAGTTTTACAATAGATAGTGCAAAATTAATAATTGTTTTTTTATTGCATGAGCATTCTGATATAAATGAGATTTTATTTTAATTGCTTTTATTTTTAGCTTTTGGCATACTTTATTCTGTGATGTCTTACTATTACTAGAACAGAATGAGTTAGTTATAAACTCGAGTCAAACATTTACAGTATTACACTGCCTAGAAGAAAAAAGTGATCTTTTTGAATTGAAAGATAAAATTGATTTAATTAGATTAGGAGCTGCACGAAATTTATCTCGTGCTCTTCTCTATGAAGGGCAACAGGGAAGAAAATGAAATTTGTAAACAATTTTTTTAATAAAAAATTAATATACATGTGTCATTCTTAATTTTTTAACTTCCATCTGTCCCACAGAAATTTCCCACTCAGAACCCTCACTCTTTGCTCCTTACGATGACCTTTGGCACTTTCTAAACTTATTAATTCAGTATGACACTCGACCATCATATGTGTTACTAAAGTAGGTAACACAACACGATTACTTTTCAGAGGACGGCGTCAAATTGACTTCTGGTTAGTTTGACAAATGGGAAAACTACTGAAGACAAAATATCAGGCCCTGTATAGTGTATAATAAAATGCGACTGAGTATAAGTATACTAATATCGTTCTTAATGTTTTAGATAATAAAAGCTTAATTTGATCAACTCTGCAGCACTTATGTAAAAAAAAATTTGCTTTTTCATCAGCACGATATTGATTAGATTGTAGTAATAATTTAAAATACTTATCTTTTTGGGTTTTTTATGATGTATTTTTATATTTAAGTTATACAATCTAAGTGTTTCGATAACACTTAGTTATCTTTGCCAATAGTAATATCTTTCAAAATTGTTTAAGGTGTTGAAACAATTGTGAAATTTGAAAAATTAAAAACATTCATAAGCCTGCTATTTATATAAGTCTGATAAACGTATAAAGTCAACTATGGAATACAATTTTAGTAAAGAATAACTAATATTAATCAATGAAATATTGTTATACTGCCTTGAAGATGACAAATGAGAACACCTAATAGTTGCAGGCTAATGTTGAAAAATATCATAAACCAAAGAATAAATTTAATCAAGTTATGATGTAAGTGTAAAGTTGTGAATATAAATATTTAACTAAATCCTTACAAGCTAATGGATTTTCACTTACTGATGTTAATAATGATATACACCTCTGCTAGAACATTACCATAAAGAAAAACCAGTTTTTAATGTTGGTACTGATCTTCCTCTTATAAGTAATGTTAACTGATAGAATTGACGAAATCATAATTAATCGTGGCATTAGGACTGTTTACAAAAACCTAACAAGAAAAATTAAGTAATAATTCTTTACCTTTAAATTAGGATTTAACACAGAAGTGATTTTGTACTTATGCCTTTACTAATTGAAAAATGTATAAATATAATTACGGTTGCGCGCGCTTTTTCTCAAAATTTGAAGTTGTTGGTCACAAAGATTGTAAAGACGAGAAAATAATTTTATGTATATTTTTTATTGTCTTTATGAACGCCCGCGCATGGTGTGGTAAATGAAATCATATTATGTATTGAGAACAGATTATGTATATTATTGAACACTTTGTCGTTTACTATTTGCAGATTGGTCTCAATGCTCTTATGTTACATGTTGCCGACTAGTATATTGGGTGCACAGACCTATGCAAAATACTATTTCCTTTTGATAACTTGGTTTATATTTGAATTTTTGAGCCGATCCCGGAGGCAATACCGGGCCAATCCGCGATGGAGATAGAGAAAGCCCCTAACCTCCGTCAATTTCCAAAAATCAGTTTAATATACTGGACTCGCAGGCGGGTTGTATCAGATATTAAGCTGATAAGAACAGATACTACACTTTGATCTTAGCCATAGGCCAAGAAGCGCTACCGAACAAGGAAGGAACAGGCCACGTATTTCATTCCCTCCCCAAGGGGTAGGGCGGGCTGCTCGAGCTTTCCGAGCTCCTTCAGCCACAATTATAGATTCCCAGCATACATACATACATTACATATAAATGCATGGAGGGATTAAGGATGGGTGTGGTCAGGATAAGATCGGAAGGAACGGAGTTAGGGTTCTGAGGGGGAAAATGCCACTATATGTGTATGAGGAAAACCCCCTGAAAAACCTCATACAAAGTAGACGGTAACGGGAATTGAACCCATTACCTCCTGAATGCTAAGCAGGTGGTGTCACCACTACGGTACCAGCTCGGTGATACTTTACTATTTTCTACAATCGGTTTTTCAACCTGTATTGTATCCACAAACCAGTGGCCTGGTTTGTGATTGTATCCTTATAGAACAAGGCATTGATTGGTCTGTGGAGGAGAGCATGGAAGAAAAGTTCACCTAAAAATAGTTACAAACATATTTCTCTCTAAATATGTGCTTACAAGTGCCTTATACACACACCTAGCAAAAATAGACCTCTATTCCAAACGAACTATAACTGTTAATAAAATATTTATCTTTTTTGGGATTTTTTAATGGTGTACTTTAAATTATACAATCTAAACGTTTCGATAACACTTACAGTTATCTTCGTCAGTAGTAATGTTTGTTAAAAATTGTTAAAGATGTAGTAAACAATTTTGTCAAATTTGAAAAATTCAAACATAAACATAAGCCTTATAAGGCTTACCAGCGAATATGAACCTCCCTAGTTTCATAAGCGATGTGGTTTGACCTACCATAACTATGTCATTACACTTCTTGGCCTGGCTACTGCAATTATAAAGAAAATAGAAGGAGATTGTTGAGATTATTGCCAATCTCAACTCATGCCTTTATAATTACTGTACAATTCTAAATGCCAATCGGCTATTCTACGCAATAGATGTTTTCCCTGCAGGGATTACATTGAGCCTGAGAGTTTTCCGACGCCGGGTCTTTCTACCCACAATTACGTTTACCCAAATGATTAAACCACCGTCATAAAAAGAGGGTCTTCAGTAGTATTCTAACGTAAGGCTAAAGAAAAAAATCGCTCTGAATACGTAACCTTAATAAAAAAGACCTATCGTTTCGGAAGGACCCAGAATGATAAAAAGTAGGTACTTGAAATTTCGCATTTAAGTTTGATTTCATTTCTCCTGGAGCTGTTTAGATTTTGGGCAAAATGTTACGTTGGAGAGGGAGGGGTTTATTACGCGCAATTTTTTGTTTTTATCAAATTTTTCTGAAACTGTTACATATTCCAAAGATATAAAGATTTTAAAATTATAAATTAATTATGTTCTAGGCAATTTTTTCATACGACGCATAATTTGGCAATAAAAAATTCCTAAGCTAGCATTTAAACGTTCGTTAGTTTGTTAAATACTTGAATAACGATCATTGTTATAGGTAAATGTGGAAATATGTTAAAGATATATCAATTTTTACATAGCTTCTGTTTATACTTTCCTAATAAGAAAAAAAAATAAGCCTTAAAAAATAATTAAATGAGTCCTTCCAAAACGATAGAAGGCCTCCATTAATTTATTGTAGTTATGTATTCATTTACCGGGTAAACCATGTAAAAAACACGCTTTACTTTCTACCTTAAATTTAAATTCTATAATTGTCATTAGATTAGCCCTACTTGGTAAACCATGTCACAAAAACACGCCTTAGATTTAATTTCTATAATTGTCATTAACTATGTTTTCCTTTCTAATAATTTTATTTATTACTATGACCATCTTCAGGACAAATTTCGCGTTACGGTGCGGAAAGAAATGCGAAAATGTGAATTTTTTAATAAACGCTCGTATCTCGCGAACTTTACGAGATAAGTGTCGGAGTCGATGGGCCCCAGACCTCGTCACGCTCTGTCCGTCAGTACTGTAATGGGTTTTTTGGTGGTGGCAAGTGAAGCTTGCCCTCAACGAGCACCAATAAAAAAATTTAACTCGTTTGGGAAAAAGTGTTATTTTAAGATACTTATAAGGTACGATAATTTTTTTTTGAAAACTGATTCGGGCGCCACGCAAAGATTAGATAATGTCCAGGCGGTTTTTGGGTCCAATCCTGAACGTATGCGGTTTCCAAACGGATAATATTCAGGGTCTTATCCTGTAGTAGATGTACTTAAAACCAACTACTTCGGACGGACGGCGGACACGATAGTCTACACAGGTCCCCTTCGCAAACAAACTCCTTCACCAATGATGGATTAAAAATGAATGATTCTTAATAAATGCGAGCACTATTAATTTATGTAAATTTCAATGATTACGGTTTGCGTAGAAGCGGCGATCAGTAGCAAAGTAATTTTGCACTATTGGTATAAAAATAAATTAACTGATTTTTTAACTTGATGACAGCAAGTATTTACTAAGTTTAATTATATTAATCAATTTTAAACTACGCTTCACCTCATACTCCCCAATAAAGTTCAATTTTCGACTGTCTACTTAACGCAGTGAGAACGAAAAAGATAATCATTTGGCTATGGCACTTCCCTACATACAGTATGAAATATTAAAAAAGGGGCAGCTAGAAATTCCAGGTTTCCGACGATGAGGTAGCACGCAACAATCTGTTCTAATTAATATTAAATCAATTAACAATCCAATACTTATTGTGCCATGCTAAAATTATTATTGGTGAAATAACGATTGATAGAAAATTTTGCCGGTTTCTACTAACGAAAAATACTTATTCTACATGATGTTTTAATTAATAATTACGGACACTTGTCTAATTATAACTCAAAATTTACAGAAGTTGATTGCTTCTTGCATATTAACGGTCTGAATGTATTATTAAAATAGTTCCTTTTGCACAATGGGAACGATATTACAATATTCCATTGTAGTTGGAACTCATATGATAGAAATTATTGCAGGTTTAACTTTAATTATTTATATCGAAAATGTTATTTAACAATGCAATTTTCCAACACATAAATTAATCAATTTTATAATGATCGTGTTAATTATAACTTGTTTTATTCATTTAAAACTCTTAATTATATTGATCGGATCTTAAATTCTATTTCGAATGCTTAAGTTTACTTATCTCTACCTAATATTAATACAACCGGTTTAAGTGTAATTTTCTATTTAAAAATGTGCGTTTTACTACAAACTAAATTGTTATTGATCAAGTTTTAATTTCGGAATAAAAGAGAAAATTTCTATTTATAATTAACGGCAATCTCTTAAATCTTTTTGATTTTTGTTTATCATAAATGATTTTATTCTGAATAACTAAACTTTACTACTATATGTGTTTGAGCTTTATTAGGGGTCGGAATATAATTATTTGTACTTCTTAATTCTACTTTTATCAATATGAAACGGTGCATAATTAATTGCTTGACGGACTTAATTACAGTTTATTAGCAAAGTAAAAGGGAAAAAAATCTAATCTTCCACAGCACTAACCGCAAACAGATCCGACATGATCTTCGTGGAGTAGCCGATGTGACAGATGTAGTTTTTTTTTTGCAGTATTTCGTACATTAAGTCGCGTAATTTGTCACGTGGATGTTCTTATAAGGCGTGACGTTTCGTCTCGAACACTACCACCACCATCAGAACAAATTTTTAGATATGGTGAAACGTTTTGTGACTCTAGCATAATTTTCAATGCGTAACATTTATCTACCTATTGTCTAGAGTACCAAAACTTCCCACCTAATCTTAAAATTTTTTTTTTAATTTTATCTTTAGATAAATATCGTAAACGGTTATCGGGGTGTGTTGTGACCAGAGCGAGGAGCGAAACTCCATCGCTAGTTAAAAACTATAAACAAAAGCTATGTAAAATTGAATTATCTTTAAAAAAACATGTTTCCACATTTACCTATAACAATGATCGGTATTCAAGCATTGAACAAACTTTTAACGAACACTTAAATGCTACCTTAGGAATTTTTTGCCGCCAAATTTGCGTCGTATGAAGAAAGTGCCTAGAACGTAATTAATTTATAATTTTAAAATCTATATGGTGGTACTTTTATATCTTTGGAATATGTAGCAGTTTCAGAAATATTTGATATAAACCAAAAATTGCGCATAATAAACGCCACGGCAACATTTTACGCAAAATCTAATCAGCTCCAGGAGAAATGAAATCAGGCTTAAATGTGAAATTTCAAGTACCTACTTTTTATCATTCTGGGTCCTTCCAAAAGGACCTTTTTCTTTTGGAGTTACGTATTCAGTCACAGCGCTTTTTTCGTTAGTCTTACGTTAGAATACCACTGAAGACCCTCTTTCTATGGAATATACGTAATTGGGGGTAGAACGACCAGGCGTCGGAAAACTCTCAGTTTCATAGTCAATATAATCCCCGCAGGGAAAACAGTTATTGCATAGAATAGCTGATTGGCATTTAGAATTGTACAGGCATGAGTTGAGATTGGTATAATTTCAATAATCTCCTTCTGTTTTCTTTATAATTGCAGTAGCCAGGCCAAGAAGTATAATAACACAGTCATGGTAGATGCCCTTATTTTAAACCACATTGAGTTTGGTGAGTGATAATTTGCGACTACAGATTCGATTTATTGGATTGTGATGAGCACTTTGTGTATTAAAAGGTTGACATGTAAATTGTAATTGTCTTCTTATAGCCCGTGCCAAAAATCCCCTTTTGTCTTATCAAACTGGGAGGTTCATACTCGTTGGTAAAATTTTCAAGCAATGTAATTTTTTGATTAGAGAGAGTAATTTACACAAAATGATGTTTTTGGAGGCTTTCTACATACACCTCAGTAACCTCAGTCTCAACACAAGAAGAGCCAGGGAAAATTGTAATTCAATTTATTCTAGTTTAATTAAGTATGCAAAAACTGAAGGTTACTTAGGTACGGGGTGGGTGGATTAGTTTATATACGCTTGTGTGTTGTATACTTGCATGTTATCTGTTTTGGTTTTAAGAAAAAGATTTTTCTGATTATTTCAAACTTAGATAATACCTTAAGAAAAAGCCGAGTGTCATTACACCCCATTTCTAATGGCATGATAACGTAAAAAATTAATATCTAACTCCAAAGGGTCCAATCGAAAACCTTTTGCATAATGACATGCGCCATGGTATTTAAGTAATGAGTTCATCCACTCTGACCTGAAGATCCCATATGTAGCATCTGAAATCCAACGACTTGCAAAATCATACATCCACAACTTACCAGGACATGAAAACGATCTCATAGGGCGTCTCATAAACCACCTAACTGTTGTAAGAAGGCTCAAGCATAACAGGCCACAATTCACTACGCGATTATATTAGTATACTCACTCCTTAGGTAGATGGCAATGGCTTGATCCTAGACCATGACATGTATTTTATATAAGATCAAATTTACTTATTACTGAATTGTATAATATGAGTAAATTGTCAATATGCAAAGAAATAAATAACTTTAAAAAAATGTATTATATATTAGGGATATTTAGATAACTGGTGGAGTGAGCCACCACTCGGTTCTTTAATAGATGCTTTAAAATTTGTCAAAACACTTATTGTTAAGATTGAAGTGTTAATAAATAAAATTAAGTACTAACCATTTATACTAATTTTACCCACGGTCGTAGTTAACCTTTTAAAAAAGTTTCGGGACCAAATGAAACATGAAGGTTTTCATAAATATGTTAGTACTTTGATGTCGTAACCTTAATTTTCAATCCTTGGCCAGTAATAAACCTACATCTATTTTTATTTTTAATGTTTTCTAAGTTTTAGATTTCAAAGGTAGTTTTTTTTAATCGGTATAAAAATATACCATTTATGTTGTACCTATCTTTTGTGACTGGTAACAATCTTCTGTATACAACCCAAAACAAATTGTAGATTCGATTGAACTAACCAGTTGTTTTTCATGACACAGTCTTGTCATTTGAAACTTAAAAATATTTTGCTTTCGCTTCAACACGGTGTAATTTACCAAAAGCTTGACAGTTTGTTAGTACATGACCTTGTTTGTCTATATGTACCGATTTTTATATCAATGGGAAACAACTTCACTACATTTATTAACTACAACGTTAACCTGTCATACACTTGCAGATATTTGGGTACATTGTTTGTAACAGTTTTGGTTTGCATTGCAGTAATTTCTTGGAAATCCTATATTAATGGAATCTGTAAGTACAGAAGAAGGATTATGAAACCTGGCAAATGTTCAAAGCTTCAAATGAGATAATGTATAAACAACACATAAAATCTAAAGTTGATTAACCTGAATATTTTCCAAAAAAAAAGTATAACAACAGTACACTTCTCTATATATTTAGAATAACCTTTTATGATACATTAGATAAATCAAACTAAGACTATTGCAAATATTGCCTTAAACTAATATAAAGTACATCCCAGGTTTTATATAACTAAGACTTGCACTGTAATAGTAATTTATGGATTTATATTAAGGCATTTTGTAAAAAAAGAGTGTCACATAAAAAACATGCATTTGAATTTAGGCTATGATTGATAGGTAAGAAAATAACCTAGTTATAGATTACTAACCTTTGTTGGGATTTTTGGTTGAAAAGAAAAAAAAGCCTTCACATAAATGAACAAAGATTAAAAAAACAAAAAAGGCGCTATTCAGATATAGTTCGTTAATTCGTTTGGAATCTCCATTAAAGGTCTATTATGTGCTTGTAAGCACATATTTAGAGCGAAATATGTGTTTGTAACTATTTTTCGTTGAAGTTTTCTTCCATGCTCTCCTCCACAGACCAATCAGTGCCCTGTTCTGTAAGGATACAATACAAGCACAAATCAGCAATACAGGTTGAAAAACCGATTGTAAAGACGGTAAAATATTTATAACCATATATTCGCCGTAAGAGGGCACCACTTGTAAAAGTCGTAGATTGTGTATAAATGTGATGCATTAAAAGGAGTTTTAGAAATCATAATCGGTATCGCTTCTCGGCCTATGGCTAAGATCAAAGTGTAGTATCTGTTCTTATCAGCTTAATATCTGATACGACCCGCATGCGGGTCCAGTATATTAAACTGATTTTTGGAAATTGACGGAGGTTAGGGGCTTGCTCCATCTCCGTCGCGGGTTGGCCCGGTATTGCAGTACCTCCGGGATCGGCCCAAAAAATTCAAATTAAACAAAGTTTATAGACATTGCATAGGTGTGCGGCTAGTAAATACACCGACTAGTTAGCCACACACATAACACTTCCGCAAAAAAAAAGAATATTTGAGAATGAGTATACTTGCGAACTCCTGCAAGGGTTGTGCTGCAATACAATAGACTTAACAAATGGGCGTTTCAATGAAGGATTATAAAGTAGGTTGTGCAAAAGATGTGGAAGGTTGATTATGAATCACAATGATGTCATCTTCAAGTAACAAACTGGACACCTACAGAGGTAATACTGAAGAGTTGGTACATTCAGACAAATATTAAAGTAGGTATATGTGTATACCCGTGTGTATATAACGTTAATGTACTATTATACTATATCATTACAATGAAGAAATAAATGTAAATTAAACATCGAGTTAAAAACATAAGTAAAGTACCCTTTATCAAGACATTGTCTTTTTGAAGGAGGACCAACATTAACTTCTGGTCACCATATGCATGTGAAACATACAGAAGGACTGATGTGAGAATCTAATGTAAAAAGATATAATTTGTAAAATAAATAACATTTTTAGTGAAGAAATCATTTGCAGTAATTTTGCTCAGACATAATGTGGTTTTCAATATGTCCAGAAAGGAAAAGAGTCGTGACAGCATCTACCAGTAAGCCTCTCCTCGTACCAGGGACAATATGTACTTTCCCTCAAAATGTCTTTCACAAATTTCATAAGGATTCATATACAGTCTCCGAGTTTAGATTAAAAAGTTTATTATTAGAAATATTTTTCAGCCACAATGTGTAAAGTTCATGTTTATTCTTGGGAAATCTATGCCTTTTACTAACTATATCACTACAATTTGGAACACAACACTTTTTTTTTCATTTTTAAAAGAATTTAACGCTTCCATTTTACTATAAAATCAGTAATCCACAGACAGAACCACAGTAGAGTGAGGTTATTATGCGCAAAACAAGTGACAAACGTTTAACGGCAACTTGCGCTATTATCGGATGGGCCATGTTTTAACAAACTATCCAACAGGTGCATTTAAAGAAATTCCTTTGTTGGTGGTTGCTTTGTGACAACAATAAAGGAAATACACCAACAATAATAAAACAATAAACCCAAATAAAACTAACAACTCCCTACCCTAACTCATAAAACTAAACATATCAAATATGTCAAGTTATACTGTTAATTTCATGGTATGGATCACAGTTTTGAACTTGATATTTTCACCATTGAGTATATTCACAGATGTACACCTGTGGTATATTTATACTCAATGCTTTCACGTTATTTGATATAGTTACGACTACTTTATGTCATTGACTTTAAACCGCGTCTATATACAACATTGAGAAATCAATATAATAAATAAATATTTAAACATAAGAGGGCGCTACTCGTAAAAGTCATAGATTGTATATAATCGTGAAGCACTAAAAGGAGTTGTAAAAATTTGATTTGGTATCGCTTCTCGGCCTATGGCTAAGATCAAAGTGTAGTATCTGTTCTTATCAGCTTAATATCTGATACGACCCGCATGCGGGTCCAGTATATTAAACTGATTTTTGGAAATTGACGGAGGTTAGGGGCTTGCTCCATCTCCGTCGCGGGTTGGCCCGGTATTGCAGTACCTCCGGGATCGGCCCAAAAAATTCAAATTAAACAAAGTTTATAGACATTGCATAGGTGTGCGGCTAGTAAATACACCGACTAGTTAGCCACACACATACAACACTTCCGCAAATAAAGAGAATTTGAGAATGAGTATACTTACGACTCCTGCAATACAATCAAGACTTAACAAATAACCTTCATTTCTCATAAACACAAAGTATTTGTAAAATACTTATCTTTTTTGGGATTTTTTTTTTAATGGTGTACTTTAAATTATACAATCTAAACGTTTCGATAACACTTACAGTTATCTTCGTCAGTAGTAATGTTTGTTAAAAATTGTTAAAGATGTAGTAAACAATTTTGTCAAATTTGAAAAATTCAAACATAAACATAAGCCTGCTATTAATATAACAGTTTGAGAAACGTATAAGCCAACTATAAAATTGTAGTAAAGAATAACTAGGTCATTAAAATTAAATATTGTTAAACTGCCTCAAAGATGACAAACCAGAACACTCTCTACGACGAAAGCTAACAATGAAATTTGCAAGCCAAAAAACACATTTAACAAAATTTAATCGAGTTATGATGTAAGTGTAAAGTTGTGAAAAACTTCAATTTTAAAATGATAGAAGCATTCACAAATCCAAACATTACATCAAATAAAATAACCCAGTTAAATCTAACAAAGAGATATCTTTATCAATAATTGGAAGTGTTATTAACAATGAAAAGCACAATGCAGAACGTTCTTTGTAATTTTAATTTCAATTTAATTTCAACTACTTATGTTAAATTATAGTGCTGTGGAAATTTAACATATAATTGGTAAAGCATTTGCTTCAAGGTCTAGGAAAAACACAGCAAAAAACCCAGACATACCAAAAGTTGAAAACAAATTAAAATCAAGGCGTATCATTATGTTCTTTTTTAATTATAAGATGCCAAAACCTATTTAAACGGAGATTTTCTTCTTGTCTATTAAAATTATTCGGGTGTTTATATATTTCAATAGCTTCACGTTGCAAACGAACATAATAATGGGTTTGTCTTGACAATATTTTCATATTGTCAAATTGAATGTCATGATTTAGATTATTCAGGGCATGGTCAGCCACAGCAGACCTCTCTGGTTGACCCAATCTACAAAATCTCATGTTCTTTGCGTCTTGTATCAAAGCTACGTTTTGCGGTCCCTATGTATACTTTTCCACATGAACAAGATAACTTATACACTCCGGAAGATGATAAAGGGTTTGACACATCTTTAGGTGATCTTAAATGTTCTTTAATTTTTCTTGTAGGTTTAAAAACAGTCCTAATGCCATATTTGATTAGGATTTTTTCAATTCTATTTGTAACATTAGCTATAAAAGGAAGAAAAGCAGTACCAACATTAAGAACTGGTTTTTCTTTAAGGTTACGCCTAGAAGGTGTAATAACATTATTAATATCTGTAAGTGAATATCCATTATTTTGTAAGGATTTTCTTAAATATTTATATTTATCATTCAAAAATTCAGGGTCACAAATTCGTTTTGCTCGATCTACTAAAGATTTAATTACACTAATTTTTTGACGTGCATGGCGGTTGGATAATTTATGAAGGTATCTATCAGTGTGTGTCGGCTTTCTGTAAACCTTAAAAGATAGTGAATTATTATTTTTAGATATTAATATGTCAAGAAATGGTAAACTTCCATTAGTTTCTTTTTCCATGGTAAACTGAATACTAGGATGTATACCATTTATAAAAACCAAAAACTCATGCAGTGCTTCTTCTCCATGTCTCCAAATAACAAATGTGTCATCTACATATCTATACCAAACTGAAGGTGTAACAACCTTTTTTTGTGGTTGTATTAAAAAATACGTTAATCTAAGATCATTAATTTATTTAATAAAATGAATATAAATATTTAAGAAAATCCTTACAAGATAATGGATATTCACTTACAGATATTAATAATGTTATTACACCTTCTAGGCGTAACCTTAAAGAAAAACCAGTTCTTAATGTTGGTACTGCTTTTCTTCCTTTTATAGCTAATGTTACAAATAGAATTGAAAAAATCCTAATCAAATATGGCATTAGGACTGTTTTTAAACCTACAAGAAAAATTAAAGAACATTTAAGATCACCTAAAGATGTGTCAAACCCTTTATCATCTTCCGGAGTGTATAAGTTATCTTGTTCATGTGGAAAAGTATACATAGGGACCACAAAACGTAGCTTTGATACAAGACGCAAAGAACATATGAGATTTTGTAGATTGGGTCAACCAGAGAGGTCTGCTGTGGCTGACCATGCCCTGAATAATCTAAATCATGACATTCAATTTGACAATATGAAAATATTGTCAAGACAAACCCATTATTATGTTCGTTTGCAACGTGAAGCTATTGAAATATATAAACACCCGAATAATTTTAATAGACAAGAAGAAAATCTCCGTTTAAATAGGTTTTGGCATCTTATAATTAAAAAAGAACATAATGATACGCCTTGATTTTAATTTGTTTTCAACTTTTGGTATGTCTAGGTTTTTTGCTGTGTTTTTCCTAGACCTTGTAGCAAATGCTTTACCAATTATATGTTAAATTTCCACAGCACTATAATTTAACATAAGTAGTTGAAATTAAATTGAAATTAAAAATTACAAAGAACGTTCTGCATTGTGCTTTTCATTGTTAATAACACTTTCAATTATTGATAAAGATATCTCTTTGTTAGATTTAACTGGGTTATTTTATTTGATGTAATGTTTGGATTTGTGAATGCTTCTATCATTTTAAAATTGAAGTTTTTCACAACTTTACACTTACATCATAACTCGATTAAATTTTGTTAAATGTGTTTTTTGGCTGGCAAATTTCATTGTTAGCTTTCGTCGTAGAGAGTGTTCGGGTTTGTCATCTTTGAGGCAGTTTAACAATATTTAATTTTAATGACCTAGTTATTCTTTACTACTATTTTATAGTTGGCTTATACGTTTCTCATGTTATATTAATAGCAGGCTTATGTTTGAATTTTTCAAATTTGACAAAATTGTTTACTACATCTTTAACAAACATTACTACTGACGAAGATAACTGTAAGTGTTATCGAAACGTTTAGATTGTATAATTTAAAGTACACCATTAAAAAATCCCAAAAAAGATAAGTATTTTATTATGAGTGTTAATGGTGAAAGTTTACATTTTCATATAACAAAGTATTTGTGTTACATTCAGACAGAATGGGCGTTTCAATGAAGGATTAGAGTAGAAATACTTTCAGAACACAATCGAGTCATGAAATCTGCGCGAAAATCAGTGGCGTTGCACGAAAATTTCATAAATGGGTTATGAGGTTAAACAGAAATGTTACAAATTGAAGTTAAACCAAGCGATAATTTATTTAAGACTATGTTTTGTGAAATTTAGCAATTATAGCTTAGTTTACACGGTTACAAATAGGCGCAGTTTTGTTTTGGAGCTCCTTGAATACTTGTCGTCAACAATGTCTGCCGAATAACTTTATTTACAGACTAACAATATGATCTATACCAAAGTACAATCTTATAATTTATCCTAAACTACTGTAAAATGATGTACCCGCAAAACATGAAAGAAAACCTTAATATCCGGCTTTTTGAGGGACAGTTTAATAGTATGTCGAATGTGTTGAAACTTAATAAACTAAATATACTATTTGAAACGTCCCCAAAAAAGCATATTGTATTTTAGAAAACTATGTAAACGAATTCACATTAATTAAAACGTAGATGTGTATAACAAAAGCTTTCAAATTAATAGCACAAGTACTAAAGGAACAAGGAGTAACCGCACCAGACTCTTATTAGTTTGAATGCGATTACTTATTACTTTGGTTTAGGAATAAATTATTTTAAAATTTATTTATTCACAAACAGAATATAAAATGAACACTTAAATATTTACAGAAATATAAAATGCTAACTCACAAAAATGAATTGAGAATTATAATTAAATCTTTCACTAAAATTATGCCAGAAAACAACTTATGACAAAATTCTAATCATAGGAAATTACAATTGCTAAAGTTCATTTTAGTATACCTAATGTAAAATTCTGGTAAATAGGTTATCATAAATACATACAAAAACAATTAAGAAATGATAGATTTTGTTTTAGGGTTTAAACAATTGAATCAACACACTTCATTTTGGTTGAATCTACACATTCACCTTGGTTTTATAAAATTCACAAAACATTAAATAGATCACGATATAAGGTGTGTTTCATTGTGGGAATTGAACAAGTTGCAAAGTAACCTATAATGTGTGTAAAATGTAAATATTCCCTAATAAATTATTTTATTCTGTGCTCGGTCCTGCTTGTTGTAAGTCAGAGTCAGGCAATAAAGAAATTCCAAGATCCCCCTCATCTTCATCATCGGAAGATTCTTCAGTAGATTCATCTGAATCACCTGTATTCACAACGAATCTAAAATCATCATATGATTTGTCAAACATGTGTTCTTTGTACTTGTAGTCTTCAACTACTTTATCAACATGTGTACATATGTTTGCCCAATCTTCAGGAGTTATCGTGGCAAATTTTTGTTCAGCTAATTTTATTACATCCTTTAATTTAAAGGTAGTATTTCTAGATGCAACGTACTGCTTCACTGCAGCCCATATTTTCTCAATTGGGTTTAGTTCTGGATGATACGGAGGTAGTCTAAGCACTACATGGTCATGTTTTGCTAATTCAGTATCTAAAATATACTGTTTGCACTTTGACTTATGCTCCTTGATTATTGCGTACAACACAGGTTTTGTTGAAAGAGGATCATGCATAATTGAATGTTGACGAAGCCACATAATCATATCGTCCTTTTTGGTCATGGATGTTGGATCTTTATTTATTACCATATTGTGATATGATGCATTATCGATGACAAGGGCAGCTCGCTTCGGTATATTCAGCAACAGCTGCTTCTATACCCACTGCATAAAATTTGTATGGTTCATGTCGTTGTGGTAGTCTCCTGATGTACTTCCTATAATTAATAAGATTTAGTTTTAAACTACAATTATGATAATGATCTCGTACCTGATTTGAACATAAGTAGTGCATTATTAACAAAACCTTCAGATCCACCCGCATGTACCATGATAACACGTGGACCTTTGCCAATAGGTTTTTTAAAACCCAGAGTAGAATTATCTGTCCAATTTTTTGGGTTTGTATGACAACTGTTGATAGAGGACTCATCTGTAAAAATAATTTGTATGTCATATGATTCCATCAGAACCTTCTTTTTATCAACAGTGTTGCACCATCTACAAATTTATCCAATAAGTTAATATGAGTGAATATCACAAATAGTTATATGACTTATCGAAAACCCAATTTTTTAATAATCTTTCCCAAAGTCGAAAGTCCACCTTTAAAATCAATACCCCTTTGCAGAATTTTATTATGGATACCTGTTAATTTAAATGTAATTATATTTACCATGTAAAAATTGTTTCATTATCTTTTAACGTAGGCACTCTCTTTTCAATAATATAAAAATTATGTATAATGGATTTTATCTGCTCCAATTCCCCCGATACAAATTACTTTTAGGGTTTGGTCTGTTTTTATTTTTTCTAGGTGAAGAAAACTTTGTTGCTTTGCCTTGGGAAATTTCCTTCATATCTGATATAACTTTACGATAAGTGAATTCACCTATCTTCGTAGAAGCTAAAATTCTCTCCTTAAAGTTTGACAAAGGATTGTCACTCCCTCCTTGGCTTCTTTTGTCATGAATTCTATGACGTTTTCAACAATTTCTCGAGCTTGACTATGCAGAATCTTTCCACGAACGCCGATCTGTTTCGATTTGTTTGCCATTGTTTGGTAACTATAAAAAGACAAAAAACATACTTGTAAATTACGCTTAAAGCACAGATATTGCAAACTTACCAAAATATACACGAATGCTCAAAAAGAGCTCTGAAAAGAACTGTTTATTAAAAGAAAATGCAAAAGTCAGAAATATAACCTGTATCTCAAGCGTGCACCAAAATGTAAATAAACTATTTAAAATTTCTACGCCTATGAATTGCACACGCGACGGCAAATTGTCGAATTGTGACCAATATTGGTTTGTGCGCACTGTGTTGTTCTGAAAGTATTTCAACTGCAAAAGATGTGGAAGGTTGATTATGAATCACAATGCTGTCATCTTCAAGTAACAAACTGGGCACCTACAGAGGTAATACTGAAGAGTTGGTACATTCAGACAAATATTAAAGTAGGTATATGTGTATACCTGTGTGTATATAACGTTAATGTACAATTATACTTACATCATTCCAATAAAGAAATAAATGTAAATTAAACATCAATTTAAAAACATAAGTACCCTTTATCAAGACATTGTCTTTTTGAAGGAGGACCAACATTAACTTCAGTTGTCACCATATGCATGTAAAACATACAGAAGGACTGATGTGAGAATCTAATGTAAAAAGATATAATTTGTAAAATAAATAACATTTTTAGTGAAGAAATCATTTGCAGTAATTGTGCTCAGACATAATATCGTGGTTTTCAATATGTTCAGAAAGGAAAAGAGTCGGGACAGCATCTACCATTAAGCCTCTCCTCGTATCAGGGACAATATGTACTTTGCCTCAAAATGTCTTTCACAGACTTTATAAGGATTCATATACAGTCTCCGAGTTTAGATTAAAAAGTTTATTATTAGAAATATTTTTCAGCCACAATGTGTAAAGTTCATGTTTATTCTTGGGAAATCTATGCCTTTTACTAACTACCTATATCACTACAATTTGGAACACAACACTTTTTTTTTCATTTTTAAAAGAATTTAACGCTTCCACTATACTATAAAATCAGTAATCCACAGACAGAACCACAGTAGAGTGAGGTTATTATACGCAAAACAAGAGGAGGCGCTAATTAGAGGAACAGAGGACGGTGCCGCCACAACTGTAACCTAACTTAATTAGATAAGATAAACAAAATTACTATAACCTAACATAATTAGATTAGATAAACAAAACTACTGTAACCTAACAAAAGTAGATTAGATAAACAAAACTACAGTAACTCAAACAAAAATTGCATGGGACGGGATTTGAACCCGCACCAACAGCGTGAAAGACGATTCCTACCTCTATTCCACCAGCGCTCTAGAAGTTTCACATTGAAAGTGATATTTAAACCATTTATAAGAATTTCTATTTATGTAGATAAGCCATGCGCAATTTGTCATTGGCACCGTCCTCTGTTCCTCTGTTTAGCGCCTCCTAAAACAAGTGACAAACGTTTAACGGCAACTAGCACCATTAGCGGATGGGCCAGGCTTTATCTAACAGGTGCATTTAAAGAAATTCCTCTATTGGTGGTTGCTTTGTGAGTTGTGACAACAATAAAGGATATACACCAACAATAATAAAACAAAAAACCCAAATAGAACTAACAACTCCCTACCCTAACTCATAAAACTAAACATATCAAATATGCCGTTATACTGTTAATTTCATGGTATGATTGGTATGGATCAGTTTTGAACTTTTATATTTTCACCAGTGAGTATATTCACAGATGTACACCTGTGGTATATTATACTCAATGCTTTCACGTTATTTGATATAGTTACGACTACTTTATATCATTGACTTTAAACTGTGTCTAAATACAACATTGAGAAATCAATATAATAAATAAAAATTTAAACGTAAGAGGGCGCTACTCGTAAAAGTCGTAGATTGTATATAATCGTGAAGCACTAAAAGGAGTTGTAAAAATTTGATCTGGTATCGCTTCTCGGCCTATGGCTAAGATCAAAGTGTAGTATCTGTTCTTATCAGCTTAATATCTGATACGACCCGCATGCGGGTCCAGTATATTAAACTGATTTTTGGAAATTGACGGAGGTTAGGGGCTTGCTCCATCTCCGTCGCGGGTTGGCCCGGTATTGCAGTACCTCCGGGATCGGCCCAAAAAATTCAAATTAAACAAAGTTTATAGACATTGCATAGGTGTGCGGCTAGTAAAAAGTGAAAAAGTAAATTTTATTGTTCTGCGTCTATGTACTTTAACTAGTCAGCAAAGTCTACAATAAAATGAGCGATGTTAAGCGCCTGCGCAAAAGATTTGTCCGTTAGAACTATTCCACTTTTAAACATTTCTGCAACGTCGCCGTTTCTTATACAGGGTGATCCAGATTGATCGAAGTGGTCCGCTTACTTCAAAAAAAGCCATTCTCTACTTATCGCATTTAGTGATCCCAACTATTTTCAGTGGTGTACATACGGTTATTACAGATTGGGTAGGAAGGGGGGGGAATTCCAAAGTTGATAATCACAATAATACAGCAAAACTTTAAATGACATAAATAGGGCGTGGGCGTCTGACGTCATTTGCAACGGACTAGTTACCTTTAGAAATAAAAAAGTTATTCAAGTTTTTCGAAATCGCCGTTTTTTCAATTTTGGCTAATTGCGCAATAACGGTCAGAGATATCTTGATTATGACTACTGGATCTTAATTAACACCAAAATCGAGCACAAGGACCCCCATATTACTTTTTGCCTATCTTTAATAGAAAGGGTACTTCCCATAAGAAAACATCGAAAATGAACCACCCTGTACAGTATAATCTAAAATGTAATGATAGGTTATTTACATTTTAAATAAAAATAAATAATAAAAATATTTACCTTAGCTTTGGTATTTCCATAATTTCAATCCAAGCATCATAAAACGCATCGCCATATCACTTATAAAAACATTTGGGGAAATTTTGTTAGTTCATTTTTCTACACATAAAAAAAAAACTTTTAACGCATCTTTGTCTTGTTATGCAAAAAGCGCAGTGGACCCTTGTCTCATGTCATCAAGTACAAGCAGGGTTACTAATTCAAAATTGCAATTTTTCATGCCATGAGTTCCATCTAGGCATATGATATCGCATCCATATTTCAAGAGAATATTACACTGAGGCTAATTTATTATTACCAACATAAAAACTAATAACTGATAATGACACCAGAGAATTTTGAATATACTTTTTTGATAATTATGTGAAAAATTATGAGTTCTGGGCCTATTGTTACAGGCTTCATGCAGGTGTAAACACTAACATGTGCCTTGAACGTATGCACGGAGTCTTTAAGCATATATATTTAAAGGGAAAAACTGTGAGACGACTTGATAAAGTAATTTCAGCTTTAATGAAATTTGTCAAAGATAAACTAATCACAGTAAATAAAGGAAACATATCGAGTAAAATTAAGGTAATCAGATCTCGCCACAAGACTAGTCTTACATTGGATGTCAATTTACTTACTCCAAATGACCATGGTTGGACATTGAAATCGTGTTCACCAAAAAATTATAAAATGTACTTTATAAAGTTGATAGCAATTGTCAGTGTCAATTAAAATGCAATTATTGTAATGCGTGCATTCATTGATATTCTTGCTCGTGTGTGGATTCTACAATAAAATGGATAATGTGGAAACATCCATTTGGTTTGTAGGTTGAGAGAACACACTAACAAGCAATATTCTATTTTAGATGGTAACTATTATAACGTGTAAATTTGAATGCGCGGATTTTCCGCGTAGATTGGTGGCGCATTGTCATCTGACATCCTGACTGACCTACGGCGCAGGTCAGATTATTATGTCGTTGAGAAAGAATGGAGTCGTTTAAGTTTTGTCTTTTTTTTGGTGCCATTTTGAATAAATCAAGTATTGAAGACTTTATTTCCTGTTTATTTGAGTTGACTACACTATTAATAAAATAATAATTATTATTAATGTATATTTATGTATGTAATATACTTCAGTATAGCTCAACCAACATTTCGGTGCCTCTGAATATTGGATGCGCGGTAGACCAACGCCGGCTACTCCCACTTTCCCGTTCGCGCATCTCCCAGAGGAACAGAAATCTTGGTCGAGCTATACATACCTAAATATATTTGTATGAACATATAATGATGTGTACATCACAGGTCCAGTGATAAATCAGGAATTATTAATAATTCCTAGGCAATGTGATAAATTTTACGACGGGGTGAATTTTTATTTTGAAAGAAGAGCCACGTTGGGTTGGGCTTAGGTACGAGTGGTTTTTTGAATTTTAAAATTTATGACATTGCTTCTAGGAATTATTACTAATGCTTAATTAATCCTGTATACCACTATACTTTGAAATCAATATTTATAGGATTTTTACCCTAAATAACACCAGGAAGTATTAATTCAAATTGCAGTGGTACATTAAAAAAAATGGGTACCTATGCAGGTAGTAAAATTATCATAATTTTATTTAGATTAACCAGATAACAACAATGAACTCCACATAGAAGTCACTCCCAATACTGCAGAGACCGAGTATTTAGGAGCTGCCTTGTTCCAAAATAAAAATCTGCCAGAAAGCGAAATTGTAGGAAGGGAAGAAAAAGAACATATTAAAGTCGACTTCCTGCAGATTTTACAAGAAGCCGAACTTAACATTCTTAGGAAAAAATTGGCATCATTAAGACCAACTTGTAAAGAACCAGCATCTTATACTTATATGTTTTAGAATAAATTAGGCACGGACCATCCTGTATGTAAAATTTCATAAGTTTACGCGATATTGCACAACATAATTTATTCATCACTGCTGACGTGTATTACTAAGAAACCGTAAGTTTCTGCACGTCAGAACGATTTTAACCAATCATGTAACGGTATTCCCCGCACGGTAGCCGCGAAGCCGCCCACCGATACCCCTTTATAAACTCGCGACGCGCATAATGAAAAGAGAATCGAAGTAGATTCCCGTTAAGCCGATATCCAGCAGCCGCCACCGTTGACCGTTCCAGAAACCAGTAGCCGCCGCCGTTCCGTCTGCTTAGAGTAAACACCGACCTGTTGTTCACCGACGAAGAGTCCTTCGCGATCGGGCAACCTAAAGCTCAATACCGCGATTGAAAGACACGTAAGTGGTAAAGTTATACATTCTGACAATTCACATTCAAACACTGCAGACCGTAAATACTTCCGGGCTAAGCACCAGGAGTTTTACAAAGCACACAAACACCTAGAGGCACGCAGGGTAGATCCCGACGTATCTCGTCACCACTTGAGGGTGAAGGGTTGTTACAGGGCTGTAAAGACCTACGACCTTTCTCTTAGTATATACAGTAAAGACAGGCCGTCGCCTTCGTTTTCTGGAAATTACTGAGACCTCGCTCGAAACTCACACACTTACTGCATACAGATAACACGTAATAACCACATATGGTGTCTTTGATTAGTAGAGGAATACCTCCATAACCTGTAGTATAAATTTGTATATAAATATAACCATCGTAAATACCTGGTGCGAGAACGTTTGTAAATAAATTAAAGAGTACGTAGATTATTCGATCTTTACGTAAACCACTTAAAGTAATATTAAGTATTTCGTTCCCTAGTTTAATTATCAATAATTAACCTTAGTATAGAGTAAGTAGTATAGAGAGTAATTCATTTAGTTAGATAAATAATCTAATTGCCTACATTAAACCGGTAATAATTAAAGAAAGATTGTCCGAATACATCGAGGTCGTATACGAGCATTTCGCGTGTATTACTTCCAGGAGTAGAACATCCTTGCTGCAGCGCTTCAGAGTTACTGGCATACAAACACGATATCGATTTTCTCAAACGAATCGGGTTCAATGCGCTGGCGCTTCGAGCAACCACTGCATCGAACAACACTCGCGCTACCGTACATACAGGACCGTATCCTAAACTGTATCTTTTAGGTAAGGATTAAGTTAAAAGACTATTTTTGTTCACAGAAGCGATTACGCACCCAGTGACACCAGGACCTGGACAAGGGAGTTCGCATGTACATGTTTTGTTGAATACGTTCTTATTTTCTTTATTGTAAATATTTATTTAATATACCTGTTAAAAATGCTTTACGAATTTTATTTAAGGTTACAGTGTTAAGCCCATCCAATAATCACTACGAACCACACCCCGTTTATAAAATAAACCCGATTGAGCAAAGCCGAGGCAAAGTAAAACCGCGCTGGGTTACCAAACCAGAAGGGCGCAATACTTATATATATATAAAATTGCACCTAAAAGTATGGGAGCATTACAAACTTTAGCTGCTGTTAGAATAGCAGAAGAAAGAAAATCTATAAAATCATCAACAGTATCAAGCACTCCATGTAATAAAAATATAACGTCGCAAAGGAAGCTTTTGAAAACACAGAAGAAGAGAAAAAGGAATACTGAAAAAATAGCAAGAACATCTGTTGCTGAAAGTTAACAGTTGGGATTTCCTTTATTAAATAAATAAAATATAAAAAAATAAGAAATATTCTAAAATTTGATGGGATTTCTTTCAATAATTTTCAATTTGGTTTTTACCAAAAACTTTAAAATTATTAAAAAATATAAATCTTATTAATAGCTTTGTTGCAGAACGTTTATTATTAACGTGGGCGCTATTTATCGATAATTCCACCGTATTCGAGGTAGGTAGTTCATTGAAGAATAATGACTTTAAACCTGTAGCACAATTATTTTGGTCGACATTTACCGACATATGCTGTCTGCACTTTGATATGGAGGAATGGCGCGAAATCTTGAACATTAAAACTGAGCATCTAATACGCCAAACTCTAAAATCTGACGAACCCGAGAAAGCTATCTATATAGGTTATGGTATAAAAATTGAATTGTTGGTTATTACCGACGAAGAAAAGCGAATCAGAATAAGCAGAGGAAACAATGCAGTATTATTATCCGAGCAGGCAATCAACCTATTCCTTGCGGCTGTGCAGGTAATAAATCAGAAGCTGAATTAAATGTGATTATCGTAATTATTCGATGTATTTTATAAATGAAGTAGCAACGAATCTGTATAATGAAGGCCTGAGCGACGAAGAAAGTGTATGATCTAGAGGCAAATTTTTCTGTCAAAATCTTAGATTGCTTTCAACATTAATAGGTCATAGTTATATTGTAAAAGATTATTCATTTTTAACTGAAATTGTACACATCTTCCCGCAAAAATATATAAAAGATGTAGCTTTAAGCATTAAATATATTATGTAAATCAGTATTTTAATGGAGATTGATAGAGACTCCACCTAGTGGTACATTTTTAAAAGAGGGTTAGAATTTGATCACAGCTCCATCTAGTGATATATTAAGTAGATCTAGGTTACTGCAATTGTGATAACAGGAAAACTCCAAATTTGAAATAGGTTCTAATAAGGAGGGTTTGCATGCTATACTCCAACTATTGGTTGGTTTCCAGACGCCTACCTTACGATTCTAGACGCCTACCTGCAGAGTCCAGACGCCTAGCTTCCGGTATATAGATTTTCCTATAAAAACAGGTGTGAAAAATAAAACGCATGTTATGTAAAACAGTATTTTAGTAAAGCAATTCAATATACAACTTTATTCAGCTTCATATGATAATAACATTTTACGTACAATGCTAGTAAATGGTCTATACTCAATTAATACATTGTACAAAATAACGCAATATGCCGAAGTATCGGCAGCAAAGGCCAAAGATGTTTCGACTCCCAATTTCAAATCAATAACTACATTATGAATACTCTCGATTTGACGAGTACAGTTAATTATAAATATCGGTTCGTAACTAAGCATAGACCCTTGTGGCGAATTATAATATTGATTTCGAAAGTTTAAATATTCTTCGTAAGCATCCACGTATTAGTTATCAGCGAAAACGAGATTTTGCTGTTCGTACGGATATCTTCTATTATTAATATTTGCTTTTATATTCGAGATATTTATGAATTTTGCTGCACTCTCTTCCCTATTATTTCGCTTCTTGGTATGGAAAGCAACCAGTAACCATTGATGACGTTGAAAGCCAATACTGCTCTTCACCGTCCAAACCACTGACGTTGATGCGGGTAAGGTCAGATATATGTACAAATCTCGAGCGTGAAACGCGACTTGTATCGGTGAATTTTTATTAATCTTCTGATAGATAGACAACTTCGTAACATCATTTGGAATTACATACGGAACTTTCCACGTTACCTTCTTCAAGTCGATCTTAGCACCCGTTTCACCGCTGTAGCAGTCAACATCGGTCTTGGATCGAACCAATACCAGCTCTTGACGTATGTTAACTAGAGGCTTCATATAACCCTCTACAAATCTCCATCTTGCATTCGATAAACAAGTACTTTGATGTACAGTATATGAGCAATATCCTTTAATGGTGCTGTTAATACCAGGTAAACGTACGGTTTCAATCACCTGGTCGCCTAACATGAATCGAATCTCATCGAAGGGGAAGAGAGGAGAGTTATTCGTGAAATTATACGCTTTGTTTGCTACATTAGGGCCTAAAGTACCTTCTAATTATATAATACATCATAAGTAGCTGTAATGAGATCAGATTTTTGCACAACCAGGTTAATCTCATCGGAGTTGCTGTATGCGTTTGTTGTGTACGGATGATAAGTTCGACGATCGCATTCCACGATCTTATCTTCGTACCTCGCCCCTGTGAATAAACATTTTAGCGCTTCTTCCATATTGTCTTTATAGCCGAGATATTGTAGAAACTGAACGTCGTCTTCGGTTAACGATGTGTTCTCGTCTGCAGATAGAGACCTACTACCGAAAATCTTAAGGCCCATACTCCTTCAGATTGTAAGCGACTGCTCACTCATTAAGTTGTAGTTTATGGGGTAAAGCATCGCGCATAAACGCTCCTCTAAAGAATTGCACATCTTTAGCATACTTATTTAGATCGGAATCGGTTAATGCTCTCCGAGGCAAGTTTCTTGGATATGGTTTCAAGTATAAAGTACATCCATTCTTATGAGGATGCAAATAAAGTTCTCTACCAATCCTTAGAGCTACCGCTTCCATTATTTGGTTATGACGTTGAGCCTCCTCAAATTTCTTCTTCACCGCCGAAGCGTCGTTGACAGCTTTAGCTATACCGCTCGCACCACCAGCGAGAGCACCTGCAGCTGAGAGACCGGCGAATAGAGGTATTAGGAATGGGAGAAAACCGCCAGTTTTAGGTATCGGAATGATCTAGGTAATTGCACCTTCTTATTTCCGCCAGCAATTGGAACAGCCTTCTTAGCGGCCGATATACTGACATCTAAAAGTTTCTTCAGATTACCATCTTTGAGCAGACGGTTGACGAACTTTCGAATAGGTTTTAAAACTGCACGTCAAAACGAGCACCTTTTCGTCTTCTTCTTCTTCTTAGCACCCATACTCAATGTGGTTTTAACCTTCATAGCGTTCGCTACGGCAAAGGCTGCTGTTTTCTCACCAAAACTTGAATCCTTCGAGTGTACATGATTCCAGGCTTGATCCCGAAGTACACTATCTGCTTGATGACGACTTGTTAAATCATTAGAATTGCGAAAGGCGATATTGTTTGCAAGCTTCGCCTACAGGATTTATACCTGGATTGCCGCGAGCTAAATGTTTATGTAGCTTGGTTCCTGGTCCGCAATATCGATAACCCGGAATATGCAGTTCAACAAGCAATTTGTTTATTAAGGTGTTTAATACTCCACTCCCGAGCAGCATGTGAACTGGTTAGTATACTATCAGCAACTCAATGATGCAGTTTACGAAACAACCTCAAAAACTACCTGTGGATGGCCACGATTTCCTAAAATCTGAAGTTGCGGGGAAGCATGGTCGTCTCTTTCCGACATGAATTAGAGCAATTATTTGCGGACCTTCCGGATGTCGGAAGACTAATGTGATGGTTAGCTTATTAAAGGCACCGCATAGCTTAAAATTCGAAAATGTATACGTTTATTCTAAGTCGCTCGAGCAATCAAAGTATAAATACTTAGATCATGTACTTAAGCCGATAAGAGGGATTAGGTATAATGCATTCAACGATAAGGCAGATGTACTCATGCCGGAAGAGATCGCTAAGAATTCTATAATGATCTTCGACGAGATCTCGTGTCTCAATCAAGACATAATTCGCGATTATTTCAGTAGAGGCCGACACGCAGGCGTGGATTCTTTTTACCTCTGTCAAACATATTCGAAGATCCTTAAGCAATTGATTCACGATAGTGTGAATATGGTTGTGTTATTTAAACAGGATTGCATAAATTTGAAGCATGTATACAATGAGCATGTATGTACAGATATGACCTGTTAAGAAAGACTTGTTGGTATTAATTAAAAAATCTGTCTTCACCAATTCTATTTTTGATGAATGACCAAGTTACAGACAGAAACTCTTCCTTCGATAATATAGGTCGCCAGTTAAATTGTCTTTCATTAATTCATTAATATTGGTTTCATTAATTATAAACAATGTTTTATTAGTTATTACACAAAAAAGAATCTTTTAATGTCTTTTTCATATTTTTATTTTTTTACTGTTTTTTTTGCAACAATTCTTTATTAGCAACAATATTCATTTTTTTACAGCCTTATTTCAATTTAAAAATATATTATTCTATTTTTTAACGTGACCTTCGATCAATTTAAATCAATGTGCTCGCAATCTTGGCAGACTAAATACGATTTCGTATGCAATGTTACAGACTTTGATTACGGCAGATACCGAAGCGGATTGCTCATAATACTCATTCAAACGCAATCGCTCGCAATGGATGTTCGACATAAGGTGGTTAAGCGGAAGTTAACGCAGACTCGTAATGTAATGAAACGCAAGTTCGAATTATTGAAGAGAGGGGAACTTGAAACTGCATATAAACCAATTATAATATATGTGGTGTAAATGGTAATCGTATAAAAAAATAATAATGTAATAAAGAAATAAGAGTAATAAGTAAAAAGTTCTCCAAAAACACAAATCGTTAAACTAACTGGAGATACTAACCATTCAGCACCAATAATGCCTTTGTCCCAGTCAGTAAATTAATATAGGGCCAGTCTTTTGATTTGCTTGATTACCACGAAATCTGCTAGCTTACTTCCACTGAACATCAATATAAAAAAATTGCAATGTAACACTAATAAAATGATCTCGGACGCCAAGTTATTTTTTTATAATGCTCGGAATAACTAAACCTAGGTTTACACTAAAAATTTTATCAAATAATAAAAAAATATACAGACTATGTTTATTAACATGTAAAATTTAGGGTTATAAAAAAAATATATATTAAAACTAGCCTTAAGTTACTAAAAAATCATTACATAAATACCTGTTCGTAAAATTTTTGTACACAAATTTTTTAGTAACCTCTGGTATCTAAACGATTACGGAAATTTCAACTAAGGTGATGTTATCTTTGCATCCATATTGCGCAATATCTTGTAATAATGCTTTACGTAGTAAACCAACCCATGAATGGAATTTTATCCCTTATAAATTTGACTTCTTGAAATTTAATAAACCAATATTTATTGCATTATTTTGAAGTTTTGAATGCAAAAATTGCAATCATAAAATGAAAGCGTACGTAACAGTAGAATTAATTGTGCAAGCCAAAGCGGTAAAATTAAATGTAAAAGTAAAAAAAAAGAAAAGTAAAAGTTAACGTAAAAGTAAAAGTGCCTGAAAAGAGTAAATGTTTTAATTTTTAGTATAATGCGTTAAAATGTCTTACCATCAAATCAATGGCACTTTTCACTAAATTTAGGTGGAAAACCACAGAAAATGCTCCCTAATCAGAACAACCTTCATCAGGAAGTGAAAAAAAAATGGATGCTTTGAAATTAGACAATGTAGTCGTGTGCGAAAAGATTTGTGCAAAGAATTAAGTCAATGATGACGCGTTGCGCGAACGTATTGAGCAGAAAAATAATTTTAAGTGGGCATATAAACCTTTAAGAAATATATACCCTTAAGAAGATATGCACTTAAGTTATACCAAAATGCAAATTAAGTTGCCTACCTCATTTCTATAATGCAAAAATAATTAAAATTTTTCTTATATTTACAGCTGAATGAACGAAAGACATTAAATTACGGTATATTTTAATACAACTCAAAATGGGTTGTTACACAATTATAGTGGATCCTTTGAAACAAATCGCTAATGCGGAAATTAAAGTAGAACCGATATAATCGGAGTTCAAACAAGTACCTGCTGCAACATCAACGCCTGCTACGTTCAAGTTCAAACCTCCGGTTGCACATTCATTTGTTGAAACAGATGTATTAATAGTTTCAAAGAACACGCGACTTTTCAACATCATCTTAATTGCATTGGTTTCGTTAGAGATGTTGAAGCTAGATTGGACGAAACTTAAGTAGTTCATATTTTGTGCCTACATGCAAATATGTACAAGTGGTAACATCGGTCAAGTTATGTCTCACACTCATAATGCTTATTGGGTTTCTTTCTAGCTTATTATAAGTCAGACCCGCAAAATGTGTTGCAATACGTATTTATATATATATATATATATATATATATATATATATATATATATATATATATATATATATATATGTTAACTTAAAAAGAATTCCAAAACTTTTATAAAATATCCATAACAGTTTAAGCAGTTTCAATCGAATGTAATTAATATTTAGACCCATTTGGTTTTGTATTAAGAAAAAAAAGCTATGCAAAGTTACATTTTCTTTAACACGTTTTCGTATGAAGTTGATCGCTATTCAAATATTTTTAATAATTACACATTTAAATTCTAGCGTGGCGATTGTTTGCTATCAAATAACGCATCATATTAAAATACTTCATAGAGTACAGCTAAAATATATATGTAGCTATTTTTATATCTGTCAAATATGTATCTGTTTCAGAAATATTAGACAAAAACCCAAACAGCGCCTAATTAATCTCCCTTCTGTCACTGGATTTTCTCCAAATCTCATCAGCTCCAGGACAAATGATACGAACCATACATACAAATCTTTATATACGTACGTATTATGATTCTGGGGTTGTAGTAGATAATAGCATACACATACCTCCCCTACCCACACTCACACACACACACACACACACACACACACACACTTACACACTCACACACGCACACACTCACACTCACACACTCACACACACACACACACACACACACACACACACACACACTCACACACTCACACACTCACACTCTCACACTCACACATTCACGCATTCACACACTCACACACACACACTCACACACTCACACACTCACACACTCACACACTTACACACTCACACTCACCACTCACACACTCACACACTCACACGCTCACACGCTCACAGCTACACACTCACACACTCACACACTCACACTCACACACTCACACACTCACACTCACACAATCACACTCACACACTCACACATTCACACTCACACACTCACACACTCACACACACACACACACACACACTCACACACTCACACACTGACACACTCACACTCACCCACTCACACACACACACACACTCACACACACACACACACACACACACACACACACACACACACACACACACACACATACATACATACACACACACTCACACACAGACATCATGGCTGATCTTAGCGAAAGTTTGTCAAACGTTGTACAATGATGTAATAAGTCGATTTAGCGAGTGAAAAAATGTCGATTGAATAACCATCTTATACCTATACATTTATATGTAGGTTGGACGTTAAAAATTAAGAAAAATTGGAATAAAGATAATAAAATTTAGAAATACCTTCTTAATTAACTTAACTAGTGCAATATATTAAGAACAAAACAGGTTTAGTGGATGAATCAATGTCATAGTACATAATTGTTTTTGTACATATATTATACTTGACTTGATAATGAGTAACAATACATTAGTATTTCTAGTACGGTGTGAAACCGTAGTATTTACGTGCCTGATCAACAGGACCAGGGAAATTAATGGGATAGTGCCCGAAGTTCCTTGTATATGAGAAACTGTATGTAATATGCAAATGTCCTCAAAGTAGCCGATTGGCATATTTGGCAACACGGCAAGCATGAGCTAGATGAATTCCTAGATCTTCTAATTAGCCGCGCACCCTCCATAAAATTCAGAATGGATTTGGAGTCGGAACAAAAGCTGCCATTCCCGGATGTACTTGTACAGAGAAATGACAACACTTTCACAAGTGTATACAGGAAACCTACCCACACGGGACGCACCTACACTACAACCGCAATAACCACAAAAACGTGAAGTTAGGCGTGGCAAAATGCTTGTACGATAGAGCGAAAACAATATGCCCAGAACAAGATGACCTGAACAAAGAAAGAGACAATATCGCTAAAACACTCAAATAAAGGAGAGGTTACATTTTAATATCTTCTGAACCACTTAATGGATTCGAATATTCTTAGTCTCGTTTGAAAGAGCAATTTATAACCTCTTGAAGAGTGTTTTTTCTTGGAAAGTTTAGTTTTAGACAAATAAACTAGAGGGCGTTCTCTGCAGCGATTACGCATTTTTATGATTTGTTGGAAAAAAACGAAATCGAACGTTACTATTTATTTGTCAAACCGTTACGCGGCTTAAAATTACCCAAATTTTAGTGAAAACTCCTTCACGATATCTCCATCCGTTCTCGATTTATACGAGAAAATGTTAAAAACTTGAATACCGCAATCGGAACAATTTATCTTGTCGGGGAAAACAAATCACATATCCATGGTAACCGCTAAATTGAAACGATCACTGATTTAATATTTGTCAAAAGTTACATATGTGCCTCGTATGTATTTCTTAATCCATTTTTTTTAGGAAAAATGTGCCATTTACAAAATTTACTAACGGGGAAGCGTATGATATGTTGTACATTTCTTTCCAATGCTTCGGAAATGCTGAAATGCGACAATATGCAATGCAATTTCCACAAAGAAGAAATTTTCCTCGAGAAGTGTTTCCAAGATTGGCCAGGCGCTTACGGGAAACTGGAAATGTGCAAGAATTCGTAGAACACGCACCGAGGAGGATATTATCAACGTTTTGGCCTACGTGAAATACTATCCCACCTAAAGCACCAGAAAAATTTCCAACGACTTAGGAGTTCCAAAAACAATTGTCCACGAGATTCTTCAAAACAGTAAGATGCATCTCTACCACATTGTTTTACATCAGGCATTAAATCATACTGATTATGATCATTGTCACTGGTCACTGATTCAGGAAAACCAAATTTCTTGTTACGCATATTAAGGACGTACGAGGCCACTTTAAGTAGCACATGGGGTGTGAATTTGCAGAATATGCATTATTGGTTTGAGCAAAATCCACATTGGATGCGGCAAGTAAAACATCAAAATCGCAGGAGTTTGAACGTATGGTGCGGAATGCTGGAAGGAAAAATTATAGGTCCACATTATTTTGACCAAACCCTTAATGGGAACAGGTTCTTGGAATTTTTGAACAGTTTTCTTCCACCACTTTTACAAGACGTCTCCTTGGAAACAAGAAGGCATATTGTGATCGAAATGTACGTCAGAATTTATGCGAGCAAAATTCGAATCGTGTTATTGGAAGAGGAAGTCTATTTCCCTGGCCGCCGCTTATGCCGGATCTTACTTGTTTAGATTTCTTCCTATGGGATAGACTGAAAGACCTGGTTTTCCAAGAGAAACCAACAAGGGAAAATATGATGGAAAGAGTACGAAATGCCATTAGAAGCTTGTCCAGGGCTGAAACTGAAAGAGCGTGTTTTTCTACCGAAATTAGATTAAATACGTGCATTAAATAAATGATGGAAGACGTTTCGAAAATTTGTGAGCTATTTCTGACTAAACTTTCTTTGTTATTACTGATGTTCCGTTGGCCCGTTGGCATTTAAACACGCTTCAAAACTAAGTTTTGAACTAGTTCTAAGCCTGGATAAAGTGTGAAGGAGAGCAAGACGCTACTTATTAACATTGTTACTTAATGGGGAGAAAGTCGAACCTACGTGGGTTATCAAGGATATGTGATTTGTTTTCCCCGCCAAGGTAACTTGTTCCGATTCCGGTATTCAAAATTTTAACATTATCTCGTATGAATAGAGAACGGATGGAGATATCGCGAAGGAGTTTTCACTCAAATTTAGGTAATTTTAAGCCGCGTAACGGCCTGTCAAATAAATAGTACGTTCGATTTAGTTTTTTTCCAAAAATCACAAAAAAATTGTTATCGCTGGAGAGAGCACCCTCTAGTTTATTTGTTTAAAACTAAACGCTTCAACAAAAAATTTGGATTTTCTCGAATCATATTTAGGAGTCAATGGTGATAATGGTTGAGTCTATGATCATAATCAGTATGATTTAATGCCTGATGTAAAACAATGTGGTAGGGATGCGTATTTTGTTTTAAATAATCTCGTGGAAAATTGTTTTTGGAACTTCCAAGTCGTCGGACATTTTTCTGGTCCTTAAGTGGGATCGTATTGCACGTAGGCCAAAACATTGATAATATGTTCGTCTGTGCGTGTTCTACGAACTCTTACAGGTGCTTGGATCGTCTGCACGTTGCCAGTTTCCCGTAAGCGATTGAGGTATTCAATTTTTTAACATTTTCGCGTACAAATCGAGAACGGATGGGGTTATCGCAAAGGGGGTTTCACTAAAATTTAGGTAATCTAAGCCCCGTAACGGTCTGTCAAATCAAAAATATCGTTAGAAAAAATCATAAAAGTATATAATCGCTGCAGCTCTAGCTTACTTGTTTAAAACACTAAGCGCTCTAACAAAAAACACCCTTCAAAATACTATAAATTGCTCCTTCAAACGAGACTAAGAATATTCGAACCCGTCAACTGATTCAGGAGATATTAAAATGAAAATGCTGGAAAATGCATTGGCCTCCCCCTCCTTTATTATGAGAGATATGGCAAAACAAAATGATGCGGTATCACCCAAGCTCGCAAATGATATTTTCAAAGTTATAGATCGTAAACTATATCCTCGGTGACTTTGGGCCAATCGATTTGATTTTCGATTTTACAAGAGCGAGAAAATTTCACCTCCACATATGGCTGCAATCTCAGAGGTTCCTCCCATTCGTTAATTCCCAAAACTGCATTACCAGATTGACCACATTATGTTCGAAGTACTGGTGCATGATTAAGAATTGTACTGTATCTAATTCTTTTGTATTTCTAAAAATTGATACCTCTGAAGGTCTATGAACTTTGGACTCTCCCCTCTAAGAATTAGTTTTATATTCAGATTTCTAAAAAAACATCACGTGGCTCATCTCTGATCCACTTTGGGGGTTTTTAGAAACTTATTCTGTTTTTAGATTGCTCTAGGAAAGGACAATGAAGTTTGGACTCTCCCCTTCTAGGAACTGATGGAGACGGGGGTTTCCCTCTCTCTATCTTATTCTTGACCCAATATTAAAGCCCCTTCCCCTTTCGTTTCCGGGAACTAATTCTTTTTTTAGATTTCCAAGAAACGTGACTCACTGTTACGGTATAAACTGGCAGTAAAACGAGATAACAGATAAACTTAGCTTTTGCTCGGCTAGCCAGCGGCTGGGATGGATTCGGTGTACTAAATTTTACGCACAATAAGATAGTTTATCAGATATAAGTCCAAATAGGAGTTGAAACTACATAAAACCGGATAAGGGCGCCAGAGTATAAGAAATGTCACGATAGGGGATAAAATGCCTAATTACGTGAGTTCACCGCTTGCTCAAAGTACTCAAATAACTCGCTTACCTAAACGTAATCTTCGCAGTCGCCACTGGTACCAGTAGATCTTGCCAACCTGAAAGGCTTCAAAAATATTTGCACGCTTAACTAAAATAATTGCGTGCCGCAAAAAAATCAATCACTAATTTGATAGAAAAACAATAATCTATTGTTACGTTAAGTTACTAAAAAAATTTGACTAAAACTAATTTCACTACAACAAAAAAAAACACTTTAATTGTGTACAGCATCGATTGAAGTTAAATTTCTCAAATCCCAATTAATTATGCTCGAGTCATCACAGAAAGTAATGCAATGATTCATCAGCCTCTAAACGTTACGTTACAATTAAATAATCACTTGAAAAGCTCCCGGTCATAATTGTTGTATTTAAACTAAACACCATATAATTTTTCAAATTTGACAAAATTGTTTACTACATCTTTAACAATTTTTAACAAACATTACTACTGACGAAGATAACTGTAAGTGTTATCGAAACGTTTAGATTGTATAATTTAAAGTACGCCATTAAAAAACCCCAAAAAAGATAAGTATTTTATTATGAGTGTTAATGGTGAAAGTTTACATTTTCATACAATATAATGACGTTACTTCGTTAATTCGATATGCAAATTCGCGTGTCGTCGGATGCTGTGTAATAATACATTCACATTAAACAAAAAAACCAAGTCCAATAACCTAGAGATATGTAATGTAAATAAATAATAAAACATCGGATACAATATTGTTTATATTGTTGCATCATCTAGTTATCCAAATGGGCTGTGACCCTAGCTAGGTTCATTACGGCCTTTTATTAGAATTACTGTAATTTCGATATACTCAAATAACAAAAAAATAGAACACTCAAATCAATTTAGGTTATTATATGAACGAATGCACTGGTCTTAAAAATTTAAAAGATAAAATAATCAGAAGTTAATCTCCAAAAGAATAGTGCGTTCATACGTTTATACATATAAATAACATAATAAATGAAATACACACAAGGACTTATTTAACCTTGTCAACCACAACAATAACAAAACACAGAAATGTTACCTTACTTGGGGAGGCCCTTTTGTTACACAGACACCTACGATGGACTCAGTGAGCGACCTTGGCGATATGATTGATGCTGGGGCGACGCTAGCAACTTCCAGTATCATACAGCTAGTGACTGCTTCCTTTTACAGCTCGCATTTTGATTCAAATTTCAATTGATCGTGTGTACACTAATATTTACGTTAACACGAAATTCGTTCACCACACCACTCTATTCTAGTTTTACTTGTTACCTTTTAAGCTGGTTCATTTACAGCGCGTTATTTATTATTTTTTCTCTAATAATGTACAAGTTTGGAATAATTCTTAATATTTTTAAATTACAAAAAGCTTTATTTTATTTACAGCAGATTATTTAGTTATCAGTGTTCTGGGAACTTTTCGTTTGAAACTTTGGAACGAACGTTGTATTTTTCCGCAAAAAGACCTATCCAGAGAACGCACTAGGTAACTTTAAATATTAAACGCCTTTCTGATAAATTGGTCTCGGAAGGTTGAACAATTATATGATCCCTTAAGTGGGCGGTGAAGGGATCAGAACCCTACTACGATAGTTCCGTGGTCAACGTTGTTCCGCGGTAATCACTACGTCACCGTAACGACAAACTAAACGCTTCAACGCCTAAGCTACTTCTGTGCTGCTGAATAATTCCACTTGTCGCCACATTGGTTTTCTTAAATCCCTTCCAGTTAATTTTCCAATTAAAGAAATGATTATTCAAATTTTCTAAATACGCGCATCCACTAATTCAAACTCGATCCCCGTCGGGAGAAATTGCATCATCAACAGACCCTACCTCTTCTCGAAACCTTATCTAAGTAATTGAAATATGGTAAAATGAAATTTTCTAGCCTTTAAGGTCCTGTGTATATATATATATATATATATATATATATATATATATATATATATATATATACATAAATAACAAATTCTTTGTTTAAAACCAAACTTTATCATACAAGACGGTGCCGAATTGGCGGCTACATTTAACTTTGGCAAAAGATGTACCATACAATGTAATAATTTTAATGCATTCTTTAATTTAAAATAACGAAACCATTTATTTACGCAAAACTGCCCTATTTATAAAGAAACTAATGAATGTTTCCTCTCAAATTAGTAAGAGGATTTCCTTAAATACCGATACCAAAAGCGTAAATCACATTTTCCTGTTAAGCTTTCATTTACTTTGATCAACAACATAAGCTTCAATTTCGTTTTAAAAAATCACGAAGAATTCATAAACCTTTTAAATACATAAAAGACAAAAGAAAACGTTACAATAGGAAAGCTTCTCCAAACATTGATGCGTTATTAGATTCACTTACTAGAGTTGTACTACATTTAAGATGTACGGATTAACAAACAATTTATAATTTCGAAAATTATTGGGAAATCTTTGATAAAATCATGGACACGTGACATCATCCTTACAGCGCCTCTATGATATTTAGGAACCTACAGCCAACTTAACGCCCTAATCAGCCACGAAACAAATATACTCATTGAGCAACGATGGTTATAAAAAACTTAATTATAGAATTGGGAAAAATTCTGTCATTGAATACACCGACCAAACGAAAATCTATACCTAATCGAGCCTCAAAGCAATCTAATTTGTAGGGAGAGGAAAGTGAAGTTGATTTTTTCAATTATAATCCGTTTTTATTTTTCTAACGTTCAATGGCGCATTTAAAAACCCTCTAGAGCAAGGTCTTGAGAAATTTAGAAACTGTACTACAAGATCACAATTTTGACTCGACTAATCATTACATGCAGTGTTATAAATAATAGAAATACACATGATATTAATTATCTATAAACGTCAATTACCCAGAGTTGAAGAGGATACAAATAAGATAAGTATACTAATATATAATCAGACAAGAAAATTTGATGAGGAGGTAGTCCAATAGACATATTTGGCGTGTTCACAGATAGTCTCTGAAATTATTATGACATTATTGCAACAGAAAACGGTTCGCTGAATATTATTGGTATATTTGTTTCACCAGGACGGTCTCGAAACAATATTCCTAGTTGGCATACCTTTCCCCAACAGAGAATGCTGCTTGTCAATAGTTTTTGGCTATGTTTAGTATGAGACAATTCAATCTTCAGAACGAAATAAAATAAACACTTCTTACTAAAGTTTATTATATTTGTTAACTATTATAATTCATTATTCCTGCTATAACTATGTAATTAAGTTTGCTATTTATTTACTATTGAGTTTTATTTTTTGAATGATTGATATTTCAGTGCTGCTCACGTTCTTGTCGTTCTTTTTCTTGTTTTTCACGTTCTGCTCGTGCGGCATCTCGACTTTCTTTGGATGCCTTATCCCGTTCAAGTTTCACTGTAGCGTCTTTTCCTAATCTTGCCAGTTCCTTTTCATATCTTTGCCGCTCATACTCTTCTCGTTCCCGTTCACGTTCTGCTCTTTCCCGTTCTCTTTCCCTTTCCTTCTCCGCTTTCTCTGCTTTTTCTCGCTCCAGTTGTTCAGCGTGTGCTTTGTCTTTTTCCGCCCTTTCTCGCTCTAGTCGTTCTTTTTCTGCTTGTTGTCTTTCCCTTTCAGCTGCTTGTGCTCGTTCCCGCTCCTGTTCTGCCTGTATCCGAGCCTGTTCGGCTGCTTTCGCTGCTTCTTCCTTTTCTTTTTCTGCCTTCTTCCGAGCTTGTTCGGCTGCTTTCGCTGCTTCTTCCTTTTCTTTTTCTGCCTTCTTCCGAGCTTGTTCGGCTGTTTTCGCTGCTTCTTCCCTTTCTTTGTCTGCCTTAATCCGAGCCTGTTCGCGAGCCTGTTCGGCTGCTTTCGCTGCTTCTTCCCTTTCTTTTTCCGCCTTAATCCGAGCCTGTTCGGATGCTTTCGCTGCTTCTTCCCTTTCTTTTTCCGCCTTAATCCGAGCCTGTTCGGATGCTTTCGCTGCTTGTTCCCTTTCTTTTTCCGCCTTCATCCGAGCCTGTTCGGCTACTTTTGTTGCTTGTTCTCTTTCTTTTTCTGCCCGCACCCGAGCTTGTTCCCTATCTTTTTCTGCCTGCATTCGAGCCTTTTCCTCTGCTTTCGCGTGATCCTGTTCTGATTTTAGGCGCAACTGTTCTGATTGTTCCTTAGCCCGATCTGCTTGTCTGCGTTGAAATCGTGCTCTTCTCGCTTCTCGATCCTCTGGACGTGGAGGCGAACTATGCTCCCATGGTGCCATTCCTTGTCTGAAATGAGTAATGCAGTACAATGTACAACTGATTACTAG
Organism: Vesta saturnalis; assembly: GCA_036346205.1. Lineage (NCBI taxonomy): Eukaryota > Metazoa > Arthropoda > Insecta > Coleoptera > Lampyridae > Vesta > Vesta saturnalis. Next base: position 3,574,655 of record JARFJB010000821.1, read on the forward strand.
TCCAAGTAATAATAGAAGACAAAGTGTCCACGGCAACCAATAGTTGTTTCCGGGAAGCAAGATAAGAAGTAATGGAATAAGTGCAAAGCACAACATTACAATTCCATCAATAAAAGCGCTGACAAAACCATCTAGTTCGAAGGTCATATCCGTGATGTTTAGTCTATAGCCTATTATAGCCGGAGCCATTAATAATCCGCAAATAATAAAACAGATTGCTGCTATCTTCCGGTAACATCTTATAACAAGAACAATAATCAAAATTAAAACACATGGTGCTATATTACCAAATAAAATATAGATTCGTTTTATGTTTTCCTTGTTCTTCAAAATTTTGTTTGCTATGATAGGAATAACACATACACCAACAGTTACACAAACATAGAAGAGAGTTAATATAGTTCCATATTGTGATACATTAAATTTGAGTATCTTCTTAAAATATTTTGGTGCTAGGACATTTAAAAATGTGTAAATAATAAAATGAGCAGAAGATCCATCTACAGCTGCCCAAAAATGTCTGTCGTGAAATAATTCCTTCCACTTAGAAAAATGAGTAAATTGAGATCTTGTATTTAAAATCATTTGTTTTTCTGCTTGACGCATACAGGGTTGCTTTGCAGGATCTGCACGGAAACATACTGTAAAAAGTAGAAACCACACTGCTGATATTGCCCCACACGTTGTGAAAGCTACCTCCCATTTTCCAGAAGCTGTTATCATCGCTGGAATCAAGAAATACGCGAAAAGATTTCCGAAGTGGGGTGCCATGTAGGCCACTGTCAACGCTTGCCGTAATTGAGTTGGTGGTATCCATATCCCAAATATGGCATGAGAGCCGGTAAGTAAAACGCTTTGTGATATACCGGTGGCAAATCTTAATGCGCAAAATCCTTTCCAGCTGTATGATTGTATAGCAGCTGGCGTTGCTGCCGTTAATATACCCGATAGTAATATTCCTACGTCGAACACATAAAAACCTCCACATTTTTTAATTAAAAAAAATCCAGGAATACAACCAATTACATAACCCAGAAAAAATGAAACTAGAACAAAAGCTTGAGAAAGATCACTCCATGTGAATAGATTGTTCTGTACTTCAACCAGATCACTATAATGAATGCAATCATGTCCTAAACTAAAACATCCTAATATCATTTCATTTAAAGTAAGATTTGTACAACATCTGTGCATATGACAACTCAAGATTCCAAAGAAAACCATGCCACAAATCATATAACGTTGTATGTAGCGGTCCTTACAGTCTTCAACAACTTCTTCGGTATCACATTCCATATTTAAATGTCTTATCTGTCAAAATGTAATCTTTCCACCAAAAACGTTAAATATGTTGCTTCGTCTGTAACGATAAAATAATGTTTTATAACAATAAATACAATGATTCTTACAATACTAACCTCATAAACAAACACGTTAAACATCTTAATTTCAAAAAAACCTGTTCTATATCGGTTGTCAAATCTTTAATAATCTATAGTTCGCTTTTTAATTAGAACGTGCTTTAAAAAGTTCTACCCAAAAAAAAATTACTTTTAATTGGCTCGCACAACGACGTGTTTACACTCAATCACGATAAAATCGACTTCACAAATTTTAGTTGCTATTAATTGCAATTACATTTATGAATAAATGACCAAAAAATTGTAAATAATTATGTACATATTTATTCCATAAATTCAAAATCATTACCAAATATAGTGATATATTTACATTGTAAATCAGTCTTTTGAACTTGTACCTTCTAGTCAAAGTAAAATTGTGGTGTTTAGAGTCAGGACATCTATTTTCGACACCGTTCGTTTCTAAATGTATGCGATAACGGCGAGTTATCGAATCCGAAATCGAGATTTGTATTCTCGACAGTGTTGCCAGTGTCAGTACTTTGGTAATGATTTCAGTACTTTTTGTTCAAAATTAGTACTTCAGTACCCCTTTTTTTAAATCAGTACTTTTTGATAATCAGAAATGTTCGATTCGATTTTGTTTTAATTCTGAAAAAACCAACAGCCACCAGCTACCAACGGATACATGGTCATCTTTAAAATTTACGCTTGTGTTAACTTAGTCACAACTTAACCTAAAAATTGGTTGCTTTGTTTGGATTTAGATAAATCTACAAAAAATTAGAATGGCAAAACAATTAATGATTTCAAGGTATTGTTTTCATAATACAAATGTAATCTGTAATAATATAAACTCCCTTTTTCTAGTTTTCTTAAGAGCACATCTGCAAATACAAATTTGTTATCACCTGAAGCTTCGACTTCCTTTAACATTATTAACGAGGAAGACGAAGTAAGCATTTCAGCCTCAGAGCCAGAGCTTCTAGACTCAGAAGTAAACGAAGTAAGTATTTACATTTATTTTGTCAATCAAAATGTATTCGTTAAATTGTAATGTGTAGAAATCTAAAAAAAGAATACGAAGAAAGAAGTATGTACAAAAATGTTGTAGTTCTTGGACAACCCGTTTTGATTGGCTGATATCAAAGGATGTACGAAGTTATTGTAAGTATTGCCATATTGTTGTAAGTGGAGATATTTCACATATGCCAAGGCATGAGAATCGAACAAAGCATATACAATTAGTAAAATCAACTAAAAATACAGTAGACATCAAACAATATGAATTAAAAAATGACGAAAAGAAAGTCTTATCACATAAAATAAAAGAATGCGAATTGAAGCTATGTATGCTTTTGGTCGAACATAATTTACCTATGGTATTAATGGATCACCTTCCAAAACTTTTAAAGTCTGCAGTACCAGATTCTGATATAATAAGAGGTATCAACTGTTCCAGAACAAAAACCACATGCTTACTAAAAAACTTCCAGGAGGAAAGTGAAAGAACGTTATCTGAAATATTACAGGGGAGAAAATTTTCACTAATTGTAGATGAAACTACTGATATCTCCATCCAGAAATGCTTAGCAGTTGTTACAAGGTATACAGATATACCTAATGAAAGATAGACTACTTTCATTGGTTGTAGTTCAGGACTTATCTGCAGATGGTATTGTAAATAAAATATTAGAAATTCTGGAGAAAATGTCAATTCCTATTCAAAACCTTATTGGATTTGCAGCCATTATGATGGGAAAGTATAATGGAGTACAAGCACGTTTAAAACAATTCAATGAGAATGATTTTGTAATGGTTGTATATGTCACTCATTACATTTATGTGCAAGTGCTGCAGCAAAGAAGTTGCCAAATGAAATTGAAGATTTCGTACGTAACATTTACAACTACTTGAATTGCAGTAGTAAACGTCTGCAAGAATACAAAGAATTTCAAGAATTTGTATGTATTAAACCACATAAATTGTTGAAACCCAGCCAAACCAGGTGGTTGTCATTAGAAGTGAGTTGCTTTGATTCTATTATAAAACTATTCTAATCATTCTTTTTCAGGCGGTTGTACGATGTACTTTGGAACAATTGCCAGCACTACAACTATTCTTCAATGCTGCTGTTGTCGAAGATGATTTAGCAACCGCTGGTTTGATTTTCAATTGCCTCAATGATAATACATATAAATTGTATCTATCATTTTTATGTTACATCTTACCTATGATCAACAAACTAAATTTAGAGTTTCAAGCAGAAAAACCTCAACTTTGCAATGTGTACATAAGAATAGAAACAATTTGCAAGACTATCTTAAAAAATTTTATGAATAATAAGTTGGGTACAAATGTATGTATGATGTTTAGGGATTGTGTGAAACTAAAGTTAAAGGACGCTGATGTCCATACATTTAAGTTAAATTGTTTGTCATATTATATTGAATTATTTGGGCAATTGAAAAGAAGGTTTCACAATATAGACTCTTATAAAGCTTTCAGTCACTTAAGCCCTAACATTGTTTTGTCAGGTGATATGACAGATATCACAGATTTAATACAAAGGTTTCCAAATTTTGCAAAAAACATTGAAGAAATTAATAACGAATATCGCGAATTAAGCAACTTACCGAATGAGTTAAAGAGAAAATTAACATCTCTTCATTTTGAAGAATTTTGGTTTTCAGTATTCAAGTATAAAAACGCTTTACAAGATAACTGCTTTGAAAACATATGTAATTTTGTGTTTGACATAATGGCGCTTCCACATAGCAGTGCATGTGCAGAGCGCATATTTTCAACTTTAAATAATATTAAAACAAAGAATCGCAACAAACTGTTACCTGTTCTTTGTTGTTAGGTAAGGAATTGTGTTATACAAGTTGTTACGATTGGTCACCTTCGTTAAGTTTAATAATTAAGAAAGTAAGTTATGATTAACATATACCATATTTGTATTGTTTATATTCAATATAAAATATTTAAAACAAAAGTTTAGTACTTTTTTTACTATTTCAGTACCTTTTTCAAATTTTGATTAATACCTTTTTTCGGATAAAGCTGGCAAGGCTGATTCTCGAGTTTAGTATGCGTTAAAAGTCGATTACTTTTCGTTCGACACTGTAAGGTATGGTAAATAGTAATCGTTTTCACCAAACGTATGCGTTACTGTAAAAAAATTAATACTCCGTCCTCTGAATTATAACCTTACTTTTGTCTATACCTTACGTTAAATAAAATGGGAATGATAGTTTAGAATTTTTGGAACTTGTTATTGTTATTAAAATTTTTAATAATTATACGGATATTTTAGTGTTCTCTATAAGTTGTGTATACTGTATTTAGTTATCTTTTTTGTTTGATAAGTAACAAATTAAAACCTACTTATCGTGTCTCACGTTTAATACAATGCACGAAATCGCATATTTTCAATTAATCCCTATAATAGAGGAAGCAGAGCAGTTAGCTGAAAGACGAAGAAGATATTATCGATCAATTGATGAATTTAAATTATCTGATATTCAATTTATTCGGTTGTTTCGATTAAACAAAGAATTGACAAATACATTAGTAAATATTGTCTCGCAACACCTACCAGCCGAATCTCTGCGCTTAGCACTCAAACTAAGTGAAAAAATATTTAATTTTTGATACCTATGTATATTATTAACCTCTCACTGTTACAGGTGTTAATTACAGTACGTTTTTTGGCTACTGGTAGCTATCAAATGAATATTGGTAGTGATCTCTTTTTGGCAAAAAGTCAGGCATCTGTTTCAAGATCTTTACATGAAGTTGTAGATATTTTGAATCAACCTCAAATTTTTAATGAGTATGTCTGATTTCCTGGGAACTTAAACGAAATGAATGTATTACGGAATGGGTAAGAAATCTACTTTTAAATATCCATAATAATCCATTACACATAAGTTGAACAATTAAAAGTTTCTTGATTTGCCTTTATGTATTGTATTGTTCTGGATCCCTTAAGGGAGCGTATTATTTTATATACTAATAAAGGTTACTGGTTTTATTTTTAAATACTTTTATTTACTAGATTTCTACATATTATAAACGCACATGCCACCATTATGCTTACAACTACCTGTTTTGGCTGTTTTGTTGCAGGGCGATGTTGCCAATACTACACATCCCTTCCTTTAAGCTTAATTACACACATACATAATCACTATGCTATAGGTTTTTTAATAGTTCTACATGATCTCCTTAAAATTGGAACATTCACATTCAATGTTCTGGTTTGAGAAGTTAGCATAGGTGTTTCACACATTTCATCTTTACAAACATCACTTTCATACTCATTATCAGTATTTACAATTGGTTCGTTTAGTGATTTTCTAATATGTAAACTATTTCTAACACACATTTTATTTTGATCATTTATAATATTGTATGATCTAGGACGATCAGTCGGTTTTACAATTTTAGCTGGATGCCAGATTTTAGTATGAGGATTTTGGACAACAATGTCTTCTCCCGTAATAAATGGTTTTCTAACTTTAGTCCTCTCATCATGATATTTCTTTATTTTTATGTTGTGATTTTGTAATTTTTCGTAGGCGTCTTTATACACTAATTTAGGTTCTAATAAATCTGCATTCTTTGGTAACTTACTCCTAGTAATTCTACCCATTAGTATTTCTGACGGACTATATTTTAAACCCGCTACAGGTGTTACTCTGTATTCAAGTAATGCATCATTTAACTGATCAACTGTTTCACATTTTCTCAATATTTGCTTTGCTATACCCACCCCTTTTTCGGCTAGACCGTTTGATCTTGGATAATAGGGACTACTATGTTTCATTTGAAACCCATAATCATTAGGAAAAACTTTAAATTCATAACTATTAAATGGACTATTATCACTTATTATATATTTAGGTATGCCATGAACTGAAAATATTTTTTGAAGTTTCCTTTTAATTTCGGTTATTATTTTGTTTTTTTAGCGGTATTCGTTGGAATGGGTCACGCTGTATGTAAAGGAATTTTAGGAATGTGCAAAGTGTATTAAGGAATTTCGTTTTTTTGGTTTGGTAACGTAATTTTCATTAAGTAAAGTCAGTGTAGTTTTTTTTTGGAATTTTAAGTACAATCTTCAGTTTATTGCCCGAATCATATGTAAAGTTTTATTGAGATAAATTTGTTTAGTTTTGTTACCTAGTTTCAGTATAAAGAAGCGTTGTTATCGCATTGGTGCCGTACTGTCGCATTTGTGTAGACGAACAGCTGGAGAGTCGGAATGTTGGTTTTCACCCGTGTAAGTAATATGGATGGGCGATTGGTTGTACCTTTGCAATAACATTTTTGTATCGTGTCGAAGGAAAGTGCAAACATTGCAGTTTCTTCGCCTGAAGTCTAGATAGCATCGTAAATTTAAGGGGGCAGAAATTTTAAAATTAAAGTGGTTGATTGGTTTGTTTGAATGAATCTGTATGGAGGGGAACGTTTTTTTAAGATGGCGAGAAAGTAATTTTGAATGAGAGAGACTCTGTCTTAAGCTTTTGAAGTGTAAAGTTGTGCGTGTTGGGGAAGTCGTCGAATTATCGGAATTGGGGTTTCATCATTGTGCGAGCTCCTGGTGAAAGTTAAGGGAGTAGTGTTGAGGACTTGAAAAGAATAGTCGATTATAACCAAGTTTGGGATTTTTTGTGAAGTAACATTTCAACCGGGCTCACGCATTTATTTAGTTTAGTGGAGAAGAACGGCATCTTCGAGGGCGTTTATGATAGAAATTTGGTTCGTGTTTTATTGTAGTGCGAACCTGAGGACTATTGAATTTTCGTTAGTAACGAAATATAATTAAAGAACCCCTTTCCTAAAATTTAAGTGTACGCAGTGAACGATCGCCCACACACACGTACCGTTTAGGATTGTTTTGTTCGTAATTGAACCTATTAACGTAAGCTGTACAAAACGACTTGTTGAGTGTTTTATTTTGTTTATCGAGCTTTAACAACATTGAATTAAAAGAAATTATTAAAGTGATTTAAGTTAGTTAATGCTGCTTCAATAAGTTACGAGACATTATATTGAAAAGCAAGTTGAATTCGTGGTAGAGACCTGGGGGAGGCAGCTTCGTGTCGTCGACCAGCAGCAATACGGTGGACTGTACGAGCCGCATCCGACGCTGTCCTTATTGTCTTTTTTTGTTAATATTTCGCATGTTCTGTTTACAATCTTCCAGTATGTTTGTTACATTGTAATATGTAGGGATATGTAAAAGTGTTTTTGACGCATATAATACATAAGGTTCCATTTAAAAATATGTTTTTGACAATATTAAATGGGCTCAAAATAAAATTCACTAAGCATAAAGTTCAAAGTTACACCTCTTCCACCACATACCTTGAACTTTATGTAGTTGAAAAATATTTTTTTCCTCGAGTACTATCACATTTAGGTATGGAACTATGAACAAAACTTAGAATTAGAAAAATTATAAAATACAGGGTGTTCTATTTAAAATAAGAAAGTTGACAGCTACTACCGGTTTAAACGGAAGTGTCAGAAAGTTGGAAATAATTTACTTGAATAGATCACCATTGAAAACCTAGAGGTACAAAATTTCATGGGAATCCATAAACGGGTAGTCCACAAACTTCTAATCGGCCAATTGCGTTGGAGGGGACACCCTGTATATATATATATATATATATATATATATATATATATATATATATATATACAGGGTGAGGCATCTAAGCTCCGTCGGTTTGTATACGAAAAATGGTAAAATATTTTTGAAATCTTTTTTTTAATTACCGTGTAGGTTCATTAGGATCACGTTTTAAAATTATTTTCGAATATGCAGGGTGGTCCATAAATATTTTACGCATCAAAGTTATGAAAATTATATGGAACGCCCTATATATGATGGCATATTTCGATTCTGTGGACTAAATAAAAGTCACTTGCTGTTATAGTCACTATACCTTACTCCACCTGTTGCCGAGATATTTCATTATTTGTGAGAATGTAGATCGAAATTCAAAAGAACTTTCTGTTTTACGTACTCCAGGAATTTTTCTCAAATGTTTTTCATTGTTTACTGAAAGCATCAAACTTTAAAATCCACCGAAGTTATTATCACAAATTTATACTGGGTGTATAAAAACTCAGTTACTATTTTGACCAACATTAAAGCCAATTAACTTCCTTATTTTAAATGGAACACCCCGTATTTATCACCATATTTTTATTCTAATTTTAATTCCCTACAAAACTGTATTAAGGTTCCCTATACCTATCTCTAACAGATTTTTTGAAATTTAGGATTTTCTAATTTAATCATTAATTTTGTCATTTTTTACTCGATTTTTTATGAGCAGGTTTTGATGAAAAGCTTTTATTACTCGAGATAATCCAACCGTTTGACTAGGCTTTCCTTGGGTAAAAGCAAAAACATTGTTTTATTGAACAAACACAGCTTAACAATGACTGAAAGACGTTAATAACTGGGTAAATAACAAAAACATTGTTTTATTGAACAAACACAGCCTTGATAAGTGAGCAACTTTAACGTTTCAACAAATGCTCAAAATGATTTCTGTTCCTTTCAATACATAAACGAACTCTCTCTAGGAAAGACTCCTTCACTTTTCTCAACAAGTTTGGAGTTATGGAATTAAAAGCTATTCTGATTCGCTCCTTCATGTTGTCGGGTGTGGTTGGTGATGTATGGTAGACAATATTTTTGATGTATCCCCACAAGAACAAATCAGGACTAGTTAAATCAGGGGATCTTGCCGGCCAATTTTGTGGGCCACCGCGCCCTATCCACCTGTTGGGAAATTGCTTGTCCAATTCGTCCCTAACATTAACATGAAAATGCGCCGGCGCTCCGTCTAATTGTAGCCACATTTCCTGCCGAATATCAAGCGGTATGTGTTCCAAAAGAACAGGCAAATTTCCTCTTAAAAATTCGAGAACATATCACCGTTCAAATTGCCATTAAAAAAAACGGACCTACTACATGTGTTCCCATTATACCACCCCACACATTTACGGACCATCTGTATTGCTTATCGAGAGTTCTAGAAAAATTAGGATTCTCGTCACTATAATAATGAAAGTTATGTCTATTTACTAAACCGTTATTGTGGAACGTTGATTCGTCCGAAAAAAGCACAAAATCAAAAAAAATTTTATTATCACCAAATTTTTCTAAAACCCATAAACAAAATGCAAGCCTTCGATCGTAATCCACTTCTAAAAATTCTTGGTGTAATTGAATGTGATATGGATAAAACTTATTCTTCTTTATTATCCTTCCAACGCTCCGCAGACTTATCTCAAATTCTTCACTTATTCTCCGCTGACTGGTATGTGGATTTTCTACCAGATATTCCATAACGGCAAAATTACTCTCTTCGTTACCCGTAACCGGCCTTTGCTTTTGTCGTATCTTGTATGATACACTTCCAGTGCTTTGAAAAAATTTGCAATAATTTTTCTAATGAACACCTGTCGGGATGACGCCTATCAGGATACATTTGTGCGCAAACCCTAGATGCTAGCAAGCAATTATCATTGCATTTCCCAATTACTAAGATCATGTCGCACTTTTCAATTCGAGAATAGCAAGCCATTTTAAATAGTAGGTACCCACCTCATAAAACTTATTCTCAAAGTTGATCAGCTAAAATGATTTAACTTTGACACGAACTATGACTACTTTTCAATAAATTCGTTTATTTTATGTGACAGTAAGACCGTCAAAGCCTGCTTTTCAAGAACAAATTGCCTGAAATTATTATTATAATAGAAAATCCTACATTACAAAAAATCTGTAAGAGATAGGTATAGGGAACCCTAATACAGTTTTGTAGGGAATTAAAATTAGAATTAAAATATGGTGATAAATACGGAGTGTTCCATTTAAAATAAGGAAGTTAATTGGCTAAAGCCAATTACTATTTTGACCAACATTAAAATGTTGGTCAAAATAGTAACTGAGTTTTTATACACCCAGTATAAATTTGTGATAATAACTTCGGTGGATTTTAAAGTTTGATGCTTTCAGCAAACAATGAAAAACATTTGAAAAAAATTCCTCGAGTACGTAAAACAGAAAGTTCTTTTGAATTTCGATCTACATTCTCACAAATAATGAAATATCTCGACAACAGGTGGAGTTAGGTATAGGGACTATAACAGTAAGTGACCTTTATTTAGTCCACAGAATCGAAATATGCCATCATATATAGGGTGTTCCATTCAAATTTTCATAACTTTGAAGCGTAAAATTTTTATGGACCACCCTGCATATTCGAAAATAATTTTAAAACGTGCTCCTAATGAACCTACATGATAATAAAAAAAAGATTTCAAAAATATTTTACCATTTTTCGTATACAAACCGACGGACCTTAGATGCCTCACCCTGTATATATATATATATATATATATATATATATATATATATATATATATATAAAATACAACTCGGTAAACTACTGGAAAATGATGTCTGGATAATACAAAAAAATTCGTTTTTATAATAACTGTCAAATAACTAATGTCCTGTTTTCACTCAGCCGATGGGAAAAACTATTAGTAAAATAATAAATATTCATTTTTGATATTTTCTTTTTGTTATAGTTTTTAAATCCTTGTTTCTCTTAACCGCCCGACTGCTGGCGACTTCACCCTACCTAATTTTTTTTTTAGTCTGTATTAAGATTGTCATGTAATATACAGATATGTAAGTAGGTGCACTTGTGAAGTGGGAACTGTACAGGCTGTCCCAAATTCGAGGGCAAGCATGGGGATCTCGCTTATTATAAGAGATAGGATATAGGTTTAAATTCGTCACTTTTGCTAAATTCGATGCCGAGTAATAATCTGAAAAGAAATTTGCTCTAACTCGAATGGATTTTGTTTTATGCTCAAAAAACAAAAAATTTCGATTTTTGTTTTTCGCGTTTGGCTAATGAGGTATTATTAGGAATTTTCAAAATTCGATTAAACATTATTAAGGCAACTTTTTACGCACAATACTAATACGGTATTAAAAATATTATGCGACGTTTTGTTTATTCTGAACCATCATCAGGTTTATTTTTTCTTATCGGGGTTAACACATATTTTTATGGCGTTGGATGGAGAATGTTATGCTGATTTTAGCAATATATAACACTGCATGGTTTGATCGACTGCGAACTAAAATACTCTTAAATTAAAAACTAAATATTAAATTATCACGATACCCATGAATCAAACAAAACTCAGGAGTTGGCTTTTGTCATGTCATTTTCTAATTGTAAAAAGGGTAATAACTGCAAGATCCTTCGTGTTAGTGCTTTAAAATTTGCAAGTTTCTTTAGAATGTTTTCAAATTCAGAAAAACGAGACATGATAAGGATATTTTATAGCTGCAATAGAAATAGTGTCAGAGCAGAACAAAGATATTTAGAGGAATATCGGGAGGCAGCAACCAAACCAGAGATATTTTTTAAAATTAGACCAAAATTTGCGAGAATTTGGATGTTTTCAGAAACCTCGAAATGCATATAGTAGCAGACTAGACAGAGATGCCGAAGAAGAAATATTACATCAGGTAGTATTTGTTAGTATTATACTAATTATAAGAATTTCCACTCACTTCACTGCTAATTTCAGCAGACATTTTTTTTGGAGAGTTATGACTTTATGTTATCCATCTTAGGTTCAAGAAAATCCTTCAACATCTACCAGAGAAATAGAGCAAACTATTGCAGTGCCAAAAACGACAGTTTGGCGAGTGTTAAAACAACACCGTTATAAACCATTTAAGTTACACGTTAGTCAAACTCTTCGGCCTGGGGACGATATCAGACGGTTGAATTTTTGTAACCAACTTAATACCAAAATGCTCGAAAATCGCAACTTTCTCAATCAAATAATTTGGACGGATGAGTGCAATTTTTCCACTAATGGAATGTTTAATCGTAATAACGAGCACTACTGGTCCGTTGAAAATCCACGAATTAACAGACAAATGCGAGGACAGGGCCACCGGTCCTTTAATGTGTGGGTTGGAATCTGGAAGGATAGGCTCCTTGGGCCAATTATTTACGAAGGTATCCTAACGTCTCAACGCTACCACGCATTTCTAACAAACGAAATATCAGACCTTTTGGATGATGTTCCGCTAAACGAAAGATGGACTCTCTGGTGGCAAATGGACGGAGCTCCTCCTCATAATGCTGCGATAATAAGTGAATATCTTAACGGCGAATTTCCTGATAAATGGATGGGAAATATGGGACCACTTAGGTGGCCAGCAAGAAGTCCAGATTTAACCCCTTTAGATTACTTCCTCTGGGGCTATTTAAAAAATATGATTTATAAGACGCCACCGCAAAATATAGAAGAACTCCAGAATAGGGTTGTTAATGAACTTCGTCAAATTCCCAGGCGAACCATTCAAAGAAGCGTAAACAATTGTAGAAGAAGAATTCGTTACTGTATTCAAGAAGGAGGAAACTTGTTCGAACATTTATTATAATAATTTTTGTTTGTTTTGTCTGTGTAATTATTTTGTTGTTACCTAACGATAAATTTGCGTTGTCGCTATTATGACCGTGTTACATAGACCTACTTGTTTGAGTTGTTTGTTAATGTTTTTTTTTTAAATTGTTTAACTGTTTTTATATTTTTTTGGGTGTTCTAACGAGTTTAACAAATTAAATAAGTAGAACTACTGTAATTATTCCTTGCTGGATCCAAGAAGGCGGAATCTTGTCCTTCGTATTTTTCTCATTATTTTAGTTCGCAGTCGATCAAACCATAAAGTGTTATATATTGCTAAAATCAGCATAACATTCTCCATCCAACGACATAAAAATATATCTTAACCCCCATAAGAAAAAATAAACCTGATGATGGTTCAGAATAAACGAAACGTCACATAATATTTTTAATACCGCATTAGTATTGTGCGTAAAAAGGTGCCTTAATAATGTTTAATCGAATTTTGAAAATTCCTAATAATAAGGTGGCCAAACGCGAAAAACGAAATTTTTAGTTTTTTGAGCATAAAACCAAATCTATTCGAGTTAGCTCAAATTTCTTTTCAGATTATTATTCGGCATCGAATTTAGCAAAAGTCCCGAATTTTAACCTATATCCTATCTCTTATAATAAGCGAGATCCCCATGCTTGCCCTCAAATTTGGGACAGCCTGTACATTGGATATTGCAGATACCACACGCCTACAAAAAATGGGTGTGTTATATACTCACCATTCATTCATTTGTATGCCCTTATTACTCAATCCTCTCTAGCAAAAGTAATTAGCTTGTTTATACATTATGCAACTATATCATATTCAATTATTTTTCTTATATTCTTAATGTCAAGAAATTTCAAGTCTATATGACAAGTTAGATGAGGCCAAAATCATTCTTAATACCTCTCAAATATTCACAAGAATTTAAAATTTGGTCATTTATTTTAGAACCTCATGCTATTACAAATGATTCATCTATAAATGCTCTACTGAAATCACCGGCAAAGCATCACTTTGTTTAGTTTACTAAGCAATGTTGGTTGTCTATACATTCATATTGTTGCTGAGATCCCTATAATTTAATAAATATACATTTTTCTACTTTCCACATGAGCAACACAATAAAAAATAAGATTAAAAAAAATATTTAATAAAAGTTAGTATACATCTGGTGTCATTTCTAATTGCTTAATATTGTAATCATGAAGTTTACAATCATTGTATGTAAAATTAGCTTGTATATAATAATCTCTAAGTATCATCGGCACCCACAATTTGGAATCTGGCCACATATTTTGATATGGAATGTTATCAAAATTAAACCATTGTGGCTTCATCTCTTCAGTTTCTTGTAAATCACCCTGTACTTGACTAGCAGTAAAAATATAAACTAAGCGAGTGTTTTCATTATCATTGTAGGTAACAGTTCCCAGGTACTTTAAATTTTGCTTATCCACCACCAAGTTACTTTCTTCAAACAATTCTCGAATTGCACCTTCTTTTATAGTCTCATTACCATTTAATTTCCCACCATACCCATTCCATTTCTTCTCACCAAATCCTCGTTTTTTATATCCCAAGAGCACAAAGTTGTTAGTTTTTATAAATATTAGGGAGTAATGCGTAGTGGTCATGACAAATCTGTAAAATTATGTTATTGATAAAACAGCTTTTAGTTAATGAAGTTTTATTTTATTGCTCATAACAGTGTCATGACAACACTCTTAGGGTTAGTAATTAAGAACTAATATTAATTAAATTCTTTATTAAAACAGAATCTAGCTTAACGATTTAAAAACATGTTGAATTTGATTTTCATCACAAGGTGTAATGTGTGTTTCGGTTATTTTTGCACCTACATAGTTAATCAAAGCTAAAAAGCATTTATCATGCAACATATACGGATACCAAAGTTTTGCGTCCGGCCACATTTTCTGATAAGGAATATCACTAAAACTATACCACTGAATAGGATTCATTTCTTCACTCGCCTGTAATCGTCCTGTAACATTGTATGTTACAAACACATGTACAATAGATTGACAAAGGCTATCTTCATCGTATGTTACAATTCCTATATGTTTTAGAGTATTCACATCTAAATTACTTTCTTCTTTTAATTCTCTTTTAGCACCATCATAAACATTTTCTCCGATTTCAACTTTACCACCAAAACCATTCCATATACCTACACCAAAACCTCGTGCTTTTAGACCTAACAATATTTCGTTTTGCCTTTTTACAAATACTAACGTGTATATTTTACTTTTCATCTTTGAGTAAAAATTTTAAAATGTCAAAAATTTTTCCCGTATTTTTTTAAATTAAAAGGTTATGTCAAAATTTGACAAGAGTAACGGATGGAACGACCTGCGTTGCCAGATTTCATTATTAAAGTTAGAAATTAGAGCATTTTTATGCAATATTTATATAACATTTGCACGAGTTTTTCAAATGAAACGCTCTGCACATTATAATATCATTCGAATCGATACCTTTGACGGTGTTCTATCATTTCTATTTATTATAAGCTACAGGACCTAAATGCAATAATATTTTAAATAATCCAAGCTCTTTGTTTAAAACAGATCATTTTCAATTAAAATAGTTCTAAGTATTTTGAGATGGGCGCGAAAAAGAAAAACTGAAAATTATATTTTTTATTAAAAAGAAAGTGATCAAAATTTTCTCAAATACGATGAAAAAAATTTAAATAATGTATTTTTCTTTTGTACAACACTAGACTTTAAAACTGTCTTTAACAATGGGAAATAATCTTTATTGGAGTTTTCGGTATTTCTCAATTTTAATAAGATGAAGCGTATTCTAAACGTATCCTATATTTAATGAAGTCTCCCACTTCTTCAGATTCCACTAGACTAGACAATTAGAGAAATATTACAGTATTACAGTTCAAAATGTGCCCATCTTCCAAAACACACTATTTCTTTCCCCGAAACATTTTATTAGATTCTGTAATACCACGCATTTATTTATGTTCCACGTTATTTCGGGAAATTGCTTGGAAAAACCCCATATTGCAAGACGTTCTTTGAACCGATTTGTAGAGGATAATGTTAATCTCTTGCCATTTCCATCCAGATCTCCCGGCCTTTCGCCCATCGAGCATGTTTGGGACATTATGGGGAGAAGACTGAGAATCTTGCAGCATCCTATGCAGACGCTGCAAGCTTTACAGCACGAATTACAGGTTACTTTGGACACAATACCTCAAGAGGACATCGACCTTCTGCTAGAATCGAGTGGCGGAGTGCGTAACCAACAGGGGGGGAGGCAACCCATTATTAATATTTTGTTCTTTTTCTTTGAAATTTTAATCAATTGTTACCTTTTAGTAGTTCAACGTTGCTGCCAAGTTTGGTCAAAAAATTCCTACCTCTTCTTGGTGTTGCAATTTTCATGTCACTGAGTATACGTTTAGGTATACGGAATGGTCAATAGAAATGACAAAAACATCAGCGAAATCGAATGATGTTATAATATACAAGGTGATTAATTTGAAAATATTGAGAAAATGTGACTATCGCGTTTTGATGTGCGATGTATACAAAATAGACAATTTAATAAAATTCAATTACCAATTCTTGCAAAATTAAAAAAAAAATTAATTACCTAACCACCCTGTCATAAAAAATATCACAAAAAATGACTGATTTCTAAAGCACTCAATATAACCTATTGTGTGGTAGAAATAGAACAAGTGAGCAGAATTAAAAAATGTAACAATATGCAGGGTTTACCATAGAAATACAGGTTTAGTGTCTCCTGTATTTGTCTAGTACCCTAGAAACCACAGTCACCTTTTTGTTAACTTTGGACTTAACCCGATAGAAAGATTACAGTCAGGGTGAGATAAAGAATAGGATGAGAATGGACTAAGGATGAGGAAAAGGTGACGGACAGCCCTTACCGATCTCAGAAAATCGGAGAACCAATATTAAGGAAGGTAAGGGTGGTGGTAATTAGTTTTTAAATGTACGTTATACTTTTTGAGATATTGACCACTTAATTTTTTAACGGGACACCCATATATTTTCAACTTATTAAATGTGCCCGTTTGTAAAGCTCTTTGCAATATATATATATATATATATATATATATATATATATATATATTATATGTGTGTATATATGTGTGTGTGTATGAGAGCGGGGCACAGTGGTCATATTTTAAAATAAAATAATCAGTTACCAGCATCAGGGCGCCATCTATCACAGAACGTGCCTAATGTTGAGACCAACATGTGCATCTATAGTAGTGGACATTTTATGCAGTTCTACACCAACAGTGCAACCTGCATGTTGATAGTGTATTGTAAAATATTTAGTGCGTCAAAACATTGATAATTAGTGATTATTTAAGAGGTAAGTTATTTTTTCAAGATATAGTTCTAATCTCTAGAGTTTTCAGAACATTTCTATCAAGTTTGTGAACTTTGTAACATTATTTTGAATTAGTTGAAACATATTTCTTTGGTAATGGCACTGGGGGCAAAATGGTCACCAATGCTTGGGGTACAGTGGTCACTGGTTACCATAGAAAGGAAGGGGTGACCACTGTGCCCCGATTGTTTTTGAGAATGTATTAGATACTATTATTGTGTTTTCTTATTGTTATAGCAATAAACAAAGGTCCGTAATAGGAACAGAAAAGCCACAATTGGTCTTACAAATCAAAACACAATGTTGTCAGCTGTCCGGAGCCATTTAGGTGGGGGGCTTTCGGTTAAACAAGCAGCTATCCGCTACAATATATCCCGAACAAATTTGACAAGATATATCAAAAAATGTAAAACTTAGACATTGAGCGGGAAAATGTAAGCTTGGCTGACGTTCCAGGAATGTCGCCAAACTATAATGTTCGTCAAGTGTTTAGCGAAAACGAAGAAGCCTTGTTAGCTGATTATTTGCGACAGTGTTCACGACTACATCATGGTTTACCACCCAAAGAGGCTCGTGAATTTGCTTCCAAGAAGTTGTGCGCCAGCACATAATTCCAGAGTTGTCAGAGAATACCTGTAAGTAAGATTTCCAGAAAGATGTATTGGCACTCATGTAAATGTACTGTGGCCAGCCCGTTCTCCAGATATAACACCTTTGGATTTTTTTCTTTGGGGATACATTAAAAATTACATTTATGGAAACGATATTGAAAACGAAGAAATTTTACAAAGATTAGTTCTCGAAACGTTTGCTAGTATTACTCTTCAAATGCTGAAGAATCTTTTAGATGCTACAGTTAGAAGATGTTATTTATGTTTAGAGAATAACGGGAATCTTTTTGAACATCTTTTGTGAGTTTATTAACCTTTAAAATAAATTTGTTTTTTATTTGTGTATCGTTTAAAATTACAAAACATGATTTTATAATAATTTTACGGTTTTCTAATGTTTCTAGTATTAGGTTTAACTGTACGTTTTCGATGTTTTACATTGAATATGAATTTTCTCATCCGAAACGTATCAAAAATATAAAGTGTGATATATCGTTGAATTCAGAATCAAAGAGAGAATTTAAATATAGCAAAAATCATTTTTCGTGTATTTAAAAAAATAAAGTTGATGATGGTTGCTAACAAACGAAACGTTGTATCAAAAATTGAATAACAGCATTAAGTAAAGCTAGAAAAGTGGCAATGAAAATGTGCTCTTCTTTTCTTGATAGCTCTTCAAATAACGTCAGAAAAAAATAAAAACGAAAATCAGAAAATTCAATTTTTTTCAAGTATCTCAAAAACTAAAAGAGATATTCGAGTTCTACAAAGATCATAAATACATACTCTCAAATGCGTAACCTTTGTTCCATTTAACCGACCTTCCATCTCTTACCGTTTCCGAGATCCCCATAGGGGGCATCCTTATCTTGGTCACGGTGTATGCATATATATATATATATATATATATATATATATATATATATATATATATATATATATATATAGTATATATATTTGTAGACAAACTTTAACAGGAGATAGAACGCATGTTTCTAAAAAGAAAAGTTCCTATAAACATATGTCGTAGAAGGCTTCGTTTCCGAGATACAGGGTGTTGAATATAATTTTTTTTTCTCAAATTTTCATTACAACTCATAAACGAATGCTTAGATTTTTTTCATGTTGGGGGCATAAAGCAATCGATAAGAATGTTCACAAACTTGCACAGTGGCGGAGTGGAGGGGGTGCTCAACCCCTTTCATAAACAAAACTTCTACGCCAATGACTATTTTTAAAAAACTGTTATTTTCATTATCTACATACAGTTTAACAAAAATAATGTACCTTTCTTCTGTTTCGAAATTCCTGTGCGTTTCCGAGTTATTTTGATTTTTAGTGTTTGATGTGGTACTAAGTTAAGTAATGTGCTTTATGTGAATAATTGAATATAAAGTTTTTAATGAAAAAGATATAATAAAACATTTAGAGCCATTTTAGTACCTAACGATCGTTTCTTTAAAATTTCAAATACATTTTCATTTATAAATAGGTAGGTTATGGTTTTTTTTTAGTATCCATTGTTATTATCCTCGTATAAAAAGAAATGCATAATTATTATTGTTATGCGGTCAATACTTTCTGTATAATTATGTATGTATCAATTTCGCCATAAACATGTATGTAGTTTTTAAGTGAGATTCTAATAAGTTATAGACCGATGCCATACTCAAATACAAGACTTTTGTAAATTGAAATCCGTTTAGTACACTAATTTTAACAATCCTTATTTATTATTGTAACAATACTTAATTAATAATTGTGAAATTAATAAAAATTCTTAGCAATAACGATTTATAAATAAATAACAATAACACTAGTATAATAAAATTAGACACTTTGTTCAAAATGTAAACCGTTCTTTTCAATACACATTTCACAGCGACGTACAATAGAACGTCTTAAGTTTTCCTTCATGATTCCCCATACAAAAAAGTCAAGTGGCGTTAAATCGGGGGATCTAGGAGGCCACGCCACTGGACTTCCACGACCTATCCACCTCCCCGGGTAGTTATTGTTTAGCCAATTTCTTACATTTCTGCCATAATGGGCCGGACATCCATCAAGCTGAAACCGAGAATGTCCTCTTAAATTCAACGGAATGTCTTCCCACATATTAACATGTTCTTCTTCTAAAAATTGTAGGAAATTTTCTGAATTTACACGTTGTGGCAAGAAATAAGGTCCAAACACGTGGTTGCCGTAAATTCCAATCCAGATATTTGTACTAAATTCATGTTGAAAACTTCTTGGTCGAATGGCATGTGGGTTTTCATGTGCCCATATATGCAGATTGTGAAAGTTTACGATACCACGACGAGTAAAACAGGATTCATCAGTCCACAGTATGTTGGATAAGAAATCTATTATTTTGAATGGAGTTAAGAACCCACCTACAATAATTAAGTCTTCGTTCGGCGTCACCTGGACATAAACCATGAACAGGTTGAAAATGATATGGGCGTCTGTGATCCCGTTTTAAAACCCGGGAAACTTTACTTTGGGAAATACCAAGAGCAACAGCAGTACGTCGAGTACTTGTCGTGGGGTTCCTATTAAATTCACACAATATACCCTCTCCAATTCTATCTCGTCCACGGTTGTTCTGTCGGCCCCCATGGTTAACAAATCCACGATGGATACCCACAAAAACGGAATGATGAGGTTGTCGTCTATTTGGAAATCTTCTCCGATACTCCCTAGCTGCGTACCTTGAATTCCCATTTGTGAACCCATAAATAAAATGAATGTCGGCTTGTTCGCTATTTGTAAATGTAAACGGCATGTTACACTAATTAAAAGCTGGCAAATCAAATGAATTAACTTTTTGAACTTAAAAACAATAATTAATAACAGTAAAATTATTCAAGATGAAGCAAGTGCTTGTAAAAAGTCAAACTGTCGTTTCAAAATATAAAATTTAATACTTACTTGTTTTTCAAGGAGTATCATATTTTGTTGCAATGAAATAAGGGTGCATCATTTAGTTAACTTAAGACGTTCTATTGTACGTCGCTGTGAAATGTGTATTGAAAAGAACGGTTTACATTTTGAACAAAGTGTCTAATTTTATTATACTAGTGTTATTGTTATTTATTTATAAATCGTTATTGCTAAGAATTCTTATTAATTTCACAATTATTAATTAAGTATTGTTACAATAATAAATAAGGATTGTTAAAATTAGTGTACTAAACAGATTTCAATTTACAAAAGTCTTGTATTTGAGTATGGCTTGATACAGTGGCGGCTCTTTAATGAGAGCAAGTGAGCTGCAGTCTATAACTTATTAGAATCTCACTTAAAAACTACATACATGTTTATGGCGAAATTGATACATACATAATTATACAGAAAGTATTGACCGCATAACAATAATAATTATGCATTTCTTTTATACGAGGATAATAACAATGGATACTAAAAAAAACCGATAACCTACCTATTTATAAATGAAAATGTATTTGAAATTTTAAAGAAACGATCGTTAGGTACTAAAATGGCTCTAAATGTTTTATTATATCTTTTTTATTAAAAACTTTATATTCAATTATTCACATAAAGCACATTACTTAACATAGTACCACATCAAACACTAAAAATCAACATAACTCGGAAACGCACAGGAATTTCGAAACAGAAGAAGGTAAATTATTTTTGTTAAACTGTATGTAGATAATGAAAATAAGTTTTTTTAAAAAATAGTCATTGGCGTAGAAGTTCTGTTTATGAAAGGAGTTGAGCACCTCCTCCACTCCGCCACTGTGCAAGTTTGTGAACATTCTTATCGCTTGTTTTATGCCCCTTAATTAATAGACATTATCCCCCAACATGAAAAATCTAAGCATTCGTTTATGAGTTATAATGAAAATTTGAGAAAAAAAATTATATTCAACACCCTGTATCTCGAAACGAACCTTCTACGACACATGTTTATAGGAACTTTTCTTTTAGAAACATGTGTTCTATCTCCTGTTAAAGTTCGTCTACAAAAACTGACTCACCCTGTATATATATATATATATATATATATATATATATATATATATATATATATATATATATATATATATATATATATATATATATATATATATATATATATTATGCTTTCCTTTATTATTATGCTTTATTATTATTATCAATCCAAATCATTTTGAAAAAATGAACACGAGTTTGAGTGTGGCTCTACTTGGCCATGATGTGCTGCTAGTATGTTGTATTAAATTTCAGCAAACAAAATTAAGACAAAGCACCAAACAAAAACATGATTTTTAATGCTATTGCAGAAGTGGTTCAAGTTGATCCCAAAATATGGCCATGTCAAGTTCTAATCCTAAAGAGCATGATGCAGCGATAATGTTTCTTAATACATGCATGCAAATTGTCACGAGTTAAAGACACGAGGTTTTAAATGTGCCTTACGAATGGTGTGTTTACCATTTAGTCAAATACTGTGACCCGATAAATTGAGCTGTATTGACTGAATACTAAGAAAACCAAAGTGATAATTTACAAATATCACTAAAGTCCGAAAATTTGCCACCTGTACCAAATTGTAACAACATAATGAACTCTTTACTAACATTATTTGTAAATAATAGAATATATTTTAGTTTAAGGGAAATAAATAAACAGAATCTACTATTATATAGCATTGTTTTGTGGTAGATGCGTTATGAGCATCACGTTATTTGTTCATTCTGTGGAATTAAATGTAAACGTAGTTAACTTTTTGTTTCCCAGATTGTAACTAGTGTTACAGTTAAGAATTACATTTTATTTACATAACATAACGTTAAAATTTGAATTTGGCGTCCTTATTAGGAGTCAAAATGGCTGCCTAATTGCGGTAACTTTGAATATTTAGTGACTTTAAAATGAACTACAGTGACTCTATGTAGAGTCTCTGTAAAATGAACAATCCACTAGCGCCAATGCGTCTGGGGACCGAACTAGATTAACAGTGACGTCGGAAGGGGCACGTGCTTTTTGTATGTGCGCATGGCATGGTTTTATATTTCATCGTATGTGGCGCTAGTAATTAATTGGATTGTAAAAAATCCGTGTCTGCTACCACACCAACTATAACCTCAATCTACTTCAGAGAGGGTGAAGAGAGTGGACACCACTGAAATATAGTAATACTGGAACGAGCACTGTTTATGCTTGCTGCGTAAAGAAAGTGACAACTACTCACAGATGATTCTATCGCTGTCTTAAGCGGCGTACAGGCCGTCATAAAAGTGAATATCTTTGTTTATGTTCGACGTTTTATTGTAAGTATCAAAAGAGGATCACGCATATGAAAAATTGTTAACTTATATTTACATGAAATATTTACACAATGAATTTATTTTTGCACTTATATAAATTTTACGTAAGAACGATTTTTATAATGTACCCTAGATAAACAATGTATTGTAAATCAAATGAAAAATGTACGCAAAATTTAGTAAAAGCTTTAATTCTAAACAAGATAACATTTTAACTACACATAACACCAGCCGTCAGTACCTCCTACAAATGTTAATTTACTTTAATATTAATAATTGTTTCTGCGTTATTTACTTGTCAGCTTTGTTAAAGTGTTAGTTTCGTCAGGGTAAATAGACATACTTCCTTTTTTAACATGTTAGATTCACTCTTTTAGCATATTGAAATTATAGTATAGAAAAGGCCACTCGTTTCATTTCCTCCCCGAGTGAAACAGCGGACTGCTTGAGCTTTCCGAGCTCGTTCAGCCACAATCATGGATTCCCAACATACACACATATGTATGTATTATGGGATTAAGGATAGGTGCGGTCAGTAGTTAGGATTATGTGGAGGAAGATACTACCTAAATAGCCGCACATGGTGTGCATATACGAAGTGACCATGCCGCTATATGTGTATGAGGAAAACCCCCTGATAAAACCTCATACAGGGTAGACGGTAACGGGAAACGAACCCATTACCCCCCGAATGCTAAACAAATCGTGTTACCACAACTATACTAGCTCGGTTAAAATTATAGTAAAACACCGCTACCAAATTAACTGCCATAATGCTTTCTCATACACGTGAACAAATATAATACTTGATCCGCCATTTTAAATTTTTTAAATTTTGGCAAATGATTTATATTTAGTGATCTTAAAATCCCCCAATAACCGATTTTTAAACAAATCGGTTAGTAAATTAAAAAAATTTTCACTCTAAAAACGGTGCGATACTGGTTATTATTTTTTATTTTGAGATTATATAAAAAAGGATTAGTTTGGTTTTTTAATTTTGTAACTTTTTAAAATTTGAGGTAATGAATTTTTTTAATGTTCTAAGCCCTTAAAAATGCCCCACCACTGGTTGGATTTTGCTCATTAACAAACTTCATCTACATTGCAAAGAATTTTTGTATCAAATTTGATATCGATAGATTTAATGGTTCAAAAGAGAGTGCGCGCACACGCACGCACGCGCGCGCATACGCGCACACGGTTTTTTTTTTCTAAAAATGTGTTTTTCGTGTTCTAAGGTCATAACACATCGAGAGATGAAAAAAATTTGTTTTGAACATTTAAGCCTTTTACAAGGCTTTCTCTTTATGCGTAAGTATATGAGAAAGCAATTATATACAAGAATTCATGTTTTTTATTTTTTTGTGCCCCTTTCCCGACACTTGTATTTTAGTTATTTATTAATAAAAGTAATAAAAGTAGGTCACAATTTAGTTAAAAACTATAATTATCAATGAATCTAGCCCACCAATCAAATTCGCTATAAGTTTTGTACGGATACAGTATATTAAAATACTTTCTTGTAATTTGCTTTCATTTTGATTCTTTAATAGACATATTAAAAACCACGACGTCATCATCTCCGATGTCACCATAGCCATCAATTCACGGAACATTTTACGAAAATGTTTAGGTAGGCAAAGCTTGACCAGGAATTATGTCATGTATGTCACCATTGTGAGCAAATTCGCAGCCGTATTTTTGGCAATTTTGCCGTATTTGTGGGGGCGTACAGACAAGATTATCTTTCATTTTCGTGTTGTGTGTAGAATTTAGATAAAACAAATTTTCATTTTCAAAATTAAGACATTACCAACCGCCATAAAAATCCCTAAATCAACTAAACTAAAAATTGTTGCTTTAAAACGGTACAAAAAGGGCAAATTAGAAAGAATAGCCATAAAAAACGTGTTTCATAAGACATTGAAGCACTCATTCTTTAAAAAACTCGTGCTTTTTAAACTTTAATTCGTATTTCAAGACTAGTCTTATGAAATTTGTTTTTTAATATACTATTTTGTAATTTGCTTCCATTTTGATTCTTTAATAGAGATATTAAGAAACGTGACGTCATCATATCCTAGGTCAATATAGCCATTAATTCGAGGAACATTTTACGAAAATTTTTAGGTTGGGAAAGCTTAACCCGGAATTATGTCATAAATGTCAAAATCAGGATGCGTCCAGTGGAAAACTTTGATGTGAGCAAATTCGCAACCATATTGGCAATTTCACGTATTTCATGGAGCGTATATGTAAGCTTATCTTGATTATCTTCCAGTTTCGGGTTTTGTAACAGAATTTGGATATGACAAAAGACGACTGGATCAAATTTTCACTTCCAAAATTAAGACATTACCAATCGTCACAAAAATCCCTAAATCAACCAAAGTAAACAAAATTTGTTAAAAAACGATAAAAAGGACAAATAAAAAAAATGTGTTTCATAAGAGCTTGAAGCACTCATTCTTTTAAGCTTGAATTCGTGCTTCAAGATTGGTTTTATGAAACTTGTTTTTTAATATACTGTGTGAGCCGACTGTCGGCTCGCGCTGGGGTCGCTAGAGCGCGTTCCAATATTACTATATTTTGGTGGTGGGCACTCGTATAGGTAATTTTGAGATAAGTTTACTTCCTCCCAAGCAAATAGATACTAAAAATAACATATTACTGTAACTGTACAATGCATAGGTACTTAGTTGAACGATACGTAATTTAGTAATTTTTTGATTGGATGTTTCTGTAAATTGGCAATTTATTCATAACCATCGGTCCCTTCTTGTCCGGTTTACATTGCGGAATCATTCCCATATTGAAACATTCAAATAATCATGCAGTACAAAGTTCTTGAAGTTTGAATAACGTTCGTTTACCTAAACTGTGATTTAATGACCTGAAAATATGCTGTTTAAAAATAATTACCTTAATTAAAGTAAATTGATTAGCTAAATAAAGTTATATGCTGGAGTTCATTTGATATTTTTGCAAAAAGTTAATTTGACAGTACAGAAAATAAATGGGAAATTGCACTGTTACATTACACGTTTTAACGTGTTTCACACATGTAAATTATAATTTTGAATAAAAATAAATGATTTCAAGTAATAAAATTTCGAAATAAAAGTAATTTCAAATTTGAATATCCGGCGTGTGAAGAAAATATTTCCTCCCAATTTGTACGAGGGCGCTGTGTAGCCAATCAACTTTAACGTTTAGTGTCCACTCTCCCCACCCTCTCTATGATCTACTTTAAGAGATGGAGATAAAACCCCAGAATAGAGAATCTATTCTGGGATAAAACACAATTTAAAATCTGCGTTAATCATTTTCTACACGAGCACGAAATTCTGTTTTGAAATTTACATATATGAAACACATTTAATATAGTTCATCAGATACAGTTGTTTTTATTACAGTAATACATTTTCAAGTTATTAGATTACAATGTAGTCATACGAACATTGTTCAATGATAAGTTTCACAAGGTAAACCAGCACAGAAGGCGACCGAAAGTTGTAAATAAAATACAAAATTTGTTAAACAAATTGAAAAAAGACGTTTGAAGGTTTCAAACACTAAACATACACGCAAAAACAACCAATCAAAAACTTACTAAATTACATCTTACAACCAAGTATGTTTTGTGCTGCTACAGTAATTTATTATTTCTTAGTTATAACTATCCCTCTAATATCTGGGCAGAAAGTAAACTTATCTCAAGCTTGCTCATTCGAGTGTCCACTCTCCCCATCCTCCTGGTTTTAAACCTAAAATCCAATCTACCCTACACCATAATCCTTTAAGAGAGCTAGAAAATCAACTGGGGCGGGCAATGTCTTAACCGAGGTTACCTTAGATTTGAAATGGAATAAAATGTTGCGTGATAGCAGACAGCATTAAAAAAAATAAGTGTAGTGCATAATTGCCTAGGATTTCACTTTCTCGTTTCATATGCTTTCCGATTATTTTCTCATATTTATAACATTCCATCAAATTTGAGCTGGAAATTCCAGAAAATAGTAATCATAATAGTTTCCGCGTTTCTGAGTCATTGAAAAGTGACACAATCGACAATAAAAATAGTGGCAACCATGTAAATGCAAACACACCAATTCAATTTTTTTTAACGTCATTTCAGTTGTTTTTTATTGAGCAGTCCCAAATTCCCAATTTAAAAATTTAAATGACAGTATGCTGTGGATAAAGCGAAATGCGTTAGGTGAAACATACACTTACATTTATGCACACACGTGTTTACCATAATGACACTGTTGTCGATTTCTCATTCATTGATTTTAAAAATTTGTACAAAATGTTTACAAATCTACAAACAATTAATAAATCAGTTATAAAAAATTATCTTACCATTATGCCATTATTACTTCAAGGCCATTTCTTATCATATCAGGTGGATAGTAGAATTGGCAGCCATGACTAGGGAATGACACATGCGCATAGAAGAAAAGAAAAGTCAAGTGTCATTGCTATTGTAAAAATATTTAATAAGAAAGTAAATTTGTAGTGTCATCAGGTAGTTTTGATATTAAATAGAACAAATTTATCCTTAATTTAAAAAAGTCGAAACGTTTTATCGAAAGGAATTTATATTATTTTAACCTCATAAATTTTGGTAGGTAAGTCAACCTCTACGTAAAGAGGACGTATTTGTTTACTTTAAAGCGAAAAATAAGCTTAGTAACGGGTAATTTTCACATTTATCACTAAAGAAGAGGTATAATAAACCGCGTTTACTTAATAAGCGATTTTATAGATGTAAATATTTGTGTTAGTGACCTCTTTTTAAAGTGTAACATTCTTGCCTCTTTAACTGTTTTTAATTACGGGATTGCCCTTTACAAAAGCGTACGTATTAATAGATTATTGATTAAGTAGCGGAATACATATAAGTGAGTACTGTAATGTAATTGGATTTTTAATATTCTTACAATTGTAGATGATTTTTTGACAATGCAAGTAAACGTAGCTGGTCTTCGTAGAACTATAAAAAATGTGGCACATAATTATTCGGACGCTCAAAAAAAGGTGAGGGAGGCAACGTCGAATGATCATTGGGGTCCAAGTAGCACTTTAATGGCTGAAATTGCGGATTTAACATATAACGTACTTGCATTTACGGAGATAATGCATATGATATGGAAACGTTTAAATGATAATGGTCGTAACTGGAGGCATGTGTATAAAGCACTCGTACTTTTAGAATATCTTATTAAAACGGGCTCTGAGAAAGTAGGCCAGCAGTGCAAAGAAAATATTTTTGTGATACAAACGTTGAAAGATTTTCAATATTTAGAAGAAGGTAAAGATCAGGGACAGAATGTACGAGAGAAGGCAAAGCAGTTGGTTAATTTATTGAAAGATGACGAAAGGTTGAAGAATGAACGAGCTCGTGCGCTTAAAGCAAAAGAGCGATTTGCACAAACTGCTAGTGGATTTGGTAGTGATGGTGGGTTAGATACACCTAGTAGTCCTAGATATCCGGCATTTGGCGGAGGAGGAAGTAGTGGAAGTGGTGGAAGTCTTGGTGGTGGTTGGAATAGTAGTAAGGATTCTGCGGAATTGCCTAAAGAATTGGAATTTGCGAGACCACAAACTGCAGGTGAAGAGGAATTACAGTTACAGCTGGCTCTTGCAATGTCACGAGAAGAAGCGGAACAGGAAGAGCAGAAGAAACGGTCTGATGATGTCCGATTACAACTTGCTCTTAGTCAAAGTCAACAAGATTTCAAGTAAGTGATTTATTTCTTTGTATTTTTTTATGTCACTTCATGAGTATTTGTTCACGTGAAGGTTTTTAGTAATCTTATCTGCTTTATCTGACATGACGATGTTTACTTTAATTGTATTGAAACATACTCAAATTGTTGCTGTTCACTAAATATTTATGTTTTTAAACAGAGCATGTTTTTTTTACTTCACTTTATAAACAAACTATAAATTATCAATAATAATAATAATATTAAGGATGTAACTTAAAATCATATGCCCTACATTGTTTTTTTCTATAATTTAGAGATCATTAATAACACGGGGGTCGTTGAGCCAATGAAACTGCATACTTTCCTTAGTAACATATCTATTACAACGATAATTAATTTGTCAGTATTGACAAATATAATTCAGTTAAGAAACAAATAAAAGAAACTAATTGTTTCGTTCATTATATTCTGTAGTCAATTACAACTCGTGATTTGATTAATAATCAATGATATCGCTTGTGAAACTGTGGTGGAAAATTCGAGTCTTGCTACGCACTCGTTGACTTTTCAGCTCGGTTTCACTCGGAAATATCATTAATAATAATCAAACCACTTGTATTACTACTAACTTACTTACTATGTGTAAGTTACATTATATTGTTAGTCATTTTTGACCTTTTATTAAATAGATTCAATTATTACAAAAGGCTGTGTATGGCCTCAAATAATTTTTGTTGTTTTAGCAATCAGAAATGTTTACATTTCTTATATGTACTGGCACATTCGTAAACCACTCGTAGATTTTCTTATCTTTTCTATCTATTGTCCTTATGTTTCCCAGCAATTATGATTTGGCTTGTATTTTAGCAAGGTTATTCACTCTGATGCAAACTTTCAAGGCCAGTTCATCTCAAACTATACCCAAGGCTAAATTCTAAGAACTCAAAAACTAGTTCAAGGTTAACCAGGAATCCTTGCTATTGAGCTAGTTTCAGTTGTCTATTGTCGCAATATTCACTAACCAAGGTTAAAAATAAGGGTCATTATCTACTTGCATTCATTCTTGATCATTCTTGAGCTTAAATGTAGCCAAGATTGGCTAAAAGCGAAGGCTAAATTAAGAATGGCAGACTAGTTAGAAGCCCACAATCTAGTATCTATAAACTAGGACTGGTTAAGCTTAACTCATTTGTCATTTGTTTATTAAGAGGAGCGATTCATTTTTGTAGTTACGCAGATGGCGGCATTACACACATTTCTAAGCAAACCTATAAAATAAATGTAATTTGTCACTATATTTTGAAACTTTTATTGTAAAATTTGAGCTTACGATGTATAATTAAACAATTTCCGTGTAATGGATCAATTACTTTCAGCATGCAAAATTATTTTTCTAATTCAGACATATATTTTTTTTCAAACTGTCAATTACACAATAATCTCATTAAAATTTGTTTAAGCCCTAGATTAAAACCATCATTCTAAGATTACGACATTCAACATGCACAAATTTATTTAGTACAGTACAAAAATAAAACGCCTCTCTTAAATAAAAACACTATCTAGTCGTTAATATTTTTGATATATACAAAGTTGCTACTCATTCAAAAATTTATACCATTTTGTAAATAAAAATGCATTTTAATAGTGTTAATTTCTTGTAAAAGACATTTTTCATATGTATAGGGTGATAAAATATATTGTTTTGGAAAAGGTCGTAGTCAAATATTGAACCAATTAATAAATGGTTGTTTTTGAAAATGGAAACGGGTAGCTGTTGCATCAAAGATGTAGATGTCATAAAAAGTTGGTATATAGAGTGAGCAAAAAAATGTGCTTTTATTTTGTATATGAAATCTGTAAATAATTGAAAACGCCTTCTAATATTGTTAATTTCTGGTAGGATGTTTCTGGGTATACAGGGTGGTCAAATAATTACAATGTTTTTTGAAAGCGTCGTAACCGAATATTGAACCAATTAACAAAATTTTGGGGATATATTCCTGTTGTATCAAAGATGGAAATGGTAAACATATGTACAGGGTGTTAAAAAAGTTTTCTATTTTTATTCAGAACTATACATTTTTGCATACGGAGATATTGCAAATATATGTACACTTAACAATAGTGTTTATTGCAATTGTAAGAAATTTTCATAAATACTATATGGTCAAATAAATCAATTATTGTTGGAGCCAAATATTGAACCAATTAATAAAATTGTGAGAATATATACTTCCTATACCTGAGGTAGAAATGAAAAAAAGTTATATACCTACTACAACAAATTTTGTTATTCATTCTGGAATTTGTACATTTTTGCCAAGGAGATTTTGTACATGTATAAACACTTAATAAAGCCTGTCCGGTAGAACTGAACGGGTATCGGATTAACAAGGAGGATTGTCAATATATGGTTCTATTGTGCTTGAAACCGCCTTAATGCTTTGCTGTCTCGTACTTATTGTACGTGACAAAGAAAGATGGATATATTATGAATAATGCCTCTATTTCTGCCGAACAAAAGCGTTTGCAACTTTCACACATAATGACAAGGCAATAAGAATCAGATGCAGGTAGAATAGAAATTCAATAGGTATAATAAAATGCCAGTGGTTCTCAACACTGCTTTAACATTACATTTAAAATTTATGGAAGAATGCAAGTTTTATAATAAACATTTATAAAAGCCATTCATAATAATGAATATTCGATTAAGTATAGGTATTTCAATTTACATTTAGAAAGTTCATTGTATACCTAAGTATGGTAATGACGTTTTAGTGTACTCAATTACAAAAGAATCCAAATAAATATGCAATACTGTAACAATAAGTAATTAATAATAGATTATTATACCAAGATTTGGATGACTCAGGAAGTGATGAATCTGAAGCGAATGACAATTATAATTTTTACATTTAATTATAAAAGTATATCTTTGTAATTTAATTAATATTTACTAACTATAATAAAAATGTATTTGTTATTGTTGTTATAAGTATAAGTGAAAGGTGTCAATTGAAATTACTTATAGGTAATTAGTAATCGATTATTATTTTATTATACAAAAGTTGCATTTCTTCACAAATTATATAATGTTAAAGCAGTGTTGAGAACCACTGGCATTTTATTATACCTATTGAATTTCTATTCTACCTGCATCTGATTCTTATTGCCTTGTCATTATGTGTGAAAGTTGCAAACGCTTTTGTTCGGCAGAAATAGAGGCATTATTCATAATATATCCATCTTTCTTTGTCACGTACAATAAGTACGAGACAGCAAAGCATTAAGGCGGTTTCAAGCACAATAGAACCATATATTGACAATCCTCCTTGTTAATCCGATACCCGTTCAGTTCTACCGGACAGGCTATAGTTATTTTCATATATACCGGGAGTTCAAATAAATGACTTGTTTCTGAAAACGTTATAACCAAATATCGAACCAATTAGTAACATTTTGGAAATATAAGGATGAAATGTTATTGTACAGGGTACAACAAAAATGTTTGCTACCATTCAGAAATTTGTACATTTTTGCAAATGGAGATTTTGCAAACATGTAAACACTAGAATAGTTTTTATTTCTAGGAAAATATTTTCGTACATACAGTGAGGTAAAAAGTATAAATTGTTCTTGAAAACGTTATTGCTGAATGTTGAACTAATTAATAATACAAGGCTTAGGATGCACTGTTGTATCAAAAATGGAAACTAGAAAAATAGTAGACAGTATGCGTCTACTGCTACTGCTAAACTGTGCACAGTAAAAAAAAATGCTTTATACAAAAGTTGCTTAAATTCAAGCACGCTGTAACCTAAAAATATTTTCGCATATACAGAGTGTTGTTCCATAACAGCGGTTCATAACCTATATTTCTTATTTTAAATGGAATGGTATAGTTTTTACTGTGGATTTCGTTTCTACTCTGAAAAACAACCACTTTCTATTAAACATGTATAGTTAAATTTAATTGTTTTTGAAATATTTGTACTTTTAGATAAAAAAATATCATTTTTCGTCGTAGTTCAAAAATTTGTCTTGTGGTTACTACCAAATCTATGAATTTGTAACTCCGCATGTGCAGACATTGATCTTTTAAGAAATATTATGACTTATTTAATTTGTATACAGGGTGTACCAGAAATATGAATATAGCTTTTTTTGTTTTAAGTGTAGATAACTACATATCTTAAATATAACACCCTGTATATTATTACATTATTCGATAGAAAGTTGAAAAACCTACATTTTTTTGTAATAAGCAAATTTTGTCGATCTGCAACGGTTTTTGAAATATTTACAATTTTATATTTTTTATTTTAATTCTTCGTGGTATAAATGTGCACCCTGTATAATATTAGGTATATTGACCAGAAAACGAGCATAGCAGTTGCCATACTTAAATAAATGGTAAAATGTATTGAGTTTTGTATTACGTACGTGTGACGATATGATTTCATAAAAAAAAAACTTTTTTAATAGATATCAAAATAATACTATGAGCGCTCTACGTTTCTATTTTTAGTCGTAAAGAATTTTGATCACATTGTGGTGCAAAGAAAAAGATTATTTTCTCTTTTTTAGTGCACTTTCTACACGTAAATAAAAGCATACTTTTTAAAAGGTTTCTTTTTTCCTAGTATTATTTTTATATCCATTGAAAGTTTTTTGTGCAATTACATTCTCACTCACGTAGATAGGTAATACAAAAGTCAATACATTTTACCATTTGTTTATTTAAGTATGGCAACTGTTATGATCGTTTTCTGGTCAATATACCTAATATTATACAGGGCGCACGCTTATTATACCGCGAAGAATTAAAATAAAAATCTTAAAATTGTAAATATTTCAAAAACCGTTGAAGATAGAGAAAATTTGCTTATTACAATAAAAAGTAAGGTCTTTCATTTTTTTTCGAATAATGCAATAATGTGTTGTATGTAAGATAGTTATTTACATTTAAAACAAAAAATTATAAATTCATATTTCTGGTGCACCCTGTATAAAAATTAAATAAGTCATAATATTTCTTAAGGTCATTGCCTGCACTAATTACATGAGGAGTTACAAATTCATAGATTTGGTAGTAGTCTCAAAATACATTTTTTAACGACAACGAAAAATGATAATTTTTTTATCTGAAAGTACAAATATTTCAAAAACGGGTTAAGTTTAGCTATACGAGATGTTTAATAGAAAGTGGTTGTTTTTCAGAGTAGAAACGAAATTCGCAGTAAAAACTATACCATTCTATTTAAAATAAGAAAGATAGGGTATGTACCGCTGTTATAGAACACTATATGCGATAACATTTTTAAGTGCTTGAATTCAAGCAACTTTTGTACAACACATTTTTTCTACTGTGCACAATTTAGCCGCAAATTTACTTTGACGCACTAATGAGCAAGCATATATATATATATATATATATATATATATATATATATATATATATATATATATAAATATTTTTTATATATAGGATGTCCCACAATTTTTGTTTCCAGACAATATCTCGGCTATTAATAAGATATTAAATATTCTGCATCTCATTTCACATCGTCGCTTTCCAGTTTTTATACTTTAATTCAAAACGTTCGAATTACTTTCAACTTTTTTCAATACTCACTTTTCGCACACTCTAGGTACTGTCAGGAAGTGATCTATTTCACACTCCGTTCCGCGCATTACTTTTATATCCCTAACGAGATTTCAAAGTCCTTCATGATAAACAGTCAAATTTATTTTGCTTTTATATTCTTCACGTCTCTGCCATGTAGCGTATGAACAATGTCATACCACTTTAGACTACTAGAAGACCTAAGAAGTACGCTGACATATCACGAGCACCTCAAATTTACATTTGTAGTATGATACCGTGAAAGAAGAGTAACTACTTCTATAATTATCCACTATAATATACTAGGAGGCTTATTACGTATCCGACGTTAATTATCTTTTAACAAACGATTGTTTGTATAATTTATCAGTTTAGGTACATTGTAAAGAGCAATGGCAACGTATCGGCTATTTTTGACGCTTATAAATACTTAATTTTAATCAAATAATCGTACTACATACTTTTACGGATAAGAAGGAATCTGTAATTTCGTACCGTTTTAAACAGCATATATAGGTTTTTTAATATTCACCTTTGTTTAAATTACACAGTTATGTGATTGTAATGAAAATGTACCTCTTGGCAACGTGCAATAGGTACATAATACTGAAACTCGCCTAAAATATAGATGAGACACAAGAAACTAGATTAAAGGCTACTTAAAATACAGAATTACTCGTTATGGAATTCTGAAAATAGGTGTATATAAAGATCCTATGATTCTGACTCCTCGATGCCCTTATAATCGAGATGGCCAACTTATCAAAAATGTATTTGCAATTTTTCAAGATGACGTCAAGAATAATTTTTAATACCTTGTACATATGTTAATTGATTGCCCTATACACTATACAGCTAAGGACGAAGGCTAGAGAGTCTCGTCTCTCGTTGTCTTTTTTGTTTATTTTAACCAATTAATGTTATGGAGGTTGCAGTTGTCTACGGTAACATTTTTTTCTGTATGCTTAATGTGCGGATAAAAATTTCTCTACATGATCATGTCCCAGAACATGCTTCATCCGGAAATTCGAACGGTATTTTTAATATTTTGACCCAAAACGAAAGTTCATGTAATGTTATCCCTATACTTGCACAAAGAACTTTGTTCAGAGCCGTGTCTATAATAAACTGTAGCTAACTTTAAATAGTTACTAAGCCACTACCTCAAATTAATAAAAACTTAAGCTTATTTCGTTTTGATTGATGGAGTACTGTTCTGAACATTGCATACCTACAGGTTGTGTAACAATGCAGTATACTATTATGAAATGTACGAATCAGTTGATGGATTTACAATACTAAGTGTTTATGTTATCATTATTTGAAATCTCGAATTTTTTTTTAATGAAGCCCTCGGGGTTTATTGACAATTTAGTAGGCCTTGGCCTGGTCGAGTTCAAAATAGTAAGTGTAGATCTTTAATTAGCGCCAGAATAGCTGTAATCCCTTATATAACATTGACCATTCACCTGAATTTCTGAAAAATAGGTCATGTTGAGGTCAATGAACTATATATTTCAAATCTCCACAAAATACGTTTTCGGATGACACCTCTATTGCCATAGGTTATCAATTGAAAATTTTGGCGACCTTCACCTTCGACCCACGAGTCACTCGGTTGAAGTGAAAATAGGTTCGTACATGTTTACTTGTCCGTTCGAGGTCAAAATAGGAAGTGTATATTTTTAATTAGTAAGATGTAAATTAACAAAAACTGCTTGTAAAAAGTTGAACCGTTTATCTTGTAATCCCTGGGCAATGAACTATATATTTGAAATCTCCACATAAGATGCTTTCGAATGACACTTCTCTTGCCATAGGTTATTAATTGAAAATTTTGGTTACCTTCCCCCTTGATCCAGGAATCACTCGGTTGAGATCAAAATAGGTTTTCACATGTTTACTTGCCCGGTCGAGGTCAAAATAGGAAATGTGCATTTTTGGTTAGTACGATGTAAATTAGTAAAAACAGCTTTGTAAAAGTTGAGCCGTTTATCCTGTAATCCCTGATACCATTCACCTCTATTTGTGAAAAATAGGTCATGCTGAGGTTAATGAACTATATATTTGAAATGTATAGCTTATTAATTGAAAATTTTGTTGATCTTTACCTTTTACCTAGGGGTCACTCCGAAGCAGGACTTTTCGGCGCCGGCGTTTAGGCGCCGCCTTTTGACCGCCGGCGTTTGTCCGCTGGGACTTTTGGGCGCCGCCAATTTGGCGTTGGGTGTTTGGGCGCCGAGTTGTAGAAATATTAAAAATAGTCTACGATTTTTCCGTTATTTATTGTAAATATGTTTTTTGCAAGAAATTTTAATTATTTTTTAATAAAAAGACAAAAAAAATCGTATTTGAAATCTTATTGTACTTACAAACAACTTTATGACAATTTTGTTATTTAACAAGCAAAATCAGGTTACGGTCACACAATGAAAAATAGAACTAACTACAATATAGTTTCCCTTTCACACTATTTCACTTTCACTCTTAATCCATTGCAAAGTTGTGAGAAATCTCTCTAAGTAGGAAATAGTTTACCCGCTTAATGATGCTAATTTACTGCATAATATTCTAATAATCGTTATCTATTAACTTCGGGTAGTAAAATGGTTTATACTAATGACCTTTACCAGAAGAGATTATATGTAAATATTAAAAATAACATTATTAAAAGTTTCAAACCATTTAGTTTTCATGAAACATATTTACAGTCGGCGCCCAAACGACTAGCGGTAAAAAATCTGGCGCCTAAACGGCAGCGTCCAAACTGCGGCACCCAAACGGCGGCGCCCAAACAGCGCCCAAATGTCGCGTACCGAAGTCACTCGGTTGAGGTCAAAATAGTTTTGCACATATTTACTTGATGCGTTATTCAAAATAGATATGAAAAAGATGCGCCGTTGATTCTATTATTGCGGGATAATTGACATTTGACCTCAATGTGTTGAGGTCAACGAAATATATGTTTGAAATCTTCACCAAAATGCATTCGAATGACATCCGTATTACCATATGTTATGCGTACAACAACAATTTTGTTGACCTCGCCTTTTACCAAGTAGGAATCAGTCGGCCCACTGCCAATTTTCCCCCAAATTGTGCTGTTCTACCAACAAAAGTCTTTGGTCGCGATTTCCTAACGATGGGGCCTTAATCCAGCTTCATACAATCGGTTACATACAGTTTTCCTAGAAATTTCTAAACCATGTGTGTCCTGGAAGTCTGAAATTAATTGTCGCGATGTTCACGTTAATGCTCTTCTTGCAGAAAGTTGGAGGCAATGGTCTTGCTGAGGTGTGGTAATTCGAAATCGACCTTCATAACGTTCCATCACATCCCTCGTTTCACGATATCGGTTCCATAAACCCGATAGACGCTCTGTGTGGTGTTCAAAGCCGTCGCGACCTCTGCCTGTCTAGCTCCAGCGTCCAACATTTCATAATGTCCCTATTAATTTGCGACCGATTAACTCTTAGAAAGCCTCTCTTACCGCACAAAAATTACGTAAATGAAACGACAACAAATTTCTACTAAAGCAATCACATGTTTTTGTTAAAAGAAAACGTTCGATGTAGGCGACCTGTGCTATTGTCGCCAAGTACTTTAGTTACCAATATGTAAGCTTAGCTAACATTTAAATTCTCGCACATATCAAATACGAGTTATATCTTAGACTTTTGTCATGTGTTGAGTTTATTTCAATCACATCGACATTTCGATTAATTGCTCTAAACGCACTTTCGGAAAGATGTCAATTCCGCATTTATACAGAGTGGACCAAAAGTTCTGGAAACGCCCAATTATCTCGTAAATTGCTAGTCCGAATTGTTCAAACTTTGGGATAAGCCTATTTTGGGATACGGATATTCCAGACTTGACTTTTGCAATGGTGCCAAATTTGCCGTTTCTCTGATATTATTAGTCACTTTGGTTTTTTAAATACATCATCCTGTATATGTGTAGTCATGATTGGAATCTCCTCTTCAATACGAGTTCAACTATATGTAACGCTTATAATTTTATGTAGTCTAGAAGGTCTTAAATACATAAAACAGTGCAAAATATGTAGATTTGAAGAAATTTAAATGTTTAAATACAATAGAATGTCGTGATTTTGACATTTGTACACCATTTACATTATTAAATAAAACTGACCGTAGTTTGATGTGTTTTGAAAAGGTCTGCAAAGTAAATTGTTTCTCTACAATGGTTGTTTATGAAAAGAACGAATTACTATTCGAATAATGGGAGGGTACGGCGACAAAAAAAGATCTTCTGGCGAAGTAGCCAATTTGTTTAACAATACTTTCCCCTAACCTTTCTCCTATCCATAAGGCGACGGTACAAAAAACTGTAAAGCGCTTTGAGGACTCTGGAGGAGTAAAAGATAGATACCGATCAGACCAAAAATAGTTATAAATGACAACGAAACTTTAGATATAATGCAAAGTTTCGTTGAAGGTACACATACATCCTCACGCAGGGTTGCACAATTACATGACATAGATCATTCTTCAGTCTTACGTGTATTACATAAGAATACATTTAAACCATACACAATTCATTTATTGCAAGAATTAGGTGAAGATGACTTCCACCTTAGATTAGAATTCACTGAGGTAGTGAGGGATAAAATTGAAAATGACGGAAATTTCGTTAACAGCATATGCTTTTCCGGCGAAGCAACCTTTACACTGTGTGGGAGTGTAAATCGACATAATTTAAGGTACTGGAGGGACGTAAATCCACACTGGATGCGTGAAAACCATACTCAAAGATCACAAAAATTAAATGTACGGTCAGGTATAGTGGGTACTCAGTTAATTGGGCCGTTTGTTATCGAACGAAATTTAACGTCAGATAAGTACGAAATGCTGGTTAGAAATGAAACTGTACCTTCACTGAGAAACTTGTTTGGATCCAATTTTAATCAGATATGGTTTCAGCAACATGGAGCTCCAGCTCATTTTGGTGTAAATGTTCGGCGTTATTTAGATGCGATATTTACCGGATGGTGGATCGATAGTCGAGGTACTATTGAATGGTCGCCACGTTCACCTGATTTCAATCCTAAAGATTATTTTTATTAGGGATACTTGAAAAATTCAGTTTACAAAACTAAACCAGCAAGTCTTGCAGAGTTAATGCAAGGAATTATCGTTGAATCTCGATTAATTTCTAGACAATCATGGAGAAATGTGGTAGACGCATTCTACCATCGATCAGTGTACTGTCAACTCACAAATGGAGCACATTTTGAACACTTGATTAAGTAATCATTATGTTAAAACTGTTGTAATCTTTCAATTGTTACGTTTTAATGGTGTTGAAAATAGTTTGTATCAAAAAATTATTGAGACAATTAGGCGTTGCCAGACTTCTGTTTTATGTATTGAAGACTTTCTAGACTACATAAATTATAATTGATGTATTTAAAAAACCAAAGTGACTAATAATATCAGAGAAACGGCAAATCTGGCAACATTGCGAATATCAAATCTGGTATCCCCGTGTCCCAAAAGACAGCCCAAATTTTGTACAACTCGGACGAACAATTTACGAGATAATTGGGCGTTTCCAGACTTTTGGAAAAAGGAAAAGAAAGGTCACGTATTTCATTCCCTCCCCATGGGGTAGGGCGGGCTGCTTGAGCTTTCCAAGCTCCTTCAGCCACAAACATGGATTCCCAGCATACATACATACATTATGTATATATGCATGGTAGGATTAAGGATGGGTGTGGTCAGGATAGGATCGGAAGGGACGGAGTTAGGTTTCTGAGGGGGAAAATACTAGCCCAGCATTCGCCTAAGTAACCGCACATGGTATGCATATACGCAGTGACCATGCCGCTACAAGTGTATGAGGAAAACCCCCTGAAAAAACCTCATACAAGATAGACGGTAACGGGAATCGAACCCATTACCCCCCGAATGCTAAGCAGGTCATGTCACCACATGTCTACCAGCTCGGTTCAGACTTTTGGCCCACTCTGTATATTCAGGCTGTATTATTACTTTACTTCTTCAAAACTAAAACGGATGCATCTTTTGAATTTGTTTCAGTTGTTAGAGTAACGACAAACTGGTAGTTACCTAAAAGAGAAAACAAACAGGATATGTATGCATAATTATGTGAATGTAATATTTATGTATTAGAATTAATGTACCCGGTGGGTAGATAAGCGAGGTAAGGGACCTGTCTAAAAAATTTTATTGTGAATGTGGCGATGAGAAAACGCTGGAAATTATTTTGAAGTTCCTTATTTCACCGCTAGAGGGCACAATTAAAAATTAAATAATAAAATTCTAAATTTCTCCTAAAACTCCTTTGCTATCGTTAGAAAATCTAGACAATTCTACATAATTTTGGTTTAAGGTTCATTGGCGCATTGACAAGAGGGGGATAGCGATTGAAAGTGAAACCATTAAAATTGCTGTAAATTCTAAACTACTTATTCCATTTTAGTAAAATAGAGCTTGTTTGGAGCACAAATTCAGGTATTTTAAATTGCCGTTCCCATTGTTACACGATAGTTCCAAATAAAAGTGCTAGAGGGCGCAATTTGTTATGTCAATTTTCTTCATTTTACTCCGAAAATTTAAATCATACGGTATTTTTTTGACATTCGAAAAGTAGTTTAAATTTGCAAGAAAAACGTATAAACCCCAAGTTGATGTATTTGCTCGTTTTGGTTTTACTGAACCTAATTGGATAAATGTTGTTAATCGAATTAAGAACCAACAGTGATTTTTAATATCTATCACCGTCGCTAGAGGGGGCGTTAAGAATAAAAAAATAAGGTTTTTACGCTTTTTCTTTCAAATTTTAATTGCAATGATATAGGTATCTATTATATCAAAATCAAAAAGTAACTTAAAATAAAAATGATCCAAGATTTATTTTAATATTGTTGTTAGTTTTAGAGTTAATAGCGAAATTAAAGTTTAATTTTAACGTGGCTCACCCTGTAAAGTTCAAATAAAATCAGAAATCCGAATTTAAACCCAAAAATATTAGGTATTTAATGCCTCGATAAATGTTCAAACTGCTTTCCGTCACATTCCAAACAGTCTTCTAGTCTGGTTCTGCTGCTTCGATTTCCGCAGTTGGTAGTTGACGAATTGCATCTCGGATTCTGTTTTCCATGCCAAATCTTGTTGTCGGTGGAGTTTGGAATACAATGTCTTTCAAGTGACCCTATAAGTAGAAGTCGAGACACGTCTAATAGGGTGACCTGGCCGGCCAAGGAAATAGGCTTCCCCTTCCTATCCATCGTTCTTGAAAATATTCGTTAATATGGTGTTGCACGTTAAGGGAAAAATGTGCTGGACAAACCCATCTAATTGTAGATACATGATTCTTCTAATGTCCAATGACACATCTTCTAACAGGGCTGGGCAACTCGTTTATTAAAAACTCTAAGAAGAGATTACCAGTTGGCGTGCGATAAAAAAAAATAAGGACCGATAATTTTGCCGCCTATAATGCCACACCACATGTTTAGCGTCAAGCTGCCTTGGTGCTGCACTTCTCGCATCCAATATGGATTTTCAGCAGACCAATAATGCATGTTGACCTTACCATCACTATTAAAAGTAGCCTCGTCGGTCCATAGAATTTGTGATAAAAAATTTCTGTTTTCACGAATCATTCCTAACATCCATTGACAAAAATTTATTATGTGATTAAAATGATCTACATTTAGGGCCTGGTGCAAAACTATATGGTAGGGGTGTAGTCTAAA
Organism: Vesta saturnalis; assembly: GCA_036346205.1. Classification (NCBI taxonomy): domain Eukaryota; kingdom Metazoa; phylum Arthropoda; class Insecta; order Coleoptera; family Lampyridae; genus Vesta; species Vesta saturnalis. Next base: position 3,616,930 of record JARFJB010000821.1, read on the forward strand.
AATATCGCACATATAGTAAACTTTGTGTCTATTAATTTTAATTTAATATAATAATTGCTAATGCAATTATTTACCTGTCGTCTTTTAATATTGCTCATTCGAAACAATAGTGACACATCTAAAAATTTTCCTTTTTTGAGATATTGAGTCAGTTAGGCTTAAAATATGTTTATAAATCAACTTTACCAGGCGAGCGGTAGAGGGCGCAAGTGTCGCAATTGGTTTTTGCGGAAAATTATTATATTTTGGTGCGAAACACTGGCACAACCTGTATTATAGGCAACTTCAAACGCAAAGGTTACGATCTGTGTATGTAATAGTGTCACATTACAAACAAGTGTCTTGTCGGTGAGTATTATTCAATTAATTATTTAACAATAACAGTGACACGTTTGGAGTTATGGCACACAGTATGATTATTTTTTAACAAAACATCCAAGATGTTTAATTCAAGAACGTTACATTTGGATTTGTGTCATTATTGTCTTAAATATTAACGTAAGCACGTTTATTATTTTAAAATAAGCAAAAACACATTAACAGTTATGTGATTGTTACTTATAAATACGGATTTCTTTGTGGAACATTTTGGCAAATGTCACCGTTGAATTAAAATTTTGTTTAAAACTATTACTCTTTTTGGTTTTTTGTTTAATTTTTGTCTTTTTTTGTGGTAACTAGATATCTCACCTTTAGATAACTATTATAATACTAGTCTTATACCTAGTATAGTAATTTTATATAGTTCCGTTGGTGTATTTTTTTGCAGAAACATGTCTTCAAGTCGTATCCAGCGGATAATCAACAATATCAATGCAGGTGTCTGCGAAAAGAAACTGGATGTGGCCCGTTCTATAGTATTAAAGGGTAAATGTACGTCGCTTTTTCTTTTTGTGATATTAGTGTGAATCTTAATTTTGGAGATTTACAACTTAGTAACAATCAGGATACTGATATAGTTAGTAATCCTAGTGGTTTTCTGAAGGGAAGTACTATTAGGTATGTAAAACAGCGGCCATGCATGAGCGATAAGAAAATTCTGGACGATGAAAGTGATCCAATTAATACTGTGAATAGTTCTCTAGAAATTACCACTACGAATTCTCAAGTGGAAAATGCGCAAATATTCGTTCCTGACGATAATAGTTTTGATCGTGTGACTGATTCAAATAATATTCGATATACCACTCTAGAGAATGTTGCTATCAATAAGCATGTGCTAAAAGTGCAACCAATCGAGTCAAGCGATAAAAAATGTGGGAACATCAGAATGACCCTGTCTCAGACCGAGAGGATAATCTACAGTTCCAAAACGTGCAACATGTCGTGCCTGACAGTATTATTGAAAGTGGGAGTGCCGCTAATTTCTTAGAGCAAAAGAATGATTCACCCCCAGATATAAAAGCTTATGAGATGACAGGTTTAGGAAGCTTTTTGGAAGATTCTGATGATTTCATTAAAGACATCGATTATGTTAACAGTGAATCATCGTCGTCAACTTCCAGTGGCTGTTTGACGTGTAGTAGCAACTCATCTTCGGATTCAAGTGAAACAAAATTGCGGAATACCGTTGAAGAAGGGTCGTGGTAAGAAGCGAAAAATTGGCCGAGACCAGTGGAAAAGAAATTTAGCTAAGCGATTAAGAAACAGTGGTGAAGAATATAAGAATCCCAAGACTATAAAAGCTTTTTCAAAACGACAGTTAAGACCACCATGTGGTGAAAAATGTAAGGAACAATGTTTCACCAAATTGTCTGATGAAGAGCGTACAATATTTTTACCAAATACTGGAAACTGGGAGATCTGCAGCGTTAGCGTGATTTCATTGCTGCGAGTATGACAACTGTAATGCCAAAATATAGATATATAAGAGAAGGTGTAATCGCAGGCAAAATAACGCTTTTTTACTTTGAAATAAACAATAAGAAGATCAGGGTTTGCAAGTTTTTTAATAACACCTTGTCTATTAATGATCGTCCCATTACGACTGTTATAAAGAAAAAGGATTTGTAACATCCTCAATTTCTCGAAAACGATTTGCGCGGAAAACATCAAAATCATTATAAGCTTGATGACGAACTCAAAGGAAGTGTTAGACAACACATTCACTCTATACCCAGAATGCTTAGCCATTACTGCCGTGCACATACTAGTAGGGAATTAATTGAAGGCGGCTTAACAATTGCGGAACTCCTTCGCTATTATAAAAATTCGCGCCAGGAGTCGGGAAAAACAGCCGCAAATTATGTGATGTATAATAAAGTATTCAAATATTCCAAAACAGTAGCGAAATAGATAAAGAACAAATGAAAATCATTTGCATCAGAAAGAACTGTCACGTTTGGGAAAACATTCTGATAAGGAATCAGAAGACTTTGTTCCGGTATACGATCTACAAGCTGTTTACCCAGCTGAAAAGGCTCATTCTATTGTTCCTCGTTTCATTATGCCTCTAAGCTACATGTTTTTAATTTCACTGTCTACAACATTAAAACTAATGCAGTTATGTGCGGAACGAGGCCCATGGGAGCCAATGAGATCGGTTCTTGATTTTTATCATATTTGGAAAATTTAGACCACACTTTGAATGAGAATTTTTTACTCTGATAACTGCGCAGAGCAATGAAAAAAAAACGGTTTTTGCTTCCAATGTATATTTATGCGGTAAAAACTTTTAAAAACATTCAAAGCATTACCCACAAATACTTAATTGCCGGGCATACCCAAAATGAAGGGGACAATGTCGAATGAAATGTTGTAAGATCTCTGATCTGCACCGGTCTACGTACACGAACAATACGTCACTCTCATTAGAATCGCCAAAAAGGCTGGAAATCCCTACAGTGTACAAGAAGTGATGTTCGAAGATTTTTACGACCTGAAAAGTTTGGCTCAATCAGTAGGTTTAGGTAGTATTCCCCAGTCGTTGAAAATCTCCTTTAAAAGTAAAAAAGGAAACCCCCAACACAATGTTTTTCAAAAACTCTTTCGATCAAGAAAAATTTGATGAAGTTGAGATAAATAAGATAAAAAATATGAGGAATAAAATCCGATTCGTCTGTCATGTTATTAAAAGTAAACTGGGAATAAGTTAAAATAAAAAGAAAAGTTTGCTAGTAGGTTTTTCTACACTTCGTTAACGCCATACTGTTTTTTTTACCATAAAATATTTCTTTCTTCCATGTGTTTTTGTAAAGCTCCTAATGTCATATTTGTTATGTTTTTTTCTTAAAAATAACTATTTTCTTACTTGTGTGTTTATTTTAATTATAAATGTACCAACATTCTTATGCGCAACAGTGACACAAGTGAATTAAGGCCTAAAACGAGCTTCTAAATTAAAAATTAACTTTCATAATACGCTTGTATCATGAAAAGAAACCAGTTACTTGCCATTCTAAAATTTGCGATAAAATTCTTTTTTTGACATGCGAGTTAATAAAAACGCGAACAAAAATTTTGAAATGCATCTCCTGAAAAACTATGCTTTTTGAGTTGCGTCACTGTTGTTTCGAATGAGCGAATTGATGTTCAAGCTATTCCGAAATCTAAAGATAACGCCCTCGTTCCAATGTGTTCTTCCGTCCTTCCAATGCGACGCCTCCTAAATCTAGGACGATCAAAAGGAAAACTACCAGTATCGCGTAGTCGCTGTACCGAGTGACTTCTTCCATAATGATGGCGATTTGGATACAGGGCCGCATAGTGTCTTTTTTCAGCTATTGCTGCATTTTGAAACAACTCGAAATATAACTCAATCATATCAACGACTTCATCACTTGTGAAAGGCATTTTGAAAAATATTCACAAACCTAATTGACAAGAACGTCTAATAGAAATTTAACATTTCTATACAATGTTATTTAAAAGTTTGTTTTTTGTTTCCGCTGTCTACTACTAAACATTGTTTAGACATTCCAAGACAAAGCGCTAGATGGTGGTATTTATTAATTGAAGTAGTGATTGATTGAGTGCGTTTTATTAAAAAAAAAAACCATGTAAAATGTAATATGTTGTACCTACTATATCTGTGTAAAATTAATAAAATTAGTTTAAGAAAGGTAAAAAGTTTAAGATAAGCGGAAATCGAAGCAGTAGTTTTATACACCTGAACAAAATTGGAAGACTTGTTTGGAATGTGAGGGAAGGCAGTTTGAACATTTATCGAAGCATAAAATATCTAGCGACGGTGATGGACCTTAAAAATTACTGTTGGTCCTTAATTCGGTTAACAACAACTATCTCTTTAATATGAGACCAATATTTATCCAATTCTGTTCGGCAAAACCAAACTTCAATTAAGGTGTTAAAAATCTTCGTTTCGCTATAACTTTAAAACGAGTAAAGATGTCAACTTGCGATCATTACGTTTTTCTTGCAAGTTTAATCTACTTTTCGAATACGATGTCAAAAGTGTACCGTGTGATTTAAATTTTCGGAGTAAAATGAAAAAAAATGATATAACAAATTGTGCCCTCTAGGACTTTCGTTAGAAACTATTGTGTAACAATGGGAACGGCAATTTAAAACATCTACATGTGTCTTCCAAATAAGTTTTATTTTGCTAAAACTTTGCTAAGAATGTACAACAGTTTTAATTATTGCACTCTTATGATCAATACGCCAATGAACCTCAAACCAAAATTGTGTAGAATTGTCTAGACTTTCTAACGATATAAGCAAAGGGAGTTTTGGGATAAATTTAGAATTTTATTATTTAATTTTTAATTGCGCTCTCTAGCGGTGAAATGCGGAACTTCAAAATATTTTCCATCATTTTTAATGCCACATTCATAATAAAAATGTTTTCCCATTGGTGTCAGATTGACAGGTGAGATGACAATGGTAAGCCGGTGCAGTAGTATTATTTGGAGCCCCGCGCTTAGTTGAGGTTTATACGTTTAGTATTGTATTGTCAATCTATAACCAATTTATTTTCAAACTGGCTCTCTATGTATCCCAGGCGCTGATTTTACCTACTGATTCTACTAATATGTGTAAATAAAAACTGAAATTATGGTTATTTTTATATAGTGAACATGTGAAACTACGGATACAGGTATAAAGTCTGGTGTGCAAAGTTTAATAAACAGGAAATTATATGAGCTGATTACAATATTTCAGATTTTTTGTTTATTATTGGCGAACGGAATAGAAATTAAATTCCGGATGTTTTGATGAGTGGAACATGATACTACCTAATGGTGATTAATTATACTGCAATGTACCCAGGCCAGTCTAGTGACTGCACTACTCGAATGCAAGAACAAAGTTAATGCGCGAACCAATTTATGCCAAATAATCGTCATGAAAAGCAGGTAGGACCACTTAAGTTGTGTAAAATGGTTGTTACGGGATATATGTGTTGGGGGTATCTAAGGGAGGATAAAATAAAGGTAACACAATAAACCACAGTATATAAATTTATAAGCATGTGCAGTGTAGTTCTGCTATCTTTATTGTGGATTGAGGAGAGAAGTACAAAAAATATAAAAATTATGAAAATAGAGGGGTATTTTCACATTGGATAATTTTTATATTTACACTTTTTATTTTATTGTTTCGTCTTCATTGTTCATCCGCACTACCACTATCACTGTTCGTCAAACTTGGATTTTAATCATCATACTCTATTGGCTCTTACTCATTCTAACACACTGTTTTCATAATTACCGCCCATTTTTAATATTTTCTTACAGTAACCAACAAACACTTTCACAAAATTCACTCAAAAAAACAAAAAAATTTGCAACGAGTTTGACACCTTGCGTACGTCGACGAATGCGGAATAATTATCCACCAACAAATCGTGTAGGGACCGACAAACTGAAGAATAAACTTGTCTAAAAGTTACGTATGTTGAAACTTGGCTTATGGGTTTCATGGCCTGTATTGGTCTTAACGTATATTGAGGCTCTGAGACCCAAAAGTAGGGTATTTTCAAAGTCATTTTTCTCTCAATTAATTAGGCAATATAGAATATAATTGTGTTACAAACAATAATATGCAATATTATGAGTTTGAGCCTGATGAAACAAAATTTTCTATGTATGGTGGGCAGTCAACATGTTCATAGTTCCTAACGAAGGACTACTTGTACATTTTGTTCCGAAATCCACTATTAATTATTTTATAGGCATAAATAACATGCTGGTTTTTTACTTTTTAAGTAAAAGAAAGGCGAAATGAAGAGGAAAATAATACTCGCAATGCAGATAATACAGCGATTACAAGTATGAAATTTAATAAAAATCTTATAATAATGATAATAATATTCTAGAGACATACAAAGACGAATAGGAACAAAATTACTGGTGAGAAGGAAATTGCCTCAACATCTTCAGCCAACAACGCTTCAGTAGAAAATTTAGTAGCCCCGTCAAATGAGCTTTTAGATCGGAAAAAATACTAGATACGCTGTAACTTCGTGGAGAGGTGGTGTTTGGGGTAGTAATTACCCAAAAACGTCCACCCCCCGTATCAGTGTTAGCGAAAAGTGGCGGGGGGGGGGGGCAAAAAGGGCCCCAAAAAATGTTTTTTTTTGCAATTAACTCAAAAACTATCACATTTAGAGGAAAAATTCAAGAGGTAAAATTTTAGAGAATCAAATTTCGCACAAAAAATGTCCTTACAAAATTTGTTTACGACCAGCGGCCGTATTTTGTCTGCGCGATCAATATTTTTAATTTATTTATTATCGTTCGCCGAGTATGCTTTTTTCATGGAAAAATCGGCAATGGATAAAAAAAACTAGAGGTTTTACGCCAATATTACATCTTAGAAAAGTGAAAGAAAATTAAATTTCGAAACTATTGATGTATTTACAAACTCATTTTGGAAATATGCATAATGCCAAGAAACATGAAAATTTGTCATTCTTCTGTGCATTTTGTCAAAAAAAGGCACTTGATTAGCTGGAGCCCAAAACTTCACTCTATATTTTTTAAAGAGAATTAAATAAGCTTTAAATTGCATTTATATTCTCTGTGCAATCATTTATTTTCGAGATATGTCATTGAAAATTTTTGTAAAAATACAATTTCATACAAAATAAATAATTTTGAAAAAATTCATGCGTAAAATTTTTTAAAATTCGATTTCACCTATTTTCAACAGTTTACATGTTGGTGAATGTAATGTAGGTTGATCAAAAGTGTTGATTTCTTAAAAAAAAGCTGTCGAAATGTGATTTTTAAAGAAATTTTAGAAAAGTGACGTTTTTACTTCTTTTTTTGCATATATCTTCTTTATTATTGAATAAAGCTGATAAAATTTACTACAACATTGATATGTCGATGTTCGATTTATAAATAAGTCGTTAAACGATATTGACAATTGAAAACGCTCGCGATTTTCAATTTATAGCGAAGTAAAATTTTTGAGTATTTTAAAAATATCGTAGGACGAATAGTACAAGTGAAAGTACCCCCGGCGTCGGGCGACGTAGGGCGTGCAGGTGGCCTGCTCGCAGTAACGGCAGTATCATTTTTTTTGTTAGTATGCTCATGCTTATAGTTAGTATTTATTTATTTATAGCTTATATATCTTGTTCGTGGACTGTTCAGGAGTTCTTCTCTTCAGCCCTGGTCATTCCATGTTTGTTGGTGTTGCGATGTTTTGTTGTTATTGTATAGTTTACAATCATGAGATGTGCTTATTTTTAGTGTAAAAAAAAAGGAAAAAGGTTTATTTATTTAATATTTAATAGTGCGTTAATTGGCTTAAATGTGTGTATTGTTAAGATTCGTCGTCCGGTTTCTTGCTGGGTCGTCATCGAATAGACGGGGGGATGCGGAGGGCATATGGGATGTTGTCCAGGGAATCTTCTATATCCTCGGGGAGGTCGTCGATGAGTTGTGTAAGGATTGCGGGGGGATGTTTGAATTTTAATTTAGGTTTTCTTCGTGGGAATTGGGGAAAACGGTAGTTGTAGGGTGTGGTAAGAATCTCTTTGGTAGGGTTAGTGTCGCCGAAGATTCTTTTATGTGCAAAGTTTTTCTGTAGTGTTTGGATTCTGTGTGTGATGGTTGGTATGTTTGCGTGTTGTGTTGTGAGGTCGCTAGGTTACCTGAGAGGTAACCTGTGTATGTGTCTGAGGATTCGGCGTTCACAGGAGGCGATAGAGGAAAGGTGATTGGGGTTTATATTGGTGTATATTGGTTATCGGAAATCCATAACAGGGCGGATGTATGTTTTATAAGTGTGTAGCAGTGTTTTGGGGTGGCAACCTCTGATTCTACCCCGGAGGGCGCCCAGTAGGTTTTTTTAACATCGGGGAACCAATTGAGGGTTCTAGTAAGAGGATTCCTAGGTAGGTGATTTCATCTTGGAGTGGGAGTCTTTATTGATTTAGGGCGAGGGAAACATTTCTGGATAGCTTTGAGAACTTATCCTCAGTGTAATTAGGATGGCGGAAGAGGATAGTTTGGGTTATGTTGGGATTGACGGAGACTCTCCACTGGTTAGCCCAGTTGGAGAAGTTCCGCAGGGTTTTCGATATGAGGCGGGAGCCGTTTCGCTGTTTCGATTAACCGCCCAGAAGGCGGTGTCATCCGCAAACTGCGCAACGACTACTCCGAGCTGTATGACTTCGGGAATGTCGGATGCGAAGATAGTGTATAGGATCGGGGCTAAGGCAGTGCCTTGCGGTACGCCTGCTGTAGATTGAAAAGGACCGGAGAAGGTTTTCCCTACTTTGACTCGAACGTTTATAGCGAAGTAAATGTTTGAGTAGTTTAAAAGCTAAAAATATCGTAAGACGAATAGTACAAGTGAAAGTAACCCCAGCGTCGAGCAGGTGGCCTGCTCGCAGTAACGGCAGTATCACAAACTACCCACCTTTGACACGCACAACGTCCGTGTGGGGCAAACACCAAACACGCTCTCTGGTGGTTGGACGTAAAATAACCCGTGAACAATTTGAAATGTTAGTTTTGTATTTGCTCTTTAAAGTTTGATAAACGTTAAAAACAATTTTTAAAATACAAATATTGTAAATAAATGAGAAAGTAGCAATAAAATTATCTCAAAACTATTATTTTACGGATATTTATTTAAATACAAATTACAATTTTAACAATAAATAGATAACTATACATACATTACAACTATCCTTAGTTATTTATAACATTTTTTGGCCGAGCTCTAATCTTTTTTTTCTTTTAAGGAACATTATTACTGCTTTTTGTTTAACAATATTTGCAGTTACTACAGTTATACTATCTCTACCAGTCACCATTCTGTTAATAGACTTACACCAATTGTATGGTTCTGATCGTTAGTAATAATATTTTCCTTTGTATAATTAAAGTATGAATATCACAAGTAATTAAAGAAAAATCTATTTTCTAACAAATGTCATCTTTCGTTTCTTTTAAGAAATTTGTATAGAAATTAATCTAAAATTATCACTAGGGTAACATAGTCTATATTTGTATTTAATATTGGTTTCCCTTTCGTTTATTAAAAGGTTTGAATTTGCTTCCGTCTTCGTGTTCTGCTCCTGCTTCAGTTCGAGTTACCAGGAGCAGAACACGAAGACTTGAAAATGGTAGATGAGATTATGCCGAAACGTCGTCATTTCAACATCGGTTCTTTTAAGAACCATGGAGGAGAATCTACTCGAGACCAAGCCCGGAAGAACATCAACTTCATATATATATATATATATATATATATATATATATATATATATATATATATATATATATATACTATAGCAATAGAAGAAGATAAAGAGCTATACCTCATTTTCATCGATCTGAAAGCAGCGTTTAATACAGTACACAGACAAGCAATATGGAATGGCCTGAAAGAACTAGAAACGCCGAAACAACTGATCCAAATAGTAAAAAGCATATTCCAAACAACAAGAGGGATAGTACAAATTGCAGGACAACGGTCGGAAGAATTTATGATGAGAAAACGAATAAAACAAGGAGACAGTCTAAGCCCACTTCTATTCGTGATAATAATGAACAGAATCGTAAAACAAACCAAGAAAAAAGAAGACCTAAAAACAATAGTAGTATATAACACACTAGAACCCATAACATTAAACAGTTTACTATATGCAGACGGTGCGGAATCACGAAAGAAAATGCAGAATCTATTAAATATCTGGGTAAAAGAAATAGAAGAAATGAAAGTGGAAGTAAACAACAATAAAACAAAATTGATGATAATAAACGAAAAACGAGAATATAAACAAAGAAATAAAAGCCAAAACACAATTTCAGAAAAAGCAACAACATTCAACCATCTAGGCACAATACTAACAAACGACGGCACAATAGATCCAGAAATAACAAATCCATCTAATAAATCAACAAAGTTATATTACGCACTCAACCATGTATTAGGACACAAAGAAATAGACACAGAAACGAAAAAGAAAATATATAATACAATAACACGCCCAACACTTACATATGCAGCTGAAAATTGGACATGGCTGAAAAAACACGAAAGTAAGATGAACGCGATGGAAATGAAACACATCAGAAAAATAGCAGGGAAAACAAAATGGGATCAAGCAAGAAACGAAACGTTAAGGAAAGAAATAGAACAAATACCAATATTAGAAAGAATCAAAGAAAAACAGCTGTTATGGTACGGACATATCATAAGAATGAATAACGACCGATTGACGAAAAGGATAATCGAAGGAGGGAAACCAAGAAATAGGAAGAGAGGAAGACAATGGATGGACCAGATAGAAGAGCATGGAAAAAATAAAGGGAAAACAAAGGAAGAGATGAAAATGCTGGCAAAGGATAGGAAGGCATGGAAGAAATGGATTAAAGAGGAGGACCGTGACTCACAATCCGATGTCTGAAAGGGCATGAAGGAAATGAGAAGAAAAAGAATTTGCTTCCGACGTTCCAAATAGTTTATTTTCGCAGCTATGGCACTTAAATTTTCTTAATTCTTTTTAAAATGAAACCTGCGACGTAATTGCTACTCATATCACTTAAATCTAGTCGTAATAATTTCTCACTTAATTGAGTTTTATGTGGTAATTTTTGTATACTAACTTCTTTTCTACTAATAGCTGAACAGGTAAACTGATCATTTGACTGCATTTCTGAATTTGCAGTCATCAAATTTTTTATATTGTCAAGCATAAAAGTGCAACTGTCATCTTCACAATTATATATGTTATGATTTTTTATGTTTTAAAAATTGATGTAAAATTTTTGCAGTAGGGTTTGTATGTTGTACTCCATGACTACGCACTCTGCCAAATAAATTCTCCAGGGGATCTTGGTTCAAATTTTTTCCTAATAAATATTGAAATCCTTCCTGCTTTACAACACTCCAAATGTTCATAAACTTTTTATTGTGAATATTCAGTTCTTTAAGCTAGGTGGCTTTGGATTGTCGTGGCTTTGGACTGTCCCTGGGTTTCACAACTGCGAATGCCATTGAAGATAGCATCGGAATTTGCTTCTTCTCTCCAAACTTTGAAGTGGTCAGTAGTGTCACTAATTCTACACCTCAATAGTTTTCCATTCTGTGCTTGTTTTGTGCTACCGTTTACTGAATCGGACAGCTTATCGAAAAAGAGCAGCAACTCGGACGTATACTCTGTACGGTCTCCCAGGGTTTTCAGATAATCTAAAAATAAAAATTATTCAAAATAAAAATAAATACAAAGTAATATTAAAATGTAAACTTTCACCATTAACACTCATAATAAAATACTTCTCTTTTTTGGGATTTTTTAATGGTGTACTTTAAATTATACAATCTAATCGTTTCGATAACACAGTTATCTTCGTCAGTAGTAATGTTTGTTAAAAATTGTTAAAGATGTAGTAAACAATTTTGTCAAATTTGAAAAATTAAAACATACACATAAGCCTGCTATTAGTATAACAGTTTGGGAAATATAAAGCCAACTATAAAATTTTTAGTAAAGAATAACTAGGTCATAAAATTAAATATTATTAAACTGCCTCAAAGATGACAAACCAGAACACTCTCTACGACGAAAGCTAACAATGAAATTTGCCAGCCAAAAAACACATTTAACAAAATTTAATCGAGTTATGTTGTAAGTGTAAAGTTGTGAAAAACTTCAATTTTAAAATGATAGAAGCATTCACAAATCCAAACATTACATCAAATAAAATAACCCAGTTAAATCTAACAAAGAGATATCTTTATCAATAATTGGAAGTGTTATTAACAATGAAAAGCACAATGCAGAACGTTCTTTGTAATTCTTAATTTTAATTTAATTTCAACTACTTATGTTAAATTATAGTGCTGTGGTAATTTAACATATAATTGGTAAAGCATTTGCTTCAAGGTCTAGGAAAAACACAGCAAAAAACCTAGACATACCAAAAGTTGAAGACAAATTAAAATCAAGGCGTATCATTATGCTCTTTTTTAATTATAAGATGCCAAAACCTATTTAAACGGAGATTTTCTTCTTGTCTATTAAAATTATTCGGGTGTTCATATATTTCAATAGCTTCACGTTGCAAACGAACATAATAATGGATTTGTCTTGACAATATTTCCATATTGTCAAATTGAATGTCATGATTTAGATTATTCAGGGCATGGTCAGCCACAGCAGACCTCTCTGGTTGACCCAATCTACAAAATCTCATATGTTCTTTGCGTCTTGTATCAAAGCTACGTTTTGTGGTCCCGATGTATACTTTTCCACATGAACAAGATAACTTATACACTCCGGAAGATGATAAAGGATTTGACACATCTTTAGGTGATCTTAAATGTTCTTTAATTTTTCTTGTAGGTTTAAAAATAGTCCTAATGCCATATTTGATTAGGATTTTTTCAATTCTATTTGTAACATTAGCTATAAAAGGAAGAAAAGCAGTACCAACATTAAGAACTGGTTTTTCTTTAAAGTTACGCCTAGAAGGTGTAATAACATTATTAATGTCTGTAAGTGAATATCCATTATCTTGTAAGGATTTTCTTAAATATTTATATTCATCATTCAAAAATTCAGGGTCACAAATTCGTTTTGCTCGATTTACTAAAGATTTAATTACACTAATTTTTTTGACGTGGATGGTGGTTGGATAATTTATGAAGGTATCTATCAGTGTGTGTCGGCTTTCTTTTTCTTTTTTCAAATTTGACAAAATTGTTTACTACATCTTTAACAATTTTTAACAAACATTACTACTGACGAAGATAACTGTAAGTGTTATCGAAACGTTTAGATTGTATAATTTAAAGTACACCATTAAAAAATACCAAAAAAGATAAGTATTTTATTACAAAGTAATATTGTTTATATAAGTGTGTGACAAACTTTTTTGGTGCCATAAATGTATTGAGGATCTAATCCAAGCAAATTTGGATTCCCAACAGCTTCAACCCATGGTTGAAACCTTCCTAAGTCTTTTTTTGTGTTTGGGAAACGATGTTGTGGTCGAGCATGGATTCTACAATCTTTAACACAACAATTTACTCCAACCATTATCTAATAGAGAAAAAAACTTATGCTTTGAATATTTTGCTTGCTAATGAAAATAATTGAATATTACCAACAGTAAATCTTGAAGAAACACTAACCACAAATTAAATTGTTTATCAAAAAGTCTTGCACACACTAAATACTAACACTAAAGACTAATAAGCACTAAACTACGGCTAAAAATCCAAAAACAAGAAGTCAACATTAAATGGGAAAATGCCAAACACGTTTATCAAACATAACCAAAAACACGTTCAATGCACAACGCCGGACGCGGTTACTGCTTCCTTGTTGATAAAGAATGACGCAAAGAAAAGCGACTTGCATTCAGCGGCATCTTCGGATGGGAGGGTATATAGACAAATCACGTGATTCTCCCGTGTGGGCAGTATTAGCTGGTATTCGTGGAATTCGGAGTCGAAAACGAGTACGTGACTGTGCGTATTACATAATAGAACTATAAAATAAACTCTCAAAATTCGGAATATGACCAGATTATTATCAAATTTTTCACACGGCCCGAGTTCCACGAGATAAGAAACGTGCCGGGTACCGTTTGGACAGGAACACTCGCATTCGGCCGCCGCGTCCCCTTCTTTCGAATTGCCTCAGTCGCGTTTGCGAGGGATCGAAATAAAAATTCGCAGACGGCCCGACGTGAAGGTCGATAGTTCGCGACCGACGGCGAAGGAGTGGGGTGAGATCTCAGGAATTATTTAAACTTGAGGCATCGATGGGGGCCGTCGAGAACTATATTACTCCGATAACGCCATGGCCGGCTGTCGCTTCGTTTCGGGAAGGGGGTGAAGGGAGTTTTTCGTCAATTTCGACTCGCTCAGCAGAATGAAAAGTTAGAGGGTTCGTGTTTTTTGCGTTCGTCTCGCATTTCGAGTGCACATCGAACGTGGACGGCGAAAGTTCGGCAAGAATCACGCGATGGGTGGAAACGGTCAAAGTGTTCGACGTGTACATGTGCTTTGGAAACGTGATCGTACGAGACAGCGTTTCACAGTTTTTACATAATGGAAATACGTTCACTATCGAATTAGAATCGAATTACGTTTGAAGCTCGAAAATTGGGTCGAATTTGAGTGAGTTACGAACTTTTTCAATGCTTTTTAAATGGGAAAAATTCACGTGTGAATAAAAATGGAAGGGACAGGGGGAGGGGCTTCCCCGGTCTCTTTTGATTCCTTTCGTCGAAACGAACTGGGGAACAAAATTTCGTCAAAATCGGATCGTTAGTTCCGACGCAATGGCCTTTCAAAATTTAAAATAAAAGTCAAAGGGGAAAGCCTTCAGATATTTTTCGAACAAAACACAGTTTTTTCCAAATATTTGCGCGAGTTATCCAAATCGATGAATTTTGGTGCGAAATCGGCTCTAATTCTCTCTAACGGGTACCGGCATCGAGTTATCACGACGTTTTGATTTTTCAAAATTCACATAAATGGCCATATTTTTTTGTACTTTTAAAACTGTGTATCGATTTACTATAATTTGTACCACGAAAAGAGGACTCCATGATCAAAAGTTGAAAAAGCCGAAAATTTCGACTTCTAAATCGAATTTTTATGTTTTTCGAACTAATAAGAGTTCGAATTTCGAAAAAAGAAAAGAGATGAAAAATTATGTGGTTATCAAGACGAGTATAATGGATTTTTTCCTTTTTTTTTTCTGAGAGATATTAACCGAGATAACGAACTGCAGATATTTCTAGCACCAACGTATTCTGCATCACTCTCGACCGTTTTATTAGATTTCCATTTAATATGAGATTTATTTTTCAAAGATATTGCATTAGCACAAGCCTTATTGAACCAGGGTTGGGAACGTGAATGACCTATACGATTCTGTTTTTTGGGAATGTATAACTCCATGCCCATGAGGATGACTTCAGATAATGAAAGAGCGATGTAATTATTATTTTAGTGTAAAAATGAACCTCAAAAACCTCTATAATGTCAATCTTAGTAAAATTACCTTTAAAATCGTTTTTTAATAAATTGTTTACAAAAGTCGGCTATATTGGATTAGTCATTTTCAATTTTTCGTCATATTCTTGTTCAGCGGCCTCAAAAACCCCTATATTATTAATTTGAGCAAAATTACTTTAAATTTATCTTCAAAAAACGGGTTTTATTGTTTAAACAATTAAAAACAAGTAGTGTACAAATTTGAGTTTATAACTCGTTCTGTAAGGTATTTCGATGCAATTTCAAAATTTTTTACGAAAATTTATTTAATCACCATTTATTCCGAAATAATTCATGTTTTTAAGCTAATTTAACTCCACTATATAGCTGCTAAGAAATGAAGAGAGTCTAAAAAGGTGCTGGATGCCTCCTGATAACTACAATTTCGGCTAAACAGAAGATCATTTCAACGTGATTGCAGATGTACTCGCCCTAGCTCAAATATTTGAAGAAACCAAAAGGAGCATTGTGCTTATACTGTATAATTTTTCCGCCACTGAATGTTTCAGGAGTTACTGGAGTTTTTTTTTTGCGAAGCCCTGTACACAGTTCTGTCAACCAAGAATCTGACACAAAATGTGAAACATTATTGGGGTTTCTCACTCACGATATTGTTGGCCAGTATTATCGATCGATTTGCCAATCAATAAATTCAAATAGAATCTTCCATCTTGTCCGTAAAAATTTTAACACAAATTACTTATGTACATAAGACTTTGGAAGTGAGTAAATTGCCTCATTGCGGTGAACTAGAAAAAAAGGTTGTTTTAGAATAGGGTTCCATATTTGGAATAAACTCCTCCCCTAATGAACTTCTGGCTCATCCATGTGTGCTTTCTTGGGGATGCTGTCCTTTGTTCTGTCGTTAATTTTTATATTGCAGGGTTGTTAATATTTGAAGTGGTCGAGGAAAAGTTCTACTCTACTTATTTGGTAAGTCATGGAAGTATGGTTGTCCTTAAGGACTAAAACCAGTTGGTCATCCAAACTAAAACAAGGATTCATACAAAATCTATTGCTGTACTTACGTTTTAGTGATAAATTTATGGTAGAATGCTGACGGTGTTAGATTTGTAATTATTAGTAAATAAATGATCCACACATTTTATATTCACTTCTTAGAATGCCATAGACTAAATACATAGAAGCCTTTAAATAGAATAACACGTCTATAGCAATAAAAAAAATTTAATTTCATTAGTAAATATTACTATGAATTATTATTTTTTTAGGGTTCACCACGATCATAAGCCCAAGAGTCATGTTGTGGATTTACTGGATGTAAATTTAGCAAGCAATACAAATACTAGTGATCCATGGGGTGTACCTCAACCTCCGCCTCGTCCACAGGTAACAAATTAAAAAAAATTCCTATTAATAAACGGACTACATTAGGTAAATCAATGGCAGAATAATACATTATCATCCCCTGTATTAACACAAAATTCGTCACAAGAAGATCCATGGCTACCATCACTTGCACCTCCACCAAAAGCAGATCCTTGGAATCCTAATACTGCAATGCCTATGCCTATGCCTACAGTGCCTCCAATACCACGTAGTGATCCTTGGTCACCAACAAGTCAAAGCTCATCAACAGATTTAGAAGATTTTGATATAATTACAAATAGAAATCGTTCTTCTCCTAAAACAAACGGAACTACAAGTAGTAATAATAATACCCCAGATCCATTTGAAGTTAATTTGTTAGGTGAAAGTCTTAGTGCAATTGATACTAATCCATCCACAGGAACAACTAAGAAAACGCCACAATCATTTTTGGGTGATAATGCAGGCCTTGTTAATTTAGATAATTTGGTAACGGCGACAAGTATGTATTTTAAATCAGCGTTACATTATTTGTACAAAACATTTTTGTAGATAAACCAACCACTGCTTCAACCGGACCTCCAGCTCTTGTAAATCCGTTTTCTGATCCTCAACCGCCTAAACCAACCATAAATCAAATAAAACAACCACCTTTTGGTGTTTCACAATTGGGAACGTCGGCACCAGCATATGGAGCACATGCGGGGAGTTTTATGTCTGCAAATAATTACGGAGAAGGATTTTCAACACAATTTAATTCGAGTGTTGGTAATTTAGGTCCTCAGCAGACAGGTAATGATCCTTGGGCTCCCACACCCAACACGAATTCAAATTTAAGTACACCATGGATGAAACCAGAACAGGCAAATCCATTTTTATCATAACACTGAGGCAATAATTGTAAGTTTCGGAAGTGATTTTTAACACATCTATACATAATTGTTTTTTGTAGGTTAATGAATTTTAATTAGGAAGTGTATGAACACTAACACCAATTACGTAATTTGATTTGATTTCAATAAATGGTGCAAATTTTATGTAAATTTTTATTATCTTGGCACTATAGCTATATTGTGTAATTTTATGGTTACTGTATATTAATAGTAGTAATAATGTAATGCTTATAACGAACAAGGTGATTAACGAATTTTGCTCAGTTTCGTCTATATTCTAAAAATGTCTGCATACTTAAATTGTGTAACGGTCATTGTTCAGGTTTAATTTGTATTAGCTATCTGTGATAATTTTAAACATTTATGTACCTTCTGCAATGAACAGGATGTTTATTTACTTTTTAGCTTTTGTAATTTTGCGGTACTTTACTAACTTATTTTCATATTCAATTTTATTGAATAAATATCCATTAGAACCACTACATAATTTAAGGTTTAGTGCAGACAGGTTATTGTCAAAATATATTTTCTTATAACAATTGGTCCGTCATTCTACAGACTGAAATTAATGTAAATAGGTATAACATTGACAGTTTTATACAATGGTGCAAAATTTGTGAAGTTTTATGCTTGTGTGGCCATCTAATGTTAGTGTTAACACCTTATTTTTAATATTTATTTTCTTATCATTACGACTGGTATGAAGTTGTCGAAAATTATCTATCTGATGTAGATAGATGCTTATAAGTGGCCTTAAAAAACAGGCCTGTTTAAATTTTGTTTTTTTTATTGCAATATTTTATTTAAGACAGTAATTGCTCATAATTTTTATATGTCTACCTAATTTATAAATGTAAATATGATTTAACTTTCAGTTAACACTTGTAAATAAAATAATTATACAGATTTAATTATTGTATAAAAGAAAAGCATAAATAGGGTTGGTTCTATGGGTTAAAGGTAATTGTAATACCTATTTTAATTACATTTATATTGCATTAGTAAAATTATATGTAAAAATTATACGTTTTCTTATTTTATAACCTTAACTACTGCTTATTCTATCATCATTGGGCGATTCATTTGTTGTATTAGCTGATACAGGGGGTAGATAATATGCTTTAATTAAACTATGTATTCGTGCCACTTCGATATTATCTCGCTCTAAACTTCGAAGCATTTGTGCAAATTTCACAATGCCTTCTCGGCCTTCGGCAAACCCAAAGTCTTTTATTACATCCATTTCTACTTGCATTACGATGGGGAAAATGTATTGCATCATTTTTAACATTTCATTACCAACATTGTCTCTTGCTTCATCCAATTTCTGCACATTTGATGACTCTTGTAATTGATCTAACACTTTATTAAGAATTGTTATGGCCATTTCAGGTGTTAAATTTGGTAATGTTTCTTCTTTGGACATATTTGTCATTTGAGGTTATGTTAGCAGGTAAAGTACTGTGTACACTTCTTGTGTGAGAACTGTGATTAACAAACATTAGTAACAGTTTGAATTCGTATATAATAGTAGTAAATGTCACTTTAGTAGTAAAAATTTTACACCTGCTCAGTCATTTTCTAATTTATTTTCAATTCAGTTAAAATGACGTTTTAGATAATTGATGGTTTTACTTGCTCTACTTAAATTTGTCATTTATTTTTTATTTTTCATTTCGTAAGTGTACTTAAAAAAACATACACATTAATAACTTATTGAATTTCAGTTCGCAACTAGTTTAGTTATGGAAACTGTCGATATACAAGCAGTTGAATCAAAATTAAGCGATGTGACAGTAACAGCAATACCAATGATTCCTAAATCAATACAGAATCAACAACCAGGACAATCAAAATATGCACAACTATTAGGTGTAATTGAAGAAATGGGGCGTGAAGTTAGACCAACTTATGCAGGTAGCAGAAGTTCAGCAGAACGATTAAAACGTGGTATCGTTCATGCTAGAATTTTAGTACGTGAATGTTTAATTGAAACAGAAAGAAGTGCCCGACAGTAGTTAAGGTATTTTTTTAAGAATTAAATCAGGTTTTTTATAGTACAAAACTACAACTTTATAAATGTTAATATGTACATTTCAGTATTATTGCACTGTTGCCTTTTCTATTTAATGCAATGATTAGCAAAGTATGTATTTACATTTATTGAAAATAAATTCTAATGTAAAAGTCTCGTTACTCAGGTTACTCTTAATAAATAGGGATCATATTTTTACGATTGTATAAATTTTATATAAACATACTGTAATAATTAATGTAAGATAATTAGGTAATAAAAATAGTTTTTTAAATGTAATGTTATTGCGGTATAAGCAATTTGTGAAGGATTTTAAACAAACTTTTCTTTGCAAATTCAATTATTTTATTTGTTATGATAGTAATGCTAATTTCACATTTCCACAATTATTATCCACCTAATCTCAGAATATCGCGTTAATTTTAACTTGAATTCTTTATTGAATTCTCAAAGAAGTTTTAACTAACAACCTGGAATGGTGTAAATGTAATGGTCTATTACTAAACTGTGAAGAACTGACCTTATACAATTTACAATGATTAATAAACCATTTTGGTATTCTAGCTAAGCTAAAAAATCTTACTATTGTTGATACAGTTATATTTTTGGGACTCCACTTTGATTTGCTTCTTTTTTGGAAGTACCGTATTTAATGGATAGTTAACCAACTATCTTCTTACAATCTTTTGTTCCATAAATTACGACAAATGTGTAAATTTGGAGATAATAAAAATGTAATGAAGAAGAAGGACTTTGATACGGCTGGATACCAGAAAGTCAGAGGCGCCTTCCGTGTTAGGAAGAATGGCTCTGTTACTGCGATGAGGAAGACAAGGGGAAACCACCTCATTATAATCCCCAAGGACATTCAATATGGCAACGAATGACAATTTAGATGTGAATACTGATCATGGAAATCGGAATTCAAAATCCGGCAGGGGAAGAGCTCAAAGAGACTGCAGGGCTTCCCAGGTCGTCACCCAACAAAATCCCTGCAAAATAGCACTTAAAATATGCGGGAAGGTAATAAAAATATGTACATGGAACGTAAAGGACAATGTGCCGAGTAGGGAAAATCAATAATGCTATACAGGAGATGAACAGAATAGGAATGGACATAATGGGCGTAAGCGAGATGCGATGGCCTGGCACAGAAAAATGCATAGTTGACGAACATACGATGTATTACTCTAGTACTGAAGATAATCAACACATACATGGAGTAGGAATGATTATATCGAGAGAACTACAACAATACGTTATTAACTTTATACCTATCTCAGAAAGAATAATAGTTATACAAATAAATAGTACTCCGATTAGATTAAATATCCTTCAAATATATGCCCCTACCGCAGACAAACCTGACGAAGAAGTAGAACAGTTCTATAAGACAGTAACAGACACTATAAAACAATTTAATAAAAATGATATAACAATAGTCGTGGGGGATCTGAACGCCAAGATTGGGAAAGGAAGGTATGGTGAAATAGTTGGTGAGCATGGGCTAGGTGTAAGGAACGAACGAGGCGATAGACTCAAAGAATTTGCAGAGGAGGAGGAACTGATAACCTTAAACACATTTTTCAAATTGCCACCACGACGATTATACTGGACCTCACCACAAGATCGACATGGAAATATTGTGAGGAACCAAATCGACTACATGATGATCAATAAGAGATTCCGCATCAGTTGCTTGTCAGTCAAAACGTATCCCGGCGCCGACATCTCGTCAGACCACTGCCCAGTGGTTGGAAAATTTAGGCTTAAACTCAAAAAAGTTAAAAAGAAAACTATGAAGCGACGAGGTGATATGAAGAAACTGAAGGAAGAAGAAAAGAGAAAAGCAGTGACAGAACTAATATCAAAAAAATGTAAGACTATAGAAATAACAAACGATACAGAGGAAACTCTAAATCAAATAACAAAAATAATAACTGATATTAGTGATGTACATGGAAGAAATGAGAAAAGAAAGGGATGGATGACAGACAATATATAAGGATAGCAAAAGAGGAATGGTACAGGAAGCTGTCAGGAAATTGAAACACTGGAACAAAAGCATGATCTATTCAACATGCACAAAAAAACAAACAAGTAGCTGGAATATATATATATATATATATATATATATATATATATATATATATATATATATATATATATATATATATATATATATATATATATATATATATATATATATATATATATAATACAATACAACTGGGATAGTACAGAATAAAATAAATACGGGAAAATCATTAAGGATGATAGAGAAAGGATGAACGTCTGGGAAAAATACATAAATGACCTTTTTGAAGACAACAGACCAGAACAACCTCCGATAATTAACAATTTAGATAGTCTACCAATTACAACAGAAGAAGTGAGAAAGGCGACATTAAGTTTAAAAGATGGGAAATCCACTGGCCCTGATCATATTTTTTTTTTTTTATGATTGGGGACCTGAACAGGCTAAATAAGGCCTATCGTGCTAAAGCACTCAGGAACACTTAGGAGGATGGATAGAGGGATAATGAATTGCCAATAGATGCCTATGAACAGCTACCTTAAATTTTCTCATATCATAAGTGAGAGGAAAACAGGAACTAGGGAGATCATTCCAGAGTTTAGAAGCCGTGTAGAAAAATGTGGATTGCGCCCGTTTGGTACGACAAGTGGAGATTTGTACTGCATACTGATGATGTGAATGAGCGAACCGAGTGTTTCTCGCAAAGATAACCGGAGATGGTATCAAAGAATGTAATTCACCAGCACAATAGCCGTTGTAATAACGATAATACAAAGAAAGAACTGAAACCATCCTTCTATGGTCAAGGGACTGTATGTGAGAAGTTAAGGACGGGTCATTTATAAGCCTAATCGCTCTGTTTTGAATACGATCAACGATATCGAGAGCGTATTGGGGAGCACTAACCCAAAGGTGAGAATTATATTCCAGATGAGGCCGAATTTGGGCCTTATACAACAGAAGGAGTTGTCGAGAGGTAAAGTACTGCTTAGATCTGTACAAAAAGCCTATTTTACGAGCAGCTGTTTTGGTAGCTGACAGAAGATGGTCAACCCATGAGAGATTTGAAGATACAGTCATACCCAACAGAGTAATAGAGTCTGAAAACTTAAGAACTAAGAATATATATGCTGAGTTACTAAAATTGGTAGATACAGAAATCATACAGCAGATAACAAAATTATTTAATAATATATACTTTTTAGGAAAGATACCAAAGATATGGCTAAAGTCGACATTCATACCAATACCTAAAAAACAGAAGGCTAAATACTGTAACGATTACCGCACCATCAGCCTCATGAGTCATTTCCTAAAGCTTTTCCTAAAAATTATACATCAAAGGATTTACCGAAAATGCGTGGAACACATCACCCGTATACAGTTTGGATTTCGAAATGCCGTAGGAACACGAGATGCTCTATTTAGTGTCCAAGTTCTAATACAACGCTGTAGAGATGTTAATTGCGATGTCTTTGCGTGCTTCATTGATTACCATAAGGCGTTAGATAACGTACTACATGATAAGCTTGTTGATATACTAAAAGAGATTGGACTGAATACACAAGATATTAAAATAATTAGTAGATAACATATATTGGTACCAAACAGCGAGTATACGTATACAAGGAGAAGACTCAGAAGATATTCATATTAAAAAGGGGGTGAGACAGGGATGCGTCTTATCACCTCTGTTGTTCAATCTGTATTCGGAGAAAATTTTTCAAGAAGCTATGGAAGGAATGAATAGCGGGATCAAAATTAATGGCGATTATATTAATAATATTAGGTACGCGGACGACACAGTGTTACTTACAAACGGCCTCGAAAGCCTGCAAGAAACATTGGAAAGAGTAGTCGAAGTGACCCAAAGATATGGACTCTCCATGAATTTCACAAAAACAAAGTATATGATAGTGTCAAAAAATAATAACCAGGCTGGACAACTACATATAAACAACCAAGAAATACAAAGAGTGCAGACATATACATACTTAGGAACAACAATCAACGAAACTAGAGATCACTCGGCTGAAATTAGGGGCAGAATAGAGAAAGCTAGAAATACATTCATGAAGATGTCAAAAATATTCAAAAATCATGATTTACCGTTAGTATTGAAAACCCGATTACTAAAATGTTATGTCTTCCCAGTGTTACTGTATGGAGCCGAGGCGTGGACTCTAACAGAAGCCTCGTGCAAGAAGTTCGAAGCGTTCGAAATGTGGTTATACCGCCGAATCTTAAGAATTTCATGGATGGACCACATCACTAATAAAACGATCCTAGAAAGAATGGGGAAAGAAAAATAAATCATTTTAACAGTAAAAACCCGAAAACTAGAATATCTTGGATATATTATGCGAAACAACCAACGATACGAGCTATTGCAACTAATAATCCTCCAAGGAAAGGTAGTAGGCAGAAGAGGCCCGGGGAGAAGAAGAATATCATGGCTGAAAAACTTACGAGTATGGTACAACATAACAACGGTAGGACTGTTTCGAGCCGTGATTGATAAAGTACGCGTTGCCATTATGATAGCCAACATCCGAAACGGATAGGCACCGGAAGAAGAAGAAGAAAAATGTACCATGGATACATATACTTTAAATATGTCTCATTTCAATAATTTTCGTAAATGCAAATCAATCAACATTTGTCACGATACTAGACAACTAAACGACTTTTATTTGCCCACATATAGTTACATTAAGCCTTGATGGTTCTTTTTACATTAGCATTAAGTTGTATAACCATTTGACTTTTATTATAAAGAATACTACAGCTTTTAAGTTTTTTAAACCTCATACTAACGAATTACTTTTGCAACGTGGCTTTTACTCTTTGGAAGAATATTTTCAGACCTCTTAAATATTGTTGCTTGTTCTTCTCTGCAAATGTAACTGGATCGTAACTGTCCTTAGTGATAGTCTCTTGTCCTATTTTTATATTCTGTTATTTTACATGGACCCTATTTTCAAAAAAAGGCGATAGACTTGAACATCACATACAAATTACTGGCAACGCTAATCAATGAAAGGTTAAAAGAAATAGAGGAACCAAGGATAGGCGAATATCAGGCGGGATTTAGAGCACAAAGATCAGTGACTGACCAAATTTTCACCCTGAAAATTACTCAGGTTTAAAACAAAAGAGATGGAACACTGGATATAAGCAGGCATACAATAACTCTAAGTAGGTCACAACTGCAAGAAGTTTTGCTCTAAAAGAACTGAAAATACCAGACTGGCTGATTCAAATGGTGAAAATGACACTGTTAATTACAGAAAACAAGGTAAGGGTGGAAAGCATAACATCGGAAACGGACTTAGACAAGGAGACCCAGACCCTCCCACCCTCTTCAATCTAGTGTTGGAGCTAATAATTAGAAGCGGAATCCAACCAGATAAAAATACATTGAACAATTCCCTGCAAGTGATAGCCTACGCTGATGATTTGACAATTCTGGCTAGAACGCAGAATGAGCTTAAATATGTCTTTCTCAAGAAGCAAGAAAATTTGGTTTGGAAATAAGTGAAATAAAATCAAAATACATGGTTCCCAATTCAAAGGATACAACTAATTCTGTGTTAACAATTTTAAGTAATCAAGGCAATGTAAAGTATACGTTCGAAAAGGTCCGAAATTTCACTCTCCCAGGCACAGAAATTACGAGTACCGGGGATGGGAATGAAGAAGTAGAAAGAAGAATAGCAGTATTGAACAATAAATCAGTATCACGTGCGCTTAAAATTCATGTAAATATAATAAGGTGGTTGCTTATGGTAGTGAAGTGTGGGAGCTAACTAACAGTAGCCGCCCAGAATAAAATAGCAAGATGGGAAAGGAACATACTGAGAGGAATCTATAGTGGAGTCAAGCTACGAGATACATGTAGAAGAAAAACGAACGTGGAAATATACGCGCTCTACACAAACCCGCCCATAGTCAGTATTATCAAACACGAAAGACTACGATGGTGGGGACATGTGGTAACAATGGATGACAACAGGATGTCAAAGAAAATACTGAAGGCGGAAGCAGAAGGAAGAAATAGAAGGGGTAGACCGCCAGCAACATGGGCGTAAGATGTCAAGGAGGACCTAACAGCTCTGGGCATCGCAGATAGTTACAGACTGGAAGGGGTTGAGGAAGATTATATATATATATATATATATATATATATATATATATATTCTGTGACATAAAAAATGGCGTTGGAATGTTTGGACCAAACTTGGCAAAAATGTTTAATTAGTGAAATGTAGTAATTGATTAAAATTTCAAAGATAAAAAGAAAAAGATAAAGGCATTTTTTTTATTAATAATGTGTTGGACCACCCCTATTAGTTTCACACTCCCGCACTCTTCTTGGCACGGATTCCAACAGGTGGTCGATTTCTTACTGAGGTATTGTATCCCAGGCAATGTGTAATTCATGCCAGAGAGCATGTCTGGAGGATTGGCTAATTGTTTGAGTCTTCTACCCATCATGTCCCACACATGTTCGATGGACGAAAGGTCGGGAGATCTGGGTGACCACGGCAAGATATTGGCGTTAACCTCTTCGAAACGCTCCATAGAATGCCTTGCAATGTGGGGATGGGTATTATCCTGTCGGAAAGTCGGGTCCTCCAGCTCCTGGAGGAATGGAAATATATGGGGTTTTACCACTCAATCAACATATCGCTGGGCATTCATATTGCCTCGGATGAATACTAAGTGAGACCTGCTTCCATAAACAATAGCACCCCATAACATAACCCCCACCGTGTTGTGCACGTGCCGCTGAACAAAAACTGCACATTGCGACGTTCTCCTCGTCTATGTCTGACCCTCATGCGACCATCGTTCATTCCGAAGCAGAATCGAGATTCGTCACTGAAAACCACCATATGCCATTCCACGTCCCAATCTAGTCGCAAGGTACACCACTCCAAACATTGCTGTCGATGACGAGCCGTCAGCGGAAGCACAAGATGTGGTCGATAAGACTGCAAGCTCTAATTTGACGGTAAACTGTACGAAGGGCTACAGAACGTCCTTTGTTTCCAAACCATTGATCGGCTATCGATCTTGTACTCGCGAATCGATCTCTTAATACCATTAATCATAGATGGCGGCCCTGGACCACATTTGTCTGTCTTGGCCGTCCACTTCCTCTTCTACGACGTTCTCGACCTTCTCTAGACCGCGCTTGATAACACCGTACTACAGAGGATTGATTACGGTTAAGACGATTAGCAATTTCTCTGAATGAAAAACCACCTTCACGTAAGCCAATAATGCGACCTCTGTCCAATTCACTCAGTTGTCGATAATTTCCACGTTGCCGTACTCTAGGCATATTCGCTACCTTAAAATGCAAAGAAGAACACAAAAGCAAAAGAATTGCAACCAAAAACAATACCGAAATCGACTTAATCTCTCAAGAATTACACCCGATAATTTCGATTGTTACAATAAGTTGAACGTCAACTAGTCCATGGCTACTGGATCATTTTGAATTAAATTTTAATCAATTACTACATTTGACTAGTTAAACATTTCTCCCAAGTTTGGTCCAAAAATTTCAACACCATCTTGGTGTTGCATTTTTTATGTCACAGAGTATGTATATATACATATATATATATATATATATATATATATATATATATATATATATATATATATATATATATATATATATATATATACAGGGTGTCTGTATTACACCGACAACGCTTAACTGTAGATTCAGGGGATAAAATAAAGACATAAAGACGATTTAGCGAAAAAAATTTTAGTAAAAAGTTTTTCCTTTGCAAAGAATGTATACGAGCACGCATTTTTTTTTAAACCAAAATCGACGGTGTTTTTCCTCATGTGATATCTAATGTTTTGCCTAATCTCTCAGTTTAATTGTTTTGTTACTACAAGAACACATACGGAACGTTTCACGTTTAAATTTCGTTTTCCTTGTTTTTTGTTTCGAATACTCTAGTTACTATTCGTAAAAATGCAACATTGTTTTAACGAACTCATCGATATGCATTTAAGTGTAGAATGAATTGTCGAGCAGCAGCACGAATGTTCGGAGAAAGATTTCCAAACAGACGCATTCCCCATCATTCCACCTTTGCTGCAGTAGAAAGACGGGAATTTGGGACATTGAAAAAATGCACTGCAGATGCAGGTCGCCCTCGGCAAGTTCACGTTGAAACGGAAGAAGCAATCCTAAACGCTGTTGAAGAAAATCCAAGAGAAAGCTTGAGAAGACTGGCAAGACTGTTTGACACACCAGCAAAGGATACTGTTCACCAAACATTGAAACAACAACTTCTGCGGCCTTACCATCTTCAACGTGTCCAAGAATTGCAAGATGGGGATCCTGCGTTACGCGTAGAATTTTATTTACAGATGAATTGTGCTTTACACGAAATTGAATTTTCAACTTTCATAATCTTCACGAATGGAGTGATGAAAATCCTAGAATAATTCAACCAAATTCCTTTCAACGCCAGTTTACTATTAATGTATGGGCTGGAATCGTTGGCAATTTTTTAGTAGGCCCCACAAAGATTAAATGGTCAGTCTTATTTAGAATGTATCCGAGACGAAGTGCCAGCATTACTTGAGAATGTACCGTTAGAATTACGTCGAAATCTAATTTTTATGCTTGATGGAGCATCGCCACATTTTCCCTCCCTGTGCGAGAATATTTAAATGCTACATATCGTGATAGGTGGATCGGTAGAGGAGCTGATACACCCATAAAGTGGCCACCTAGGTCTCCTGACCTTACCCCAATGGACTTTTATATATGGGGAGTCTTAAAAGAAAAAGTTTACGTTAATCCTGTTCGAGACCGCGACAATTTATGGCAAAGAATAGTAAGTAGCTGCTTCAGAAGAAATTCGGCAAAATCCTGCGAACAGTACGTTCGCACAAGTTTGTTACGACGGGCTCAAGCTTGTATGTAAACATTTCGAACATTTGTTGAAATAAAGATTTATTTTTCTACTATTATCTACGACAGTTGTTATTTTTCTTCTTAATTACATACTTTAAGTCACTTATGTACTACGTACCGTAAGTTTTGTCGGCTGTACTAATAAAATAAAAGTTAAAACCTTTATGTATTAACTACTACAGTGGTTTTTAGCCTTTTTGCAATTGTACTTAAGATTTTTAGGACAAACTTACCAAAATTTAACAATTTTTTTAATTAAAAATGGGAATTCTGCCGAAATAACGAAACATTGGTCTAATAGCCATTCCGATTTAACGATTTGCAGGGTTTCACAAAACTATTTTTTTTTTCTCAAAAATGGCTAACTTTAGCGAAAATTTGCAAGGGGGCTTTTCTCTTGAAAAACTTTCAATTGTTGCGATTGTGTCGATGGGAAAAGTTTTGAGTGATACTATGGCGTCTAAGTCGTAAAAATCTAGGAGGCCATAACCTAAAGTCGGCCATATTTTGCTAAAAGGAGTAGCTTAACTGAGTAAGAAACTGTACCAAATTTCATTAAGTTTGATTACGTCGTTGCAAAATGGTTAGCAAAAAAACATTATTGTATGGTAACTTTGATCGCTTGTATCTCTAAAAGTAAAAACTTTTTACTAAGCTTTTTTCGCTAAGTCGTCGATATTTTATCCCTGAATCTACAGTTTAAGCGTTGTCGGTGTAATACACAGACACCCTATATATATATATATATATATATATATATATATATATATATATATATATATATATATATATAGTACATGTATGCATTGTAAGGAAATAAATATTATTATTATTAATTATCATGTCGGAGGAGATGCAAAATTATCAGCTCCTTTTTGGTTGATTTTATGAGGACAAAATAATAATTATGTATATTTTCTCAAATTTTGGATATAAATCTGCCACAACCAAGGCAGTGTCAAATCCATAAAATTACAGAAAGGATTTTACATATATACAGAAAGATAAACAGATATTGTGCATTAAATATAATGCGAGTGGTTACTTACTACACATATAAATATTTAACAAACATTATGGTTGCTT
This sequence comes from Vesta saturnalis, assembly GCA_036346205.1. Classification (NCBI taxonomy): domain Eukaryota; kingdom Metazoa; phylum Arthropoda; class Insecta; order Coleoptera; family Lampyridae; genus Vesta; species Vesta saturnalis. The sequence continues at coordinate 3,646,713 of JARFJB010000821.1, forward strand.
GTAGATGCTAAAGAATTTTGCAAAGGTATACAGATTGACGGCTGGTAGAAGCGTTTTTGCTTTTTTCTTAAAAATAGAAATACTTGGTGAATGCTGTACTATTTAATGTATTAAACGTTCTACACCCTGTATAGAAAAAGGTTTTTGGGAAAAAGTATCAAATATCAAGGGTTGCTTGTCCAATATTATATTTATCTTCCACTTACTCCCAAAAGCGTATTACTTTAATTATGTACAATAATGGTGAAGGTTTATATTTTCATGATAAAAAGCTAATTGCTTATCCATGAGCGAAACGATCCCGTAACGTTTGTAGTGCTTATAGGGTAGACCAGGGGAATACCGCCATCCGGAGCAATGGTGCCAACCGCGATTGCTTGAAAGATGAAAGTAGTACAACTTCTTAACTGGGCCTGAACTCTAGCGGAAAATGCTACAAACAGTAACTCGAGTAATGGTGGCTGTGCTGTATGTCATTTCTTTTTTACTAATGCAATACTTTGTTTTCAACTAGTTTCATCATATTTTCGTGCTTCAAATCTTCAATGTAACATAACATATTTTAGTTATTTATATACTTAAACTACATGCTTTAGCCTACATTTGAATGTATAGTGTTGATCTCTCGTTTGTTTTGTGGCCTCTAAATCTGCACTTTTGTCATTATGCAAAGAAACTGCGCAAACGTCTCATAAGCTTTGAGAATTCTTCGGAAGATGCGAAATCGATATCAACAATCTGTGTGATGCCAACGAAGGTGACGACCTGTTTGATTTCAGATCAAAAGACATTGAAATGTGTGTAATTTGTGGGGAATATGGAACAAACAAACTATGGTATAGATGCACATCGTGTGGAAAATGGGTGCATTCTGAATGCAGCGGAGCGGAATCACATGAAAGTTGTATTCGTGATCTTTGTACATTGTAGCTGACTTAATTACTTAAAAACTGCAATATTCATTGTTATTAAGATGTTAAAATAAAATGGGTCAATATTCATTCGTTACTTTTGATATTTCCCTGTTGCTTCATAATTATGCAGCACATGATCAAATGGACTGGCGTCATTACCCCGAGTTGGTGGCGGGATTACCCTGGTACCCTGGGTAATCCCGCCACAGTACAGAGGTTTAAAAATTGAATCTTCATGCTCGTTTCCTTTACAATTACAGTAACGATAAAAATTATAAGGATATTTAAGATTGTTTGCAATATTCAATATATTTACTAAGAATGTAAAAACTTTTTTCATAGTGAAAAAAATTAAATATTCTTAAGGTGACGACATTCCCCTGTTTACCCCACTAACCCCCCCTCCCCTCGTTGTCTTTTTTTAATTCTTGTGATACTTTACCTTAATAAAACGAAGTTCTCTGATTTTCTAAGTAATTAATGTATCTGAGAAATTATAGAAGAGGGACAGACCGTGGCTTCCTTTTAGCCAGTAAAAATATAGATTTCAAGGTGACAATATGTAGTCCCATAACGTGACGACTTAAGTGGACAGCATATTTATCGTTATTGAAATTGTTTGAGTTGTACGGAGTGCCCATTTTGGCTTTGTACCAGTCTGTATAGATATTGTCAACAAAGCGGTGACCAACGCATAAGCTAGGCACTCGAGTGCCTAGCTGTGTAGACTATTATTGTAATAATTTAGTGTATTGCCGTAAGCAGTGATGAAAGTATTGTGTACAGTAAGGCGAGATTACGTTTATTGTTTTAAAAAGATCTAACTTAAAACTAAAAAGTATCATTATGTGTATGTCAGAATATTCACAACCTAATTAGTGACTAAAGGTTGATTGCTCTTAAAAGTACATTTCGTTAGTAACTCTAGCTGTGAGTTAGTTAAGTATTTCGTGCTGAAAGTTGGTGAAACGATGATTATATTTTAATTTTTTTTGTATATTACAGTGACCAAGTAATAGTACCATTTAATAAACATAAAATGACACGTGTGTGTTAATGAAAGGGAAGGAGGGTGCTTGATGAAGTCAGCGTTATTTGGATCATTATCAAATTTTGTCAATTACAGAAAATTTACGTAATATTCCATTAAACGTTTTTTGTTTAATTTGATTTAGTCAGCAATCCCGTTATAAAATGGAATAACAATGTTTCTTCTATTTGTGGTTAGTTGCAGCATGTGAGAAATTTACCTAATTTAATTTTATAGTAACTTGTGTTATTATAAGTATGATTTTGAGCTCAGATTTTTGCTTTGCTTGTATTTGTGCTAAATGGGACGCTCTAACCTATCGTATTTAAATGTTGCGAAAGTCGACGTAACAGGATTGTTGCCAAAGCTGTATTTACGTTCGACAGATTCTTCTTGAAGAATGTCAAATCGGCATTTTGTGTTTTTACCTAGCACCTATTATGCTATCAATCGGCACCTATTAGTCAGCAAATGTAGGGGAGAGTTGGGGAACCGTGCGCAGGACGTAACTGTGCGCATAGCTATATCTAGCAATTGAGCGGTATTTAGAAACAGCCCTTCCACGAAACCTTGAGCAGCGTCACTTATGATTCGATCACACCACAAGCGCCAGCTCTATAGTGTCAGTTGCTCTCAGAAAGTGATTGTGTGTGTTTATGTACAAGTTGTTGTAATTTTCCACGTGAATAAAATAAGACGGTAAGTTTCTAATTGTTAACCAATTATTTTGAAATAAATATATTTTTAAAGGATATGATCACCTACATTTATCCTTGTTTAATATAACCTAAATAGTTTTTGTAATGTGAGGTGATTTGGTTTGAAATGCACGGTAATGATGCGCAAAAATTCGCACCATTACCCTTCATTCAATTCAATGGTAAGTAATACAAATCTGTTTTTTCATTTCAGATGCCACGTAAATATATAAGAAAAACAGATATTAATGCCTATAGTACGCAAACGTTGGAGGAAGCACTAAATGCTATCAGAAACGATGGCAAGAAAATTAGGGCAGTCGGTAGAGCATACGGCATTCCCGAATCAACCCTACGAAAGAAACTTCAACGTGATGAACCGAAAACGCTTTGCCTGGGGCGTAAGGCAATCTTTTCGCAAGAAGTAGAACGCCATTTAGAAGAGTATGTATTGACTCTGGCAAAATTGTATTATGGCATTACGCCCAAACAACTGCGGCATTTAGCTTTTAAATATGCAGAAGCAAATGGCATAGAGCATGCATTTAATAGAGAATCCCAGTTAGCTGGTAAAGCTTGGCTTTACGGATTTCTTAGACGACATCCTCAAATAAGTCTGAGGCAACCTGAAGGCACCAGTCTAAATAGAATTGCTGCGTTTAATTTAGAAGAGACTAAACTATTTTACCGAAACCTAGAAAGTGTGTTCCAAAAATGTACACTTGAGGGACATAGAATATCTAATATGGATGAGACGGGCATAACTACCTTCCAGAAGAAATGTTCGAAAGTTTACTGTAAGAAGGGAGTAAACCAAATAGGGACTGCTACATAGGGTGAACGAGGTAAGATGATTCCAGGCGTATTCTGCATGAGTGCTGCGGGGAATTACTCTCCTCCCATGTTAATATATCCGAGGATAAGGATGGCTCTTGCTTTTCAGAAAAATGGCCCAGTTGGTACCAATTACCAATGTTCAAAAAACGGTTGGATTAACGCAGATCTATATCTTAATTGGTTACACCACTTTGTAAAATATGCGAAGCCCACCGCTGAAGACCCAGTGTTGCTTATTTTAGACAATCACTCAAGTCATATCGCAATAGAATCATACAATTTTTGCAAAACAAATTATATTCATGTTGTGTCGCTCCCACCTCATCCTTCACATCGATTGCAGCCCCTGGATCTAACGTTTTTTGGGCTTTTAAAGAACGCACTCTACAGGGAGTATGATATGTATTTAACGACCACTGGCCATAAAAAGATTACAGCGTACGATATTGCAGAGCTTTTGAACAAAGCTTTTATGAAAGTGGCAACCATGGAAAAGGCAGCATCCGGTTTTCGTTCTGCTGGAATATTTCCATTCAATCCAACTAAGTTCAATGAAGATGATTTCGCTGCTGCTCATAAATTAGGTTTATTTTCTGTGGAGGCTTCTTTCGAACCTAACACTAATTCAGCATTACCTCGAGCCCAATCAGAGATCATTCCTGATCCAGCAACACGTAAACCTCAGACAGAGAGTCACATTGATCAAGAAGCTCACATGGACCAAGAAAACCAACCGTCTGTATTAAATGTTGGCCGAGAACCTTTGCCGTGTTCGTCCAAATCTTACAATTCATTTTTTGAATTTGCTCCAATTTCCAAAAACAAACCTAAATCAGTAAAAAAGATTTCACGTTCGAAGCAACACTCAAAAATTCTTACCAGTACCCCTATGAAAGATATATTGGAAGAAGCGCAAGAAAAAAGGAAGAACACTAAAGTAAAAAAAGATATTCAATCAAAAGGTGGCAAAGGCACTAAAAGCAACGCTGCAAAGAGGCGAATAGTTGAATCCGAAGAAATACAAAAAAGAGGAAAGAAAAAAAAAGCAGGAGTCAGAGTCTTCTTCCGATGACATTGAAGAAAATAATCTTTGCGACGATGACTCCCTGGACAACATAGACGAAATAGATTATTTTATTCTAATACCAAAACAACCTGAGGGTGAAAATGACCCATGTGGCATATGCGGGGAACCCGGAAAAAACGAGTTATGGTACAAATGTGTCATGTGTGGCTTATGGAATCACGCCGACTGCACTGGGGTGGATAGTCCAAAAAATTACATCTGTGACTTCTGCAAAAACTAAAATACCTACCTATTGCTTACCTACCAAATGAAAGCTTTTTATTAAATATTTTGTGTTTTAATGTTCTGCGCATAATTCCCTACCTAAGACGCACCATTACCCTATGGGGTGGGGGAATTGTGCACAAATGCACTTCAGTACTTTTATTTTTTTTGTGATTTAAGTTAAAAGTTACTAAATTGTGGCTATGCTCATTGATAGTTATTAAACTAGGGCTTCTATTGCTATATTTAGATTTTATGCACTGTTAATACAGTTGCTACTAGATCAATGCTCGCTTAGGTGCGCACTATTCCCCAACCCTCCCGTACCTGCTTCGTGTATTATGCGTTGTTTTTTTATGTTTATTATTTTTTAATGTTTATTTTATTTAATATAGAATCTTTAATTCAAGATGTGTGGCTTATTCCTGAACCCCTCAAACACGTGTATTGCTTTTCAGATAGCTTTGCCAGTAAACTGCATCAGTTTTGCAATTAGGCAAATATTTTAAGTGATCATTAACGCATAGCTGAAAGTATGGATTAATAATCAATTGAAGTATAGGGCACGGTCAATCAATTGTCTTTGAGTATTAATGTATTACTAAGTATTACTAACCTCAAATTTTGTGAATACATATTTTGAAATCAGTAAACTATAAATTTCCATATTGTAAGATTGAGATTACAATTTACAGGAAGTTATAATACGAATTTATGGCCAATCTTCAGAATTAGTTTACATTCATGCTTTATGTAAAGAGTTTAGATCAGACACATCACGTGCTCCGTTATAAATTTCAAGCAGGTGGCGTTATAGTAACATTATAGCTACCAATTTTGCCCTTTTGTTAGTAAGAAATACGGCCTATCACATGAGCCAGTTTTGAAACATGTACTTTATCTGTGCGGAATAATGTGCTACTATAACATCTTAACCAAGTTTCTCATTTAGTTAGCCATTCAAAGCACCCAAAGAAATAAAAAAAATGATAGGACGGACGATAGAATAAGCACCACAAACGTTAAGAGTTTAACTGATCCTAGACAACATTGTCCTCTATTAGTAAACAACCCTTACCGTTCTTAATACTTAATGTACTATAATGCTTATAAATGAAAAACAGTTACTGCACAGTCACTCCCTTTAACGAATTTCGTGAGCGGTCTTTTGATGGTTTAAACTAAGGTATCAAACACTCGGGGTTAAACTGCTGACATTTTCCATCTCAGGTTACGTTAATCTTCAGCCACTTCTTTTTTTTTTGTTTAATTTGATATTTTTTATTGAGTGTTTTTATGAGTTCGCTACCCTACCTGTTGAATCCACGTTCTTTTTATACTTTATTTGCTATTTGTAGTCTACTCTTGCAAGTAAAGTGTACAGGAGTAAAAGTTTGACATTCCTAAAACGGTAGAATTTTGGTGGAATCTAGTTTCAGCAAGAGAATCCAGAGTTCTGCATATATCTCCGAGCCAAGGTGTTCGTTATTTCAGAAATATGGACGAAGCAATGCAATTTGCCCACGCTCAATGTAATCCACCAGCTGCCACATTGAAAACGTGATATTCGGGCAGTGCGCCAACCTGTCCGAATTATCAAAACTTGAAGTGCGTTGTATTTAACGCTTTCTTGGAATGTCACTGGTACTGTTTCTGAATATATTGTACAGATCTCTCAACTCTATTGATTACTCCATATTGCTATAAGTACATCGGTTCGATTTTGCTGTTACATTCGATATATAAGATCTTAAAATAATGGAACTCTGTATTTTTAATTTTTCTTCTAGATTTCTTATAATATTTAGTATAAATAAATTGCTTCTCACAAAATAACTTCAGTGGTTCATTAGCAAACTATTGACCATCATAGATTTGTACCCCACATTTGACGTCACTGGTTTGCTTTCACTATCTTGAAGACCGTTACTGATATTTCTACATGAATAATACATTGTATTGCGGGAAACTTGAAAATCGCAACATTGTTTAGTCAGCAGTGAACAAAACTGACTTTACGTTGTGTTAATTTATGCTCTGTATTCGTTTAAGCCGTATTGAGGGTGGCATTTTTAGGGTCAAAGGAATAGAAGCGACTTCCTTGATCTGCGCATGCACTTAAAAAGTTTTGGTCTTAATGGTAGTGTTTTTTCAATTTTTTTTCTGTTAGGTTACAGTAGTTTTGTTTATCTAATATAATTTAGATAAACAAAAACTACTGTAAGCAGAGGTTAAGCATGCGCAGATCAAGGAACAGGTTCGTCTCCTTAGCCGGTCCTCAAAGGAATAGGTGCAATGTGTAGCCTGCTACAACTTTCCTGTCGTCTAGATTCTAGAGAAATTAGTTTATTTTTTGTAGGAGATAGAAGTCGAGTTAGACAGCTTCATTATCGGTAATACTACCTTAGTTTGTACTCACTAGTGATCATGGAATACTTGACAACACTTGATCTTGTGTTGCAGCCTGATTAATTTTAGGTCTTCTCATTTTCTATAATAGACCATACAGTGTAAAGTGTTGACATGCCAACTCTGTCTGCATAGTTTGTTGTAATAAGACTCAGACTTATTATGTTACACCGTCAGTGGAACGAAATATTCCACTTTTTCAATTCAACAATCTCATTACCTTCCAATTTACTTAAACTACATATACATATGTAGGTATAGCAGGTTATGTAATCGACTATTTTTTCACTATCGCTAAATCGACTTATTAGCTTATTTTACAACTTTTGAACAAGTTTCGTCAAGATCGGTCATCATGTCTGGATGGATGTGTGTGTGTGTGTGTGTGTGTGTGTGTGTGTGTGTGTGTGTGTGTGCGTGTGTGTGTGCGTGTGCGTGTCCGTGTGCGTGTGCGTGTGCGTGTGCGTGTGCGTGCTTGCGCTTGCGCGTGTACGTGTGCGTGTGCGTGTGCTTGCGCTTGCGCTTGTGCGTGTGCGTGTGTGTGTGGGTGAGCGTGTGCTTGTGGGTGTGCGTGCGCCTGCGCGTGTGCGTGTGAGTATACGTGTGCGTGCGTGTGTGCGTGGGTGCATACTTGTTTGTGTGTGTGTGTGTGTGTGTGTGTGTGTGTGTATGTGCGTATGTTTGTAGTATAACTCCAGAACGAAAGCACCTACGTACTTAAAATGGTTAAACTGTATTATTGATATCTTATAGAAGCGAACGGCTTTTGGAACTTTTTAAGTTAGCATGTGTTTATGTCTGTTAATACCTACAGTTCGCGCGGTCAAAGAATGCCTCGTGTCGCGCATGGATGTTCGTGCATTCGGCCGCACTCGTTAACGCAATAGCGTCTGAAAGCATTACCAGTGGCGTCGGTGTCGCGTTTTCAATTATTCGTCACCAAACCACAAGAAATTTTAAAATATTTTATTTATTTGAATTACATATGAACAGTAATAGTTTAAACATTTATAAAATAAAAAAATTACCATGTTGACAAGTAATAAATTTTATATTTGAATTACAAATGAACACAACAGTTTAGTCGTTTATGAAAATCAAAAAAGTATAAGTTCGATTTTTAATTATAGAAACAGAATAGGCTGTATTTTAAGAGTATTATTCAGGATTTAAAAAAATTATTATATTTCTTAGGTAATCAATTTTTATATTTCCATACACTTTGGGGAAAAGTTACTCAAACGGTGCTAATTACCTACTATAATAAGGATTTCTTTAATGAGAATTTAAGCAAATGCCATTAGCATTACATGCGCCGCAAAACTACTTATTTATTTTACTATGTATTGTGAAAGTATTTGTTGTTTATACATGTTTGTCTAATAAATTTGAGTATTATGAGCTTTAAAATTCACATAGGACACAAAATGGTTCACTGTCATTTTGTTGCAATAATTGTAATAAGGTCAAATTAACAAGTACGTATGTAAATTAATAACAGAAATAAATAATTTATTAGTGCAATACATGATAATAAACGGAACGCGCTTTTGGTGGCGACGCCACTGACATGCCGCGCTTAAGAGACCTGAAGTTGGACGAATGCGCATCCAACGTTCAGGCATTCTTTGGCCGCGCGGATTGTATCTGACATGAAGTGTTAACGTCATTCTGACGTAGATTATTGTTTTTGTTTCTACAATGTTGCCTGTTTTCATTATGAACGTATAAAAGAGGTTGCATAGTTATCCTAAAAAATTATAATTCAAATTATTTCATTTAGTTTAGCATCTAGATGTCTGACATGAAGTTTTAAACATCTGTTCGACATAGATAATTGTTTTTGTTTTTACAATGTTGCCTGTTTTGGTAATGAACTTATTATAAAAGAGGATGCATAATATCCTAAAAATATCTGGTGTGGGTCACTACACGACTTTCCAACCTACAGAATGGAAATTAAACAATAAGATATTTTTGTTTTTAATTTTTATAAAAAAATGTTCTACATAGGCTAAATAGGGTTATATCTGTAGAGTTTTACAACCATATGACTAACTTTAACAGCTAGTCAAAAATAAATATGTATGCATATTATCTTAGGAATCCAATTTAAACTCAAATTTTGTGTGTTATTATGTAGGTAGCTCGAACAATTTCATTTTACTTTCTCATATGCTACGTAACTCCGCCTGCAGCAGCAGGAGAGTGGATTGAGTAGCCCAAAACTGCTGTTGCCGGTCTCAAGCCCGGATAAAGGAGGAGGGTTCGAGGGCAAGGATAGCACCCTACCTGAAGTAAAAAAGAATTCCTGCTCATGGCACATGGAATATTACCTCGTGGAACAAGAAAGATCAGGAGATAATACAAGAATTAGAAACACATGATATTAAAATATGTGCCCTGAGCGAGACAAAAAAGAAAGAGAAAGGTAGCATTAAGGTAAACAAATTTATAATATTTTACAGTGGAGTAGAAAAGGATAAAATGCAAACGAAAAAAAGAGAAGAATATGTAAGAATAAGAAATAGAGTCAATCAACAAATAGACAACATCAAAAAAGAATATTGGGAGAAGTTCACGAAAGATATGGAACATGACCTATATGGATCGCAAAGAAAAGTGTGGAAAATGATAAAAAGGCAAAGAAAAGATATGAATGAATTCATGCGAATAAACGAAATCACAGAAGAACAGTGGACCGAGCATCTCACAAAAATATATGGAAGAGAAGCAGAAGAAGAAGAACAAGAAGGTAGTGATAGAGAAAATAACAGTGAGAATAGAGATAATACATACATATCAAAGGAAGAGACAAATACGCGAATAAAGCAACTAAAGAATAGAAAGGCTCCAGGCCCGGATGGAATACACAACGAGCTCATAAATTACGGGCGACACTATGCACATGGATACAGAAATTATTCAACAATATAATTAACAGTGGAAACATACCGCAAGAGTGGAAACAAAGTATTTTAATACCCATACTAAAGAAAGGAGATAGAAAAAACCCAGAAAACTACCGAGGCATCAGCCTAATGAATAGTACGCTCAAGCTGCTAACAGCAACAATAAAAGGTAAAATAGAAGGAAGACTAAACATAGCCGAAGAACAACAAGGCTTCAGAAAGAATCGCAGTACCATAGACGCCACTTTTAACATTCGTCAGATAACAGAAAAATCAATTGAATATAATAAACCCGCATATAAAGCCTGTCCGGTAGAACTGAACGGGTATCGGATTAACAAGGAGGATTGTCAATATATGGTTCTATTGTGCTTGAAACCGCCTTAATGCTTTGCTGTCTCGTACTTATTGTACGCGACAAAGAAAGATGGATATATTATGAATAATGCCTCTATTTCTGCCGAACAAAAGCGTTTGCAACTTTCACACATAATGACAAGGCAATAAGAATCAGATGCAGGTAGAATAGAAATTCAATAGGTATAATAAAATGCCAGTGGTTCTCAACACTGCTTTAACATTATATAATTTGTGAAGAAATGCAACTTTTGTATAATAAAAATAATAATCGATTACTAATTACCTATAAGTAATTTCAATTGACACCTTTCACTTATACTTATAACAACAATAACAAATACATTTTTATTATAGTTAGTAAATATTAATTAAATTACAAAGATATACTTTTATAATTAAATGTAAAAATTATAATTGTCATTCGGCTTCAGATTCATCACTTCCTGAGTCATCCAAATCTTGGAAAAGATCATCGTCATCACTTTCTTCAGTGTTAACTGTGAAAATAAGAGGTCTTACTTCATCCACAATCTCTTCATTAACAAAAGTATCTTTAATTATTTTATCCGTATGATCAATACATTTTTGCCATATTTCCGCACTAACTGTTTTTAATGCGTCGTTCCACGTATTAAGAACATCTTCGTCTTTTCCGGATGTCGCAACGATACTTTTGTCGTATTTGTTCTTAGTAATGCCCCATACCAACTCAATTGGATTGAAATGGCAATGATACGGGGGCAGGCGCAAAACTTCATGTCCATATGATAGAGCTAGCTCATCGATTACATATTTTTCGCATTGGTCTACTTTGTTTCTTTTGGCCAATTCCACTAACTCTGCCTTTGTCATAAAATTTTCCCACGCTATTTTTTAGCGGTTAACCATTGCTGTATTTCTTCTTTTTCCAAGAAACTTTGACTGCCTTCTCTGCCTTTCGAGAATGATAACTCGCATTGTCAAGGACAATTATTGATGGTTCCTCTAATTTTGTAAAAGTGATTCCTCAAACCATTTTTCGAACAATTCTGCGTTCATATTATCGTGATAATCTAATGATTTATTTTTTGTACCGAAAATTAATTGACTTCCGTCGATAAAACCGTTTCTGTTACCTGCTTCAATGATAATAAATCGTTTTCCATCTGATGATTTGTTCGGTTGATGTAAACTCTTTGCACTGTTATCTTGCCAAGTACATTTTGACGTACTACCTTTACTAAATATCCACGTTTCGTCTGTAAAACAAACTGTCTCGAACTTTCGGAGTTAAGATTTTGAGATACTTTCTCAGAAAAACGTTTCTTTTGGCGACAATGTGGCTTTGTTCACACAAACCGCGTCTATTGTTGGTTTTTGGAATTTAAAGCCCATATTTTTTAACACTAGAGCCAAACTGGTTTTCCTATTTCATACGCGGTTCTCAATTTTAAGAAGTTTAATAATGAATTTAACGTTACGTGTTCCTTCTTCGCGTACATCTCGTATATTAATGCACGAATTGTTTGTTTTCCATTTTCTGGAAAATCTGTAGTGCAAAGTTTGACACGCTGTTTTTTCACTGGAGGTTCCAACTCGCCGCCATTTTTTTAAAGCACAGATTTTCCCCACCGTCGAAACCGAAAGTTTTAACGCGTTTGCTGTTCTTTGTTGAACAGAAAATGTAGATAATAGTGGACCACCATTTTCTTTTCTTCTTTAAAATAATCGACTGTATTTAAAACTAATTCGCGAATTTCTTTACTCAACTTTTTCGGCATTATATTAATGGTTAGTTTATATAAACGCTTACTCAAAGAATAATGATAATATAGATATTGCAGTTGTTTTATTTATACCTATATGTACCTACTAAATGGTATAATAATCTATTATTAATTACTTATTGTTACAGTATTGCATATTTATTTGGATTCTTTTGTAATTGGAGTACACTAAAACGTCATTACCATACTTAGGTATACAATGAACTTTCTAAATGTAAATTGAAATACCTATACTTAATCGAATATTCATTATTATGAATGGCTTTTATAAATGTTTATTATAAAAACTTGCATTCTTCCATAAATTTTAAATGTAATGTTAAAGCAGTATTGAGAACCACTGGCATTTTATTATACCTATTGAATTTCTATTCTACCTGCATCTGATTCTTATTGCCTTGTCATTATGTGTGAAAGTTGCAAACGCTTTTGTTCGGCAGAAATAGAGGCATTATTCATAATATATCCATCTTTCTTTGTCACGTACAATAAGTACGAGACAGCAAAGCATTAAGGCGGTTTCAAGCACAATAGAACCATATATTGACAATCCTCCTTGTTAATCCGATACCCGTTCAGTTCTACCGGACAGGCTTTATGTGCTTCGTAGACCTAACAAGTGCATTTGGTAAAGTAAAACAGAAAGACATTATAAAACTACTAGATGCAAAAGAAATAGAAGGCAGGATAATAAAATTATTAAAGACATAAATACGAACAATAAAATGAAAGTACGAATGACTAGAGGAGAAACAGAATGTGTAACTATAAACGGAGGAATAAGACAAGGGGCTACTGTTTAACCTGATAATGAATCAAATCATTAAAGAAGTAAAGAAGAGAGAAGGATACAGAATGGGCGCATACAAAATCAACATAGTATGTTATGCTGATGACGCGGTACTGATAGCAGATAATGAAGACGACCTACAAAGACAACTCCACTCATTCAACATCAAGGCAAAAGAATACAACATGCAAATCTCGACAGAAAATACAAAGTGCATGGCTATAAGTAAGGAAGCACGTAGATGTAAGCTGGAAGTAGAAGGGGAAATCATAGAACAGGTAATGAAATATAACTACCTGGGAACAGAAATTACCAGCGAAAGAAACTTGAACACAGAAGCGACAAAACGAACGATAAAATCAACAAAAGTGAGCAGCTGTTTAAGAGAAACCATATGGACAAACAAATACATGAACGTCGATAGCAAAATGAAAATATATAAGACAACGGTGCGACCGGTATTAATTTATGCATCAGAGACAAGAGCCGACACCAAAAATACAAAACAGAAAATAAACAACGTAGAGATGAAGGTACTAAGATCGATAAAAGACATAACACTAAGAGATAGACAAAGAAATAGCACTATACGAGAACAATGTGACATACAAGAAGTTAATAAATGGATAAACTTCAGAAAGAAAAAGTGGAACGACCATGTAGATAGGATGAGTCCAAATCAATTACCGAATATAGCGAAGAATAACAATCCGTATAGCAAGAGACCAGTTGGAAGACCAAAGAAAAGATGGAAAGACAACATACAGTCAACAACAACAGAAACAGAATAAGGGGCAGACAAACAGGAAATATCCTAGTCATGCGAATAAGAAGAAGAAGAAGAAGAAGATATACTACGTATGCTAACAGAATGTATTGCAATCGAAAAAAAATTTGAAATTTTTTTTCGCGGGTTTCAACATTTTCGTGTTCCCTGTATCGAAAAACATCGATTCGCGAAAAAAAAATTTCGTGTATGTCTGTGTGTGTGTGAGATTTGACATGGGCCCCTATATCTGAAAGTTATGTATAAAACTGGCTTTTCGTAAAATCCAATTAATGGGGGGCGAAACGAGGGTGGTTTTTTTGGGGGTGCATTTCCAAAACCAGAGCCAGAGAGTCTATCTTTGGTGAAAAGTTAGTAACCCTACATCCAATCGGACAAAATTTTTTAAAAATTTTATGTTCAAAATGGCGGCCAATATGGCGATTTTAGTACATTTCGGCGCTTGCTCTGTCGCTAAGAAACCATAAAAGCTACTTGTAATTTGAAAATCGCAACTTGTAAATAAAAGTAAATGCTTTCGAACGGTTTGTAAATATTTTGGAAAAAAATAAAATGTTACCCTTAATTATGGGGTTAAAATTGCTCTTTTTTTCAAAAACGGTTGGAAATTTTTTGGATTTTTTTGGGTTTATATAGTAGACACATATAGCTGCTAAGCTGCTATATTAATATATTTTTAGTGCTTCCGGTTTTGCCGAAAATAACAAAAAAACGTTATATTTTATTTCAAAGTTTCAAAAATGTATCTAAAGTATTTTAAAGCTAATTTCTCATGCTATCCAAATACGTAAAAATATACAGTGATTTGCAAACTATAAGGTGAATAAGAAAAAAATAAATTTTGTAGGTAAGTATATCTTATTATATTGCAAGTTATAGTGACTGGCCTATCAATGTATAGCTTTTAAATTTACATATTTTATAGTCACATATAACAAAAATGTAATGAGCTTTATGAGATTTCTATCTTATTCAGGACCGGAGTTAGAAATTTTAAAGTTTAAAATTTCAATCCCTTATAACTATGTTGTTAATAAAAATGAAATCTTGAAATGAAGGGATTACATAGTAAGTAGCTACCAAACTGCTATATTGGATTATTATTTAATTTTTTTAAATATTTAAATCAAAGTTTCAAAAACAATTCTAAAGTATTTTAAAGTTAATTTTTCATGCTATCCAAATATACAAAAATACAAAGTGATTTGTAAAATACAGGGTGAATAACAAAAAAATAATTTTGTAGGTAAGTATATTTTATTATATTGCAAGTTATACGGAGTTAGCAATTGCTGCGGGCAGCAGTTAGTTTCCTTATACGATAAAGTGTTGTACCGAAGCCCATCGGTCAGATTTTTTGTTTTGTGAACTTAAACACTAGATATGTTGGATATCAGCACAGTATAAAATGGAATAGGATAGATTTTTCTTGTTTTGCCTTACAAAACTTTAATTTGTTAAACGCTAGATGTTGCATTAAATAAGTTTTGATCAAACCCGCATTGCTGCTTAGAACTGTTATTAATATTCTTATTTCTGTACAAAGTATATAGAACAATGATACAATTGTGTGCCGTTTAATTATTAGTTTGATTTCAACACTGCAATTGTTGCACAGTTTGAACCAAATATTGATTCCGAATAAGTAATGGGTGACCAACAGTGTTATTATATTTATCAACAACAAAATTAATTTGGGACATCGTAAGCACGTCCTTAATGTGAAATGAGTATAATTAATTTAATAATTCTGTCGAAATTTATTTAAATTTATGAACGCGGTGTTAAGGATGTTAAACGTTCATGAGATATGAAGATTACTGCTTGAATTATTTAGTTCCGGTTTAAGAAACACTTACTGTAGATAAATTTATAGTGTTCTTTTCGTTACTAGGAGTTCAGTTAGCATATGTATTTGTTACAAACATTTTGGGGACTCTCATGTCGGCAATACATGAGCTTTTAAGTTGAAGACCTGTTATTTTCTTTTAATCGTGCCCAGACCACACTGTCTCACGTTGTCTTATCTAAAAGAGCGCTTAACGTTATACTATTTTACTAGGGATGCTCTACGTTTTAGATGACATTCGCTGGGTCTTTCTTTTAGCTATTAACTTCGTCACAGTTTAAGACCTATACCACCTCTACGCGACTGAGCTACCGGCATCTACCTAGAAATTATTATTCGGGGAGTAGTTGAACATTTGTTTTAGCAAATTGAGGCACGTTGGAACGATTTGCACGTAATAACACCAACGGAAGTGTCAAGCATCTCTGCACGCATCAACCACTAATGGTTATTACCATTACCTGTCACAAAAATTATGCCCTACTAAATGAATTCCATTTTCAGTAAGGGGCCGTGTAAAAAATTATTGATATATCAATAATGTCGATAATCTTGATTGATTGATAACATCGGATCTTCCGTAACGCTGATAACGTTAAAGCACATCCCAGAATATCAGAGAGTAATAAATCATGTTATTAGTGAAATAGTGTCCTTTTTGTTGCATGGAAGCCGCAAACAGAAATCAGTAGCAAATTCTTCTTAAGCCTGAAAATCAGACAACGCATAGACGTGCGGTTGAGATTTCTGTGTATTAAAAATTATAGATTTTTATATTTTAGAGGCGTTATAGTATATGCCTTTAATAAGTACTCCGCGAACCTGTCGCTTTCAAGACTATTTATTACTCTCTGATATTCTGGGACGTACTATAATAACTCTGGTCACATAGATAATATCGATAATATTCTTTTGTTAATGCTCTTTTTAATTTTTGTAAAATCTTTTACTACACATTCTAGATAGGTTTATAAGTTAGTATTATAAGCATATGACCTAACTTTAACAATTAGTCAAAAATAAATGCATATGATTTTAGGAATCTAATTTAAAACTAATATTTTTTTGTGTAATCGTTTATGGCAAAAATTAATGGAAAGCTATTAAAAATTTAAGTGTATAGTTATAACAAAAAAGTGTACATTTTTTTTGTGCATTAGTGCATTCCATAATTCAGTTAAATTATGGAATTTTTGGCTAGGTTCAATCAAGTTCATGACGTATTTATTCGCAACTGGTAGCCATAAAGTTGGTGTCGGTATTAAAACAGAAGTAAAAGTGTAAAATTGCTTTACGACTTTTTCTTATCTTTATGTCTTAAATTGTTTATTGCTTATTTAAACCAATTATCTTGCCTACAATTTAATTTTTGTTATTAGACGTACTATAATACAAAATTATCTCTTTATGACACCAATTTGGTTAAGAATATTTCAAAGTGGAATTTATGGAGTCAAGTTTTATAATGCACTTGTCACGTTATCTAAGAGGTTTATAATAGGTAAATCGCAGAAGCGTTGGCTAATTACTATCGTTTCAGGTCCAACGTTTTTATAGCTTTTCAAATGAAATGAGGTCGATAATATTGTAAATTTTGTTAGTTATCCATTGACTAAGTTCACTAATTGTTGTTCAGAATTTCGGAATCATGTTTCTCAATCCTATCTAAAGCTCTTGTAAGAAAATTATTGTAATACATTTTCTTAATTTGTCTAAATATGACAAAATGAAAGTAAAAACAATTTGTTAATCTTCATTAGACATCGTTAATTTTGCAAACATGAAAGACAGACTGAGGTCAGACAGACCCCAGATATTTTTAGAGATTATGGAGATTAAAAAAGTGTTTAAGAAAATAAAACTCTGCTCCACCTTATGCATTAGAGCAGGCTATGAAAATCTAGGGATAGTGTGGTAGCACTGTAAAAGGAACAAAAAGTTACTAGCTTGACAATTTTGTAGGTTATATTTTACCTTCCAACCTACATATATCTACACATATGTAGGTATATAAGGTTATGCAACCGATTTTTTACTATCGCTAAATCTACTTATTACATCACTATACAACGTTTGACCAAGTTTCGTCAAAATCGTCCATGATGTCGTGTGTGTGTGTGTGTGTGTGTGTGTGTGTGTGTGTGTGTGTGTGTGTGTGTGTGTGTGTGTGTGTGTGTGCGTGCGTGCGTGCGCGTGTGTGTGTACGCGTGCGCGTGCGTGTGCGTGTATGTGTAGTGTGTACGCGTGCGTGCGTGCGTGCGCGTGTGTGTGTACGTGTGCGCGTGCGTGTGCGTGTGCGTGTATGTGTAGTGTGCGTGTGTGTGGGTGCGTGCGTGCGTGCGTGTGTGTGTGCGCGTGCGTGCGTGTGCGTGTGCGTGTGTGTGTGTGTGTGTGCGTGTGTGTGTGTGTAGTGTGTGTGTGCGTGTGCGTGTGCGTGTGCGTGTGGTGTGCGTGTGCGTGTGCGTGTGTATGTGCGTGTGCGTGTGCGTGTAGTTGTGTGTGTGCTGTGTGCGTGTTGTGTGTGTGCGTATGTGTGTGTGTAGTGTGTGTGCGTGCGTGCGTGCGTGCGTGTGCGTGTTTGTGTAGTGTGTGTGCGTGCGTGCGCGTGTTGTGTGCTGCGTGTGCGTTGTTGTGTATGTTGTGTGTGTGTGTGTGTGTGTGCGTGTGTGCGTGTGTGCGGTGGTGTGCGTCGTGCGTGCTGCGTGTGCGTGCGTGTGTGGTGCGTGCGCGTGTGTGCGTGTGCGTGGCGTGTATGTGTAGAGTGTGTGTGTGTATGGATTTATGTGTGTGTGCATGTGTGCGTGTGTGCGTGCGAGCGTGCGTGCGTGTGCGAGTGCGCGTGTGAGTGCGTGCGCGCGTGTGCGTGTGCGTGTATGTGTAGTGTGTGTGCGTGTGCGTGTGCGTGTGCGTGTGCGTGTATGTGTGCGTGCGTGTGTGTTGTGAGGGTGCGTGCGTGTGCGTGCGTACGAGTGTGTGCGTGTATACAGTATGTGTGCGTGTGTGTGCATGTGTGTGTGCGTACGTGCGTGTGTGCGTGTGCGAGTGCGCGTGTGAGTGCGTGCGCGCGTGTGTGCGTGTGCGTGTGTGTGTGTGTGTGTGTGCATGTGTGCATGTGTGCGTGTGTGCGTGCGTGCGTGCGTGTGCGAGTGCGCGTGTGAGTGCGTGCGCGCGTGTGTGCGTGTGCGTATGCGTGTATGTGTAGTGCCTGCGTGCGTACGTGCGTGCGCGCGTGCGCGCGTGTGTGTGTGTACGTGTGCGTGTGTGTGCCTGTGCGTGTGCTTGTGCGTGTGCGCTTGCGTCTATGTGTGTGTGCGCGTGTGTATGTGTGCGTGTGCGTGTGCGTGTGCGTGTGCGTGTGCGTGCGCGTGTGCGTGTGCGCGTATGTGTATGTGCGTGTGTGTGTGTGTGTGTGTGTGAGGGTGCGTGCGTACGAGTGTGTGCGTGTATACAGTATGTGTGCGTGTGCATGTATGTGTAGTGTGTGTGTGCGTGCGTACGTGCGTACGTGCGTCCGCGCGTGCGTGCGCGCGTGTGTGTACGTGTGCGTGTGCGTCTACGTGTGTGAGCGTGTGTGTGTATGCGTGCGTGTGCGTGTGCGTGTACGTGTGCGTGTGCGTGTGCGTGTGCGTGTGCGTGTGCGTGCGCGTGTGCGTGTGCGTGTATGTGTATGTGCGTGTATGTATGTGTGTGTGTGTGAGGGTGCGTGCGTACGAGTGTGTGCGTGTATACAGTATGTGTGCGTGTATGTGTAGTGTGTGTGTCGTGCGTGCGTGCGTGCGTGCGTACGTGCGTCCGCGCGCGGGTGCGCGCGTGTGTGTACGTGTGCGTGTGCGTGTGCGTCTACGTGTCTGCGCGTGTGTGTGTATGTGTGCGTGTGCGTGTGCGTGTGCGTGTGCGTGTGCGTGTATGTGTGTGTGTGTGTATGTGTGTGTGAGGGTGCGTGCGTGTGCGTGTGCGTGTGCGTGTATGTATGTGTGTGCGTGTGCGTGTGCGTGTGCGTGTGCGTGTATGTGTATGTGTGCGTGTGTGTGTGTGTGAGGGTGCGTGCGTGTGCGTGCGTACGAGTGTGTGCGTGTATACAGTATGTGTGCGTGTGTGTGCATGTGTGTGTGCGTGTGCGAGTGCGTGTGTGAGTGCGTGCGCGCGTGTGTTTTTTTTTTTTTTTATGATAAAATACATATATTAAACAAACTTTACAATTAATAGACAGGGTAACATAAAATATAAAATAACAAAACAATTTTGGTTACACTATATTATATTTCTTATGGTTACGCCTGCGATCACTTTACACACAACAGGCCCACAATGGTTGCTTGCGGATTCTTCGGATTTCCCTTGGGAATTCGTCACAGCACATTTTATTAAAAACATTTTTCTATGTTGTCAAAGTTTATGTTGTTTTCGTTAATCTTGCACAGAACGTTTGTTTCACACCACACTTTTTGGAAACTACTTATGTCGTGTTTTCCTTTATATCGGACGAATTCACGAGCAATTCTGTTTTTAATACTTTGCGTAAAGTAATTTTGTACATTTTTAAATGTTTTGTTTTCTTTATTTTGTTTAATAAAAATTCGATATGCTGTGGCCTTTGCCATATTTAACACATAGTTTGCCAGTTTATCTTGGGCTGTGTTTTGTTTTAGTCCAGCGATAATGTCTTTTTTTAATAACTTTCGTTTAGTTAATTGTTCGACTAGTGAATTTGTTTTCCTCCAAATAGGCTTAATTTGGCTACACTCTCTTATGATGTGCAGTGCTGTTGCTGGTGTTTGGCAGGTTTTGCAGTTGTGGTTGTTCACGTATCCGCATTTGCTTAGAAAATTTCCATCGGCTAGTCTATTTTTTGCAAACCTCCATGCTATCGCGCTTTCCTTCCCGAGTGTAGGGTATTGTATGAAAGCTGCCCAATTTGTTTCGTCATGTGTTATCTCATTTGTTAATGGTTGATCCTTATTGAATATTTGTTGTACTATTCGGCAATATATCTTTTTTCGCATTTATTACTTTCTTCTAAATTATATTTTGTTCCTTTCAGAGTTATCTGATATTCTCGTGGTCTTTGATGTTGTCCATTGGTTTGCAGTTGCCTACTATATTTTCTCTTAAATACTTCCTGAGGTCGTTTTCGTTTTTTCTTAACTCGGCTTTATTTATGTTGTTGAGGATTTGCCACTTTTGTTTGTCTTTTATGTCATCTATTTTGTAGAAACCAGCTTGGATCCACAGAGTGGAAATGTTTAAATGTTTTAAATACAAGTTGTTTGTTAGTGGGATGCTTAAGATGTCTTGATTGTTTTCAGGATAGGATGGGGTTTCTAAGGACAATATTGAGCAAGCTTTTATCATTTGCCTTTGAAAAGGTGCAACATATCTGCAGTTAAAGTCCCCGTTTTGTAAAATGAAGTTCTCCCATGTAAGGTTTCGTTTTCTGTTCTTCTTCAGTTCTTCGTCACAGAGTAAATGCCAATACATGCTTTCCTTTCTTACCAAATATCTTTTTACAGTTAGTATTCTAAACATAGTTTGTTTTGCGGCAACGTTCACCAGGCCAAGTCCTCCAATATTTTTGGGTAAACATAAGTGTATTATTTTTGTCCAGTGTTTTTTACCGGCCCAAAAAATTTTTATAAAAATATTTTGTAACCTGTTTAACATTTTTTCGTTAAAAGGGAGGGTTTGCAAAGAGTACCACACTTGAGGTGCGATAAATCTGTTTATTAACGATACTCTCCCGGCATATGAAAGATATTGTATAAGAGGTTTCCACCTCCTGCCTGCCTTTTCCACCCTTTTTATAAGTTTTTCCAAATGATTGTCCGAAATCGTTCCATTGTTATGAGTAAATGTTACTCCTAGAATTTTAATTTCTACATTGTTCCATTGGCAGGGTATTGGATGGTCTTGTCGCGTGTGTGTGCGTGTGTGTGTGCGTGTATGTGTGTGTGTGTGTGTGTGTGTGTGTGTGTGTGTGTGTATGGGTTTATGTGTGTGTGCATGTGTGCGTGTGTGCGTGCGTGCGTGCCTGTGCGAGTGCGCGTATGTGCGTGCGCGCGTGTGTGCGTGTGCGTGTGCTTGTATGTGTAGTGTGTGTGCGTGCGTGCGTGCGTACGTGCGTGCGCGCGTGCGTGCGCGCGTGTGTGTGTACGTGTGCTTGTGCGTGTGCGCGTGCGTCTATGTGTGTGTGCGCGTGTGTATGTGTGCGTGTGCGTGTGCGTGTGCGTGCGCGTGTGCGTGTGCGTGTGCGTGTGCGTGTGCGTGTATGTGTGTGCGTGCGTGTGTGTATGTGTGTGTGTGAGGGTGCGTGAGTACGAGTGTGTGCGTGTATACAGTATGTGTGCGTGTGTGTGCATGTGTGTGTGGGTATGTGCGTGTGTGCTTGAGTGTAGTGTGTGTGCGTCCGTACGTGCGGGCGCGCGTGCGTTCGTGCGTGCGTGTGGGTATAGTATCCTGAACTTTGCAACTGTAGAAATTTTCCCCAAAACCTAATTTTGTCTACACCGACGTGTTTCATTTCTCGTAAAATTTTCTGTCCATTGTTTCTGTTTGTAACCCATTGATTTCAAAAGTCTGAATAATGTCGTTTGACCCCATCAAACTCGAAATCTGCTTTATCGCGATAATACACTTTGCCCAATGTAAAATAGGCAGTTTTTGGATTAAATTAGCCGATCTGTCTGGAAGCCAAAGCTTAAATTTTCCTCATTTACCACAATATGTCTAGTTCTTGCTGTTATGATGTCTTGGATAGTTTGCTGTTAAACCTAAGACTAAATATATACTTAATATGCACACGAAAAAGTGATTTGAGTTATTAAGTACTTGAAATATATTCGACACCATTACGATAATTTCCCCATTACTTTTCCCCTTCCAAGGTGCTTATAGCACCTTAAAATTTGCAACTTTGAACACTTTGCGATGACTTTTGGCATTTTCTCTACAAATTGTTATTAATTTAATATGAGACTTGATCATTATATGCCTTACTTAAGTAGGCAACACAGCACGATTACTTTTGATAAGACGCCGTCTTCTCTTTTTGACCAATCGAAATACCACTATAGAAAAAAAAAATTATGGCCTGCTCTGCAAAATAAGGTAGCACATCTATTACCTTCATGATTTTTATTATAGAAATCTAAAAAAAACACAACCTCTTTATTTTTAAACTAAAAATCAAGCAAATAATTTTTTTTAATACCCCTTTTGAAAGTGATACTTTCTTACCTTTGTTGAGGTGAAAAGTGTCACTCTACCTCCCTAGGGTGGTAAAGTCAACTTTACCTCTCTAATGTAGGTAAAATATCAAGATGACACTTGCTTCTCTAAACAAGTAACATAATTGCTCGTATGGAAAGGTCACTCATCAGCAACATGCGCATATCAGAGCTTATACAGGGTGTCACAGAATAACTATTCCTAATTTTCAGAAATGATAGAGGTCACTTAAAGAAACATTTTTGATTAATAAACTAGTGTCCGGAAATTTCTTAGTATAGAAATCTTGAAAAACAATCTCAATTACAAAAAAATAATTTTTACATTAAAGGAATTGAATTCTTCGAAATAACTGCGTATGTTGTCTAATATCGTCAAAGGCCAGAATAATTCGAGCCACTAACTCTTCTTCTGTATTAACGGGTGTGTCATAAACCAGTAATTTAAAATGACCCCAAATACAAAAATCTACTGGAGTCATATCCGGTGAACGTGCAGGCCAAGAAAACGGCCGACCTCCTCCGATCCATCCATTTGGAAATTGTGCATTTAGATAATTTCGGCAATTTAATACAAAGTGTGCTGGTGCACCATCATGCTGGAAAACAATATTTCTTCGAATATTAAGTGGGACATTTTCAAGCAATTTTGGTAGAGTGTGTTCCAGAAAAACCCTATACACATGACCATCTAACCGTGCAAGCAGGAAGTATGGTCCCACTACATAATTGTCAACAATCTCAGCCCACATATTAACAGAAAATTTCCATTGATGATGTAACCTGAGAACGGCGTGAGCATTTTCTTCGCTCCAATTGTGACTATTGTGTGTATTAAAATAGCCATCTCTTGTAAAACATGCCTCGTCTGTCCATAATACACTCTTAGGAAATCTTGGTTCGTGGTTAATTTTATTCAAGTACCATTCGGCAAATTGAACTCTGTTGGGATAATTGGCTGGAATTAACGATTGTACTTTTTGAGTGTGAAACGGATGCGTCTGGTATTCCATTAATACCCTCCATACAGATGTGTGGCTTGTATTCATCGCATGGGTAATGGCACGAGTGCTTGTTATCAGGTTATTTTCAAATTGTTGCAAAACTTGGTCCTCCAAGTCAACATTTCGGACGGTACTATTGACTCCCGAATCCATTTTCTTTACTTGAAATTCACCAGTATATATAATAAGAATGGCACCACCAGCATTAGCTAACAGTTACTGACGTTCTCCTTAAACTATGTCCAGTGTGCAGTTGAGGGTCAATGTTTTTAGAGATTAGGCGACATTTTCAGGAACTTTTGTCACAGTGTTTTTTCCTACGACCTGCTTTGTGCATTTACTTTTTTTTAGCACTAGAAAAAACGTTCAATTTTTATATCTTGATGCCTTAATATCATACATTTTCTCATTAGTTCAATAACATTAACCCCTTGAATAGTATTATTCGTTATGGCAAATGTTCTTTGAAGTTTAGTTTTTGTGTCATACAGAGTTATTAAATAATATCGCCTCTATCGTCGATCTAACTAAGACGCATATTACACGCTCTTCACACCGACAGGCTCTGCGAATTGCGACTATTACTACCTATAAAAAGTATAAGAAAGGTGTACAAAATAACACAGTTGGGTAAAATGACATACCATAGTTAACAGACAAGAAGAAAGCAGGCAACATCGGAAAGATGGCCTACGTGCCAATCTGGCGATGCGAATAAGCCCTTCTAGCTTCAGTTCGCGGTTGGCAATCGTACAAGGAGCACGTCGCATTTTGTGTGTGCAAAGTTTTTATGTTGAAGATTTTTAGGTGGTGCTAAAAATCAAATAAAACTATTTGGTAAGTTAGTAATTTAAATATCAGTTGTGCTAATGCAGCTCTTTATCGTTATACACATCAGGATTCAAATAGAAACACATATGAATATATGGGTATGAAGTACATTCCCAAAAAAACATAATCGTGTAGGTCATGCCCGTTACCGAGCCTGGTTTCCCTAATAGGGCTTACACTGATGCATTATCGCAAAAGTTTAAACTTTATACGAAATGTAAATCAAATAAATCTGTCAAAAATCACGCCAACTATATTGCCGCAAGGAATAGTTGCAAAAGCATCATTACCAAGGCCAAAAAGATGTTTGAAGAACGTAAATGCAAAGAACTAGTTTCATGTCCTTTGAGTAGTCGTAAATTTTGGCCATTAGCTAAAGCCATCAGTAAAAACTTTAGTATATCTTCCTTTCCTCCGATGACGTGTCGCAACGGAGCTGTAGTAGCGGATCCTGTTGACAAAGCCAACATCTCTGTAGATTACTTTGCACCAAATTCATGTCTCAATAATTCTGGTAAAATTGCGCCGTCGCCCAAATCTACCCCATACGCTATGAAACCACTCCACTTTCGACACAAGCTCCTAGAATCAATTATCAATCAACTAAAACAAGGCGACTGGCCCTGACGGTATTCCAGCTAAAACGCCGTTAAAAAATGCTATCCCCAACTAGTACCAGTATTGCCCAAACTCTTTTCGATCTCCATGCCATCTGGAGAGTTTCTCTCATTGTTGAAGTTGGAAAATGTCCAACTTATTCCTAAAAAAGGCGAAAATACCGATCCCTCAAACTATCAACGAATAGCTATCACTTCCATTCTATCGAAAATCATGGAAAAAAGCCATCAACCACCAACTACCTTCGTTCCTCGAGTTCAATAAACTCCTAAACGACCACCAGTATGGATTCAGACAGAGTTGTTCAATGGGCGATCTTCTTTCATATGTCACCCAACGTTGGAATAACACATTGGAGAGGTCCGGTGAAACAGTCGTAGTAGCTTTAAATATTTCAAAGGCTTTTGACCAGGTTTGGAAGAAGTGCCTACTTGCCAAGCTCGCTTCGTTCGGATTAACCGATACCCTCATCAATTGGATCTCCAGCTTTCTTGACAAAAGACGTATGCGCGTTGTCGTCGATGACTTCTTCTCGAAAGAAACTACCATTAATTCGGGCGTACCCCAAGTATCAGTGATAGCTCCCACACTTTTCCTCAACAACTAACCCGATCCATCGCTTTGCAGACGACAGCAGTCTACATTGTGGTTATTCTCAGTTTTACCACAACAATAAGTCTAGTCAGGACCTTAAAGTTAAAAAATAGGAAGCCTCAAGCAATAGTGACTTAGAACGTGTCTTTGAATGGGGAAGGGACAATCTACTCACGTTGAACTCCGAAAAAACCCATTGTTGCCTTGTGTCCGCCAAGAAAGACCGGCCATTTCCTGCTGTAAATATGAATGGCTTAGATCACCATCTCTATGTTAGGGATGTCCGTACCATCGAACCTTTCATGGATTGTCCACATTTTGTCAGGTAGCAAAACAGCTGCCCGTAAACTGTATTTCATATCTCAACAACTCCTTCTACTGTATAAGGCTCAAATTCAACCTCATCTGGAAATTAATTCCCAACTCTGGGTCAGTGCACCCTAATACGCCCTTGATATGGTAAACCGCATCCAAACAAAAGCTGTAAGGCTTATAATTGACCCGTTTCAGACTTCTGACATACAGTCTCTTGAGCATAGAAGAATAGTTTCGGTTATTTCCTTGTTCTATCGCTATTACCATGGCAAGTGTGCCTTCGAAATACACTTCTTAATACATTCGCAGGCCATCTTCTCTAGGAATACTCGGTTTGCCCATTCACACCATAATTACGCACTTAAAATTCCATCTTGTCACAATAAACGGCGATCAAATTGTGGAATGCACTACCCAACTCCTGTTTTCCTCCAAACTTTGACTTAAACACATTTAAGGTAGCCATTCATAAACATTTCTCAGCAACCTAACAATATCCCTAAACCCCCTCAGTGTTCCTGAGTTCCTAAGCATGTTAGACAAATCTTAGCCTGTTCAGAAATACTATAAGTAAAAAAATGTTAAAAAATAAAATAACTTTAACTTGTTCTAATAGGGTAAAATGACATGTGTGCTAGGAAGGGAAAAATGACGGTATGCCAATTTAGCCGACCACCATCAGAAGACTAATGAAGACCTTTATTTTTGGTTGCTGGTGTTATAATACCTCGATTCTAGAAAGACTAACAGCCAATCATGGTGCCCCCACCGATCCTGAAGGCAGTAGAAGCAGTTTTCAAGGGCAACATGGGATGGCTAGGAGCGTCGAAAGTTTACGGTATTGCTATTACTTGTTAGGAATGGGTTTAATACTTCTTTAACAACGAGAAGAAAATAGCAGCAAAGGATTGGCTTCGAGAGTTCAACCGAGAAAATCCGGACATATACTTGGGTAAACCGGAAACTACATCGGCAGCGAGATCTCAAGCCTTTAACAGGCCACAAGTTGCTAAAATTTTTACCCTTCTGGAAGATACGTTGAAAAAAGAAAATATAGGCCAAACGATAATATATAACGCGGACGAATCGGAGCTCTCTACTGTGCAACGCCCCCACAAAATATTTGCCACAGTAGGCGGAAAGCAGGAACACTAGGCATACCTCAAGAATCTGATGAGTGACCGGGCCAATCTTCTTACAGTGGTTGAAACACTTCCGAAAATATGCGAAGGCTTCCCTAGATGAAAATATTCTTTTAATTGTGAATGGGCATTCAAGCCACAAATACTTGGATGCCAAAGAGCAGGGTATTGTGCTTCTATGTTTACCTCCACACTGCACACACAGAATGCAGCCTCTGGAAGGATCATTTTCTGGCCCATTAAAGGTTTATTATGACCAAGATATAAGTATGTGGCTTAAAACACCTCCCGGTAGAGTCGTTACGCAATTTCAAGTAGGCGGATTATTCAATGAAGCATATGGAAAATCAGCCACTATGCAAAATGAAATTAATGGCTTCGCGAAAACTGGGATATGTCCAATCAACTCCAACGTTTTTCCAGATTATATGTTCAGGCATCAGAAACAACAAATATTTCAATCACTGGTAAACTACAGTCTAAAACAAGTACAGAGATGTTCCCGTAACAAAATCCGGAAAATATTTTTATTATTGATGAACCGCAGCCTGGAGTTGCCTATAATAGAGTCTTACTCAGACGGAGAAAAGAGCCATTTTCTGAAGATGAAAATGATGAGAGCTCATGTATTTACACTCAAATTAAAGCTTTTATTTACGAAATTTGTGCTAGTCATTAAAAACCTTTAAAAAATGTGTGTCATATTACCCGGATGGTTGGGTAAAATTTATTTTTCGCAGTTCTTATTATTTTGTTAAAAAACGGTGTAGTAAACTTAAGGGCCGAGTTAACCTGTTGTTTAATTTACAAGAAATTTAAAAAAAGTATAAATTTTAATACATTTTTCAAGTTGGAAAAAACCTTATCTCATTTTGTACACCTTTCCCCTAATTTAATTTACTAAAAATTCTCCAACGTGCACGACACGTATACACAACTTTATCATTAAATATTGTTCATCCGGCGCATCCACAACAAAATATGAATATCTTCTCAAGAAAAAGTCTTTGCCTTTTTGGGTTTGTAAGTGGTTAATTTCTTTTTCAAAAATGCTTTTAGCATTGAGTGTTTAGACCAAAGTGTGGAAATGAACGAAATAAGATAATGCCGCTTCTTCACAGATTTTCTTTACTTTTTTCTTGTTCCATCCACTGCAGGAAAAAGGAATATTCTTTTTCGAACCTGCACCTGACTATTCAGATAGCAAACATAAGGTCGTCCTCTTCGCTTCCTCCTGTACGTCCGCGAGTAGGTGGAGTTGGGGCACATTAATGCGGGGGGCACATTGATAGAACACCTGTAATTCCTGTACATGGATACATGAGGGATTTATCTAGTCACTTGTAGGTGGCGCCACACAGTTTCACTCATTTGGAAGATTCATATGACACTGTCACGTCAGTGTGAGTGACAGATAAGAATTTCGTGAGCAGAGTAAATTTTGCTCTCGAAAGACAGACGTTATTCCGAGTGGGAGACTTGACATGGATTTCTAGAAGTAAAACATATGGTGAGTGCAGTGCTTTTAACATTCAACCATGTTTTCATAAAAAATTTCATGGTTTGTTTTTGTTAACCTTTAGAAGTAAAAATGGCGGAAAGGAGTAAATCGATGCATCATCCACTGGGGCACATTGATACAAATTACAATGTGTCAATGTGCACCAATAAAGTATTTTGCTTCAAATGGTAATATTTTATAGGAAAATGGTTAGTTCCAATAAAAAAAGACGTAGAGGAGCAACATTGACGGGGATGCTATTAGCTCTGCTATACCTGATGTTACTATAAACGGACTGTCTATAAGAAGAGCTGCCGATAAATACAAATTGAAAGTATCAACTCTACAGCATCGGATGGAAAAGAAGAAAGCACAAGCAACGCAAACTGAGTTTACTTCAAAATATTGTTTCCTGCAAGTTTTCAAAGCGACTCAAGAAAAGCAGTCTAACGAAAATGCAGTAGAATGCACTATGACCTCACGTTGCTACAAGTACGCCCACTTGCTTTACAATTTGCAGTAAAATCTAACTGCAAATTTTCTGAATCATGGAATAAGCTTGAGTGTGCTGGAATTTTTAGGGCTATCGGATTCCGCAATAGAAACAATAACATAAGCATGCAAAAACCTGCCAGATCCTGTTCATTTAACAAAGCCGCAGTCACAGAATTTTTCACAAATCATGCATTAATAAGTATCATAATGTGGTCGTTGCATAATATACTATAACGTTTAAAATTTGTCAATAGTTTTCATGGAAAACTAGAAAATTAAACTATCAATAGACATAGCATGTTGTTTTTTGCAAATGTATTAAATAACTGAGTATTCCGCCAAAACTAAGGGAAATGAGAGAAAATTATACCTTAACAAAAGTTGAAGAGGATTAAAATCTCAACAATACAGGATACCTAAATACAGGGTGTCCCATTCAAAATTTTTGAATTGAAAATGGAAATGATTTGATTTCGTGTTTTACATGTTCTTCAACGCATTATATCTATTCTAAAACAATACCTAGCTACATTTTCACTTATTGTTTAATACATATTTTAAAAGTGTTTTAAGATGGATTTCAAATATAAATACAGGTAATAAGCATAAAATCTTTATAAGTACGTCATTTAAAATTAAAAGCATATTAAAAATAAAACCGTGTACCGGGTGGCGAACTAAGAACGGCCGTCGGCCATATCTCAGGAATGGATTATAGCACAGGTTCGGGAAAAAATTTTTTTTATAACAAAAGTAGCCTGGAGAAACGCCTGGAAAATATTTTCAGAATTGTAGGTCCACCGCTAGAGGGCGTATTTGACAGTTAAAATTTTAAAAAGCAAAATTTTAAGGGGCATATTAAATACTATAATCAGATTCCTCGACAAATTCTGCATATTTGACAAGTTTTAGTCTATCTCTTCAAATAAGGAGTGGGGGAGAGTGGGAACCTTGTTACGAAAAAACGCCTTTAACTCAGGTTCTGCTTGGCCGATTTTAATAAACTTTATGTTGTTTGAAAGAGCTTTTGTTAAACAATAGAAAATTTGTAAATTTGAAGCAATCTGATTAATAACATAATGCTAGAGGGCGCTGTTTAATATTTTTAATATTGTGTTTTCTTTACAATTTTAAATGGAAGCATAAAAATTTAAGTAGGTCTTTAAAAAGTAGACTAAATTAGTAATAAAACAGTGAAAACTGCAAGGCGATATCTTTTTCCTATCCTGAGATATCGTAAGAAACAGGCAAATGGCGGGAATTGTTCTTCCAACGTCTAGTAGGCTAGTTCGCGTTAACGGAAATTATTAAATTTAGCCTGGATGAAAAGATCTTACATTGGCCTGCAGTAATTTAAACTGTTATCGTACTAATGTTATGGTTGCCGCTAGATTACCTAAATGTAATGCTGTCGCTACTAACAATGAGAACAAATTATAAAATAATAATGTGATAAATGTAACATTTTTTAATTTATATAAGAATGTTATATTTGTTTTCAAGCGATGTGTTAGTAAATCAAAAGCATAAAATATCAATAAAAACCGATATTTGCCCAGCAACAAAAAATACAGTTTAAAATATGAATTACGATTTACTGATGACAACAAAATTAGTAAAAGGGCCATGTAAGATATAAAATAAATTCCCTGTTGAAAACAAGCAAGCTATGATTTTCACGCATATGTCAAAAATTATTCATCGTGTTGCATTTAATAGACTTTCTTTATCTTTTCGTACCAAAATGATTCTTACAGATGAAGAAGCATTTGATATGTTGGCAGTTTATTTTGAATGTATGAGAAATGCAACCGTTGCTGCTGGAGTGTGTACACTGCAGTATCCAAACATACGGCATCACAGCAGAAGAGTTTTTCTCCGACTCGCACACCATGTGCGTACTACTGGAAATGTGAATCTTCCTGTGTACCGAAGACAACGCAAAGGTAGAACAGAGGAAAATAACCCTCGTTCAAGCACCAGAGCTATAGCTAGAGACTTGGGTATATGTCGAACCACCGTCCAAAATATTTTAAGAGAACACAGGTGACTACTTATTTATTAATGCATGTTTATTCGGTATTATAATGATAAAAATGTTTTAATTTTTTTCGTTTCTCGTTATATGTTTCTCATTTTTATCACACCGAAAATGTCATTACATCAAAGTTAACTTGTGACAACATGACTAATGTATTTGCCGCCATTTTATGTCCAGTTTCAATAAAACACCAAATTATTTAATGAAGTTATTATGCTATGTGAATAGATTTTAACTAACAATATGATAATTAAGTGAGGCAAAGTAAAGTAAAAAGGTACCAATAATAAAAAATAATGAGAGGCCGGGCGAAAAAAATTCGTAATAACATTACGAGAGTTAATGCATTTAAAGTCCTTTTTCGTTTACTAACAACGAAGGACTTCAATGTGTCTTATTGATCTGATTACTTTATAATATATACTATTTTAGATTGCACCCATATCACAGTGTCCTACAGCATACTTTGAATGCTCAAGATTTCGATACCAGGTTGGATTTTTGCAACTGGCTCTCCAATATGACACACGACGATCCTGAAATACTTTCACGAATTATGTGGACAGATGAGGCTACTTTTCATAGTGATGATAGTGTAAATCTACATAATATGCACTACTGGTCTGAAACGAATACCCACCGGATGCAGGAGGTCCAACATCAGGGTCGTTGGTCAGTAAATGTGTGGTGCGGGATTCTAGGTGGAGAAATAATTGGGCCTTTTTTTTAATGAGACTGTTAATCGAGAAAGATATTTAAATTGTTTAAGCAAGGAATTTCCACTTCTTTTAGAAGACGCACCCTTGGCCATTCGTCGTGACATGTTCTTGCAACATGATGGGTGCCCGGCACATTATTCTAGAGATGTTGGGAATTTCTTAGATCAATCATACCCTGAAAGGTGGATAGGTCGTGGAAGTTTATTTATTTGGCCACCAAGGTCTTCAGACCTAACTTGTTTAGAGTTTTATCTGTGGGGGCGAATAAAAGATCTCGTTTATGCCGATAGACCCACAACAAGAGCTGACATGATTGAAAGAATACAACAGACAATACGAAGTATTTCAAGGGCAGAAATTGAAACTGCTGTTCTCTCCACCAATCAGCGATTGATTTCATGCATTGAAAATGATGGATGACATTTGGAACATCTAGGGCGACACTAATTACGTAGTTATTTATTTAAGGTTTTAATTGTTAGATTTATCACATTATTATTTTATAATTTGTTCTCATTGTTAGTAGCGACAGCATTACATTTAGGTAATCTAGCGGCAACCACAACATTAGTATGATAACAGTTTAAATTACTGCAGACCAATGTAAGATCTTTTCATCCAGGCTAAATTTAATAATTTCCGTTAACGCGAACTAGCCTACTAGATGTTGGAAGAACAATTCCAGCCATTTACCTGTTTCTTACGATATCTCAGGATAGGAAAAAGATATCGACTTGCAGTTTTCACTGTTTTATTACTAATTTAGTCTACTTTTTAAAGACCTACTTAAATTTTTATGCTTCCATTTAAAATTGTAAAGAGAAAACACAATATTAAAAAAATATTAAACAGCGCCCTCTAGCATTTATGTTATTAATCAGATTGCTTCAAATTTAAAAATTTTCTATTGTTTAACAAAAGCTCTTTCAAACAACATAAAGTTTATTAAAATCGGTCAAGCAGAACCTGAATTAAAGGCGTTTTTTCGTAACAAGGTTCCCACTCTCCCCCAACCCTTATTTGAAGAGATAGACTAAAACTTGTCAAATAAAAAATATGCAGAATTTGTAGAGAAATCTGATTATAATATTTAATATGCTCCTTAATTCAGTAAATTTTGAAAAATTTTGCTTTTTAATTGTAACTGTCAAATACGCCCTCTAGCGGTGGACCTACAATTCTGAAAATATTTTCCAGGCGTTTCTCGAGGCCACTTT
Source organism: Vesta saturnalis (assembly GCA_036346205.1). Classification (NCBI taxonomy): domain Eukaryota; kingdom Metazoa; phylum Arthropoda; class Insecta; order Coleoptera; family Lampyridae; genus Vesta; species Vesta saturnalis. The sequence continues at coordinate 3,680,056 of JARFJB010000821.1, forward strand.
CTTTATAAAATTTTTTTTCCCGAACCTGTGCTATAATCCATTCCTGAGATATGGCCGACGGCCGTTCTTAGTTGGCTACCCGGTACAAAAAACCTGGTGTGAACAACACATGACGCGACGTTTCAACCTACAAAATGGAAATTTAAAAAAAATTAAATAATTTCAATAAAATTTTTTTTAGGATAACTATGCAACATCTTAATAATAAATTCATGACGGAAATAGGCTACATTATAAAAACAAAGACTATAATCTATGTCAAACAGAAAAACTTCAAGTCAGATAGAGATTGATAGACATCGATGCTAACTTAAAATTCCAAAGTCGCCTGCTTCTACAAAATATCGACATTGCAGTTTAAGCATTTTCAATCAATTTATTTAATTTTTACACTTAAATACACTTTATATTAAGGAACTTTATAAGAAAAAGTTATGTAAAATTAAATTGTTTTTATAACATATGTCTTCGCGTCTTTTTATAAAATTAATCATTATTTAGATATTGAAAATATTTAAGTAAGAAATACAGAATGTAAATTACGATTATGAGTTCCGTTCGAATTCAATCATTCAAGCGCTTCATTAATTATCTGAATCAGAATTCCGGTACCTAGTAAAGTACCTACTAATTAGAATAATAATAACAGTTATTTTAGTAATAAAGTTCTGGAGTACTTTTCACCCGAGTAGTCGCTTAACTAGTTACAGGTACTTTCTAACTTCACATGCGTCTTTTGTTTCCGTAGTTTCAATATGTAATTATTTTATCTACAATTTTAAAAATTTACAAAAGGTAACAACAAAAATGCGGACCAACTACTGCTTATATTTATTTATTGACTAAACAGTGAATTAATACCACCTAGAAAATGCGTTTTAATTAGTAATTTATTTTTAATTCTGAATTAGATCAAAATATACAAATAAAGTTAAAGAAGTTAATACAATTAGTTTACTAACATTAATACCTCAAATTCTGAAGATTTAAATATAATTCCTAATTTTCGGCTTTTTTATATTACCGAGACGAAATCCACAAAAAGACCGAAGACAATTTAATTACCTACTTATTCAAATTGAAATGTATAAAATTTTTATAACCTAATTTGACTATTAATAGCTATTTATATACTTTCTTTAGGGAAAATAAATATAATTATATTAATTTGTAATTAATGTAGCGGTAATTACATTACAGTACCAACATGAATGTTATGGGTAGATATGTTAGGCATGTTAAACAAAAAACTGGGAAAGCTATACAAGCGGTTCCGTAGTGTAGCGGTTATCACGTCTGCTTTACACGCAGAAGGTCCCCGGTTCGATCCCGGGCGGAACCAATTTTTTCAATCACTTTTTTTGCATTCAGTTAAGGCTCATTAGCCTTTAATTTATGTGCACTCATTACCGTATCTTGCGTTAATGAGATTGAAACCGACGCGACGTGTGCACGTTTGCTTAAGTAGATTAGAAATTGTATCAAAAAACTATTTTGAGAACACCTGTTAATTACGTATCTTAAAATTTTTTTACAAAATTTATGCTTGATTGCAACAGTTTAAAGGTCAAGTTTATAAACAGTTAACTGAAAGGTTTAAAATTACTTACAATAGTGTATTGTAGTTCTCATAAATCTATACAACTTATACCGGCGATTACCTCAATATTGGAAAATACCTGAAAGGAATATTAAAGATAACAGTCGGTTAAGAGTTCAGCAGTGCAATCGAACCGTTTGAATGTGTCGTATAAGGATTTTGATATTCTTGTTTGTCTACATTCTGTCTAGTTATGTATTAAGTAAACTAGGAAGAAAATTGTGCTTTTATTAAATTAATTATCGTCGTGTTACGCATTGATCACCTACTAGTGCACCGTATCTCGCCATGCGTTTAGTTCGTATTTTGTTCTTGTGAAGATTGAACGGCTAAAACTATTTCACCTACATGTTCATCTTAAAAAATAAGCAAGTAAGTTTATCATTTAAGTAACTCTAATTTCTCATCAAAAATAGTCAATTGAGAGAATTACATTAACAGTTTTTTTATCATTTGACAATATGCAGTGACATAACTACCCTTATCTTGCATTAAAAGTTTGAAAAGGATCGAATTTTTAAACAGATTCAATTCAGATTTAATAATTATTATGTATGCATAAAGTATCACTAAATGCTAAATACATACTGATTTATAGGTAATTAATTCATCATGCGTAAGTAATACCATTCCTCCATTTTGTTAAAGAAATAGTCAAATATGGTTTGTTTAGGTAATTTTAGTAGAAACTTCTCAAAAACGTTTCATTTAAATAATCCAATTATATCTTTGATTACCTAGGTCAAGCTTGCCTCCAAGCTCGCATATTAAAAAAATTCAATGTTATTTTCATAGCATGTTTGATTTTTGCTTAACTGATTAAGTAATGCTTGAATTGTTCATTGTTACCGTTTTTTATGATAGCGTTATTATTTAATTCAAATACATTATAAACAAAAACAGTGGTTCATTTTTTATTACAAAACTAAGTATTATTTTTTATTTATACAGAGTGGACCAAAAGTCTGGAAACGCCCAATTATCTAGTAATTTGCTAGTCCGAATTGTACAAAATTTGGTATAAGCCTATTTTGAGATACGAAGATTCCAGATTTGACATTTGCATTGTTGTCAAATTTGCCGTTTCTCTGATATTAGTCACTTTGTTTTTTTTAAATACATCATCCTGTATATGCAGTCATTATTGGAATCTCCTGTTCAATACGAGTTCAACCATATGTAACACTTATGATTTTATGTAGTCTAGAAGGCCTTAAATACATAAAACAGTGCAACATATGTAGATTTGAAGAAATTTAAATGTTTAAATGTAGAATGCTGTAATTTTGACATTTGTTCACCATTTACATTATTAAATAAAACTGACTGTGCTGTAAAGTAAATTGTTTCTCTAAAATAGTTGTTAATAAAAAAGAACGAATTTCTATTCTAATGATGAGAGGGTACGGCGGCGATAGAAAAAGAACAGTTATAAATGACAACAAAACTTTAGATATAATGCAGAGTTTCGTTGAAGATCCACATACATCCTCACGCAGGGTTGCTCAGTTACATGATATAGGTCATTCTTTAGTCTTACGTGTATTACATAAGAATAAATTTCAACCATACAAAATTCATTTATTGCAATAATTAAGTGAAGATGACTTCGACGTAGATTAGAGTTTACTGAGGTAATGATGGATAACATTGAAAATGACGGAACACAAGTTTTTCCGACGAAGCAACCTTTACATGTAAATTGACATAATTTAAGACACTCGTGTGACGTAAATCCCCAGTGAATGCGTGAAACCATACCCAAAGACCACAAAAATGAAATGTATGATCAGGTATAGAGGGCCGTTCTTTATCGAAGGAAATTTAACGTCAGATAAGTACGAAATGCTACTTAGAAATTTAATTGTACCTACACTGAAAAACTTGTTTGGGGTCAATTTTAATCAGATATGGTTTCAGCCAAATGGAGCTCCAGCTCATTTTGGTGTAAATGTTCGGCGTTATTTAGATGAGATCTTGCAGACGAATGATCGAAGATTAATTCCTCAGACAATGGAGAAATGTTGAAACATTTTACCATCGATTAGGATAATTCAGCATCACAAATGGAGCACATTTTGAACACTTCATTAAGTAATAATTATGTTAAAAATGTTGTAATCTTTCAATTGTTACGTTGTAATGTGGTTGAAAATAGTTTGTATTAAAAAATGTATCGAGACAATCAGGCGTTGGCAGACTTCTGTTTTAAGTATTTAAGTCCTAGACTACATAAAATCATAAGTATTACATATGGACTACACATACAGGGTGATGTATATAAAAAACCAAAGTGACTAATAGTATCAGAGAAAGGACAAATCTGGCAACATTGCAAATATCAAATCTGGAATCTCTGTATCCCAAAATAGGCGTATCCCAGATTTTGTACAGTTTACGAGATAATTGGGCGTTTCCAGACTTTTGGTCCACTTTGTATAATAGGTGTTTTAATTTAATTTTTATACCGACCTACTAAATAATTATTATAAACCTAAAAGAAGCCTCACCAAAAATTTCAAATAAATGAAAAAACATTATTTTATAAAACTTCTTACCAATGTTTATGATATACAGGGTGATTGATGTAAGCGGTCGGTTAGAAGGATTAAGAGTTACACTCTTTTTCTGAAAAGTTTAGCATGGACATTACGACCCATATTCTATTTAATGAAAATGTTTCTAATATTGTGACCAAAATGGTGTATATTTATTGCATCTTTGAATTCTATTCCTTAGTTTCAGGGGGAATGTAAGAATATTTTGACCATTTAGCATTTTTACATTCCCGTGTACTTTACGAAGTGTAGTGAAGGGAAGGTAACTAAAACTAAACTAAAACACTAAAAAATTCGACCTGGAGATTTTGACGGATCATTACGTTTTGACCATTTTTGGGATGCCGCCTGTGTGTGTGTACACGCGTGTGTATATTATAACAAATAAAAATTTTACTTGCTCTCCGAAGCCAACTTAAACAAAGAGAAATTTTAGCGTAAGTAAAGATGAGTTTGTACCACGGTCTAGCTCAGCGATGTACATTACTTACGAAACTCACTGTAGATTGAGAGTTCTGTTCCTTATCAAGCCGCAAGGGAGGCACATGTAATACCCATTGCTATGATCAGTTAAGCAAGTTGTCAGGCGCCACTCATTTTGTAGATTAAATAATTAAAATACAAGAAAAATGAGAAATTGTACTTCAATACCACATGTAATCTTAATAAACAACACAACAACGTTATTTATTTGTAAATTTTATAAAATAAAATACTATTTGCTGATTAATTTCAGCATAGAAGCAAATGAAACAGGTTAACTTTTTGCAAAGCTTTACGATAGTAAACTAATCCTTAATTGATACATAAGCTATATATAAAATATAATATTTCAAAATAAAAGATGATTGATACAGTATAACTTCAATGTAATAACAAAGTTTATTTTGATCTATGTTAATAAAATACTACTGACGTAACATAATGTACTTAAATGTTTTTATCTTAAAAAACAATAACCGAAGTCAGCTGTTTTCGTTTCATTGCAACAGTATTAAAACTTCCGAAAATATATTAGACTAGCTTTACTTTAATGTTCGTAAATCAATTCATTTAATTTGTCCACTTAATAAAACGTAATTTCCACTAAAAAGGTTACGTACTTACTTGTTATACTCAATGCAAAGTTAATACATTATATCGAAACGAATTGCTGTGGAGAACTTCATTTACGGAAGAATACGATAAGGCAAAATATAAAGTAAGATCATTTCAAGCACTTTTCAATAATGTAAAGGTAAACGTAATGTATGCTTGACGCAGAGCAACCAGTACAGATATGTTGTGGCTACTAAAGCGAGAATAACTAACAGCATACGTAACTAACAGCAGGCGTAACGTTGAGTGTTTCCATATCTCATGACACAAAAACAAAAGTTATCTCCAATTCAAACCTTTCTTTATCATGCACGCCATTTTAACCTTGTCATTCACCACGCTTCCTTCAGCATGAACTAGAACCATACATCTACAATTACGAGCGGTACGAAATTTTCTTAATGCAAAGG